>CM030358.1:467654872-468317194 GCA_017893485.1 Hemerocallis citrina | reverse complement strand
ACAATCCCATAGTATCACCACCTAGTGCTAACTCTCAGAACGAGTTGGATTATAGGGAATCACCCCTAACACCAATTCGGTCTTCAAGCGAAATAATAAAAGGAAAACCTAATCAATGCAGTTTATTGAAACAAGTCGTTACCAAATCCCACTCAGTGTCGATCAACAATGTCGTGCCTGTCCGGTCTATCAAACAATAATCATCACAGAAATCACATCCACTGATTCCCAATACCTTTACAGGTCAGCGACCAAATAATTTTGGCCTGTGACCCTCAGCGAGTGGTCCAACAGCGTCCCAAGGATGCAATACAATTCAAATGAAGGTAAGCACACACATAACCATCAATTCTTGACCATTGACAGACTCAGGCATCGAGACACCCAATACGAACCGACCAGAGCTATATCCCAACTCACTCATGTCCACCATGAGTATTAAGCACAGGAACTTATCCAAGTTCCAAATGAAATGCTAAAACATCATTAAAACCCCGATAGCTCATGATCACCACACTGCGGTATGTAGAGAGTTCCTCATCAATTGTCCGATGAAATAGTTCAAGAAATAGCAGTAGCTGTGACCCAAGCTACGCTCATCGGAGTTCAACACAATCAGACTTTTAGAAGGGTAGGGAGATCCACAGCAATCCCCTAGTGGGCGACTCCCTCAAATTTTTAAGAGCTCAGTCCCCAAGTCAACTTAAACTTGAAGTTTAGTCTAAACAACCGGTTGCTAACTTCCAACGTCCATAACTTCCAACACACAAAATATGGAATTGCTTGATACTACCCATTCTGGAAGATGAAACCCTGGCTACAACTCTCCAGCTAGCCCTTTCCTCGAATTCAATCCTCTTGATACTATAAAACCTCATATAATCTCAATAGTATATTCTTCTTGCACTCACTGCACCTTTCCAATATCATAAAAGTTTACTCAGTTATCGGAATTACTCGATTCCGGGTTCTATGGAAAGGTGGGAGTGTCTACTAAAACTTCCTAGTTGGACACGTCCTCAGATTCAATCCTTAAGGTCCTCAAAGATACCAAATTCGATTGGGTGCGCAACAAGGGAAAAGTTGATTTCTCTAGCAAACATTTCCTTGACAAGACCAAATCTACCCCAACTTCGGAAAATCATAACTTCCAACCCTCAACCTAGAATTACAAAATTCCAATTGGGTTAGAAAGCTATGATTCCCTACTGCAAATCTCTAGTTGGCCAGTCGCCCAAATTCTTAACAGATAAGTCCAGAAATATCTATCCTCATGAACTAGACAATTTGTACTAGGCTGAACGTATCCTACTTTAAATTCAATAATAAATCAACCCTAAGTCCAATGCTCATGAAATTTGAGATTCTCTATCTACCCATATATCATTTCATTGTGTCCAAAATTCACATTCAAATTCATTTCACACAATGATCTATGACTCCTCAAACATAGCAAGATTTTCAGTTGTTCTTTTTCAGCAGGGTATTTACTACTCACTAATTACTTTATAAACCTCATCAAATAAACTCTAAAACTCTAAAATTTGAGAATCATCAACTAGACTCATACCAAAAGTTACTCCCAAAATTTCATAGCAAGATCATACATACACAACTGGTTATGACCTTTTGAACTTCAGTCCAAAAGCAATCAGCTTCAGCTCTGTCCTTTCAGACCAGCTGCACTCCACTATTTTTTTGAGGTATCAAACGACCTCGAAAAAATTATGAAATTTTAGACTATAGTTGTGGACACATACAAGAGTGTCCACAAGAATTTTTAGGTCAAAATACCCAAGCTACACTGCGATACGAAATCAGAAATACACAACAACTCGTAATTTAAAATTTTCACAACACACCATGTATGTAATATAAAAGATATCATACTCACATAGTATCCCGCGAAGACTCGAAGTGCCAGCACACCATCCCGCATCCAAAGTCGCTAACATATTCTATTATCAAATCTCAAGTCAATTTAAAGCTCAAAGCATGCAAACCAGTCACAGATAGCAATAACACAAATCCTAACATCACACATGCGTTTAATTAAATGCATGGGATGCACACGTGCGAAGCACGGGATATTCAAAATCCTACGGAATTTTTTTATCCCCCAAACAATAACTAAAATCACCCCTAAAATAACCTAATGTCTCGACAAAATTTCTATTACTATAAAAGAGACAAGTTCTCATATATATACCCCCCTTTATAAACCCAAAACCCTAATTTATTAGCAACTTACAAATTCTCCATTAACTTGCTAATTTCTCGCCTCTACTACTCCTAACATCTCCAAATCTCCCTACCATAATACTCCTACTCAATAGAAATTGACCACACTCAATTTTATACAATAAAATAATTTAGGGTTTACCTTCCCGAAATCCTTTCGAAAAACGGACACTGCCACGATGTCGAGAACCCTTTAATTAGTCATCATCTCAAATTAATATAGAAACGATGAAGAAATGGAGTGGATTTGGGGTGGAGAAAGTGATCGGCCGAAATGGGTTTCGTTGGGTTTTTTTCCCCTTCGGTTGGGAAAGGAACGGGAGAAAGAAAGAAGGAAGGAAAAGGTGGGGAGGGGTTTATAAAAGTGAATAAATAAATAAATAGATAAATAATTAATAAGGGAATATTACATATAATCCCCCAAGTCTCAAATATATTTCAAATAATACAAACAGTACAAAATAATACGAACAGTACAAAATACATAATCGCATGCAATTCTTTATTGTGCACAGATTACGATGCAAAATAGCCATATCCTATTTTGCGGGGTATTACAGTTTTCGTCCACTTTCGTGAGATTTTTTATTTCCCTCATTTTGTGGGCTATATACTGTACACTGTTTTCAATCAATTTCATGAGATTTCGTATTTTACTGTTATGGCCTCATTTTGTGGGTTATAGTCCATAGTTTCCAGCCCTTTTCGTGAAATTTTGTATTTGACTGTTTTAGCCTCATTTGTGGGCTATAGTCCACAGTTTTTGGCAACTTTCGTGAGATTTTTTATTTCCATCATTTTGTGGGCTATATAGTACACTATTTTCGATCACTTTCATTAGATTTCGTAGTTTACTGTTTTTGGCCTCATTTTGTGGGTTATAGTCCTCAGTTTCCAGAAGTTTTCGTGAAATTTTGTATTTGACTTTTTTAGCCTCATTCTTGTGCTATAGTCCCCAGTTTTCGGCCACTATCTTGAGAATTTTTATGTCCCTCATTTTGTGGGCTACAGTCCACTATTTCCAGTCATTTTCGTCAAATTTTGTATTTGACTGTTTTAGCCTAATTTGACGGTTATAGTCCACAGTTTTCGGCCACTTTCGTGAGATTTTTTATTTTTCCTCATTTTGTGGCAATGGTACACTATTTTCGATCACTTTCATGAGATTTCGTATTTTACTGTTTTGGCCACATTTTTTGGGTTCTAGTCCACACTTTTCGGCCGTTTCCGTGAAAATTTGTATTTGACTATTTTGGCCTCATTTGTGGGCTATATTCCACAGTTTTCGACCAATTTCGTGAGAACTTTTATTCTCTCATTTTGTGGGCAATAGTACACTGTTTTCGCTCAATCTCAAGAGATTTGTTATTTTACTGTTTTGACCTCATTTTGTGGGTTAGAGTCCATAGTTTCCGGCCGTTTTCGTAAAATTTTGTATTTGACTGTTTTAGCCTCATTTGTCGCCTATAGTTTCATAGTTTCGGTCACTTACGTGAGATTTTTTAATTCCCTCATTTTGTGGGCTATATAGTACACTATTTTCGATCAATTTCATGAGATTTCGTATTTTACTGTTTTGGCATCATTTTGTGGGTGTCCACAGTTTCTTTCCGTTTTCGTGAAATTTTGTGTTTTACTGTTTTAGCCTCATTTGAGGGTTATAGTCCACAGTTTTCGGCAACTTTTGTGAGAATTTTTATTTCCATCATTTTGTGGGCTTTAGTACACTATTTTCGATCACTTTCATGAGATTTTGTATTTTACTATTTTTGGCCACATTTTGTGGGTTATAGTCCGCAGTTTCCGGCCGTTTTCGTGAAATTTTGTATTTGACTTTTTTAGCCTCATTTGTGTGCTATATTTATAGTCCACAGTTTTCGGCCACTTTCTTAAGATTTTTTATGTCCCTCTTTCTGTGGGCTAATAGTCCACTGTTTTAAGTTGTTTTCGTGAAATTTTGTATTTGACTGTTTTAGCCTCATTTGTGGGCTGTAGTCCATAGTTTTCCCCCACTTCCGTGAGATTTTTTTATTTCCATGATTTTGTTGTCTATTGTACAATGTTTTCGATCACTTTCATGAGATTTAGGATTTTATTGTGTTGGCTTCATTTTGTGGGTTATAGTCCATAGTTTCCGTCCCTTTTCGTGAAATTTTGTATTTGACTGTTTTAGCTTCATTTGAGGGCTATAGTCCACAATTTTCGGCAACTTTCGTGAGATTTATTATTTCCATCATTTTGTGGGCTATAGTACACTATATTCGATCACTTTCATGAGATTTTGTATTTTACTGTTTTTGGCCTCATTTTCTGGTTTATAGTTCACAGTTTTCGGCCGTTTTCTTGAAATTTTGTATTTGACTGTTTTAGCCTCATTTGTGGGCTATAGTCCACAGTTTTTGGCCACTTTCGTGAGATTTTTTATTTTCCTCTTTTTGTGGGCAATAATAGTACACTGTATTCGATCCATTTCATGAGATTTCGTATTTTACTGTTTTGACCTCATTTTATGGGTTATAGTCCACCGTTTCCATCCGTTTTCGTGAAAATTTGTATTTGAATGTTTTAGCCTCGTTTATGGCCTATAGTCCACAGTTTTCGGCTACTTTTGTGAGATTTTTTATTTTCCTCATTTTGTGGGCTATAGTACACTGTTTCTTTCATGAGATTTTGTATTTTACTGTTTTGGCCTCGTTTTTTTTGTTATAGTCCACTGTTTCCGGCCGTTTTCGTCAAAATTTGTATTTGACTATTTTAGCCTCATTTATAGGCTACAGTCCACAGTTTTCCGCTACTTTCGCGAGATTTTTTATTTCCCCCATATTGTGGGATATATAGTCCACAGTTTTTGGACATTTTCATGAGATTTCTTATTAAAGTGTTTTGGCCACATTTTTGGTAGTTATAGTCCGTAGTTTTCGGTCGTATTCGTGAAATTTGGTATTTGGCTGTTTTAGCCTCATTTGTGGGCTATAGTCCAAAGTTTTCGACCACTTTCGTGAGATTTTTTATTTTCCTCTTTTTGTGGGCTATAGTACACTGTCTTCGATCCATTTCATGAGATTTCGTATTCTACTGTTTTGGCCTCATTTTGTGGGTTATAGTCCACAGTTTCCGTCCGTTTTCGTGAAAATTTGTATTTGACTGTTTTAGCTTCATTTGTGGGCTATCAAGTCCACAATTTTCGGCAACTTTCGTGAAATATTTTATTTCCCTCATTTTGTGGGCTATAGTACAATATTTTCGATCCTTTTAATGAGATATCGTTATTTACTATTTTAGGCATCATTTTGTGTGTTACAGTCCTACGTTTCCGGCTGTTTTCGTGAAAATTTGTATTTGAATGTTTTAGCCTCGTTTGTGGCCTATAGTACATAGTTCTCGGCCACTTTTGTGAGATTTTTTATTTTCCTCATTTTGTGGGCTAGAGTACACTGTTTCATTCATGACATTTCGTATTTTACTGTTTTGGCCTCATTTTTTTGTGTTATAGTCCACTGTTTCCGGCCGTTTTCGTGAAAATTTGTATTTAACTATTTTAACCTCATTGATGGGCTACAGTCAAGAGTTTTCAGCTACTTTCGTCAGATTTTTTATTTCCCTAATATTGTGGTGTATATAGTCCACAGTTTTCAAACATTTTCATGAGATTTCTTATTTTACTGTTTTGGCCACATTTTGAGTGTTATAGTCCATAGTTTTCGGTCGTATTCATGAAATTTGCTATTTGACTGTTTTAGCCTCATTTGTGGGCTATAGTCCACAGTTTTTGGCCACTTTCGTGAGATTTTTTATGTCCCTCTTTTTGTGGGCTATAGTACAACGTTTTCGATCACTTTAATGGATTTCGTATTTTACTATTTTGGCCTCATTTTTTGGGTTACAGTCCTCAGTTTCCGGCCATTTTCATGAAAATTTGTATTTGACTGTTTTAGCCTCATTTGTGGGCCTATAGTGCACAGTTTTCGACCACTTTCGTGAGAATTTTTATTTCTCTCATTTTGTAAGCTATAGTACACTGTTTTCGATCAATTTCAAGAGATTTCGTATTTTACTATTTTGGCCTCGTTTTGTGGGTTAGTCCAAAGTTTGCAACCGTTTTCGTGAAAATTTGTATTTGACTGTTTTAGCCTCATTTGTGGGATATAGGACACAGTTTTCGGCCACTTTTGTGAGATTTTTTATTTCCCTCATATTGTGGGCTATATAGTCCACGGTTTTGTGTCCTTTTCAAAAGATTTCTTATTTTACTGTTCTGACCTCATTTTGGGGGTTATAGTCTATAGTTTACAGCCGTTTTCGTGAAATTTTATATTTGTCGGTTTCAGCCTCATTTGTGGGCTATAGTCCACAGTTTTCGGCCACTTTCGTGAGATTTTTTATTTCCTCATTCTGTGGGCTGTAGTACACTGTTTTCGATCTCTTTCATGAGATTTCGTATTTTACAGTTTTGGCCTCATTTTGTGGGTTATAGTCCATAATTTCATGAAAATTTGTATTTTACCGTTTTAGACTCATTTGTGGGCAATAGTCCATAGTTTTTTACCACTTTCGTGAGATTTTTTATTTATTTCATTTTGTAGGCTATATAGTACACAGTTTTCGATCAATTTCATGAGATTTCATATTTTACTGTTTTGACCTCATTTTGTGGGTTATAGTGCACAATTTCCGACCATTTTCGTGAAATTTTGTTTTCGCCTCATTTGAGGGCTATAGTCCACAGTTTACGACAACTTTAGTGAGATTTTTTTATTTCCATCATTTTGTGGGCTATAGTACACTATTTTCGATCACTTTCATGAGATTTCTTATTTTACTGTTTTTGGCTTCATTTTGTGAGTTATAGTCCACAGTTTCCAGCCGTTTTCGTGAAATTTTGTATTTGACTTTGTATGCCTCATTTGTTTGTTATAGTCCACAATTTTCGGCCACTTTCGTGAGATTTTTTATGTCCCTCATTTTGTCTGCTATAGTCCACTGTTTCCAGTCGTTTTCGTGAAATGCTCTATTTGACTGTTTTAGCCTCATTTGTGGGCTATAGTCCACAGTTTTCGACCAGTTTCGTGTGATTTTTTATTTCCCCTTTTTTGTGGGCTAGTACACTGTTTTGGATCCAATTCATGAGATTTCGTATTTTACTGTTTCGGCCTCATTTTGTGGGTTATAATCCACAGTTTCGGTCCGTTTTTGTGAAAATTTGTATTTTTTACTGTTTTAGCCTCATTTGTGGGTTATAGTCCACAGTTTTCGGTCACCTTCGTGAGATTTCTTATTTCCGTCATATAATGGGCTATATAGTCCACAGTTTTGTGTCCTTTTCGAAAGATTTCTTATTTTCTGTTTTGGCCTCATTTTGAGGGTTATAGTCCTTAGTTTACGGTCGTTTTCGTGAAATTTTGTACTTGACGGTTTTAGCCTCATTTGTGGGCTATTGTCCACAGTTTTTGGCCACTTTCGTGAGATTTTTTATGTCCCTCATTTTGTCAGCTATAGTCCACTGTTTCCAGTCATTTTCGTGAAATTGTGTATTTGAATGTTTTAGCCTCATTTGTAGGCTACAGTCCACAGTTTTTGGCCACTTTCGTGAGATTTTAAATTTTCGTCATTTTGTCGGCTATAGTACACTGTTATCGATCACTTTCATGAGATTTCGTATCTTACTGTTTTGGCCTCATTTTTTTGGTTATAGTCCACAGTTTCCGGCCATTTTTGTGAAAATTTGTATTTGTCTTTTTTAGCCTCATTGTTGGCCTATAGTCCACAGTTTTCGACCACTTTCGTGAGTATTTTTATTTCTCTCATTTTCGGGGCTATAGAGCACTATTTTCGATCAATTTCAGGAGATTTCGTATTTTACTGTTTTGGCCTCATTTTGTGGGTTATAGTCCACAGTTTGCGGCCGATTTTGTGAAAATTTGTTTTTAACTGTTTTAGCCTCATTTGTGGGCTATAGTCCAAAGTTTTTAGCCACTTTCTTGAGATTTTTCATTTCCCTCATTTTGTGGACTATATTGTACCCTGTTTTTGATCAATTTAGTAAGATTTTGTATTTTACTGTTTTGGCCTCATTTTATGGGCTATATATAGTCCACAGTATTTTTCCCTTTTCAACAGATTTCTGATTTTACTGTTTTAGGCCTCATTTTGTGGGTTACAGTCCACAGTTTCAGCAGTTTTCGTGCAAATTTGTATATGAATGTTTTAGCCTCCTTTGTGGCCTATAGTCCACAGATTTCGGCCCCTTTCGTGAGATTTTTTATTTCCCTCATTTTGTGGGCTATAGTTCACTGTTTTCGATCACTTTCACGAGATTTTGTATTTTACTGTTTTGGCCTCATTTTTTTGGTTATAGTCCCTGTTTCCGGCCGTTTTCATGATAATTTGTATTTGACTGTTTTAGCCTCATTTGTGCGCTATAGTCCACAGTTTTCGGCCACTTTTGAGAGATTTTTTATTTCACTCATTTTGTGGGGTATAGAGTACGTTGTTTTTTTTAATCAATTTTATAAGATTTCGTATGTAACTGTTTTGGCATCATTTTGTGGGTTTAGTCCACAGTTTCCGACCGTTTTCGTGAAATTTTGTATTTGACTGTTTTAGCCTCATTTGTGGGCAATATAGTCCACAGTTTTCGTCAACTTTCGTGAGATTTTTTATTTCAATCATTTTGTAGGCTATAGTACACTATTTTCGATCACTTTCATGAGATTTCGTATTTTGTCGTTTTGGGCCTCATTTTGTGGGTTATAGTCCTCTGTTTCCAGCCGTTTTCGTGAAATTTTGTATTTGACTTTTTAGCCTCATTTGTGTGCTATAGTGCACAGTTATCGGCCACTTTCTTGAGATTTTTTATGTCCCTCATTTTGTGGGCTATAGTCCACTGTTTTCCGTCATTTTCGTGAAATTTTGTATTTGACTGTTTTATCCTAATTTGTGGACTATAGTCCACAGTTTTCGCCCCCTTTCGTGAGATTTTTTGTTTCCCCCATTTTGTAGGCAGTACACTGTTTTCGATCACTTTCATGAGATTTCATAATTTACTGTTTTGGCCTCATTTTTTGGGTTATAGTCCACAGTTTACGGCCGTTTTCGTGAAAATTTGTATTTGACTGTCCTCATTTGTGGGCTATAGTCCATAGTTTTCGACCACTTTCATGAGGATTTATATTTCTCTTATTTTGCGGACTATAGTACATTGTTTTCACTCAATTTGAAGAGATTTCGTGTTTTACTATTTTGGCCCCATTTTGTTGGTTATAGTCCACATTTTCAGGCCGTTTTCGTGAAATTTTGTATTTGACTGTTTTAGCCTCATTTGTGGGCTATAGTCCACAGTTTTTGGCCACTTTCGTGAGATTTTTTATTTCCCTCATTTTGTGGGCTACATAGTACACTGTTTTCGATCAATTTCAGAAGATTTCGTATTTTACTGTTTTGGCCTCATTTTGTGGGCTATAGTCCACTGTTTCCAGTCATTTTCGTGAAATTTTGTATTTGAATGTTTTAGCCTAATTTGTGGGCTATAATATAGTCCACAGTTTTTGTCAACTTTCGTGAGATTTTTTATTTCCATCATTTTGTGTGTGATAGTACACTATTTTCGATCACTTTCATGAGATTTCGTATTTTTCCGTTTTGGCCTCATTTTGTGGGTTATAGTTCTCAGTTTCCGACCATTTTCGTGAAATTTTGTATTTGACTTTTTAGCCTCATTCGTGTGCTATAGTCCACCGTTTTCAGCCACTTTCTTGAGATTTTTTATGTCCCTCATTTTGTGGGCTATAGTCCATTGTTTTTGGTCATTTTCGTGAAATTTTGTATTTGACTGTTTTATCCTAATTTGTGGGCTATAGTCCACAGTTATCGGCCACTTTCTTAAGATTTTTTATTTTCCTCATTTTGTGAGCTATAGTACACTGTTTTCGATAACTTTCATGAGATTTCGTATTTTACTGTTTGGCCACATTTTTTGGGTTATAGTCCACAGATTCCGGCCGTTTTCGTGAAAATTTGTATTTGACTGTTTTGGCCTCATTTGTGGGCTATAGTTCATAGTTTTCGACCACTTTCATGAGTATTTTTATTTTTCTAATTTTGTGGGCTATAGTACACTGTTTTCGATCACTTCCTTAAGATTTCATATTTTACTGTTTTGACCTCATTTTGTGGGTTATAGTCCATAGTTTCCGGCAGTTTTCCTGAAATTTTGTATTTGACTATTTTAGCCTCATTTGTGGGCTGTAGTCCACAGTTTTCGGCCACTTTCTTGAGATTTTTGATTTCCCTTATTTTGCGGGCTACATAGTACACTGTTTTCGATCAATTTCATGAGATTTCATATTTTACTATTTTGGCATCATTTTGTGGGTTTTGTGTCCGTTTCAAAAGATTTCTTATTTTACTGTTTTATGCCTCATTTTGTGGGTTACAGTCCACAGTTTTCGGCCACTTTCGTGAGAATTTTTATTTCCCTCATTTTGTGGGGCTATAGTACACTGTTTTCGATCACTTTCATGAGATTTCTTATTTTACTATTTTGGCCTCTTTTTTTGGTTATAGTCCCAGTTTCCATCCGTTTTCATGATAATTTGTATTTGACTGTTTTAGCCTCATTTGTGAGCTATAGTCCACAGTTTTCGGCCACTATCGTGAGATTTTTTATTTACCTCATTTTGTGGGCCATATTGTACACTGGTTTTGATCAATTTCATAAGATTTCGTATTTAACTGTTTTGGACTCATTATGTGGGTTATAGTCCACAGTTTCCGACCATTTTCGTGAAATTTTGGATTTGACTGTTTTAGCCTCATTTGTGGGCTATATAGTCCATAGTTTTCGTCAACTTTCGTGAGATTTTATATTTCCATCAATTTGTTGGCTATTGTACACTATTTTCGATCACTTTCATAAGATTTCGTATTTTGCCATTTTGGGCCTCATTTTGTGGGTTATAGTCCTCAGTTTACGGACGTTTTCGTGAAATTTTGTATTTGACTTTTTAGCCTCATTTGTGTCCTATAGTCCCCGTTTTCGGCCACTTTCTTGAGATTTTTTATGTCCCTCATTTTGTGGGCTATAGTTCTCTGTTTCCAGTCAGTTTCGTGAAATTTTGTCTTTCACTGTTTTATCCTAATTTGTGGGCTATATACCACAGTTTTCGCCCACTTTCGTGAGATTTTTTATTTCCCTCTTTTGTGGGTTGTACACTATTTCGATCACTTTTATGAGATTTCGTAGTTTGCTGTTTTGGCCTCTTTTTTTGGGTTATAGTCCACAGTTTCCGACCATTTTCGTGAAATTTTTTATTTGTCTGTTTTGGCCTCATTTGTGGGCTATACTCCACAGTTTTCGGCCACTTTTGTGAGATTTTTTATTTTCCTCATTTTGTTGGCTATATAGTACACTATTTTCGATCAATTTCATGAGTTTCGTATTTTACTGTTTTGGCCTCATTTTGTGAGTTTCCGACCGTTTTCGTGAAATTTTGTATTTGACTATTTTAGCCTCATTTGTGGGCTATATAGTCCACAGTTTTCGTCAACTTTCATGAGATTTTATATTTCCATCAATTTGTTGGCTATAGTACACTATTTTCGATCACTTTCATGAGATTTCGTATTTTGCCATTTTGGGCCTCATTTTGTGGGTTATAGTCCTTAGTTTCCGGCCGTTTTCATGTAATTTTGTATTTGACTTTTTAGCCTCATTTGTGTGCAATAGTCCCCAGTTTTCGGCCACTTTTTTGAGATTTTTTATGTCCCTCATTTTGTGGGCTATAGTTCACTGTTTCCAGTCATTTTCGTGAAATTTTGTCTTTCACAGTTTTATCCTAATTTGTGGGCTATAGTCCACAGTTTTCGATCACTTTCGTGAGATTTTTTATTTCCCTCATTTTGTGTGCTATAGTACACTATTTTCGATCACTTTCGTAAGATTTCGTATTTTACTGTTTTCGCCGCATTGTTTGGGTTATAGTCCACAGTTTTCGGCCGTTTTCTTGAAAATACGTATTTGGCTATTTTGGCCTCATTTGTGGGCTATAGTCCACAGTTTCCGGCAGTTTTCGTGAAAATTTGTATTGCACTGTTTTAGCCTCATTTGTAGAGTCCACAGTTTTCGGCCACTTTCGTGAGATTTTTTATTTCCCTAATTTTGTGGGCTATATTGCATACTGTTTTCGATCAATTTCATGAGATTTCGTATTTCACTGTTATGGCCTCATTTTGTGGGTTACAGTCCACAATTTTCGGCATCTTTCGTGGGATTTTTTATTTCCATCATTTTGTGGGCTATATAGTACACTATTTTCGATCACTTTCATGAGATTCCGTAATTTACTGTTTTGGCCACATCTTTTGGGTTATAGTCCACAGTTTCCGGCCGTTTTCGTGAAAATTTGTATTTGACGGTTTTGGGCTCATTTGTGGGCTATAGTCCACAGTTTTCGACCACTTTTGTGAGAATTTTTGTTCTCTCATTTTTTGGGCGTACACTGTTTTTGCTCAATTTCAAAAGATTTCTTATTTTACTATTTTGGCCTCATTTTGTGGGTTATAGTCCACAGTTTTCGGCCGTTTTCGTGAAATTTTGTATTTGACTGTTTTAGCCTCATTTGTGGTATATAGTCCACAGTTTTCGGCCACTTTCATGAAATTTTTTATTTTCGATCTCATTTTGTGGGCTATAGTATACTGTTTTCGATCAGTTTACTGAGATTTAGTATTTTACTGTTTGACCACATTTTTTGGGTTATAGTCCACATTTTCGGCCGTTTTCGTGAAATTTGTATTTGACTATTTTCGCCTCATTTGAGGGCTATAGTCCGCAGTTTTCGATCACTTTCGTGAGAATTTTTATTCTCTCATTTTGTGGTCTATTGTACTCTGTTTTCGCACAATTTCAATAGATTTCTTATTTTACTATTTTGGCCACATTTTGTTGGTTATAGTCTACAGTTTTCGTGAAATTTTGTATTTGACTGTTTTAGCCTCATTTGTGGCCTGTAGTCCATAGTTTTCGGCCACTTTCGTGAGATTTTTTATTTTCCCTCATTTTGTGGGCTATAGTACACTGTTTTTGATAACTTTCATGAGATTTCGTATTTCACTGTTTTGACACATTTTTTGGGTTATAGTCCACAGTTTCCGGCGGTTTTCGTGAAAATTTGTATTTGACTGTTTTGGCCTCATTTGTGGGCTATAGTCCACAGTTTTCGATGACCCCTTTCGTGAGAATTTTGTTCTCTCATTTTGTGGGCTATAGTACACTTTTTTGATTATTTTCAAGAGATTTCTTGTTTTACCGTTTTGACCTCATTTTGTGGGTTATAGTCCACAATTTCCGCCCGTTTTTATGAAATTTTGTATTTGACTGTTTTAGCCTCATCTGTGGATTATAGCCCACAGTTTTCGGCCACTTTCGTGAGATTTTTTATTTCCATCATATTGTGGGCTATATAGTCTACAGTTTTGTGTCCTTTTTGAAAGATTCGTATTTTGTTGTTTTGGCCTCATTTTGGGTGTTATAGTCCTTAGTTTACAGCCGTTTTCGTGAAATTTGTATTTGACGGTTTTAGCCTCATTTGTGGGCTATAGTCCATAGTTTTCGGCCACTTTCGTGAGATTTTTTATGTCCCTCATTTTGTCAGCTATAGTCCACTGTTTCCAGTCATTTTCCTGAAATTTTGTATTTGACTGTTTTAGCCTCATTTGTGGGCTATAGGCCACAATTTTTGGCCACTTTCGTGAGGTTTTTAATTTTCCTCATTTTGTCGGCTATAGTACACTGTTTTCGTTCACTTTAATGAGATTTCGTATCTTACTATTTTGGCCTCATTTTTTGGGTTATAGTCCACAGTTTCAGGCCGTTTTTTGTGAAAATTTGTATTTGTTTGCTTTAGCCTCGCTTGTGGGCCTATAGACCACAGTTTTCGACCACTTTCGTGAGAATTTTTATTTCTCTCATTTTGTGGGCTATAGAACACTGTTTTCGATCAATTTCAAAAGAATTCGTATTTTACGGTTTTGGCCTCATTTTGTGGGTTATACTCCATAGTTTGCGGCCGATTTTGTGAATTTTTTTTGACTGTTTTAGCCTCATTTGTGGGCTATAGTCCAAATTTTTCGACCACTTTCTTGAGATTTTTAATTTCCATCATTTTGTGGGCTATATTGTACACTGTTTTCGATCAAATTTACTGTTTTGGACTTATTTTGTGGGCTATATAGTCCACAGTTTTGTGTCCTTTCAAAAGATTTCTTATTTTACTGTTTTTGGCCTCATTCGTGAGATTTTTTATTTTCCTCATTTTGTGGGCTATAGTACACTGTTTTCGATCACTTTCATGAGATTTCGTATTTTACTGTTTTGGTTTTTTTGGTTATAGTCCCAATTTCTGGCCGTTTTCGAGATAATTTGTATTTGACTTTTTTAGCCTCATTTGTGGGCTATAGTCCAGAGTTTTCGGCCATTTTCGTGAGATTTTTTATTTCCCTCATTTTGTGGGCTATATAGTACACTGCTTTTGATCAATTTCATAAGATTTCGTATTTAACTGTTTTGGCCTCATTTTGTGAGTTATAGTCCACAGTTTCCGACCGTTTTCGTGAAATTTTGTATTTGACTGTTTTAGCCTCATTTGTGGGCTATGTAGTCCACAATTTTCGTTAACTTTCGTGAGATTTTTTATTTCCATCATTTTGTGGGCTATAGTACACTAATTTCGATCACTTTCATGAGATTTTGTATTTTGCCGTTTTGGGCCTCATTTTGTGGGTTATAGTCCTCAGTTTTCGACAGTTTTCGTGAAATTTTGTATTTGACTTTTTAGCCTCATTTGTGTGCTATAGTCCAGAGTATTCGGCTACTTTCTTGAAATTTTTTATGTCCCTCATTTTGTGAGCTATAGTTCACTGTTTCCAGTCATTTTCGAGAAATTTTGTATTTGATTGTTTTATCCTAATTTGTGGGCTATAGTCCACAGTTTTCGCCCACTTTCGTGAGATTTTTTGTCTCCCTCATTTTGTGGCCTGTACACTATTTTCGATCACTTTTATAAGATTTTGTATTTTACTGTTTTGGCTTCATTTTTTGGGTTATAGTCTACAGTTTCCGGCCATTTTCGTGAAAAATTGTATTTAACTGTTTTGGCTTCATTTGTGGGCTATAGTCCATAGTTTTCGACCACTTTCATGAGGATTTTTATTTCTCTCATTTTGTGTACTATTGTACATTGTTTTCGCTCAATTTGAAGAGATTTCGTATTTTACTGTTTTGGCCTCATTTTGTGGGTTATAGTCCACAGTTTCCGGCCGTTTTCGTGAAATTTTGTATTTGACTGTTTTAGCCTCATTTGTGGCTATAGTCACAGTTTTTCGGTCACTTTCATGAGATTTTTTATTTCCGTCATTTTATGGGCTATATTGTACACTGTTTTTGATCAATTTCATTAGATTTCGTATTTTGCTGTTTTGGCCTCATTTTGTGGGTTACAGTCCACAGTTTCCGACCGTTTTCATGAAATTTTGTATTTGACTGTTTTAGCCTCATTTGTGGGCTATATAGTCCACAGTTTTCAGCAACTTTCGTGAGATGTTTTATTTCCATCATTTTGTGGGCTATAGTACACTATTTTCAATCACTTTCATTAGATTTCGTAGTTTACCGTTTTTGGCCTCATTTTGTGGGTTATAGTCCTCAGTTTCCGACTGTTGTCGTGAAATCTCAATCCATTATAAAGGACAAGTAATTGAACGAATCACACTTTTACCACTAAATTATACCCGCTATGTATTCATTATTACGTATGAATGGACCTTTTGTAGAACAAATGGAATGAGATACAATCAAGATAGCATCAGAATCGTGAAAATTATAGTGTTGATGCTTTGTCTGATTTGAGGGGAAGGGGAGAGAGAGGGTATGGTACTTAAAAAAAATATGTAGGCAAAGAGCAGAACTCGGAGTTAAGAGCTAAGAGTTTTGAGTTATGAGTTCTGAGCTGCGAGCTTCTTATAAAAGATATACAAGAGCTTAGAGTTGTATTTGACTTTTTAGCCTCATTTGTGTGCTATAGTCCACAGTTTTCGGCCACTTTCTTGAGGTTTTTTATTTCCCTCATTTTTTGGGCTATAGTCCACTATTTCCAGTCATTTTCGTGAAATTTTGTATTTGATTGTTTTATCCTAATTTATGGGCTATAGTCCATAGTTTTCGGCCACTTTTGTGAGATTTTTTACTTCCCTCATTTTGTGGGCTATAGTACACTATTTTCGATCACTTTCATGAGATTTCGTATTTTACTGTTTTCGCCTCATTTTTTAGGTTATAGTCCACAGTTTCCAGCCGTTTCGTGAAAATTTGTATTTGGGTGTTTTGGCCACATTTGTGGGCTATAGTCCACAGTTTCCGGCAGTTTTCGTGAAAATTTGTATTTCACTGTTTTAGCCTAATTTGTATAGTCTGCAGTTTTCGGCCACTTTCGTGAGATTTTTTATTTCCTTGATTTTGTGGGCTATATTGCACACTGTTTTCGATCAATTTCATGAGATTTCGTATTTTACTGTTATGGCCTCATTTTGTGGGTTATAGTCCACAGTTTCTGGTCGTTTTCGTGAAATTTTGTATTTGACTGTTTTATTCTCATTTGTGGGCTATAGTCCACATTTTTCGACAACTTTCGTGAGATTTTTTATTTCCATCTTTTTGTGGGCTATATAGTACCCTATTTTCGATCACTTTCATTAGATTTTGTATTTTACAGTTTTTGGTCTCATTTTGTGGATTATAGTTCTCAGTTTCCGGTCGTTTTCGTGAAATTTTGTATTTGACTTTTTTAGCCTAATTTTTGTGCTATAATCCACAGTTTTCAGCCACTTTCTTGAGATTTTTTATGTCCCTCATTTTGTGGGCGATAGTCCACTATTTCCAGTCATTTTCGTCAAAATTTGTATTTGACTGTTTTAGCGTATTTTGTGGGTTATATAGTCCACAGTTTTCGGCCACTTTCGTGAGATTTTTATTTTCCTTCATTTTGTGGGCTATAGTACACTGTTTTTGATCACTTTCATGAGATTTCGTATTTTAATGTTTTGGCCACATTTTTTGTGTTATAGTCCACAGTTTCCGACCGTTATCGTGAAAATTTGTATTTTTCTATTTTGGCCTCATTTCCACAGTTTTCGACCACTTTGTGAGAATTTATTCTCTCATTTTGTGGGCTATATTACACTGTTTTCGCTCAATTTCAAGAGATTTCTTATTTTACAATTTTGGCCTCTTTTTGTAGGTTATAATCCACAGTTTTCGACCGTTTTCGTGAAATTTTGTATTTGATTATTTTAGCCTCATTTGTGGCCTACAGTCCACAGTTTTCGACCACTTTCATGAGAATTTTTATTCTCTCATTTTGTGGGCTATTATACTCCGTTTTCGCTCAATTTCAAAAGATTTCTTGTTTTACTGTTTTGGCCTCATTTTGTGGTTTATAGTCCACAGTTTCTAGCCGTTTTCGTGAAATTTTGTATTTGACTGTTTTAGCCTCATTTGTGACCTATAGTCCATAGTTTTCGGCTACTTTAGTGAGATTTTTTATTTTCCCTCATTTTGTGTGCCACTGTTTTCGATCATTTTTATGAGATTCCGTATTTTACTGTTTTGGCCACATTTTTTGGGTTATAGTCCACAGTTTCTGGCCGTTTTCGTGAAAATTTGTATTTGACTGTTTTGGCCTCATTTGTGGGCTATAGTCCACAGTTTTTGACCACTTCCGTGAGAACTTTTATTCTTTCATTTTGTGGGCTATAGTACACTGTTTTCGCTCAATTTCAAGAGATTTCTTATTTTACTGTTTTGGCCTATTTTTGTGGGTTATAGTCCACAGTTTCCGGCCGTTTTCATGAAATTTTGTATTTGACTGTTTTAGCATCATTTGTGGCCTAGAGTCCACAGTATTCGGTCACTTTCGTGAGATTTTTTATTTCTCTCATTTTGTAGGCTATATAGTACACAGTTTTCGATCAATTTTGTGAGATTTCGTATTTTACTGTTTTGGCCTCATTTTGTGGCTTATTGTCCACAGTTTCTTTCCGTTTTCGTGAAATTTTGTATTTGATTGTTTTAGCCTCATTTGAGGGCTATAGTCCACAGTCTTCGGCAACTTTCATGAGATTTTTTGTTTCCCTCATTCTGTGGGCTATATCGTACATTGTTTTTGATCAATTTCATGAGATTTCGTATTTTATTGTTTTGCCCTCATTTTGTGGGTTATAGTCCACAGTTTCTAACCATTTTCGTCAAATTTTGTATTTGAATTTTTTAGCCTCATTTGTGTGCTATAGTCCACAGTTTTCAGCCACTTTCTTGAGATTTATTATGTCCCTCATTTTGTGGGCTAATAGTCCGCTGTTTCCAGTCGTTTTTGTGAAATTTTGTATTTGACTATTTTAGCCTCATTTGTGGGCTATATAGTCCATAGTTTTTCCCCACTTTCGTGAGATTTTTTTTTTCCCTAACTTTGTGGTCTATTGTACACTGTTTTCGATCAATTTCATGAGATTTCGTGTTTTACCGTTATGGCTTCGTTTTGTGGGTTATAGTCCACAGTTTCCGACCGTTTTCGTGAAATTTTTTATTTGACTATTTTAGCCTCATTTGTGGGCTATATAGTCCACAGTTTTCGGCAACTTTCGTGAGATTTTTTATTTCCATCATTTTGTAGGCTATATAGTACACCATTTTCGATCACTTTCATTAGATTTCGTATTTTACTGTTTTTGGCCTGATTTTGTTGGTTACAGTCCTTAGTTTCCGGCTGTTTTCGTGAAATTTTGTGTTTGACTTTTTTGGCCTCATTTTTGTGCTATAGTCCACAGTTTTCGGCCACTTTCTTGAGATTTTTATTTTCCTTCATTTTGTGCTATAGTACACTGTTTCCAGTCATTTTCGTCAAATTTTGTATTTGACTGTTTTGGCCAGATTTTTTGGGTTATAGTCCACAGTTTCCGGCCGTTTTCGTGAAAATTTGTATTTGTCTGTTTTGGCTTCATTTGTGGGCTATAGTCCACAGTTTTATACCACTTTTGTGAGAATTTATTCTTTCATTTTGTGGGCTATAGTACACCTTTTTCACTCAATTTCAAGAGATTTCTTAGTTTACAGTTTTGACCTCTTTTTGTGGGTTATAGTCCACAGTTTCCGACCATTTTCGTAAAATTTTGTATGTGATTATTTTAGCCTCATTCGTGGCCTATAGTCCACAGTTTCCGACCACTTTCGTGAGAATTTTTATTCTCTCATTTTGTGGGCTACTGTACTATGTTTTCACTCAATTTCAAGAGATTTCTTATTTTACTGTTTCGGCCACATTTTGTGGGTTATAGTCCACAGTTTCCGGCCGTTTTCGTGAAATTTTGTAGTTGACTGTTTTAGCCTCATTTGTGGCCTATAGTACATAGTATTTGGCTACTTTCGTGAGATTTTTTATTTTCCCTCATTTTTTGGGATATAGTACACTGTTTTCGATTACTTTCATGAGATTTCGTATTTTACTGTTTTAGCCACATTTTTTGGGTTATAGTCCACAGTTTCCGCCCGTTTTCGTGAAAATTTGTATTTGACTGTTTTGGCCTCATTTGTGGGCTATAGTCCACAGTTTTCGTCCACTTTCGTGAGAATTTTTATTCTCTCATTTTGTGGGCTATAGTACACTGTTTTCGCTCAATTTCAAGAGATTTCTTATTTTACTGTTTTGGCCTCTTTTTGTGGGTTATAATCCACAGTTTCCGGCTGTTGTCGTGTAATTTTGTATTTGACTGTTTTAGCCACAATTGTGGCCTAGTCCACAGTTTTCGGCCACTTTCGTGATATTTTTTATTTCCCTCATTTTGTGGGCTATATAGTACACTGTTTTCGATCAATTTCATGAGATTTCGTACTTTACTGTTTTGGCCTCATTTTGTGGGTTATTGTCCACACTTTCTTTCCGTTTTCATGAAATTTTGTATTTGACTGATTTAGCCTCATTTGAAGGCTATAGTCCACAGTCTTCGGCAACTTTCGTGAGATTTTTTATTTTCCTCAATCTGTGGGTTATGTAGTACACTGTTTTTGATCAATTTCATGAGATTTCTTATTTTAGTTTTTTGACCTCATTTAATGGGTTATAGTCCACAGTTTCAAACCGTTTTCGTGTAATTTTGTATTTGACTGTTTTAGCCTCATTTGTGGGCTATAGTCCACAGTTTTCGGCAACTTTCATTAGATTTTTTATTTCCATCATTTTGTGGGCTAGTACACTGTTTTCGATCACTTTCAAGAGATATCGTATTTTATTGTTTTGGCCTCATTTTCTGGGTTATAGTCCACAGTTTCCGGCCGTTTTCGTTAAATTTTTTATTTGAACTGTTTTAGCCTCATTTGTGGGCTATAGTCCACAGTTATCGGCCTGTTTCGTGAGATTTTTTCTTTCTTTCATTATGTGGGCTACAATACACTGTTCAATCACTTTCATGAAATTTCTTATTTTACTGTTTTGGCCTCATTTTTTGGGTTATATAGTCCAAAGTTTCCTGCCGTTTTCGTTAAATTTTGTATTTGACTGTTTTAGCGTCATTTGTGGGCTATAGTCTACGGTTTTCGGCTACTTTCGTGAGATTTTTTATTTCCCTCATTTTGTGGGCTATATTACACTGTTTTCGATCACTTTCATGAAATTTCATATTTTACTGTTTGGGGCTCATTTTGTGGGTTATATAGTCCACAGTTTCCGGCAGTTTTCGCGAAATTTTGTGTTTGATTGTTTTAGCCTTATTTGTGGCCTATTGTCCACAGTTTTCGGCCACTTTCGTGACATTCTTTATTTTACTTTTTTTTTGGGCTACAGTACACTGTTTTCGATCCATTTCATGAGATTTCGTATTTTACTGTTTTGGCCTCATTTTTTGGGTTAGCGTCCACAGTTTCCGTCCGTTTTCGTGAAAAATTATATTGACTGTTTTAGCCTCATTTGTGGGCTATATAGTCCACAGTTTTGGCAACTTTCGTCAAATATTTTATTTCCCTCATTTTGTGGGCTACAGTACACTATTTTCGACCCCTTTCATGAGATATCGTAGTTTTCTGTTTTAGGCCTCATTTTGTGGGTTACAGTCCACAATTTCCGGCTGCTTTCGTGAAAATTTGTATTTAAATGTTTTAGCCTCATTTGTGGCCTATAGTCCACAGTTTTCGGCCACTTTTGTGAGATTTTTTATTTTCCTCATTTTGTGGCCTATTGTACACTGTTTCTTTCATGAGATTTCGTATTTTACTGTTTTGGCCTCATTTCTTGGGTTGTAGTCTATTGTTTCTAGCCATTTTTGTCAAAATTTGTATGGGCTACAGTCCACAATTTTCAGCTACATTCGTGAGATTTTTTATTTCCCTCATATTGTGGGATATATAGTCGACAGTTTTCGGATATTTTCATGAGATTTCTTATTTTACTGTTTTGGCCACATTTTGTGTGTTATAGTCCATAGTTTCCGGTCGTATTCGTGAAATTTGGAATTTGACTGTTTTAGTCTCATTTGTGAGCTGTAGTCCAAAGTTTTCTGCCACTTTCGTGAGATTTTTTATTTTCCTCATTTTGTGGGCTATTGTCCACAGTTTCCGGCCATTCCCGCGAAAATTTGTATTTGACTGTTTTAGCCTCATTTGTGGGCCTGTAGTCCACAGTTTTTGACCACTTTCGTGAGAATTTTTATTTCTCTCATTTTGTGGGTTGTACACTGTTTTCGATCAATTTCAAGAGATTTCGCATTTTACTGTATTGGCCTCGTTTTGTGGGTTAGTCCACAGTTTGCGGCCGTTTTCATGAAAATGTGTATTTGAGTGTTTTAGCCTCATTGGTGGGCTATAGTCCTCGGTTTTTGGCCACTTTCTTGAGATTTTATATTTCCCTCATATTGTAGGCTATGTAGTCCACAATTTTGTGTCCTTTTCAAAAGATTTCTTATTTTATTGTTTTGGCCCCATTTTGGGGGTTATAGTCCATAGTTTACGGCCGTTTTTTTGAAATTTTGTATTTGACGGTTTTAGCCTCATTTGTGGGTTATAGTTCACAGTTTTCAGCCACTTTCGTGAGTTTTTTTATTTCCCTCATTCTGTGGGCTATAGTACACTGTTTTCGATCACTTTCATGAGATTTCGTATTTTACTGTTTTGGCCTCATTTTTTTTTTGTTATAGTCCACAGTTTTCGGCCGTTTTCGTGAAATTTTGTATTTGACTGTTTTATCCTAATTTGTGGGCTATAGTCCACAGTTATCGGCTGCTTTCTTGAGATTTTTTATTTCCCTCATTTTCTGGGCTATAGTACACTGTTTTCGATAACTTTCATGAGATTTCGTATTTTACTGTTTTGGCCACACTTTTTGAGTTATAGTCCACATATTTCGGCCATTTTCGTGAAAATTTGTATTTGACTATTTTGGCCTCATTTGTGGGCTATAGTCCATAGTTTTCGACCACTTTCATGAGTATTTTTATTTTCCTCATTTTGTGGGCTATAATACACTGTTTTCCATTACTTTCTTAAGATTTCATTTTTTAAGTTTTTGACCTCATTTTGTGGGTTTTATTCGACAGTTTCCAGCAGTTTTCCTGAAATTTTTTATGTGACTATTTTAGCCTCATTTCTGGGCTATAATCCACAATTTTCGGCCACTTTCGTGAAATTTTTTATTTCCCTCATTTTGTGGGCTACATAGTACACTGTTTTCGATCAATTTCATGAGATTACATATTTTACTGTTTTAGCCTCATTTTGTGGGCTATATAGTCCACTATTTTGTGTCCGTATAAAAAGATTTCTTATTTTACTGTTTTAGGCCTCATTTTGTGGGTTACAGTCCTCAGTTTCGGTCGTTTTCCTGATAATTTGTATTTGACTGTTTTAGTCCACAGTTTTCGGCCACTTTCGTGAGATTTTTTATTTATCTCATTTTGTGGGCCATATTGTACACTGTTTTTGATCAATTTCATAAGATTTCATATTTAACTGTTTTGGCCTCATTTTTTGGGTAGTCCACAGTTTCCGACCGTTTTCGTGAAATTTTGTATTTGACTCTTTTAGCCTCGTTTGTGGGCTATATAGTCCACAGTTTTCGTCAACTTTCGTGAGATTTTATATTTCCATCAATTTTTTGGCTATAGTAAACTATTTTCGATCACTTTCATGAGATTTCGTATTTTGCCTTTTTGGGCCTCATTTTGTGGGATCTAGTCCTCAGTTTCCGGTCGTTTTCGTGAAATTTTTTATTTGACTTTTTAGCCTCATTTGTGTGCAATAGTCTACAGTTTTCGGCCACTTTCTTGAGATTTTTATGTCCCTCATTTTGTGGGCTATAGTCCACTGTTTCCAGTCATTTTCGTCAAATTTTGTATTTGACTGTTTTAGCCTAATTTGTGGGTTTTTAGTCCACAGTTTTCGGCCACTTTCGTGAGATTTTTTATTTTCCCTCATTTTGTGGGCTATTGTACACTGTTTTCGATCACTTTCATGAGATTTCGTCTTTTACTGTTTTGGCCACATTTTTTGGGTTATAGTCCACAGTTTCTGCTCGTTTTCGTGAAAATTTGTATTTGACTGTTTGGGCCCCATTTGTGGGCTATAGTCCACAGTTTTCGTCCACTTTTGTGAGAATTTCTTTCTCTCATTTTGTGGGCTATAATACACTGTTTTCGCTCAATTTCAAGAGATTTCTTATTTAACTGTTTTGGCCTCTTTTTTGTGGGTTATAGTCCACAGTTTCCGGCCGTTTTCGTGAAATTTTGTATTTGACTATTTTAGCCTCATTTGTGGCCTATAGTCTACAGTTTTCAGCCACTTTCGTTATTGTAGCGTCCCGAATTTCTAATATAATATCTTAGAAAATACGTGGCACAATCTTAACATCAACTTCAATGTAACAGTACACATAGCCCAAAAACACAAATAATTTTATTCCAAACTTTTATTACAACAATCTTTTTCAAACACAGCGGAAATACAAACACCTTGAATTACAACATTCTCTTTTTACAAAAGTTACACAAGCTCTATTACGTCAGTTTATCTCCAAAACTAACTCAAGCATCCAAGCCTCCAAACTCTAAGCAACAACCTGTAACACATGAGGCTAGAGATGATCCCTAACCCCCAAACTAAAGGGGTCAGCCATAAATGGTGTGAGTGATATAAAACATACAACATCATAAAACATAAAGTCATCAACAGCATGTATTAACAACAAGGATAAATGAATGAGAAATAACAAAAGATGTAAAGCATTAAAACATCATGGAATGAAAACAAGAAGTGAATCTAGTCTAAGTGTCGAGTGTAGGGAATCTGGAAAACACAAGCATAAAACCAAGTCAAGGAAACACAATTCCATATGCAACTAATCCCACTACGGTGATGGGAAACAAGATTCAGAATACTCCGCGAATAGGCGTCACCGCCCTCGACGCGCAAGCAACAAGTAAGATAGCTCAATAACAACAACCGGAGAAACATCTCCCTGCTGTGTACCCCACGAATAGGCCTGCAAGACCCTCGACGTGCAAATACACCCGATACATTCCGTGAATAGGTCTGCCGACCCTCGACACGCAAATGCATCCTGCATGCTCCGTGAATAGGCCCGTAGATCCTCGACACGCGAACATCTAAATACTATGTACCCCACGAATAGGCCTTCAAGACCCTCGACGTGCAGATATACCCGATACATTCCGTGAATAGGTCTGCCGACCCTCGACACGCAAATGCATCCTGCATGCTCCGTGAATAGGCCCGTAGACCCTCGACACGCGAACATCTAAATATTATGTACCCCACGAATAGGCCTTCAAGACCCTCGACGTGCAGATACACCCGATACATTCCGTGAATAGGTCTGCCGACCCTCGACACGCAAATGCATCCTGCATGCTCCGTGAATAGGCCCGTAGACCCTCGACACGCGAACATCTAAATATTATGTACCCCACGAATAGGCCTTCAAGACCCTCGACGTGCAGATACACCCGATACATTCCGTGAATAGGTCTGCCGACCCTCGACATGCAAATGCATCCTGCATGCTCCGTGAATAGGCCCGTAGACCCTCGACACGCGAACATCTAAATATCATCTAGTTGGACCAACAAATCATGAGTCTATACTTACGTCGATTATTATCAAATACACCAAAAATCCTTATCTCTAGAGTTAGTGTATCCTGCTGGTTCGCAGAACTCCCACTCAACTCCTAGAGACCTCAATATGACCATAACTCACTATTCCATCGTCAAACGATCAAAGGAGAAATCTCTCCACTCAACGAAACTCAAGTCTTTAATAAATTCCATAATCCAAATCCAACCATAATATATATTGAAAGTGTATGTTCTATAGAAGAATAATATTTATAAGGGTAGGTTATAGATCCAAAACATTTAAAGAAATAGTCGTTTGAAGAACATCAAACATGTAGAACCCCGTATTTTCAAATATTTTTTTTTAATTATTTGAAAATGAATTTAAATGAATTTTGAGGATTTAATTGATATTTTCTAAAAAGATTTATCTTTTGTACACGTGCAAAACACGTGCAAATGACTTTTGAGATGTTTGAATAATTAAGTTTTCTTTATGAAAAATCATTATTTATGATTTTGGAATTATGTAGTATTTTTTCAGATTTTTCTGAAATTAATTTGATCTAATTGCAATTTTTGATAAAAGAAGGACCTTTTTGCAAAATTGACACTTTTAAGGGTTAAAGTGCAAAATTGGCATTCTGGACGTTTTAAACAGTATTGGTTAAGATTTAGAAGTATATTTTCTTTTAAATCCTAATTTAAATGATTTTTATTGAATTTCCAAGGATAAGAACTATATATGTAAAATTATATTTTGAAAGGACTATTTTGCAAATGTATTCCTAAACCCTAAAAATGATATTCCCGGCCTATATAAGATAGTTTGCAGCCGTCATTCACTGCACAACTCAGATTTTATTAAATCTCTTATTCTCTTGGTGATTGAAGAAGAAGTTTTTGGATCTAGCAAAGGAAGGCTTTTTGTGGATTTTCTTGATTCAAAAAGGTGAGTGATATGAACTTGGTTTTGTTTGTGTGTGTGATTGTGTGCTGTTTTGTTTGATGTATTCGTATCTTGTATGTGATCGATGCAATAGTCGTTATTCGTATTATGCATGAGAAATCCACAAATATTTAGTAGATCTTGTTTAACAAATTCTTTATTGCTCGAAAACATGTTAAGATTCAAGTATGGTTTGATCGGATGTATGAACATCTGGATCTTGTGTATATAATCAGATCTTGGTTATGATTTGTGAAAGAATTGAGAAACCCTAATGGAAGATTTAGGAATTGAGAACATGAGAATTTAGTATTGTATCCAATATGTGGATCATCTTGAGATTGTCACTTTTAACTAAATACGGGTAAATTCCCTAAGCAATGATTCTTTAGAAAACTCCAGTCTTGATTTTTGTATTCAGACCTAATTTATGAAATCTGTAGGCCGACAGTCGACTGGTCTACGATTCAGTCGACTGGTACAACTCCACTGCTGTATCTTTAGTTTTTCTTGAAAATCCATTCTAGACAGTCGACTTAGACCCATTTCAGTCGACTGGTACACTTAGAATTTATTTTTAAAGTTATCTTAGATTTTTCTCTGGTAAGTCGACTTATGACCTTTTAAGTCGACTTATATTGTATTTTAAGTCGACTTATGACTTTGCAAGTCGACTTATGACACTTAGAATATTTTCTTAAAGATTTCTGGAATTTCTCTCTGGTAAGTCGACTTATGTTTTTATAAGTCGACTTATGTTCTTACGAGTCGACTTATGTCTCCTTTAAGTCGACTTATGTTTTCTATAAGTCTACTTATGTTTTGATAAGTCTACTTATGATTTTTATAAGTCATCTTATGTTTTGATAAGTCTACTTATGATTTTTATAAGTCATCTTATGTTTTGATAAGTCTACTTATGATTATTATAAGTCATCTTATATTGTTGATAAGTCTACTTATGATTTATATAAGTCATCTTATACTGTTAACACTTGGAATGTTCTTGAGAATTATTGGTAATTGTCCCGGGTAAGTCGACTGATGGTTTATTAAGTCGACTTATAGCACTTGTTATAATCTTGGATATTGGTTCTCGGGGCAGTCGACTTACTATCGCATAAGTTGACTGGTCCTGAGGAGTTCTTCATAATCTTGAGTGTTCTTTCAGTCTTTAGTTTGTTTGTAGATGAATATGTTCGTCGGTGTAAGAGTCACTACAGTGATTGCATACCGGGTACGTATTCGATCTATACCCTTTTAGTTTGTTTGTAGATGGATATGTTCGTCGGTGTAAGAGTCACTATAGTGATTGCATACCGGGTACGTATTCGATCTATACCCTCTTAGTTTGTTTGTAGATGGATATGTTCGTCGGTGTAAGAGTCACTACAGTGATTGCATACCGGGTACGTATTCGATCTATACCCTCTTAGTTTGTTTGTAGATGGATATGTTCGTCGGTGTAAGAGTCACTATAGTGATTGCATACCGAGTACGTATTTGATCTATACCCTCTTAGTTTGTTTGTAGATGGATATGTTCGTCGGTGTAAGAGTCACTATAGTGATTGCATACCGGGTACGTATTCGATCTATACCCTCTTAGTTTGTTTGTAGATGGATATGTTCGTCGGTGTAAGAGTCACTATTAGTGATTGCATACCGGGTATGTATTCGATCTATATTATCTTTAGTTTTTTTTGTAGATGGATATATGGGTATCCGATCTATGGCATTATTGGTGATCGATTGATTGGACATACATCGTGGTATTGAGATTTATTGATGGTTGGACACATTCTGAGATGTGAGGATTACTGTTAGTTCAGAACAGTCGACTGGTTCGTTAAACAGTCGACTGTACAGTGCAGTTGAGCTGTACTATTTTGAGAGTGATTGATTGATGGATACTTGATCGTTGGTATTGTTTCTCGACTTGACTTCACGCTTGTACTGGCCTATCATTTCTTGTTGCACATTACATGTTCAGTTTATGTATTTTTGTTCAGTACATGTTGTTCGAGAATTTATGTTTATTGTTTATTTATGTTTGTTGTTTATATCACTCACACCATTTATGGCTGACCCCTTTAGTTTGGGGGTTAGGGTTCAACTCTAGCCTCATGTGTTACAGGTAGCTGCTTAGAGTTGGGAGCTTGGATGCTTGGGGTAGCTTTGGATTTTATGAGTGTTATAATAGAGCCTTGGGTAATTTTGTAAGGAGAAATGGTTGTAACAGTTAAATGTATTTTAAGGTGTTTTGTATTTCCGCTGCAATTGAAAAAGAATATTGTAATAAGAATTTGGAATAAAATGACTTGAGTTTTTGGTCTATGTATATTGTTACATTGAAGTGGATCGCTGGGAAAGTGCCACGTATTTTCTAAATTTTATATTGGAAATTCGGGGCGCTACAAAACACCTTAGAAAGTATCAGGGCCAGTCGACTGCAAAAGGTCACCAGTCGACTGTCCAGAGTGAAAACTAACATCTTTAAGAAATAGATCCAAGTATCTACAGTCGACTGCAAAACTCACCGGTCGACTGTCCAGAGGGAAAATTCCATGATTTTAAGAAATAAGTTAAGTATTATAAGTTGACTTATAAAAGTCATAAGTCGACTTAAAAAAGATTATAAGTCGACTTAAAAAGTCATAAATCGACTTACCAGAGAGAAATTCCAGAAATCTTTAAGAAAATATTCTAAGTATTATAAGTTGACTTATAAAAGTCATAAGTCGACTTAAAAGAGATTATAAGTCGACTTAAAAAGTCATAAGTCGACTTACCAGAGAAAAATCTACAATAACTTTGAAAAATAAATTCTAAGTGTGTCAGTCGACTGAAAAGGGTCTAAGTCGACTGTCCATAATGGATTTTCAAGAAAACTAAAGATCTAGCAGCCGGGTCATACCAGTCGACTGAAAGGTTTGCCAGTCGACTGTCGGCCTACAGACTGCAAGGTTTTGGTTGTACATGATAATCAAAATTAGGGTTTTCCAAAAGCAATCATTGTTTACTAAAATAATTTGTATTTAGGTAAAATCGACAATCTCAAATAATCCTCATTATGGATACATTTCCTCAAATCAACCAATATCTCAAAAACTTAATTCTCATGTTCTTAACTCCTAATTCTTCCATTAGGATTTCTCAATACTAAATATCTTCCACAACTCAAAACCAAATCCGATTTGTATTCACAAGATCCAGATGTTCATCCATCCGATCCCTTATTAACATAACCATACTCAAATCTTAAACATGTTTTCAAGCAATAAAGAATTCATCAATCAAGATCTACTAAACGTTCATAGATTACACATACATAATACAACAATAACCATTGCATCGTTCTCATACGAAATACACCAAATAAATATACATGTCAAACAAACAACAAAACAATCATTCACATAAATCAAATCACAAAACAAAGTTCATATCACTCACCTTAGGAATGAAGAGATCTGACAAGAAAGTCTCCCCTTTTGCGAGATCCAAAATCCTCCTCATGATCCTAAAAAATCACAAAATATAATGTTGTGCAGCGAATGACGGCTGCACACCCACTTATATAGGCCGGAAATAATGATTTAGGGTTTTAGAAACGCATTTGCAAAATAGTCCTTCCAAATTATAACTTTTCATATATATAGTTCTATTCTCGGAAACTCAATAAAATCATTTAAATTAGGATTTAAAAGTAAAATATACTCATTAATCTCAACCGGTACTGTTCAAAACGTCCAGAAAATACATTTTGCATTTCAACCCCTAAAAACGACAAATTTGCATAAAGGTCCTTCTTTTCTCAAAATCTGCAAATAGATCCAATTAATTTCAGAAAAATCTGAAAAATAATAAATAAATCCCAAATATTAAATAATGATTTTCCATAAAGAAAATTTGACTTTGAACTTTTCAAGAAACTATTTGCACGTGTTTTGCACGTGTAAAAGATAAACTTTTAGAAAATATTTATTAAACCTCCAGAAAATCATTTTAATTCATTTTCAAATATTTAAAATAATATTTGAAAATACGGGGTTCTACAGTTGTATTTTTTATTTCCCTCATTTTGTGGGCTATATAGTACACTGTTTTCGATCAATTTCATGAGATTTCGTATTTTACTGTTTTGGCCTCATTTTGTGGGTTATTGTCCACAGTTTCTTTCCGTTTTCGTGAAATTTCGTATTTGACTGTTTTAGCCTCATTTGAGGACTATAGTCCACAGTCTTCAACTTTCGTGAGATTTTTTATTTCCCTCATTCTGTGGGCTATATAGTACACTGTTTTTGATCAATTTCATGAGATTTCTTATTTTACTGTTTTGGCCTCATTTTGTGGGTTATATTCCGTAGTTTCCGACCGTTTTCGTGAAATTTTGTGTTTGACTGTTTTGGCCTCATTTGTGGACTATAATAGTCCATAGTTTTCGGCAACTTTCGTGAGATTTATTATTTCCATCATTTTTGGGCTATAGTACACTGTTTTCGTTCACTTTCTTAAGATTTCGTATTTTACTGTTTTTGGCCTCATTTTCCGGGTTATAGTCCACAGTTTCCGGCCGTTTTCCTGAAATTTTGTATTTGACTGTTTTAGCCTCATTCGTGGGCTTTAGTCCACAGTTTTCGACCATTTTCGTGAGATTTTTTATTTTCCTCTTTCTGTGGGCTATAGTACACTGTTTTGGATCCAATTCATGAGATTTCGTATTTTACTCTTTTGGCCTCATTTTGTGGGTTATAATCTACAGTTTCCGGCCGTTTTCGTGATAATTTGTATTTGACTGTTTTAGCCTCATTTGTGGATTATAATCTACAGTTTACGTCCGTTTTCGTGATAATTTGTATTTGACTGTTTTAGCCTCATTTGTGGATTATAGTCCACAGTTTTTGACCACTTTCTTGAGATTTTTTATTTCCATCATATTGTGGACTATATAGTCCACAGTTTTGTGTCCTTTTTGAAAGATTTCTTTTTTTGCTATTTTGGCCTCATTTTGGGTGTTATAGTGCATAGTTTACAGCCGTTTTCGTGAAATTTGTATTTGACGGTTTTTGCCTCATTTGTGGGCTATAGTGCATACTTTTCGGCCACTTTCGTGAGAATTTTTATGTCCCTCATTTTGTCAGCTATAGTCCACTATTTCCAGTCATTTTCCTGGAATTTTGTATTTCACTGTTTTAGCCTCATTTGTGGGCTATAGTCCACAGTTTTTGCCCTCTTTCCTAAGATTTTGTATTTCCCCCATTTTGTGTGTTGTACACTGTTTTCGATCAATTTCATGAGATTTCATATTTTACTGTTTTGGCCACATTTTTTGAGTAATAGTCCATAGTTTCCGGCCGTTTTTGTGAAAATTTGTATTTGTCTATTTTAGCCTCATTTGTGGGCCTACGGTCCACAGTTTTCGACCACTTTCGGGAGAATTTTTATTTCTCTCATTTTGTGGGCTATAGAACACTGTTTTCGATCAATTTCAAGGGATTTCGTATTTTACTATTTTGGCCTCATTTTGTGGGTTATAGTCCATAGTTTGCGGCCGATTTTGTGAAAATTTGTTTTCGAGTATTTTTGCCTCATTTGTGTGCTATAGTCCAAAGTTTTCGGCCACTTCTTGAGATTTTTAATTTCCCTTATTTTGTGGGCTATATTGTACACTGTTTTATGTCAATTTTACTGTTTTGGCCTCATTTTGTTTGCTATATAGTCCACAGTTTTGTGTCCTTTTCAAAAGATTTCTTATTTTACTGTTTTAGGCCTCATTTAGTGGGTTACAGTCCAGTTTCGGCCGTTGTTGTGAAAATTTGTATTTGAATGTTTTAGCCTCGTTTGTGGCCTATAGTACACAGTTTTCATCCACATTCGTGAGATTTTTTATTTCCCTCATTTTGTGGGCTATAGTACACAATTTTCGATCACTTTCATGAGATTTCGTATTTTACTGTTAGGGCCTCATTTTTTTTGGTTATAATCCCAGTTTCCGGCCGTTTTCGAGATAATTTGTATTTGACTGTTTTAGCCTCATTATAGTCCACATTTTTCGACTACTTTCATGAGATTTTTTATTTCCATAATTTTGTGGGCTATATAGTACCCTATTTTCGATCACTTTCATTGGATTTCATATTTTACTGTTTTTGGACTCATTTTGCGGATTATAGTCCTCAGTTGCCGGCCATTTTCGTGAAATTTTGTATTTGACTTTTTTAGCCTCATTTTTGTGCTATAATCCAAAGTTTTCGGCCACTTTCTTGAGATTTTTTACGTCCCTCATTTTGTGGGCTATAGTTCACTGTTTCCAGTCATTTTCGTCAAATTTTGTATTTGACTGTTTTAGCCTAATTTGTGGGTTATAGTCCACAGTTTTCGGCCACTTTCGTGAGATTTTTATTTTCCTTCATTTTGTGGGCTGCAGTGTTTTCGATCACTTTCATGAGATTTCGTATTTTACTGTTTTGGCCACAATTTTTGGGTTATAGTCCACAGTTTCCGGTCGTTATCGTGAAAATTTGTATTTGTCTGTTTTGGCCTCATTTGTGGGCTATGGTCCAAAGATTTCGACCACTTTTGTGAGAATTTATTCTCTTAATTTGGTGGCTATAGTACACTGTTTTCGCTCAATTTCAAGAGATTTCTTATTTTACTGTTTTGGCCTCATTTTGTGGGTTATAGTCCACAGTTTCCGACCGTTTTCATAAAATTTTGTATTTGATTGTTTTAGCCTCATTTGTGGCCTATAGTCCACAGTTTTCGACCACTTTCGTGAGAATTTTTATTCTCTCATTTTGTGGACTATTGTACTCTGTTTTCGCTCAATTTCAAGAGATTTCTTATTTTACTGTTTTGTCCACAGTTTCCAGCCGTTTTCGTGAAATTTTGTATTTGACTGTTTTAGCCTCATTTGTGGCCTATAGTCCATAGTTTTCGGCTACTTTCGTGAGATTTTTTATTTTCCCTCATTTTGCGGGCTATAGTTCACTGTTTTCGATCACTTTCATGACATTTCGTATTTTACTATTTTGGCCACATTTTTTGGGTTATAATCCACAGTTTCCGGCCGTTTTCGTGAAAATTTGTATTTGACTGTTTTGGCCTCATTTGTGGGCTATATTCCACAGTTTTCGACAACTTTCGTGAGAATTTTTATTCGCTCATTTTGTGGGCTTATAGTACACTGTTTTTGCTCAATTTCAAGAGATTTCTTATTTTACTGTTTTAGTCTCATTTTGTGGGTTATAGTCCACAATTTCCCGCCGTTTTCGTGAAATTTTGTATTTGACTGTTTTAGCCTCAATTGTGGCCAATAGTCCACAATTTTCGGTCACTTTCGTGAGATCTTTTATTTCCCTCATTAAGTGGGCTATATAGTACACTGTTTTCGATCAATTTTATGAGATTTCGTATTTTACTATTTTGGCGTCATTTTGTGGCTTATTGTCCACAGTTTCTTTCCGTTTTCGTGAAATTTTGTATTTGACTATTTTAGCCTCATTTGAGGGCTATAGTCCACGGTCTTCGTCAACTTTCGTGAGATTTTTTATTTCCCTCATTCTATGGGCTATATCGTACAATGTTTTTGATCAATTTCATGAGATTTCGTATTTTACTGTTTTGGCCTCATTTAGTGGGTTATAGTCCACAGTTTCCGACCATTTTCGTGAAATTTTTTATCTGACTGTTTTAGCCTCATTTGTGGGCTATAGTCCACAGTTTTCGGCAACTTTCGTGAGATTTTTTATTTCCATCATTTTGTGGGCTATAAGAACACTATTTTCGATCACTTTCATTAGATTTCGTATTTTACTATTTTTGGCATCATTTTGTGGGTTATTGTTCTCAGTTTCAGGCCGTTTTCGTGAAATTTTGTATTTGACTGTTTTAGCCTCATTTGTGGGCTACAATCCATAGTTTTCAGCCACTTTCGAGAGATTTTTTATTTCCCTAATTTTGTGGTCTATTGTACACTGTTTTCGATCAATTTCATGAGATTTCGTGTTTTACCGTTATGGACTCATTTTGTGGGTTATAGTTCACAGTTTCCGGCCGTTTTCGTGAAATTTTTTATTTGACTGTTTTAGCCTCATTTGTGGGCTATATAGTCCACAGTTTTCGGCAACTTTGTTAGATTTTTTATTTCCATCATTTTTTGGGCTGTATAGTACACTATTTTCGATCACTTTCATTAGATTTCGTATTTTACTGTTTTTGGCCTCATTTTGTTGGTTATAGTCCTCAGTTTCCGACCGTTTTCGTGAAATTTTGTATTTGACTTTTTTAGCCACATTTTTGTGCTAAAGTCCACAGTTTTCGGCCACTTTCTTAAGATTTTTTACATCCCTCATTTTGTGGGTTATAGTCCACAGTTTCCGACCGTTTTTGTGAAATTTTGTATTTGAGTGTTTTAGCCTCATTTGTGGGCTATAGTGCAGAGTTTTCCCCCACTTTCATGAGATTTTTTATTTCCCTAATTTTGTGGGCTATAGTACACTGTTTTCGATTACTTTCATGAGATTTCGTATTTTACTGTTTTGGCCACATTTTTTGGGTTATATTCCACAGTTTTCGCCCATTTTCGTGAAAATTTGTATTTGACTGTTTTGGCCTAATTTGTAGGCTACTGTGCACAGTTTTCGTCCACTTTCGTGAGAATTTTTATTCTCTCAGTTTGTGGGCTATAGTATACTGTTTTCGCTCATTTTCAAGAGATTTCTTAACCCACAGTTTCCGGTTGTTTTCGTGAAATTTTGTATTTGACTGTTTTAGCCTGATTTGTGGCCATAGTCCATAGTTTCGGCCACTTTCGTGATATTTTTTATTTTTCTCATTTTGAGGGCTATATAGTACACTGTTTTCGATCAATTTCATGAGATTTCATATTTTACTGTTTTGGCAACATTTTGTGGGCTATATAATCCACAGTCTTCAGCAACTTTCGTGGGATTTTTTATTTTTCTCATTCTGTGGGCTATATATTACACTGTTTTATCAATTTCATGAGATTTCTTATTTTACTGTTTTGGCCTTATTTTGTGGGTTATAGTCCGCAGTTTCAGACCGTTTTCGTGAAATTTTGTATTCGACTGTTTTAGCCTCATTTGTGGGCTATAGTCTACAGTTTTTTGCAACTTTCGTTAGATTTTTTATTTCCATCATTTTGTGGGCTATAGTAAACTATTTTCGATCACTTTCATGAGATTTCGTATTTTTCTGTTTTTGGCCACTTTTTTTGTTTTCGGCCGTTTTTCTGAAATTTTGTATTTGACTGTTTTAGCCTCATTCGTGGGCTAGTCCACAGTTTTCGGCCACTTTCGTGAGATTTTTTATTTTCCAATTTTTGTGGGCTATATTGTCCACTGTTTTTTTATCAATTTCATGAGATTTCGTATTTTACTGTTATGGCTTAATTTTGTGGGTTATAGTCCACAGTTTCCGACCTTTTTCATGAAATTTTGTATTTGACTTTTTTAGTCTCATTTGTGGGATATAAACCACAGTTTTCGGCAACTTTCGTGAGATTTTTTATTTCGATCCTTTTATGGGCTATATAGTACACTAATTTCGATCACTTTCATTAGATTTCATATTTTACTGTTTTTGGCCTCATTTTGTGGGTTATAGTCCACAGTTTCCGGCCGTTTTCGTGAAAATTTTTCTTTGGGTTTTTTTAACTCATTTGTGTGCTATATAGTCCACAATTTTCGACCACTTTCTTGAGGTTTTTTATGTCCTTCATTTTGTGGGCTATAATCCACTGTTTCCAGATATTTTCGTGAAATTTTGTATTTGACTGTTTTATCCCAATTTATGGGCTATAGTCCTCAGTTTTCGGGCACTTTCGTGAGATTTTTTATTTCCCTCATTTTGTGTGCTATAGTACAATGTTTTCGATCACATTCATGAGATTTCGTATTTTAATGTTTTGGCCTCATTTTTTGGGTTGCCCACAGTTTCCGTCCATTTTCGTGAAAATTTGTATTTTACTGTTTTGGCCTCATTTGTAGGCTATATAGTCCATAGTTTTCGTCCATTTTTTATTTCTCTCATTTTGTGGGCTATAGTACACTGTTTTCGCTCAATTTCAAGAGATTTCATATTTTTCTGTTTTGGCCTCATTTTGTGGGTTATAGTCCACAGTTTCCGTAGTTTTCGTGAAATTTGTATTTCACTTTTTTAGCCTCATTGGTATAGTCCACAGTTTTCTGCCACTTTCGTGAGATTTTTTATTTCTCTCATTTTGTGGGCTATATTGTACACTGATTTCAATCAATTTCATGAGATTTCATATTTTACTGTTATGGCCTCATTTTGTGGGTTATAGTCCACAGTTTCCGACCGTTTTCGTGAAATTTTGTATTTGACTGTTTTAGCCTCATTTGTGTGCTGTCGTCCACAGTTTTCGGCAACTTTCGTTAGATTTTTTATTTCCATCATTTTGTGGGCTATGTAGTACACTATTTTCGATCACTTTCATTAGATTTCGTATTTTACTGTTTTTGGCCTCATTTTGTGGGTTATAGTCCTCAGTTTCCGGCTGTTTTCGTGAAATTTGGTATTTGCCTTTTTAAGCCTCATTTTTGTGCTATAGTGCACAATTTTCGGCCACTTTATTGAGATTTTTTATGTCCCTCATTTGTTGGCCTATAGTCCGCTATTTCCATTCATTTTTGTCAAATTTTGTATTTGACTGTTTTAGCCTAATTTGTGGGTTATAGTCCACAGTTTTCGGCCACTTTCGTGAGATTTATTATGTTCCCTAATTTTGTGGGCTATAGTACACTGTTTTCGATCACTTTCATGAGATTTCGTATTTTACTGTTTTGGCCACATTTTTTGAGTGTCCACAGTTTCCTGCCGTTTTCGTGAAAATTTGTATTTGAGTGTTTTGGCCTCATTTGTGGGCTATATAGTCCACAGTTTTCGACCACTTTCGTGAGAATTTTTATTCTCTCATTTTGTGGGCTATAGTACACTGTTTTCGCTCAATTTCAAAAGATTTCTTATTTTACTATTTTGGCCTCATTTTGTGGGTTATAGTCCACAGTTTCCGACCGTTTCGTGAAATTTTGTGTTTGACTGTTTTAGCCTCATTTGTGGCCTATAGTCCATAGTTTTGGGCCACTTTCGTGAGATTTTTCATTTTCGATCTCATTTTGTGGGCTATAGTACACTGTTTTCGATCACTTTAATGAGATTTAGCATTTTACTGTTTTGGCCACATTTTTTGGGTTATAGTCCACAGTTTCCGGCCGTTTTCGAGAAAATTTGTATTTGACTATTTTGGCCTCATTTGTGTGCTATAGTCCACAGTTTTCGACCACTTTTGTGAGAATTTTTATTCTCTCATTTTGTGGGCTATTGTACTCTGTTTTCGCTCAATTTCATGAGATTTCTTATTTTACTATTTTGACCTCATTTTGTGGGTTATAGTCCACAGTTTCCGGCCATTTTCGTGAAATTTGTATTTGGCTGTTTTTGCCTCATTTGTGGCCTATAGTCCATAGTTTTCGGCAACTTTCGTGAGATTTTTTATTTTCCTTCATTTTGTGGGCCATAGTACACTGTTTTCGATCACTTTCATGAGATTTCGTATTTTATTGTTTTGGCCACATTTTTTGGTATAGTCCATAGTTTCCTGCCGTTTTCGTGAAAATTTGTATTTAACTGTTTTGGCCTCATTTGTGAGCTATAGTCCACAGTTTTCGACCACTTTCGTGAGAATTTTTATTCTCTCATTTTGTGGGCTATAGTACACTGTTTTCGCTCAATTTCAAGAGATTTCTTATTTTACTATTTTGGCCCTCATTTTGTGGGTTATAGTCCACAGTTTCAGGCCGTTTTTGTGAAATTGTGTATTTGACTGTTTTAGCCTCATTTGTGGTCTATAGTCCATAGTTTTCGGCCACTTTCGTGAGATTTTTTATTTTCGATCTCATTTTGTGGGCTATAGTACATTGTTTTCGATCACTTTCATGATATTTCGTATTTTACTGTTTTGGCCACATTTTTTGGGTTATAGGCCACATTCCTGAAATTTCGTATATCGCTTTTTTGGCTTTATTTTGTTGGCATAGTCCACCATTTTGAGATATTTTCTTCAAATTTCATATTTCACTGTTTTACCCTCATTTTGCGAGTGTCATCGGTTTTCGGCCACTTTCATGAAGTTTCATATTTCTTAGTTTTGTCCATTATTTGTGTGCTATAATCCACAGGTTTTGGCCATTTTCGTAAGATTTCGTATTTCACTCTTTTGGCATCATTTGGGGGCTATAATCCACAGTTATTTTACCACTTTCGTGAAATTTTGATCGCTGTTTTGACCACATTATGTATGCTAATTTTCAAGTAATTTTGTGAAATTTCATATTTCACGCTCTGACCTTATTTGGTCGGCTATAGTCTACAATTTTTAGTCACTTTCGTAAAATTTCATCATTCTATTTTGACCATTATTTTTGTGCTATAGTCCAAATTTTTTTGTCGCTTTCATGGAATTTTGAATTTCACTTTTTTCGCCTTATTTTGTGTGCTAGTCCTTAGTTTTCGGGCATTTTCGTTAGATTCCGTATTTATTTTTTTTTGCCTCATTTTGTGGGCTATATAGTCCACAGTTTTCGTTTTTTTTTGTCAGATTTCGTATTTCACTGTTTTGGGCTTATTTTGTGAGCTAGTCCACAGTATTCAGCCACTTTTCTGAAATTTTGTATTTCTCTGTTGTGGCCATATTTTTAGGGCTACAATCCACGATTTTCTTACCACTTTCATGAAATTTTGTGTTTCACTGTTTTAACCTCATTATGTGGGCTATAGGCCACAGTTTTTTGGCCAATTCTGTGAAATTTTGTATTTCACTATTCAGGCCTCATTTGGTTGGCTTAAGTTTTCGGTCATTTTCGTGAAATTTTGTATTTCATTGTTTTGGCCATTAATTGTGGGCCATACTCCACTGGTTGGCTTAAGGTCCTCAGTTTTTGCCACTTTCGTGAAATTTCGAATTTCACTGTTTTTGCCTACTTTTGTGGGCCATACTCCAGAGATTTTGGTCAATTTGGTGAAATTTCGTATTTAACTCTTTTGGCCTCATTTTGTGGGCTATAATCCACAGTTTTCAACCACTTTCATGAAATTTCGTATTTCTCTTTTTTGCCTTATTTTGTGGGTTACAGTCCACAGTTTTTGGCCACTTACTTGTAATTTTGTATTTCATTATTTTGACCTCATTCTATGGGCTATAGTTCACATATTTCGTCCATTTTCGTGAGGTTTCGTATTTCACTTTTTTGCTTCATTTTTTTTCATAGTTTTCAGCCATTTTCGTGATATTTCTAATTTCTCTATTTTGGTCATAATTTATGGGCTATAATCCACAATTTTCGGCCGTTTTCGTCAAATTTTGTATTTCACCCTCATTTTGTGGGCTATAGTGCATAGTTTTCAGCAACTTTCGTGAAATTTCTTATTTCTCTTTTTTTGTCATTATTTGTGAGCTACTGTCCACAAAATTTGGTGAAAACAGCAAAAAAAAAATTATTTCTTAAAATTGGCAAAAGTAAAAAAGAATATAGTCCAAAACTCAGGTCAACACAGTGAAAATACATAATTTTATCAAGTAGATTAAAACAGTGGATTATATCCCACAAAAATCAGTCAAAACAATTAAATACAAAATTACATCAATTACGAAAACCATTTCCTCATATCAAAGGATGAATTAATGAATAATTTCATTTTTTTTTTTTTTTGGTTGCTAATTAACTCCAAGAGTGACTTGTACTAATGCCAATGAGAACCCACCATTTACACATATGCCCCGATGTAATCGTCAATGTTTTTATTTTTTGAACAAGGCCGTAACCGAACTCATACCGCATCTCACAATAATCTCATAATAAAAGAATGATGCAAGCCGCGGTTGAATTCTCAACCTTTTGCTCAAGAGCTAAGTGGCACTTGCCATGTAATCATCTATGTTGGATATGACTTAGAGCATCTGTAGTCGTTATCTATATATCGATAATATCGATATTTGATAAAAAAAGTAGCTGCAGTCGTTTGCTATATATCGATATTATCGATAAAACGCTACAGTAGATTGCTATATATGAGAATGGATATAGCTTTATCGATAAGTCAGCAACGGTGTTCGAAGCGCCGTCCCACGCGCGAAATTATTATTATAATCGTCGGACGGCATTTCAAGTGCCGTCCGTTTGAAAAAAACCAAATTCGCCCTCCGAAATCCTCGGACGGCACTTGAAGTGCCGTCCGGAGGTTTTTGTATTTTCTAATTTTTTTTTGCAATTTTTTAATTTTTTTTTGCACTTTTCGAAATGTTTTCGTAATTTTTTAAATTTTTTTTGTAATTAATGAATTGTTTTTGTAATTAATGAATTGATTTTTATAATTATTGAATTGTTCCTATTGGCTGCACATGACGTGGCACCCACATGGGCTTGGACGGCACATGATGTGCCGTCCGACCCTGGGGTTTGACTTTTCTGAGTTTTTTTTTGCAATTTTCGAAATGTTTTCGTAATTTTTTAAAAGTTTTTTGTAATTAATGAATTGTTTTTGAAATTAATGAATTGATTTTTATAATTAATGAATTCTTTCTATTGGCTGGACGGCACATGGGCTTGGACGGCACATGATGTGCCGTCCGTCCCTAGGGTTGTGATTTTTTTTTTTCTTCTTCTCTCTCTCGAATGACAGCGACGTTCACTCCGACGGCACTTCGTGTGCCGTCGCTTAATATTATAGTATTGATTGCTAAAAAATAGCTCTCGACGAGTTCGGCATAATCGAAATTTCTATTTCTATTTATCCATATATGGATAATTTTAGCATCAACTACTACAGATGCTCTTATAAGCTAGAAGTCAACAGGAATGAAATGTTTGCCACTCAACTAACCACCAGCCATAAGACCCACAAACTTGTAAAAAGAAAAAAGTTGTAATGATCCAAATGATTTTGTGTGCAAAAAGACATGAGAGACCATAATTAGGCATGCAAAATGGTGTAAAAAGTAAATAGTGAAAATTGCATTCATAGCCCCATTCGTAACAGTGCAATGCCGCGAAGTTTGTCGATATTGTCATGTTTCTACATTCATACAATCTCGACTGAAACTTATGATACACCACAATGAATCGAAGATTGTATATACTAGTTTCTAGGTGTGCAATGTTCACAATAGGCAATCCTGTATCTTTGATATTTCCATTACAAAATGCTAGGAATGTATAAATCTTCGAACATAAATCAAAGCATCTAATACAAACTGAGGTAACTACTACTGAAAGAAGGTATAGATACAACAAAGTGATCAAACCATCACTTAATCCTTCCTATCTCGGACTGTCCTACTCCTCCTCCATACGAAGCATCTTCCTCATTCCTGCCTGACCTGTCCTTGCATGAATCGAACCGAATATTTATGTATAATGACAGAAAATCTATGATTAATATTACGAAAACATAAATTATTTGATGTTTTGATTTTTGATGTTTTTTTTGGTTGAAAAACTCTATTATGCTTAAGTTGTTTGTACTTTTTCAGCAGCACTGTATGATTTCCTTCCGACTGAAGGTGGTTCCTTTTTGTTACGGGCTTTGCTTCGGGGAAGAAGGGGATGAGATCATGCCTTTGGGACTAGTAGAGGTGCACGACAACAGTCCAATGCCCTCTCTACGATCCAACGACATGCCATCTCGATCTCAGATTCACCCTATACTCGATTGAACCTTCCTACAGTCTTTGTTGTAATAGTTTTAAAACTCCTTACATATATATTCTGTGAGGTAGGATAATCCTACCTTTTGCCAGTTAAAAAAAAAGAAAAAAAATATAAATTATTTCGGTCTAACCATAGACCCTAAATCGTAGCGGCAACTGACAAATGAAAGTTTTTACTGTGAATTTTACGATTTAAGGAAATATTGAACTTAAAAAATGTGACAAAATGATCTCATAAAGAGAAAAGGAAAATAGAACATGGGAGAAGATGGAGGCAAAATTATGAGAGTAGGAGTGAGTGATGCAAGCAATGATGTCTTCTACCTCCCAAATTTGTGTGGGCAAGCTCTCAAGTTGTCCTCTGCAAATGTGCCTTCTAAAGCTACAACCAGACTGTACCTTAAATATCTATCACAATCAATTGTTGAAATTCATGCACCACCCTCAGTCCTTACACAAACAGTACAAAACTGGTAGTGGATTGCACCATGAGTTAGTAATGCAGGGAGAAGACACAGTCAGAGAATGTTTTACTTATGTAATATTTTATTTATTTTGAGCTATATCAAATTTTTACTGATATATTATACATGTTGGTTGTCTTACACTGATATATGATAAATAAATAAAAAATATTCATAAATAAAAAAATATGATAAATTTTGTTTTTCTTTTCTTTTATGCGAGTTCTACTTTAAAAGAATTTAGCTATATTTGATTCATTTATCAGAGACTCACAGTTAGGTTGATTGGTAGATCCAAGTAAAATATGGGCAACTCCAGTTAGTTGCAGCAACACAAGGCTCTCTCTCCAATCCCTCCTCATTCTTCTCCTACTTTATTTGGTGAAGGATCCAATGCTCTCTCTCTCTCTCTCTCTCTCTCTCTCTCTCTCTCTCATAAAAGAGAAGGTAATTATAGCTTGGTCCCTACAAACATGCTGATCTTTCTGGCAAGTCCAGAGCACATATATAACATTCTCCTTACTCCTTTGTTTTATTGTACAATTAAAGAGACAATTGTAACATTCTCCTTAACAAAAAAGTTACTCAAAACCCCCCATTTGATCCTAATATTATACGAACCGGCTTTTTCGGTACACTTTAAACCCCTAACCGTCTAACGTATTTCAATTATTTATTTTAAAATTATCAAATTCCATTGGTTTCAATCATAAATAGTACATTTAGAAATATTTAAAGAAAAGTAATTATATATTACTAGCAAGCCAAAGGAGCTAAAAGTAAATAACAAGAGAATGAGGGGGCTAACAATAATTTTTCCCTAGGAAGACCAAGTCTCAACCGTTTTTATCACTCCAAACATAACGGGCCCCTCTCCCTAAATGAACCATAAATCCCCATCATTTTTATTATGTTTTCATAACATTGTTACCCTAGTATATATATATATATGACAAACTACAAGGAGATGGAGGGAGAGTAAGAACAAGACAACAACCCCTTGTATTCTTGTGATCCTCACTCTTCTTCCCTCCATATTCTTCTCCTCCTTCGTGTACTTGTTGAGGACCATGTCAAACTTGCACCTACTCATTCCCTGCTCGAAAAACTCCAACTCAATCCAAATTGCCATGGAAGTGATCAAGGAAGAAGAAGAAGAAGAAGAAAGATGCAAAGTTACTCTCATTGCGTCTCAAAAGGTCGACGACATTGTTTCATCCAACAGAGATGGGGATGATGATGAAGAGGAAAGAAGCAAAGTTGATTTTGTTGCATCTCAAAAGATCGACGGTATTGCTTCATCCAAGATGGATGAAAATGAAGACAATGATGGTTATCATACTCCAACCTCTCCTAGGCATAGAATTCCGAAGGCCAAGGAGTGTCCGGGAGCGCCTAAGAAGCCTGCTCCTCGACGGAAAAGGAAGAGGATGGCATGTTGTAGCATTGAGATCGTGGATGTTGGATTGATCTTCGGTGTTGACATGGATGGTGGTGAGGGAAAGAGAATTTGCAACAAGTCTAGAAAAGAAGCCACCACCGATAATTAATCTATAATTGTGGTTTTAGCTTCTATATTGTTTCTTACATGAGGAAAATTAATATACCTGTGATTTGTTTCGATTTTTCTTACATGAACAAGTTTCTAATCTTTTTTCCGAGTTTCTTTGTGTGCTTTAGAATATTGCTAATTTGATAGTTGATAACCTATGAAGCTAGATCTAATTTGTAAAGGGAAAAAAAGAGGTTTGTTTCATGTAATGAGGAGTGTGGTGTAGTACTTGAGTGCATAGGGTTCTCTTTTAGCAATGAAGCATGCTATGTTTATTTCTGAACAAGATTGTCTCTCTTTGTGTCTCATGAATTCTGATCATGATCATTCTCTCGATCTGAAGCAACAAAGAAGTGAAGAATTTCGATCAATATTCACTCTATGATAAGAAATTTGATGGTTCCTGTTTTTGTTTTCAGAAATGAAGTTAATTAATTTAAAGAATGCATAGTCTTTGCTGTACATGATGAGATACAGGTACTAATCAGATTTTTGTTGTAGAATCCAGGAAAGGAAATATTAGGCATCTTCAGCCTTTTGAATAGGTTAGTTAGTTAGTCCTTTATATCTTTTACAAAAGAAGGGAAAATGATAATATTCCATAATAAACAAGCCTTCATCTTCTTTTACTTTCGTTATTATTATTATTATTATTCCTTCTTTCAATATATATATTAGTAATTTTCTTCTTTAAAAGAACAGCTTGAGCTTGAGCTTGAGATTATAGACCCCAGTGCTTTAAGCTTTTGGGAAAAGATTGATGTATGTAACTCAAATTTGTATTAAGATGTGTGCAGAATCTAAAAGCTAAGAAAAGATTGATGTATGTAACTCAAAACCCTTTATCCAAACCCTGTGTGGATGTCAATTTCATACATATACTCTGCTACATTAACGTCCATGACATCGATGGTTGTAATTCGGTCATGACCGTTCCAAACGAGCATCAATGTACGTGTCTATTTGCATGTGTCGAAACCATCTCAATCAGTTCTACCGCGTTTATTTCCAAAGCGTAACATTATCATCATTTGATCTGAGATTGAGCTGCAGAAGAACTAACAGGACATTATCAGCGAATATTAAATTCGGAACCTCAAGACTGAATCATAACACGGAACCTCAAGACTGAATCATAACACCAGCAATCGACAGGATGAACATCTCTCGGCTATTATGATTACACCAGGCTAAGTAATTGATTAAATTAAGGGTAAAGAGAAAGTAGAGAAGCACTTTAAAGAGACTGGAAGAAGGGCAAGAACCCTATGTTAAAGAATAGAAGAAAAGAAGCAAGAATACACAAGGATGCAGCAGCCTATTTGCTTTGGCATCCTCCAGATTCTACATGTTTCAGCATCCACAGCTTCATACATACAGTTTAAGCCAATGATTAGCACAATATTAGCAGAAAACATCGATGCAGTTTGGAACGATTAATGTCATCATACATTGAAGCAACTGCAAAATCAGTACATAATCGAAGTTTGTGGAACTGAACAAGGCATACTGACTGCAGCTTATACAGGGTTCAAGAGAACCATGTTCGAGATCATATGTATTATGTGTATCAATCTGTTTTCCTTTCTACTTGCAAAAATGATCTCTCGTTCTCGGCAAGCTTGGATTAGTTCTTGCTTTATCAACAAATTTAGCAAATGTTCATAGCAATTGCAACAGTTGGTTCTGTGACAAGGCTTACATCAATAATAACTAGCAAATGAATGTTGAAAGTCAATAATTCACTGCGAAAATAATCTGAGTTAAACAATAAAAGTAGTCGTTCCACAAGAAACTGATGAATAATTTGACTTGCAATCATGCTAACAGTTCGAAAAGAAACTAATAGCAATCTAAGGAACTGCCAATTACAGTATGCCAACATCTTTAGCTACATTCCTGGCTTAATTAACAGACTAGACATTGAAAAGGCAGAGAACTCAATTCTAAGCGCTTTTGCCCATCAGAAAAATGGAGGAAATATCACCCATCGTCGTGGATATTTAGGCCTTCCTTCTTTTCCATCAAATAACTACATAAAAAAGATTCACGAGTAAGGATCAAAAGAAGAAAAAGAGAAGCAAGGATATGATTATAAGGATCTTGAATGAGAGACAAATCTTTGCGCTTTTGATTTAAGAAGCTGAAAACATATAGATATGGAGTATCCAGCATGCAAAGGTGGATTCCCATATTTGTATCACGCAAGGTTATACTATACCTACTGTGACACCTTACGCAACTTATCTAACAGGTCGTCTAAAAGCCCATTTTATGTCAAACGTCTTAACAGATGATCCACACTATTCATGGTGTTTTCTCTTTTTTTCTATTCATAAATTTAAAAAACCCATATTATTTGTCACTGTATTAATGTCTTAAATATGTTTTTATTTTAAAAACATGCGGAAATGAGATCACTTTCCAACACATAATGACTGCAAATTCCGAATTTTCAATAGCAAATCTTGGATCACTTAAACCATCAAACAATATTTTCTATACGTACAGTTTTAGAGACAAGTATTTTGGAACATAAGCGCCATGATAATGATTTTGATTTTGTATTGGATGTCACAACAGCATGTGATTTTAGGCGCAAGGTTTTAACTTTTAAGTGTAGGCTGACATGTTCATTATTTCGGCCGAAATGTAGGTTTTTTGGAGTCGCCTACACGAATATTTAAGTAAATTTAATTTATGCCTTTTTCAGAATATCTGGTGATATATTGGGTGTAGGGCAATGCGTCGGTTGAAATATCCTTATATTGTGTAGCTTGTGTCATTTTTTATGGTTTAATTTTTGCTTTGATTTGAATCAAATCAAACCTGAAAAAACACATACTGATCTTAATTAAACCAGTGCAAATACCCATCTAAATCCCCAAAATCGTATTCTTTTGTGTTTATATATGATTTTGATATATGTGATAATGTAATGTATGTAAATTTTATGTAGATCATATTTATGATACAGTTTTCCATCATACATCACAACTCAACATATATTTAGATTTCCTAATATGTCTCCATATATATATCCTACCCAACATGAAAATCAGTAGACCAACACAACAGCAACATCCGACATTTAAAACACTGTTCATGCCAACTCTTTAAATAGGTTGTCGAAAGTGTCATCCTAGGTATCTAAGGTGACAAGTTTGGTAACTTATCAAGGGGGGCTAAAATCATATCCTACAAAAATCATGCAAAATGGAAGTTATCATTCCATGTCATAAGAAAAGCTACAAATATTTCCAAAGTTTTACCTTCTTCAACCTCCGGTGCTTTGTGAGGGCCCAGTCAGTCATAATGGCAGCAGCAACGATAACAAAAACATAGCCAGCAACCGTCTGTGTAGCTATATTAAACCCTAGCCATTGGTAAATCTCAGTCGTGTAGTTTGCACATGTCACGATATTAAATAAAAACCCACGAGGGATTTGATACCCGCCATTTCCATCTGGGCTCCTAAGGTTCCTCAGCAAGATATGGCAATAAAAATTCGAGATTTGGCAGATCAACCCAAAACCGAAACCAATCTTCATTTGCAAGTCACTTACGGGAGTATAAAGTGGGTGGTTCACATAGTAAGCAATGTAAGCCCCGAAAGCCCAGTAGTAAGCACAGTTTCTGAAAACATTGGAGAGAGGGGAAGTTGCATGACTGAATCTGTGGACAAAGAACGTCTCCATGATACGTTTGAAGTAGTGAAAGCAGAAATAATACATCGCATATGTTTGGGATGGATAAATTGTACGCTTTTCCCCATAACCGAAGTATTTGTAGACTGGAAAATAGTAAAATATGGGGTAGATAATTAAAGGGCCAAGGTACTCCCAGAAGAATAGAGTGCTGTAATAGACCTGCACACCTAGATCCTTAAATACAACGGTCAGACTGTCTGAATTGCCATCAGTATAATCTTTGAGACGGCTTTTAGAACTGAGGACTGTAGGTCTTCCCTGGGTCCCGGGTTGTTGGGTGAGGGTGAGACGTTGTCTAGAAGGATAGAACTTCTTTGCTGTAATTTGTGAAATTGCCAGTTAGTCAGATATCTAACGAAATTGAATGATGAAATAATTTCCTCATAGATAAGTATAACAATAATAGGAAATAGTAAATTTTATGCTATAGCTAGTTTCTTAACAAGTCTCTTATACACATTTCAAGCGTTTGCCTCAAACTGTTCGCCTCAAACTGTTCATCAGTTTCATGCATACATACCAAGTTCAGACAATTTCTGCTTTTAACTAAATGACAGTATAAGTATATGTGACTACACAAGTATGAAAATATGACTACACAAGTATATAACTAAATGAGAATATAAGTATATAACTATATCAGTAAATTGTGTTATGCCTACTAATCAGTGATGGGTTATACATGCAAAAAAAATTGTATTACGAGAAACATAAAAATTCTATTAGAAAGCATACTGAAAAGGAATATAGAAATATAGTGCCAACTCTCAACTGAACTATAAGTAGCTTAAGGTGGTTTCTTTTAAAACACACACCCAAGAGCATGCTTGCGAGTCTGCCTAATTGTTCATATTGATTATGTTTTACATTGTATTCATAAAAATAGTCCCATGGCAAACCTTCAACTCGGATACCAGGAAAGAGGATCACTTTGATACAAGGCAATTGCATTTGCAGATGTGATACATTTAGTAGTGACAGAGCCCTTTTAATTGCTTAATAAGGTGTTTGACATCCACAAAAAATATTGCATCTAGGCTCAAAATGCAACTGGGTTGCAAAATGAGACCCAGTTGCATTATTGGTTAAAAAAGCTTTTAGGGTTGCAACTCAAAAGCGACTTACTTTCGAGTTGCAACCTAGTTCCAAAAGATGCCTTAGTTGCAACTTCCAACTTGGACTCATTTTGAGTGCAAGTGAGCTTGTAAGTAGAATTGATTGATAAATATAAGTCCCGCTTGCACGTACAAATCTCCTCATTGCATTTGCAAGTGTAGTTGCAGCTACAACTGCAGTCACGATAAAAAGCAAGCCTGTCAAACACCCCTAAATGGGAAAGAACATATTCTAACTTACTCCATACTAGTTTGATTGTGTTAGTGTGAACACAAGCCTTGTTAGTGATATCTGACCAACTTTGATTACGTATGGTACTTTCAACCACCCTGATTATACAATTGTTTAAATAAATGAAATAAATGAGAGACAAGTCAAGCGAGTTGAAAAAGTTGATTACTCTAAGTCACTAGTGTGAAAGACTCTCAATGGATCAAAACTCCGACTTTGTAGTAAGGCCGAGGTCTAATATTTATAATCTAACATGCCCATGCAGGTTAAGGGCCATCTTTGTGGGCCAAGCCAAGACCTGGCTGTACGCAGCAGTATTCTTATTTTTAAATCCACATTCTAATATGCACATCCAGCGGGATTCGAACCTAAACTGCTCTGATATCATGTGAAAGATCCTACAAGTATACCAAAACTCCGACGCTGTGGCAAGGGTGACCTAGCTTACAATAATATGGAAAAGTGTTATGAATAGGAGGGGTTCCGACAATTTCTTCACAAAATAGCCTACACTAGAGTTTCAACATTCAAGCTTGTCTTAATGAATGAACTTGAATACATCCTACTCTGTTATGATCCAAATTTAGTCCCACATCGGTTATATGGGGAACCAATGTTGGGTAGTTATAAACTTGGGTTCTCTCCCTTTAACAGCTAGCTTTTAAGGGTAAGTTCTCCTAGGCTCCTAACAATTGGTATCAGCGCCAACCCCATGCTTCTTAATTCGCTCTAGAGGCTGGATAATTACTGGTAGACCCGGGTTGGGCCAGTGTCGCTACGCTGGAGTGAAAGCCCTACCTAGAGGCTGGATTAAAATTACTGGTAGGTCCGGACCGGCCAGTGTCGCTAGAGTGAATACCGCCGAGGGCGGCGGGTTACGGAACTTCTCCTGGGTTCCTAACATACTCCGACAAAACCCACTAACAATTATCGATAAAACATGGCCCTTTTTCAAGAAAAAGGTTAATCCTACACATCTAAACACAATTAGCAATGCTTGGATGACATAGAAGGCAGACAATAAAGCACTAATGTATAAATTCTACATAAACATTTTTTTAAAAAAAACAAGCTTTAATTAACAAGTTTACAACTTACTTCTCGCATGAATTGCATCCTGCAAATCACTCACAGTAGCCTACAAAATAAATAAATAAATAAATATACTCAGATCACCCTCAAAAAAAAAATCATATTTTAAAAGACAAATAGATCAATAAGTAGTCACCGAATCACTGAGCTCGATCCCACCCTTGATGACCTCTTTGCCGCTGCGAGAAACCACAGTCACCTTCATTTCTCTGCTTTGAAATCCGAGCTTGAGAACCCTCCAAAAATGGTGGAAAGATTGGATCTTTGATGATGAAGAGAGAAGGCAGTGACATTATTTGGGCCAGCTTTCTATTTATTGGGCCGGCCCGGATGTTAAGGCTTGTGGTTGGGAGTTGGCCAACTAAAACTAACTAATTACTCCTTTCGGGGCCCATCATGAAAGACCTTTTCAATGGCCAACTGTTGTTAGTTAACGTTGTTCATCAAGAGTTTGGTCTTGGTGAAATTTGTTGTTCTGGCCAACTCGATGTTGAGTTATAGTCCACAGTTTTCTGTCCATTATGAGATATTTTGAATTTTACTAATGTATGAAGTTAGAATTAGTGGGACTATAGTTTATCGTTTTTTGTCCGGTTTTAGATAAATTCAAATTTTCATTATATTAGACAAATTTTATGTAATATAGTCCACTATTATTTATAAGATTTTCTGAGATTCTGATTTTCATTGTTGTTGTTGAAAACAGATCTGATCACCTCCTCCTCTTCTTCTTCTTCTTCAGTTGTCTATATCTGGTTAGGCTCTGATACCATGTTGAAAACAGATTTGGGGAAAAATAATTGTTATTCATATTCTTTATTCTTTAAAGTATACAACTATATACAATGATTACATTCTTGGAGGAGAAAAAAGAAAATTGAGAGAAGGTTGAGGGGTGAGAGATTTGGGAAATCTGTTTCTTATAGATTAGGAAACAGAATATACACATTAGTACTTACTATATTTCAACAGTTGTAAGTCAATATTTGAGGTTACATAAAACACTATTTTTGGTTGGTTTGCAAAATTTTAAATTTCACAATTTTAGCCAACATCTGTAGGTGTAGTTTTTTTTTTTTTTTTTTTTTTGAAATAAAAGTGACCGTAGTCACCGATCTCATTAATGATAAATTAACGGGATTACATCAAAAGTCCTACTACAACTCTAAAACATCAAACCGCGCACATCGGCGCTAAATACCATCATTCTATTACAATCATAACTACTATTAAAAAGCAAAGATACAATCCCTGGACCTCCAAAATATTTTTGCCAAGCCGGTATCCATCTGACTCCTCCATGGAAGGTAGTTGTCAATGTTGCCCGGCCCAATCCAGTCACTCTACTCCATCAAGTCTGCTCCTCTTTCTGGCCCCTGAGTGACCTGCCCAATCATGAATCAGGAATACAATTTTGCTGAGGAAAATACGAAATTGACATCTAATGTTACGAAAGCATAAGTCATTTCTATCCCTCCAGATGGCCCACACTATCGCCCCAACGGTGATATCCCATAGTGTCCTATGTTCTTTTCTAATGTTAATCTTTCTCCAGGCCCCCCATATGTCTTGTATCTTCTTAGGCGTCTCTACCGTGTTAAATCCTAAACCAAAGATTTCCCATACTAAAGCGGCTCTTGGGCAGTGAATGAATATATGGTTAATGTCTTCTTCCTCTCGGTTGCACTGTTGGCATGTAGTGTCTATCATGATATTACGCTTCCTAAGGTTTGCTTTGGTCAGTATCACATTGTGGAGTGCAAGCCACGCGAAAGCTTTCACCTTGCTCGGAACTTGTGATTTCCAGATGATCCTCGCTTTATAATTTCTGATTCCTCCATCGTTGAGTACTCCGTACATTGCCGCAACCGTGAACGTCTTGGTGTTCCCTCTAGTCCACTCTCTCTCGTCCGAGTTCCCTACAATAGGCTGATCCGCCCCTCTCAACCACTCTTTCAACTCTTCCAATTGTCTCCGACCCTTATCCGTTAGATTTTCTCCTTCTATAGGCCTCCATCTTCCATTCCTCCATCTTTCGTTGACAAGGTCATCCCCCGTGCATACTTCGTTACAAAGCTCTGGGAACAGCGATTCTAACGTATTTACCCCACACCATTTATCCTTCCAAAATCTAATGTTCGTTCCATTACCTATTATGCTCAACGTGTTAGAGTGAAAGGCTTCTCCAAGTCTTTCAACCCCTTTCCATAGAAAAGATGACTTGCCATGTCTGCTCCTCCCTCCAAATCTGAAAATTTTCCACCTTCTATACCTCATGAAAGAATTACTCCACCACGCTTTTCTTTGTTTGTGCATCTTCCACCACCATTTGGATAGAAGCGTTTTATTCATATCTCATAAGTTTACTATCCCCATTCCTCCAAACTCCTTCTTCTTGCACACTCGGTCCCATTTCATCAATGGGATTCCCTTCTCATCCCCATTTCCATGCCATAGGAATCGCCGTCTGCACCTATCATTTTTTTTAATCACCCAGTTTGGAATCTCATATATGGACATGAGATATGTTGGCAGGCAACTGAGAACCGAGTTGATAAGAGTGATCCTACCTCCCAATGAGAGGAACTTTCCTTTCCATCCGGCCATTTTCTCCACTTTTTCTATAAGTGGTTCCCAATCCTCCTTTTTCATCTTACCCGGTCGAATCGGTGTACCTAGGTAATGCAGTGGGTACTCTCCCTTTCCGCACCCTATTAAGGAAGATGTTACCTTAATCGAGTTCGCTCTGTTGTCACTCAGGCACACCACGCAACTCTTCTGCAGGTTAACTGCCAGTCCTGACCAGTACTCAAAACAATTCAACAGAATTCTAATAGACATGATTTCCTCCACTTTGGACGGCCCAAACATTAAGGTGTCGTCTGCGTATTGCAAGATTGACAGTGGTACCTCTATCCCTTTCACTTTGACCCCCTTGATTATGCCTCTTTCCATTCCCCTTCTATTCATCTCTGTCAGTCCATCGGCTACAATCGCAAAAATGAGTGGCGACAATGGGTCTCCCTGCCTGAGCCCCCTCTTGCATCTAATTTCCGTCCCACTCTCTCCGTTCGCCTGGATAAAAGATTTTCCGTTCCTCACACACATCTTCATCCATCTCCTCCACTTCTCACCAGACCCTTTGAGGTGCAAAGCTTCATCTACACAGTCCCACTCCACTGAGTCATAAGCCTTTTCGAAGTCTAGTTTCAACAAGAAGCTATCTATTTTGTCCTTGTTCTCTCGGAACACCAATTCATGGGCTGACGCAATACTGTCCGTAATATCTCTCCCTTTGACAAATCCGCTTTGCGACGCATCTACTATGCCCCCCAGGTGCGGTGCTAGCCTGTTAGCCAACACCTTAGTGATGATTTTAAACGATCCGTTCAGTAAACTAATCGGCCGAAGGTCCGTAACCCTAAGGACCGCTGCCTTTTTTGGGATGAGCACCACGTTTGCATAGTTTAACCGATCAATATGAACCTCATGGTCATGTAATTGTAGGAAAATATCTATGAACTCTGTAGGTGTAGTTCACCGTTCTTTGTTGATCTCGAGATATTACTGATTTCTCTGATTTAAATAACTTTTATCGACTACGAGTCCAAAATCTTTTGTTGATTTTGAAAAATTCTGAGATTTCGTTTATTAGTCATTTTTTGTGGGTTATACCCATTTTATAATAATTTCGGCAAATTTGTAAACACAGTTTTGGCCAACTTAGTTTGATTCGATATACCCCATTTTGGTTGCTTTGAAACTACTTGATTTTCATTATTTAACCAATGTTTCGTTACTTGGCAATTTCGATAAATTTTGAATTTCACTTCTAAAACCAAGTTTTATTTGCTATAAGCATAATTTTGGCTGAAGCCAATTTTTAAAAATCAATTTCACTATTATGAGCTGCAGCCAAGCATTTTTTTGGGAGATTTGAGAAATTCTAAAATTTCGGTTTTTATACCAACTTTTATGGACGTTTTATGTTGATTTTAATAAATTTCGTTGCTTAGAGTCCACTCTTTTTAGGTAAAATGAAGAAAAATTTAAATTTGATTATTTTAGCCAATATTCGTGTACTATAGACAACATTCTTTAGCGAGCTTTGATAAATATCATATTTCACTATTTTAGCCTCCTTTAAGGTGTCTGTTACCGCTAAATCTGGCGTGGGGGCAAACAGATAGTATTTGTGGATTTTTAGGGAAACTGAATAATCAAACCTTAACCTTCTCCGCTGGAGTTGGACCGTTGACTCCCGCCGTTCACCTGCAAAAAGTGCGAGACACCGGGTTGATCCCGGCGACGCACCCTCCGATGCTCAAGTCAGTAATTAGAGAAGATTATGAGAGAGCATAAATTGGCAAAAGATTGATCACCCCTTAATGGTGGTGGATGGGGGTATTTATAGCCGCCTTTGAGATCAGATTAGGAATGAAATCCCTAATTCCTAATGAAAGGATAGAGCGAATCAGGGCAGTTGATTGAATACAATCAGAAACCCTAATTCTATCCTGCTGGACCGGGTTTGTTGCGGGTTGGATCCCGCACCCAGTTGAGATGGATCCGTTCGCGGGTTGTTGGGTCTCTGGAGAGACGACCCAGTACCCACTTCAGACCCGTTTATAGATGAAATTACCATTTTACCCTCAGGCTTTAAGATTCACGCCCGATTTGGATGGTTCCGATTTAGCCCTTATTTTTAGCCATATTAGTGTCACAGTCCCATCATTTTCTATCGATTTTGGAGAATTTTAAATTTCACTATTTTAGCAATGTGAGCTCTATTTATTGGAGACTGCCGGTGGGGTCATGACTGTGTTGATAATATAGGCAAAATATACAGGCAAACTTTCAATATTCATGAGAAGAACCAAGAGTGGATAATACATCGGGAATGGAGAATGCGATGCATTTTCAGCTTTAAAGTGAAGAGAATGTAGATGACTATTGTCGTACTTTTCTACTTACCATGTAACTAAATTCACACACGAACTCCTCCAACTAAAAACTCCTACTCATTAAAATTGGCTTCTCAATCCATCAAAAGCAAATAAAGTAGTCTAAAAAAAATTACATGTATTAATACCCAGAGTTTGAAGAGATGACAACAAGTTCTTAAAACACAAAATAGCAGTGTTGCTCAAAAAGGATGATGCAGCAGATATGCAATGTGATATAGATGATAGCTTGTTTTTCGACAGATTTTGAGAATTTGAATTTCATTATTTTAGTTGTTTTTTGTGGGGATGCAGCCCATCATTTTATTCTTGTTTCAATAAATTTTGAAACTGTTTCTCTTTTGTGTGCTATACGCACTGTTTTTAGGTTAGCTCGAGAGTTTTTCAATATCACCATTTTAGCCGGTCTTTGTGTACTATATATAGTCCATCGTTTTTTGGCTAATTCTGATTTTTTTTTCGAATTTTACTAGTACAGTCCAACTATTTTTAGCCGATTTTTTAAAAAATTATGAATCATTAGCAATCTTCTTATGGCTATAGTTCACAATTATACGCCAGTTTCAAATAAATAACTTACAAAATTCTCTTCATTCATTTTGCAATGCATGAGAATGAGAATTTAGGTATACATGCACTATATCGTTTTAATCAAAGAGTTTAAGAGTAAGAATCTAAACAAGGATATCACTAGCAACCCACGGGCATTAAGGCGGTTGAGAACTGAATGAGAAAATGCTAAGAGAACTTATCTTCTGCTTCCATGCATTCTGCCAGGACATCGGTTTCTCAACTCACACTCTCAACGCGTTAAAATAAAATAAAATAAAATACTCCTCTGTAATTTGAGAATTGGCCTAAAAATAGGCCCACATGAAAGAGGACCAGTGAAGCCCATCAAAGCCCAAAAGGCCCAGCCCATCCAAATTAAGAAAACCAATTCCGACAGTGCGCACATTAATCCAGAACAACCAGGCCCTTCTGGAACCCGCCAGAACCACTCCGAAACATCCAGCACAGTCCATCTCCCCAACCACCGTCAAACTCCACCCAAATCCAACGGCCCAGAACCCCCCAACTCGAACCTTCTAGAAAATTCAAACTCAAATCCAACGGCCCACAATCCCCCAACTTGAACCTTCCAGAAAATTCAAACCGGTATAAAACCTCACTACTCCCTTTTTTTCTTCATCAAAAACAAATCCATAAACAAAAAATTAATCAATTTTCGTGCTCTTATTACATACAATTTCTTGAAAATGGCGGGAAAGGGTGAAGGTCCGGCGATCGGGATCGACCTCGGAACTACCTACTCGTGCGTCGGAGTGTGGCAGCACGACCGCGTCGAGATCATTGCCAACGACCAGGGGAACAGGACCACGCCGTCCTATGTGGCGTTCACCGACACCGAGCGGCTCATCGGCGACGCCGCCAAGAACCAGGTCGCCATGAATCCGGTCAACACCGTCTTCGGTAAGTAGTCTTCTTTGATTTCAGTTGTTAATTTTCTTACAATCATGAAATGAAATGGGCGCGAATGTTGAGACTTATTTTCAGTCAATGTTAAGTCTTCTATTCTTCGAAAGTAATCAATGCTCAATATTATCTTGATTTATGTTGTTGGAATATTATTTAGCGAAATTGAATGATTGGATTTATATCAGATTGTTATTATTATTTGGTTATGGGAGAAGGCCTTAGTGTAATTTGCCCATATTCTAACCTATAATGGAAAAAAACCTTAGTATAATTTGTCTATCTACCAATCCGTACAACAGACCTGCTGCTGGTAGTTTTTTTTCTTTTCTTTTCAATTTTTTTCCGCCCAAATTTTCTCCACGTGCACCGCACATGTATAATACTAGTTTATTTTAATGAGGACACTAGGCCATGCATCGTATGTGCGCCTAAGGCTATATTTGGATTGCTGTAAACAAGAAGTGCTTGTACTAGAATGGAACTAGAAGTATTTTTTGTTTTTTTTTTTTGTTTTTTTTTATGGAAAAGTTTAGGCTCGAACCAGGGCGCTGAATTAGGGCTGCCACTCAATTACCCACCCCCACCCAATTCCTCTTGGTATCTAGAAGTACTCTTAGAAAGAACAATATTTAATTTTAATTTTTTTTTAAGTACAAGTACTTTTGGAAGCTACATGCACAACTTTAGGTACTTGAGAAAAAGTATTTGTACTTTTTGATTGAATACACTTTTAAACTGCTATTTTGAGCCTAAAAGAGATTTTCATATTCTAAAGCACTCTTCAAAAGAAATGTCAAATGGATGTTGAATGTGATGATTGAGTGGGTTTAAAGAACTTGCTAATTGTTGTGTTTACTCTTAACCGAAAAGATGTGGATATGCTAATTTCTTGTGATTTTTTTTTCTTCATTGATTGACATCCTTCTCTGTGATTTTGGTCCTGAATTCTAAAGCTTGTTCTATCATTTGAATGCTGTAACAGATGCGAAGCGGTTGATTGGTAGGCGATTCAGTGACCCATCAGTCCAGAGTGACATGAAGCTCTGGCCCTTCAAGGTCATTCCTGGTCCTGGTGACAAGCCCATGATCGTAGTCAACTACAAGGGCGAAGAGAAGCAGTTCTCTGCCGAAGAGATCTCGTCCATGGTCCTCAACAAGATGAGGGAGATCGCCGAAGCTTACCTTGGTACCAGTATCAAGAACGCAGTCGTCACTGTCCCTGCGTATTTCAACGACTCACAGCGCCAGGCCACCAAGGATGCCGGTGTTATCGCTGGGCTCAATGTCATGCGCATCATCAATGAGCCTACTGCTGCTGCCATTGCCTATGGCCTCGACAAGAAGGCCACCTCGTCCGGCGAGAAGAATGTGCTCATCTTCGATCTTGGTGGTGGAACCTTTGATGTCTCTCTCCTCACTATCGAGGAGGGGATCTTCGAAGTCAAGGCGACAGCAGGAGACACTCATCTCGGCGGTGAGGATTTTGACAATAGGATGGTGAATCACTTTGTTCAGGAATTCAAGAGGAAGAACAAAAAGGATATTAGTGGAAATCCGAGGGCCTTGAGGAGGCTGAGGACTGCTTGCGAGAGGGCGAAGAGGACGCTCTCTTCGACTGCCCAAACTACCATTGAGATTGATTCTTTGTATGAGGGGATTGACTTCTACTCGACCATTACAAGGGCGAGGTTTGAGGAGCTGAACATGGACCTGTTCCGGAAGTGTATGGAGCCTGTCGAGAAGTGCTTGAGGGATGCGAAGATGGACAAGAGCAGTGTCGATGAAGTTGTGTTGGTGGGTGGGTCGACTAGAATTCCCAAGGTTCAGCAGCTTCTTCAGGATTTCTTCAATGGAAAGGAGCTCTGCAAGAGCATTAACCCTGATGAAGCTGTTGCTTACGGAGCTGCGGTCCAAGCTGCTATCCTAAGTGGCGAGGGCAACCAGAAGGTTCAGGACTTGCTTCTTTTGGATGTCACACCTTTATCTCTTGGTTTGGAGACTGCCGGTGGGGTCATGACTGTGTTGATCCCAAGAAACACCACAATTCCGACAAAGAAGGAGCAGATTTTCTCCACATACTCCGACAATCAGCCTGGCGTTTTGATTCAGGTGTATGAGGGTGAGAGGGCAAGGACCAAGGACAACAATCTGCTGGGCAAGTTTGAGCTCTCTGGCATTCCCCCAGCCCCAAGAGGAGTCCCACAGATCACTGTGTGCTTTGATATTGATGCCAACGGTATCTTGAACGTCTCGGCTGAGGATAAGACAACCGGGCAGAAGAACAAGATTACAATTACCAATGACAAGGGTAGGTTGAGCAAAGAGGAGATCGAAAAAATGGTTCAGGAGGCAGAGAAGTACAAGTCTGAGGATGAGGAGCACAAGAAGAAGGTGGAAGCGAAGAACGCCCTGGAGAACTATGCTTATAACATGAGGAACACGATTAAGGACGAGAAGATCAGCTCGAAGCTTCCTGCAGCTGACAAGAAGAAGATTGAGGATGCGATTGAAGGTGCAATCCAGTGGCTTGATGGGAATCAGTTGGCTGAGGCTGACGAGTTTGAGGACAAAATGAAGGAGCTGGAGGGTATCTGCAATCCAGTTATCGCAAAGATGTATCAGGGAGAAGGGGCAGGCTTTGCTGGTGGAATGGATGAGGATGTGCCGAGCGCTGGTGGCAGTGCTGGTGCTGGTGCTGGTGCTGGACCGAAGATTGAAGAAGTTGATTAAGCTTTGAGGGTCTGTTGATGGATTGTGGTTTGATTTTGTGTTTTGTTCTGCTCCCAGCTGTATCTGTTTCTGTTTCTCTCTCTTTTGGGTTTTTAGTTTGGTCTGCTGTCCCTGTTTTGCAGGCGGTTTAAATGTTTTCTAGTGTGGTGGTGATGTATGGATTGTCTTAGAAATAATGAAAGTTGAAAGTTACTAGTTCTCTGAAGATGCTTATTGCGAAGACATTGTATTCATTCAGACTCAAGCAGATGTCATAGTAGCCAACTGTTGTTACTTGTTATATTAATGCTGTTAATTAAGAGTTAGTCTTGGTGAATTTTGTTGTTTTGGCCTGCACTGCTTAGTTGTAGTCCTATGTTTTCTGCCCACTGTGAGATATTTCGAATTTTGCTGATGCATGTGGTTAGATTTAGTGGACTATATAGTTCATCGTTTTTGTCGGACATGAAGAAATTCAAATTTTCATTATTTAAGCCGAATTTAATGGACTATATAGTCCACTATTGTTTGTAAGAATTTAATGGAGATTTTGATATTTGAGGTTCCACAACACTTTGGGTTTTTGAAAAATTTTAAATTTTACAATTCAACGGACATATATGGGTTTTGTAGTTCACCTGTATTAAGAAATTACTGAATTCATTGAAACAATTTTTGTGGGCTGGTCCACAATCTTTTGTTATTTTTTAGAAATTCGGAGATTTTGTTGTTTTAGTAATTTTTTATGGGTTATATCCTTTTATTAAAAAAATCATCAAATTCTTATACAAAGTTTTGGCCAACTTTGTTGGCTTTGATATACCCTTTTTGGTGGCTTTGAAATATTTGAACTTCACTATTAACCAATGTTTCGTTATTTGGTAATTTTGATAAATTCTGAATTTGACTTCAGACTAAGTTTTATTGGCTATAGGAACAATTTTGGCTGAAGTTAATTTTAAAAATTCAATTTCGATATCTTGAGCTATAGTCAATTATTTTTTGGGTGACTCGAGAAATTCCGAAAAATCACAGTTTATACCAATTTTTGTGGTTATAGTCCATTGTTATATACTTATATGCTAATTTTAATAAATTTTGAATTTCATTATTTTGCAATATTTTGTTTTATTTTTTTTTTGATAAAAGATGACTGAAGTCATCGCTTCATTAACAAACAATTAACGAAACAGAGTACAGCTAGTCAAAATACATCAGTCTTCAAATTACAAACCATCACTCAAATTAGTGATAACCAAAAAAAACAACAAAAAGGACATCTTTCCGATCTGCCCTAGACCCATTCCAACATTTTGTTACTTAGAGTCTACTCTCTTTAGGAAAATTCAATAAAGGTTTAAGTTTCATTATTTTATTCAATAATTGTGTACTATAGACCACATTCTTTTGCCGGTCTTTGATTAAAAAATGTAATTTCATTATTTTATCCTCCTTATTTAATATGTCACAGACCCACCATTTTTTCCGATTTTGCAGAATTTTGATATTCACTATTTTAGGAATGTGGACTATAATTCACTTTTTTCGACATATTTTTTGAATTTGAATTTCTCAATTTTAGTTTTTTTTTTTTTGGGATGTAGTCCATCATTTTATGCCAGTATCAATAAATTTTAAATTTCACTGCCTTTGATCATCTTTTGTCGGCTATGCACATTGTTTTTAGGCAAGGTCTAGAAATTTTGTATATCACCATTTTAGCCAGTCTTTGTGTGCTATATATAGTCCATTGTTTTATGCCAATTTTGAGAAAGTTTGAATTTCACTTATAGTTATGGGTTATAGTCCAACTGTTTTTTGTCAATTTTTGAGAAATTTTGAATCATTAGCAACCTTCTTATGGCTATAGTTCACCATTGTAGGCCAATTCAATAAAATGTTCATTTCATTGTTAGTTGGTATGTTTTTGGTTTTGGGTTTTTTATTTGTTTGGAAGTAAGGTTGTAGCCACACGCAGACACACTTTACACTAAAGATATATTAATTGGGAATCTTTCGGTGCAAGTGGGATAAGAACTCCTGACCACTTGCTCACATTGATAAGGCTTACCGGTTGACCACACTGACAGTTATTTTTCATTTCAATGTTTTGGTGAAATGACATGTCCTCATTGTCACAAGCAGTGGCAAACTATTTTGTCTTGGATACCACAATTTCCATGAGTCCGTTGTAAGTACTAAATTTGTCTATTTATCACCCCTTAAGTCATTAATATCGACCTCGCCGACTCCGATCTCTTCCGTCTCCGCCTTTTCAAAATCACTAACTCTATCAACATTCGTTTTCACATCTTCACCAAAATTGCTCCCTCCAACGCTCGAGACACTTCCTAAGACGCATAAAGCAAGAGTGCCGACTCCAATTCCGCCTCTTTAAATTCACCAACTCCGTCCACTTCCTTTTTCACCTCTTCACCGACATTGCTCTCTCCAATGCTCGAGCTACTTTCCCAATAGCATAAAGCAAGAACTTTCCAAATAGCATAAAGCAAGAGATGCCAACTCCAATTCTTCTTCAGGATCATCTTTATTGTTAATATTTCTAGACAATAGTTTTTCACCATAACATTCTCACAACACTCTAAAATAAAATAAATTAAAGCAGAATAAAGTAAAAGGAGACTTTTTTTGTGTGGTCTGCTTTAATTGTTTAAAGCCTTGTTGAGCTTTAAAGTACTAATTGCGATTGTAACAACGGGGTCGCATAAATAATTTTAAAAAAAACTTCTCTTCATTCATTTTGAAATGTATGAAAGAAAAAAACTTCTCTTAATATTGCTTAATGTGGTCATTAGCTCAATCCCTATATTCTATCTTTCATTCTACGAAATTCCCGCTTGAGTGATCTCCAAAATTGATAAGATTAGGCGGAGGTTGGCTAGGAACCTCCACTGGTAAGAAAGGGTACGCATTGGTAAAATGGAGAATTGTTTGCAGACGCAAGGAATTCGGAGGTCTTGGCGTTATCAACCTCAAGCAAATGAATCAGGCTCTACTGTGCAAGTGGTGGTGGAAACTACATAATCAATGGAAGGCAAGGTGGGAACAGTTAGTTAAAGTGACATATCTAAGGAATAATAATTTGCACCGGAAACCTAAGAATGTTGCATCCATGTCAGGGTTCTAGAGGGGTGTCCTCCGTACCAAGAATATTTTCCTTGCAGGTGTGTCCTTTGCTATCGGAGACGGCTCATTGATTTAATTTTGGAAGGATAGGTGGTGCAACTACTTAACCTTTCAACATAAAATACCCAGATGTATTCCGAGCGGCGAAGGACGATTGCGATACCGTGGATGCACAATGGCGGCAGGGAAAGTGGAAACTAAGAACTAAGGGGAGACTTAGTCCATAAGCAAAACTACAGAAAGGATTACTTCTTCATTTTTTTGGAAGACTGGAAGCCCAACAATCTTGGGAAACATGATGAGGTGAACTGGTGGCCTGACAAAAGGGGACAGTTTTATGTCTCTTCCACTTATTCCATGCTAAATGATGGGGGAATCAGGTATGACAATGTCATATGGAGAGCGAGAGCGCATCTTAAGGTTCGAATTTTCAACTAGCTACCACAAAGGAATGCTATCATAACCAGGGATAACCTAGCTAAAAGAAATTGGACAGGACCAAGAATTTGCATGACTTGCAACCGGGAGGATGAGACCATTAATCATTTACTTCTGCAGTGCACATTGGCAAAAGAAATTTGGGAAAGTGTTTTGAAGGTTTCCAGGTTTCAGGTGACGACACCAAACAACATTGAAGAACTCTTGGGAGAGTGGAGACGGACAGGGTCGAAGCTAGAACAAATTTACCGGGAGGGCTAAGGAAAAATTTTATGACTACATATAAAAATATAGAGATTTTTTCATAATTTTTAGAGGGGCCAAACAATAAAACTTAGAATTCAGGGGGGCCAAATTATAATTTTTTAAGGGTTTATAAAATTTTCATTAGTGTGAAGGGGGTTTGTGAAAATTTTGTGGGGTCCGGGCACCCCCGGGCCCTCACTATGCTCCGCCCATGGAGACGGACTCACGTGCGTGTTAACGACTATAAACTCTGGGATATAGTCGTTACAGCGACATACAGGGGTATTTGGAATGCTAGAAATCACTATATCTTCACACACAAACAAATTCACAACATGCATATTTTCAATGGTATCAAGTCTAACATTCTATTTTGGTCAAACAAAGCAGGTACTTCTACCAAAAGAATTACTCAGGATAGATTTGCCACGAGTGTCCACCCCACCAACGAGACACTCCCTCAGGAGGATCAGGTAAGGGATGCAGGACAAGAGCGAGTACAGAATACAACTCTATTACTACTCAGCATGTGTGTTGGTACAAACAAACTCATGTTTGTAAGAACTTTTTTAAAATAATTAGCAAACAGACCCACTTTTGAAACTAATCATCAAATTGACGGTACTCGCTGTTTAAAACATCTATAACTATTATAATGGGAGAGATGGGATTCCAAACAAATAAACAATTTTTTATTATTTTTTTGTATGTTAGTCAACACGTGCAGCGCACGTGTTGGTAGGATTTTTTTTGTCTTTTTCCTTCTTCCTCCACGTGCATCGCACGTGCATGATACTATTCTGAGTTATAGAAATCAAATAATAAATTGAGTTATATAAATTTTCTTCAAAACTGTGTTATTACTCCTGTTCATAATAATAATAAAAAAAAAAAAGGACGGACAGAGACCGTTCTCGTGATGGGACAGGGTTACTCATTTTTAGTGCGGAATAAAGAAACCGGGCCCGTAAATCATTATCTGCGTATCGTGTAAAATCCCCACCACCCCCTCCCTTTTGTTCTCCATATAAATAAAAAAAATTGTCAAATTTTCGTGCTCTTATTACATACATTTTCTTGAAAATGGCGGGAAAGGGCGAAGGTCCGGCGATCGGGATCGACCTCGGAACCAGCTACTCGTGCGTCGGTGTGTGGCAGCATGACCGCGTCGAAATCATTGCCAACGACCAGGGGAACAGGACCACGCCGTCTTACGTGGCGTTCACCGAGCGGCTCATCGGCGACGCCGCCAAGAACCAGGTCGCCATGAATCCGGTCAACACCGTCTTCGGTTGGTAGTCTTCTTTGATTTCAGTTGTTAATTTTCTTACAATCATGAAGTGAGCGCGAACTTTGAGGCGTATTTTTAAGCAATGTTCTTCAAAAATAGTCCATGCTCAATATTATCTTTTTTCACTGGAATTATTTGAGTGTTTTTTAAGCAAGGTTATGATGTAGTCTAATATCCCAAATTTTTAGCACCGAAGTTACAGTGGTTATGTATATTAGATCTGTTAGGATTGTTGTAAATGAAACAAGTGTTGTACTACAAATACTATTACTCTTGTAATACTTCAGCCACTACCAATTTCACTACCATTCTCTTTACTATCCTATCTTAGGTGCATACTTTTATTGGAGAGTCACCTACTCTATCTTCTCCTACCTATTGGAGTGTGCCACATAAGCTAGTGAAGAGAAATGTAGTGAAATTGGTAGTGGATGTAGCATTACTCGTTAAATAGGCTCATTTTTATAAAAAAAACACTTGAATTATCTCCTTTATGCAGAAAATTTTACTGAACTTTATTTTTTGCACAGAAAACCACGCTTAAGTATGGTTGCAAAAAAACCCTCCCGAAGTGTATTTTCAAAAAACCACAGTAACTTTTCTTCTTGTATTAGATAACCTCATTTATCTTTGCAAGTTGATTCATAAAACATCATGCATCTTTTTCGTTATTTTCAAAAAATATCACTCGACTTTAGCAGAAAGTTCATGCCATCAGACTGGTTTTTTTGCAATCATACTTAAGTCTGGTTTTCTGCGTAAAAAAGTTTAGTGAGGTTTTCTGCACAAGGTTTTTTTTTATTTTAAATTTAGCCATTACAAATAAATACCATTAGAAATAATAATGTTTAATTTACAAATTTTCCCAGTAAGTAAATGTATTGTAAAGAGTAAAGCTAGATGCACATAGTTAGCTACTTTAAAAAAAAAGTACATCTGGCTAAACATACTTTTAATTAAGTTTCTCAAACCGTTATTTCTTGTCTAAAAGTGCTTTCACACTCAAAAGTATTATTCAAAAGCAATGCTAGATGGATCTTGAATGTGATGATTGAGTGGGCTTAAAGTTCTCGAGTGATTGTAGTAAACATATTTCTCGTCATATTTTCTAGTGGAAATTAGATGAGTGTATCTGCGCGGGTAAGTAATCATTGCATGGGATGAACCTCGATATAAATTTCTTGTGTTATTGGCTTTGTTTGCTTATGTTTCTTTGATTCGATTCTTTGTTTGCATCTCAGGTTGAGGATTAAACTCAACATTTGGGCCTGAATTCTAACACTTGTTCTATCATTTGAATACACCTGTCCTGTCATTTGAATGTTGTAACAGATGCGAAGAGGTTGATTGGTAGGCGATTCAGCAACAAGTCAGTCCAGAGTGACATGAAGCTCTGGCCCTTCAAGGTCATTCCTGGCCCTGGTGACAAGCCCATGATCGTAGTCAACCACAAGGGTGAAGAGAAGCAGTTCGCTGCCGAAGAGATCTCCTCCATGGTCCTCACCAAGATGAGTGAGATAGCCGAGGCTTACCTTGGTACCACCATCAAGAACGCAGTCGTCGCTGTCCCTGCGTATTTCAACGACTCACAGCGCCAGGCCACCAAGGATGCCGGTGTTATTGCTGGGCTCAATGTCATGCGCATCATCAATGAGCCTACTGCTGCTGCCATTGCCTATGGCCTCGACAAGAAGGCCACCTCGTCTGGCAAGAAGATTAATGTGCTCATCTTTGATCTTGGTGGTGGATCTTTCGACGTCTCTTTTCTTACCATCGATGAGGGGATTTTTGAAGTCAAGGCCACAGCAGGAGATACTCACCTCGGCGGTGAGGATTTTGACAATCGGATGGTGAATCACTTTGTTCAGGAATTCAAGAGGAAGAACAAGAAGGATATTAGTGGACAACCGAGAGCCTTGAGAAGGCTGAGGACTGCTTACGAGAGGGCGAAGAGGATGCTCTCTTCGACTGCCCGAACTACCATTGAGATTCATTCTTTGTACGAGGGGATTGACCTCTACTCGACCATTACAAGGGCGAGGTTTGAGGAGCTGAACATGGGCCTGTTCCGGAAGTGTATGAAGCCTGTCGAGAAGTGCTTGAGGGACGCCAAGATGGACAAGAGCAGTGTCGACGATGTTGTCTTGGTTGGTGGGTCGACTAGAATCCCCAAGGTTCAGCAGCTTCTTCAGGATTTCTTCGATGGAAAGGAGCTCTGCAAGAGCATTAACCCCGATGAAGCTGTTGCTTATGGTGCTGCGGTCCAAGCTGCTATCCTTAGTGGCGAGGGTAACCAGAAGGTTCAGGACTTGCTTCTTTTGGATGTCACACCTTTATCTCTTGATTTGGAGACTGCCGGTGGGGCCATGTTTGTGTTGATCCCGAGAAACACCACAATTCCGACAAAGAAGGAGCAGATTTTCTCTACATACTCCGATAATCAGCCTGATGTTTTGATTCAGGTGTGTGAGGGTGAGAGGGCAAGGACCAAGGCCAACAATCTGCTCGGCAAGTCTGAGCTCTCTGGCATTCCTCCAGCCCCAAGAGGAGTCCCACAGATCAATGTGTGCTTCGATATTGATGCCAACGGCATCTTGAACGTCTCGGCTGAGGATAAGACAACTGGGCAGAAGAACAAGATTACAATTACCAATGACAGGGGCAGGTTGAGCAAAGAGGAGATCGAAAAAATGGTTCAGGAGGCACAGAAGTACAAGTCTGAGGATGAGGAGCACAGGAAGAAGGTGGAAGCAAAGAACGCCCTGGAGAACTATGCTTATAACATGAGGAACACGATCAAGGACGAGAAGATCAGCTCGAAGCTTCCTGCAGCTGACAAGAAGAAGATTGAGGATGCAATTGAAGGTGTGATCCAGTGGCTTGATGGGAATCAGTTGGCTGAGGCTGACGAGTTTGAGGACAAAATGAAGGAGCTGGAGGGTAATTGCAATCATATTATCGCAAAGATGTATCAGGGAGAAGGGAGTGCTGGTGGAATGGATGAGGATGTGCCCAGCGCTGGTGGCAGTGCTGGTGCTGGACCGAAGATTGAAGAAGTTGATTAAGCTTTGAGGGTCTGTTGATGAATTGTGGTTTGAGTCTTGTATTTTGTTCTGCTCCCAGCTGTTTCTGTTTCTGCTTCTCTCTTTTTGGGTTGTAGTTTGGTCTGGTGTCGGTCAGTTTTTTACCGGGAGGTTTAAATGTGTTTTAGTATGTTGGTTATGTATGGATTGTAAAATAATGGAAGTTGGAAGTTAAAACTAGTTTGTGGTTATAATTGTGTTTTTAACCCTTTTATTTGTGACACTGATGTTGCTGCTGCTGCTTTAAAACCTTCTTTCAAGTAGCTGCCAGATATGTTCACTCTTGTATGTATTGGTAATGATCTGAATATAGAGTTTATGACTGCGGACTAGGCTCAGACTCGAGCAGATGTCATGAGTTACAAATAAATTCATCAAATCATGATGATATTGAAGTCAAGGCTGATATAACCATTGATAAATCACAGTTGATGACGACCCATTGAAGTACGAAGGAAAGCAGGGAATTATGTGACCGATTTAATTTTTTTTTTTTTTAAAAAAAACTGGAAGGGACATAAGACTTTTACCTATGCGCCGCAAACATAAAGCATAGCTCAACGAACCAAAGGCAAGCTGGGCGAAACTACAGGATATGACACTAGGGCTTTAACCAGTTCTTCCGTTGATTTGATATTTTTCAATCAGAGAGGAATATCCGTGAACTTCAGAAACTTGAACCCATGCACTTACCATGCCTTTTTCTCTGTGATCCAGGAACAATTTTAAGACCTATAGCAAACAGGAATAACTGCAAACTTCATAAACACGAACCCTGCGCTTACCATACCTTTCCTCTCTGTGCTTCAGGAACAACTTCAAGACCTATAGCAAACGACTCGATTGAAACCAAAAGAACTCGAGGAGTCTTCATTGTCATTTCAGAAGAGTAATATGAGAATCTCCATTTCAGAAGTACAGGATCAAGATACTGAGGGTAAATGGCAACTTAACCTAGTGGAAGTAAAGCACACATACATGAGTATTCATCATATGATCACATGACACCCAAACAATAAAAACAAATAAATCTGAATAAATTTCGATCATCATACAAGTGTAAGGTAATGCTATGATCTTGACACCTGAAATATTATACATGCAAACATCCTCAACCAAACCAAGCCCAATAACAGAACCCATGAGAAATTAATATCATAAATAATGCTATTTGCTTCAATACATTGATAGTATACTTGTCTCAATAACGCACAAGTACATCGAAAAACTTTAAAAATTTAGCAACTATACAACTTTTATCACCATTTTGACACCATTTCCCAATAGTCAAACGAAATCACTTGTCTTTGCAACTAGAGATACTTGCTAAAAACCAACACTGAAACAGTAAAACTAAGACATATATAGATAAAGATAAAAGTATCAAAAAGCTGAACATGTACAAATTCCATGCCAAGCTTCATAGAACTAAGACGACAGCTTTATGTCAACAAAAGTTCGTTGGCGCCGAGATGAGGAGGGCGCATGCAGACATGAACCTCGTGCTCTTCAGGCCCCACACGGTGCTTCGGAACCATAATCTCAAGAACTGTACCAGTCTCATCATAGTACGCTTCAAGATTGGCATCTTCCGGGATTCTGGTTGCGAGCGGTATCTCCCTTATGAACTCCCCTGGCGGGCAGTGCTCCGGTGAAGGGTCAGTCAGCTTAAATGTCCTATCATGTCTCTTTATGTAAGGCATCCGGGCAGTACTCACAACAACGATTTTCACTATGCCATGAGTGAGATTGTTCTTCCATGAAACCTTCACCCTCTGTCGGTCAGAAAAAGGCAAGCTAACCATTATCAAGTACCCTTCGTCGTCTTCATATATGGTCTTGGCTGCAGTAACTGGTCCATACGCATGCCTCATAACCCCGGTGAAATCGTGCAACCAAGAAGGCTCCACTGGGTGTATCTCCATCTCTTGATCCTCTTCCACTGCATGGGGGAAGAAATCCTTCCTTCTTTTGCTACTAGGAGAAAGATCCATCCCATCACCATTGGAGTGATTCGAGGATGGGGTCGCTGTTGATAAGTTCAATCCTGACCCATTAAGCAACTTTCGCGGAGGAGGGTGAACGGTCGTGCTCTTCAAATGAGTAGGAGGAGAAGGCCTCTCGAGCTCAAATTCGGTGCTTGGGAGATTTCTCCACACAGTGAAATCACTAGCTTCATTTGGGATTTGGAAATTCAAATCTCTGCCAGTCAGCTCAATCCACTTCTTGCGATCGACATCAGTAACCACCGTCAAATTGGGCAGCCTCACAACTTCAATTCCATGAACACACTGTGGGTTCGACAACCCTCTATACTGTTTCCTTTGCATACGATGAGATCGGACAAAACCCTTATCAGCACTGAAAGGAAACTGAGGCTCCCCAAGCCTCGAATGCCCATTCATGTAACTCCTCAATTGCATCTTTCCTAGGGCATTCTCCGGCCTCTCTTTGAACACCCACATGTACATATTCTCCATGTCGTGCTGAACCAAGAAAACGTCTAGCTTCAGATCCGTCTTGTCGAACCCGGAGAAGGAATTCCCATCCCACACAATCTTCGCCTTGGATTTATCCGATAGAACAGGCTTGAAGTAGAAGTTGAAGAAGAACCAAGCACCCCAAATGGAGTCTCCTCGCTTGGCATACTTGCGCGCCCCAGCCTTGTTCGGGATTATCACAGGATCATAGCTCTGCGGACCCACGGGGCCCATTTCAAGGATATCGGCAGGGTTCCACGGGTGTTGGAGGGGAGGAGGTGGGGAGTGTTCGGCGGAGAGGGGGAGGTTGATATCGGGAGGGCGCGACAGTGCCATCATCAACTCGCGATCCGAGTCCTCATGAGAGCTAGATGAGGTGTTAGTGGTGGTGGTAGTGGTTGTGGCAGCTCCGGTCGGGTCCATGGATAGTAAAGTGGATGGGTGGTGATGGTGGTGATGGTTGTTCTCCATGGACAAAGTGGTCATTAACGATTCTCCCATTACTTTCTCTACTTATGCACTAAAATTTCGATCTTTTAAAACAAACTTCTCCCTTGATAATCTTCTACAATCGAAAGCGCCTCCTCCTCCTCAAATCGACTAGTGCTATCTATCCGGCGGGTTACGAATTCCACCACAATCAAGAAACGCATCCCAAAGGAATCCCTCACAAATCCATTCCATAAATCCTGTTCTCTGTAATTTTCCACAAATTCAAGTAAACCCCACAAACCCCGAGCCCAATTCCCCTAATTCCTCACAACACAAACCCTAAAACCACCAAATACAAAGCAACCACAACAGTCCATCCGCCACAACCCTAACCGTAATTCCCAAAACTAAGACCTACCCAGTTCCCCCAACCGAAAACCCAATTCAAAATACCAATCAAAACACAATTTTGACTAGTTCATGGTAGATCTAGTAAAAACCCCACTAAGGGATTGAATCCATTGTAAGCCCTAACTGTTGAAATTGAGAGAGGGGTTTTGAAGAGCGTTACCTGAATTAGAGATAGGGTGAAATCTGGGATTTGGAGTCGATGGGATTGAGAAAGCCCTCTTTCGGATTTGAGAGATTGGGGGAAGAAGAGAGAAGAGAGGAGACGGATCTGTTTAAGAAACCGTCAGTTGGTAGCTGCCTACCCTGGATGCTACCTGAAAGGCCGTTAGCTGACGGTGACGGCGTTTTGGGATTTTTCTAGGTGGCGATTTGTACGTGTGTTGTGCGTGGTTTCTAGACATTTCATTTTTTTTGTTTGGTTTTGTTTTGATTTGATTTGATTAAGAGAGTGTAATAAAAGTCCAATTGAAGTTGTTTTGTTTTCTCCTATATACTTGTGTCTTATGATCGTGACTATATAATGTTCACTTAGATACAAATAACCCAACATTAGTTACTTAGAGCATCTACAGTCGTTTGCTATATATACCATTTTGCCATATTACAGCAAACGAACCTCTACAATCGTTTCTTATTTTGCCATTTTATAGCAAACTTCTCAAATCTGTTTCTCAAATTTGAGAAACGAAATGAGAATTCTCAAATTATAAAGAACGGAGAATCATATACCGTCTGAAGGATTTTAATATTTTTTAATCGAGTGAAACGGGGAATCATATGCCGTCTGAAGGATTTTTTTTTTATTTAAAAAAGGGTCGGACGGGGAAACATACCCCGTCCTTCCCTTTTAATTTTTTTTTTTTTTGGAATATCCTCAGACGGGGAAACATCTCCCGTCCGGGAGATGATACCCCGTCCAAGGAATATTTCCTTTTTTTTTTTTTCCCCCTTTTTTGGGTTTTTTTTTCCAAATTGCCCTTCAATCCCAAATGGCTGTGAATATCAAAGGAGGGGGTAATTTGGTCTTTTAATATGTAAAAGGCAAATGAGAAAAATTTAACAAACGACCACTGCACGATACTCCCCTATATGCTATTACTGTAGCTGCCATATTTTAGAATATGAGAAACACCACTGTGGATGCTCTTAGCACTTACAATGCATATAACAGGTTATTAAATAATTGATCTTACGTGGATGGTTAATGTAATTCTGATTTAAAAATGCGGGGCTAATTCCAGCAAACATTTTAAAGTGAGGCAACAGTTCTTAATTGTGGCCTCATCTACACGTAGGACGTAATTGAGGGGTGCAGCCTCACATTATAATATTTTTACTCGAATTTTGTTGCTCCTAGTCTTGAAGTCTTGGTTTCTTGTCTTTCTTTCACAAAATAAGCTGAGACAGCAATTAGGAATAGTAGCATCAAAAATAATACTTGTAAAAGATGTCGTAATTTTCAATTGCGGTCTCATAATCGAAAAGGCCACAGTTAAAAACTGCGGCCCCATTTGATGTGGTAACGACTAATTTATTCATAGAATAAGTTTGGCAAGTGTCTTGTGATATAGTTTCAAAAAGCAAATTAGTTTTGGAAAAAAGAAAAAAAAAAATTGTACAATCTATGATGTTTTTTTTTTCTTCTTTTTTTGGAAATAAAGATGACCTCGTCATCGTTTCATTAATGAAGATTTAACGAAACATAATAGTATCATCATACAAAATAAGACATCAGCATCTAGCCTCTAGTTAGTCATACATCTAGCATCTAAGAAATTGATGCATTATGTAGCACAATAAAAGTACATTATGAAATGAAAAGTAGTAATCCTCCATCACTGCTCCCCCAAGTCCCAATGGCGCCTATTCTCCATCCATACGTAACTTCTTCCTGCTACCCGCTTGACTTGCCCAGGCATGAATGAGGCCAAAAAATTTATGCATAATGATAGAAAATCTATGATTGCAATTGCGAAAGCAGAAATTATTTCGGTCTAGCCACAAGCCCCACATGGCTGCCGCTACCGACAGATCCCAAGCCTGTATATCTTCTCTCCTTATGCTACCTCCCCTTCCCAATTCCCACGCCTGCACTAAAGAAGTCGAATTATCTAGACACCCAAACCCCAAACAAATAACCTCCCAAGCTAGTCTAGCCCTATAACAGTTGAACAAAATATGGTTGGAGTCTTCTTCTCTGTTGTTGCATCTAGAGCACCCAACCTCGATCTGCATGCCTCGCTTCTGTAGATTGGTCTTTGATAAAATCGCGTCCTTCGTTACCAGCCACAAGAATGCTTTAACCTTCAATGGTGCCTGAGTACTCCAATTAATATATCCTAAATTGCATGAGATTCCTCCGTCATTTAGTCTTTTGTAAACTGAAGCTACTGAAAAATTATCGTTGTGTTGTAAGCCCCATGTTTTGACGTCTTCTGTGCCTTCCGAATACCTTCCCTCAGTTCGAATGAAAGTATTCACTCTGTGTAGCTGTATGATACCCTCCTGCATCACCTGTTCACCCGTGATAAACGTTAGGTTGCCATTTCTACACACATCCGCTACTAGCGAGTCTGTTGATATCGTGCTTCTAGCGGCTTCTAAGAACCGACTAAGTAGAGTATTGTCACCGTACCATTTGTACAATCTACGAAGTGTATCACTTAAAATGGGGGAGCAACTCTCACGTGCTTCACATGTTGGCAATGCAATTATGCAACCAAATCAAAGGAAATAAATAATGGTGGTGGTTGTTATAAAGGAGGTGGGGTTTCCTATTCATAGATAAGGAGCCAAGTGTAGCTTCTTTATATTTTATTTTAGGGAAGCCAAGTGTAGATTCTTTCTTGATTTGATTTGTTATCATGCAATTGGTAGGGCCCAATCCTAGCAACTTCTCTACACCTTCCAACTTATATATAAGTAGAATGATAAAGTTGTATGTATAAGATAATATGCATTTCCACTTCATAGGACTCACCTTTCATTGACAAAAGAAACAAGGGGGTTGGGGATGGTTTCGACACAAGTCCCCAAGAAATATTGAAATTTTATATTAGCCTGATATTCCATATTAATCCTTCGATAAATTGCAATAGTTAAAAGTGATCAATTTGGGACCGAAGTGTAATGCTATGGTTATTTATACATCGAACCTACTTTCTAGCAAAAACTGTAAATAAAACGGTGTAAAATACTGTGGTTTTGGCTCTACGGTAAAATTTTGGACCGGTCTCTGGATTGATAATAACAAGATCGTTTTTAATTTCCTGCGATTATATTTCTTAGCCCGGAACCCCCAAGCTAATGTCGAAGACTACTTTACCTTTGTCAGCAGCTGTCGTGAATGGCATATCCCTTTTAAAAGGGCTCTCCCTATTTCGCTCTTTCCCCAGTTTCATAACCTCCTTTCTTTATTGCGTTCTTATTTTCCCAGTTTCATAACCTCTTTTCTTTATTGCGTTCTTACAATTGGTCCCCCCCCCCCCCCCCCCCCCCCCCCCCCCCCCCCCCCCGCCCCCCCCGACGCCATTTCCTGGCGTTGGACAGGTTCGAGAGCCTACTCAGTTAAATCTTGCTATAATTTCCTCAATACAGGTGGGGTAGTATCTCCCTATTACAAGATCATCTGGAAGAGTATCGTGCCGCTTAAGGTTAAGATCCTTACTTGGCTTGCTATCCATGACAAACTGTTGACGGTGGAGGTCCTGAACAAAAGGAATCTTGCTTTGAACCAAAAGTGCACACTCTGTCTTATTCATCATGAAGATATGGTGCACTTATTTATTAACTGTCCTTTTATCCTTCCCCTGTGGGCTCTCTGTAAGAAAGCTTGGAATGTTCGCGGCACGCCGAGTTCTTTTCAGACGTTGTGGAGTAGTTGGAGATCCAATCATGTTAACCATCCATTGCTCGCCTCATGGGACTTATCCATAATGGTGTTAATCTGAATCGTCTGGAAAGAGAGGAACAATAGGATCTTCTCTAATTCAATGCATTCTATTAAGTCACTCGTTGACGATTTCATTTTTTATACAAACTTTTGGGTTTCTTCGCTAAAACCCTCTAAATTAGTTAAATTACAGCTTTACCATTTTGATCATGCTGTTTGCTTCTTTAATGCACATGGTTTTTCCTCTTCTCTAGTTTAATTTCCTGTTTCTTTTCCTTACTCCTTGTGTTTTCCCTCCGCCTTTATTTTCTATTTATTTATGTTATTTTCTTGCGGCTAACATCTTCTCCTTTCCTTCTTGTGCAGAAATAACTTATGGAGCCTCTTTACTATCTTTTGCTACTTTTGTTTAGCACCCTATCTTTTGTCCTTAAGGGTTTTCAAGACTACACCAGTTTTCAATGTGTTTTGGCTATGTTTTGTAGTCTCGACTGGCTTTTGTGGACGATGTTTGGCAGTGTGCCTGTTGCGTTGCCAACTTCGCTTGCCTCTCTTTATGTGCAACTTTTATGATAGTTTCTCTTTCCACCGTCTGGTACTGGATGTTTTCTATACTTCCTTTTGCTCCATATATGTTAGGTTCTCTCATCTCTTTATCCCCTTAGCACCTGTCAGCTACTGGCAGTTTTAACTTCTGGCTGTATTGTAAGTTATTAGGTGATGCTTTTGGTGGTTAATGTTGGCTGCAACTCTTCTGTTTCTATGGTTTTTTTGTTTTTTCTTTACGGTTGAGACTGTTGCACTTTTTTCCTACATTTTTTCAGTTTTTGCCTTCTTTCCCCTACCCTCTATTGGTGGGGCTTCAGGCATGGGTTCGCGGCTACCGGCTTTGTTTTGTTTGTTATGTTTGTTTGCTAAGTTTATTCGCAGATCGTCATGTGGGAGTTTCCTTTTGGGGCGTGGCAGTGCTCCTCTCCTTTGTTTCTTTTCTTCTGTTTGCGTCGCTCAGGCCCTGGTTGCTGGTCTTTTGGCGAGGTCGGCATTTAGAGGCTGTAGTTACTATCTCAGTATGCTTCAGCTTTCTTTGTATTGCATTGAGTCGTTTTGTACTGTTTTGTTTCTGTTCTTCAGTTTGTTTTCTCGTAACGGTATGTATTTACCTCCTTTCAGTTTGTCTCTTGTAAACTGGACTCTTGTATTCTTTTGAGTTTAATATAATTTCAGGGCTGGATTCGTCCGACTCTATCCTTTTTTATAAATAAAAAACGGTGTAAAATAGAATAAGCAATCAAAAGTAGAAAGTCTAGTTTGAAAGAAGGAGACAATTCCTCTTACATTTTTTTCTCGAGAAAATTGGTTTAATTGAACAAAACTTTCATAATGCTGCATTTGAGACCGACGGGTCGGTTTTGAAGTTGATCAAGGGCCTACTCTAAAAATAGTGATTTGTGAGGGATTAATATAGAATTTCAATATTTGCTGAGAACCAGTCTAGAAGAAATCTATTTGAAGTTGACCAAGGAACTGCTCTAAAAATACCGATTTGTAAGGGATTAATATAGAATTTCAATATTTGTTGGCAACCTGTCTAGAAGAAAGCTAAAAATACTTAGAAAGAAGGGAGTCTACTTCATACAAAAGAACTTGATTATAATAGTAGCTAATGCAAGCTTCACTTGCAAGTGCAAGCAACAAAGACAGCAAGACTTTTCAAGTATTTAAAACTTACTCTTTATGTCTTTTGGATAACATACACAACATTACATCCTAACATACAATAAGCCACAATCAGACTCATCACAATTACTCAAATCAAACCTTTGAATACTTACTTCTCAACATTCTTCTCAAGACGATGGAATGCGACTTTAGGAAGAGCGCGTCAAAGCTCAAATTGTTCGAGTGCAACTTGTATCAGAACACCCAAGTCAATTGATCGATCTTTCAACTAGTTGATCTGTTCATATAAATTTCTAGATTTAGAATACATACTGATTTGGCAAGTCTTAAGAAAATATAAGAAATAAGCGTCGATTCCGTTAACCAAGTTAGGTTTGTGAGCATTGAAAGATAAGAGGAATATAGAAAAGAAAGTCACTAGTGTAATAGTTATGTATACCAATATGTTTTTTTTTATAAAAGAATAAAGATGACGGCGGCACCGCTTCATTAATGATTTATTAACGAAACAAAGTAAGACATATTTAGAGCTCTAATAAACAACAATGTAGTAAAAATCTAGACTATTACTACATCAACAATACAAGAGATGGTACAGATACAGTCAATCCTACCACAACTCTTGCTCTGCTTACTCCTCTTCCTCCATGCGTTTACCTTCACATTCCAAGCAAACTCTTTCATTGACAAAATATTGTTGCAACTTGCATATTTTGTTGTTTTCTTTAATATTGTCCATCTCCTTATCATGACATAGTTGATACTAGTCTATATGCATTTCTAATATTCACCACTTGTTCAAGAATAGCTATCAGCATTATTGGTAATTGTTAATTGTCATGGAAGCTACACTTACGCTTGGTGCTATAAGAAATGGCCAAAGTTTAGGTGATTATACACAAATAACTTTTACTCGCATTGTATCATTTAGTCTACATACCGGAAGTGATAACATGGATCTATATTCTACTAACCCTAGTCATTAGAAATTAACCCTAGTTTGATTTCATTAAACCCCTTGACTAGGACTTGAAAACAAGGTTGATTGGTTGAACAAGGCATTCCACATCAACCATTTAGCATGGTTTATAACAAATCAAGCCAATGAGCTCCATTAAGTTGGCAATGGGTGGAATATTTGAATCAATAAAATAGGTCAATGATTGCTATTATTTTTCTACCAACCAACGTAGAATCAATAAAATCTTATAAAAGGTACATTATTTTGGAGCATTTGAATTATTACACTTATTAATCAAAGAAAGCAAAGACAAAAGGCCAAAGCTAACATGTACCAGGAGCTTAAATGAGAGACTCACTACAGAGAAATGGAGGGTTATTGTATCTCCATTAGCTGTTGGTGAAGTTGTGACTTTGTGGACTGCAATTTTGACTTGTATAGAAATGCATCAGTAGTAGTCAATAATATTTGTAATTTTCCGTTTAAAAAAATCAGCTCCTAGAGCATATCGATTGTATTATCTTTTATTAATGAAACACGGTGAAATTTCTCGCTTTTACCTAAAAAAGAAAAGACCAACACGTTTTATGATTATGAGTTGTGTTGGAAACGGGTAACCTTCAAATTGAGGAGAAACAAAAGAAACATGCTGAATTAGGGAACTCAGATTTTTCGTTTATAGATCTTTACAACATATATACAGATTAAAGTAAGCAGAGTGATATATAAGGGGCAATAACAACAACAAAAACATATGCATGGGAAGGTCAGGCAGGGACAGCAAAGAAGCTAAGGATGGAGGAGCACTGAAAGGAGAGAGAGCACAAAGGAGGGCTATTAGGATAGCATATATTGGTATCTGTAACTTATGTTATTGTACTCTTATTTTGCTATTTTTGTCGCATTGGGAGGTTAAGATGCTGGATTTAGTTGTTTTTGTATGTAATTTGGTAACTGGATCTTCTATGTTTCGTTAACTATCATTAATGAAACGATGACAACGTCATCTTTATTCCAATAAAAAAAAACAACAACAAAAACAAATTCTGTGTCCCAAAATTTTTTTTGACATACAAGGGACGAAAAATCTATATAGAAGAGATATACATTTAAGAATAAGATGGTGAATGTTAAACATTAGTTGACTTGCCAGAGCTAAATTGTGCTTCTAAAATATCTCATAAGCAGTAGCTGTAGGATATTTTTCCAAGTTTCAATCAATTAACATGATCACGTTTACTCCCAAACCAACGGTGCTTGGAGTAACATATCGCAGTTGAATTACATGCGAACACACAATTCCTTCTAAATAATCCATATGATTTGAAAGGCTGAGAATGAGTGAATACCATTGAAGTGGTCCTATAAGTTTTCTAAAGTGAAAGGAACTTGATAGATTGGAGTATAACCAAAACTCTCTTTCACAAAGCATACAATATGAAGAGATCCCAAAATCATACATTCTGAAGAGATCCCAAAATTAGCTAGCCTCTTTGGAATCCTAAGAATGGGATCATTATGGAATCAAAAATGCACCATTGAAGCACAACCATTGCATTGTTGCTCCATCTCCTAGTGAATATCCTGGACTACTTTATGGCAATTCATCAAAGCTTACAACATACATTTAGTATTGGTTATGGATATATAAATGAGATTTGGTTAGCAATAATACAATCTAAAGATTTTATTACTATTTCTTTATTGGAAAAAAGTGGCATTTGCCATCTTTAAGATATAAAATACAAAGCCAAACAACATGTTATGTGTTTGAGGTGATGCCTTGTATATGGCAGCAACTAAAGCACAATTTGTTTGAGGCATGTGCCTGTGAGAGTGGAGGACAACATTGTCTCCACTCTCCACCAAAACCCTTCCCTTTCATCTCCTTCTCTCCCCTCCTTTCGGGTTCTTTATGTTTCTTTTGAGCTTTGATTTGGAGTGAGATGGGATCTCAACCAAACAAGAGGTAAAGAACTAAACAAATCTCCCCTCCTCCTGCTTTTAAAATGTGGAGTTTTGAGGTGAGGTTATGGAGTAGGGACCAACCTAGTAGCAGATATAGAAGTAGCTCCTTCCATTGGAGAGCAAATACCGTTGTTTTTGGTTTTGGATATTCCACTCCTATCCTTCAGCTACCCACCATAGCAATCCCAGTGAGGCTTCAACATCTAGAGCCTTGGAGTGGGAGCAAAAACATAGCTGGGTTGTCTCCGTCACCTCTCCCCCTTTATATATAATGCAGGCAGCAATTAAAAAAACACTCGGATCAGGACCTTCTTGAATGGGTGAAGGCTGACAGCTCTATGGTTTCTTTCCTTTGAGTAAAAATGAAATCTTATCAACAGCTAGCATGTTCCAACCAACAGTTTTGACACAAAGAAAGCCCTATGCTACAAGGCTTTTAGGGTTAATTTCTTGTAGAATCGAAGTGGTCTAAAGGAAATGCTCTTCCCAAGACATCTCGTGCATGATCTTCATGAATTCTGAAAAGCAATCATTTACAGTAGGGTGCTCATTCTCAAAGAGTTTTGCAAAGATATAAGGTTATACTTTATATGGAAGAATACTGCCCATCATATGATTTGTTTATGGATGGATTCTAAAATTGGACGCGGATAATACACATCTCAAATCCTGCTCCCTTATTTTTTCTCCAAAGAAATTTGGGATGAATATAGGAGGTAAGAGTTGAGATTCATGGGAACCCAATCTAGCTAGTGGTGCCTATAATTCGATGTGTAATTTTCTACTATTAACGTGACATCTGGTTTTGTGTGAGCGTACACTAGTGTGATTGTATACTAAGGCTAGAGGTTAAGGGTTCTATAGCAATCTCAGTTGCTAAAATGAGTTCTTGTTTCTTTCTCTTCCTGTTCTGTAATATGTTTCATTACATAGTGATAGTATTTCAGTTTTTACAATTAAATAGGTTGCACTCGCATGCTACCAAAATGTGATTCATTTAAATAAGCTACCACAAATGCAACAATGAAATCTGGAATTAATTGAAAACGGGAAAACTCACAAATATTGGCTAAAATATAGGATTTCTCAAAACGGGAAAAGGACTACAATTCCCAAAATAATGATGTTCAAAATTTCTCAAAATCAACCGAAAATTATAACTTATAGCCCAAAATATATACTCAAAACTATGAAACCCATAATTTCACGAATTTGACCGAAAAATGTGGAGTATAGCCTACAATTTTTTCTCAAAATAGTGACATTCAGAAGTCCCTGAGATTGGCTGAAAACTGTGAACTTCCAAAAAATCAGCCGAAAACTCGTGATAACCCACAAATTCTGGTCAAAACAAGAATTTCACAAAAATAACTGAGAACCAGTGACTATGTATAGCCCACAAAATTTGCTCAGAATAGTGATATTCAGATTTCTGGAAATCGAGCAAAAATTGAACTGAGAACCATTGACTATGTATAGCCCACAAAATTTGCTCAAAATAGTGATATTCATATTTCTGGAAATTCGAACAAAAATTGTGGCATATCCACAAAATATGGCGAAAACAATGAAACATAGAATATAACAAATTCGACTAAAATTTGTGGACTGTAACCCATAAAATTTGGAAAAAAAAACATAAATATTCAAAATCTCTTAAAATCAGCTGAAAGGTATGGACCATAGCCTGCAAAATCTACCAAAAACGACGAAATCTGAAATATCTTGAAATCGGGAAAAAACTGTGAATTATAGCAAACAAAAATTTGATCAAAACAATGAAATTCAAAATTTCACGAAATCAATTAAAAATTGTGGTCCCACAATGCCTGATCAAAACAGTAAAATTAAGAATTCACAAAATCAGTAAAAAATTGTGGACTATATAGCTCATCAAATCTGGCCGAAATTGTGAAATCTAGATTTTTTTAAGTGGTTGAAAACTGTGGATTATATCTCACAAAATCTGAAGAAAAAAACAATGATATTCATAATTTCTCAAAATCGAGCAATAACTATGGACTATTTTTTTTTTGATAAAAGATGACTATTGTCATCGTTTCATTAACGATAAATTAACGAAACAAAATACATCGTTAGCAATATTACAATCAGCTTGATCCCCCAAAATACTTAAAGAACAACATCAAAGATTAACATCTGAAACTAACTAAATCAGCCATCGACATAATTAGACCCACTCTGTCGACATGCTACCACTCTTGATCCCCACCTGCGCTTTACTCTTGATCTCCCAGGCGCAATCTTTTCTTTCCACCTGCGATAACGTTCCAATCGTGAGATAGAGACAATATTTTATGCAGCAGAACAGAGTGTCTATGATTAATCTTTTGAAAGCAAAATTCATTACGATCCAACCACAACCCCCACATGGTTGCGGCTGCAATTTTATCCCACAAATGACTATTTTCTATCTTGCCCAAGTTGTTTCTGAAGATTCCCCATACGTCTGAGGAGGACCTAGGACACTGTGAACTCCCAAAGCTCGACACTACTGATTCCCATATACTACTCGCTCTAGGACAAAGGAACAACAAATGATTTGTATCCTCGTCATCGCTCTCGCACCTCTCACAAATAGTGTTGCTAATCATGCTTCTTTTCTTCAGGTTGGTCTTACTTAAAATTGCGTCGTTCTTTACAAGCCACAGACTTGTAAAGAGATTTGGACTATTAGCCCAAATAAATTGCCCAAAACAATGAGATTTGGAATTTCTCATAATCGAGTAATAAATGTGGACTATTACCAACGAATTTGCCCAAAACATGAAATCTAGAATTTCATGAAATTGAGTGAAAAAGTTAGACTATAGCCCACAAAATTTGCTCAAAAGAGTGACATTCAATTTTATTTTTTTTTGATTGGCCGAAAACTGGGGACAATAACCCATAGAATCCGTCCAAAATAGTGATATTTAAGAAATCAAAAAAGAATTGTGGACTATAGCCCAAAAAATTAAGCCAAAATTGTGAAATCCAGAATATTAAGAAATCAGGGAAAACAATGGACTAATCCATAAATTTGTCCAAAAAAGGATATTCAAAATTTTTCGGAAATTTCCAAAAATTGTGGACTATAACTCAAAAAATATGGCTAAAACAATGAAATCCAGAATTTGAAAAAATCAATAAAAAACAGTGGAGTATATAGCTCACAAATTCTTCCCCAAAACATAGATATTTAGAATTTCTCGAAATTGGACCAAAACTATGGACTATGGTTTATAAAATCTAGCAAAAAGAGACAATTTTAGAATTTATCAAAATTGGCTGAAAACTATGGAATAGTCCACAAATCAATCCAAACACTGATATTGAGAATTTTCTGAAATCAGTCGACGACTATAGCCCACAAAATCTGGTCAAAATAATGAAATATATAGTTTCACAAAATTGGTGGGAAAATGTGGAGCCCACAAAATATGCCCAAATAGTGATATTCAGAATTTTTCAAAATCGGCCGAAAAATGTGAAGCACACAAAATATGGTGAAATAGTGAAATAAAAAATTTCACAGATCGATCGAAAATGACACTAACCTACAAAATATGGTTAAAAAAGTGCAATCTAGAATTTCATAAAACTGACCAAAATATGTGGACTATAACCCACGAAATATGGTCAAAACATTAAACTCCAGAACTTCACGAAATCAGTTGAAACCATGGACTATAACCCACAAAACTTCCTAAAATAGTGATATTTAGAATTTCTCACAATAGGGTGGATTATAGCATACACGATATGACCAAAATATTGAAGTATGGCATTTCACGAAATCGGCCACAAACTATAGACCACATAATTTGCTGAAAACAATGTTAGTGAAAATCTCTCAAAATCGCCTGAAACTTCTAGGCTATAGCCGATAAAATCTGCCCAAAATATTAATATTCAGCTGAAAACAGTGGACCAAACATTGTGGAAAATCTTGAATTCCACAAAAATTTACCCAAAATAGGAAAATCTTGAATTCCACGAAATTGACTAAATATTGTGGAACTCATAAAATCAGCCCAAAACTTTGAAATCCAAAATTTCATGAAATTGGTTGAAAACTGTGGATTATATCAACAAAATTCGGTAAAGAAACAATGAAATCCAGAATGTCATTAATTGGCCGAAAAGTGTGGATGATATCCTACAAAATTTGGCAAAAGAAGTGATATTCAGAATTTCTCAAAATCAAAGAAAAACTGAGGACTATAGTCCAAAAATTTGCGCAAAATAATTGAAAATTTCACGAAATTTGTCAAAAACTATGGACTGTGATAGCCCAGAAAATCTGATTAAAACAGTGGTATCCAAAATATCACAAAATTGGCTGAAAATCGTTAACTATAGCCCAAAAAATTTGTTGAATAAGTGATATATAGCATTTGTGGACATCGGAAATAAATGTAGGGCTAAATTAAAAAGAAAAAAAAACCTGAACTATACACTTTCTGCAGAAAAACCGCTCTAAACTTTTTTTTGCACAAAAACCCCCTGAAGTTTTTCAAAAAACCCACTCCGGCGGCGTAAGCTTTCTTCTAAAGTTGACTGAGGTTTTTTGACAATAATGAGAAAGATGCATGATGTTTTCTAAACCAACTTGCAAAGATTAATGAGGTTATCTAATACAAGCAGGAAAGTTAGATGTGATTTTTTGAAAATTGAAAGTTGGTTTATCCCTCTCATTTTCTACAATACACACTTATTACATATATATAGTACTCCTATTACAACACGTACATTACCCATATAATATCTCTAATACTCCTCCTCAAGTTCCTCAAGTTGGTGCATATATGTCATACATGCCCAACTTGTCATTGATGAACTGTATTCTGGCTCTCGCAAGAGGCTTTGTGAGAGCATCGGCTAGCTGGTGATCAGTACGAATATGTTTAGCCTCTATCTGAGGAGGCTTATACGGTGTGCAACTAATCTTGTTGCGAACCACATGGCAGTCAACCTCAATATGCTTGGTTCGTTCATGAAACACAGCATTAGTGGCTATGTAGATGACAGATTGACTATCAAAATACATACGCATCAGCTCATGCTGAACAATCATCAACTCAGTAAGTAATCGTTTGACCCATGTCATCTCGCATGTAAGGTCAGCCATAGCACGATATTTGGACTTAGCACTCGATCGAGACACCACATTTTGTTTTTTACACTTCTATGAAACTAAGTTTCCCCCAACAAACACACAATATCCAGTGGTGGATCTCCTAGTCGTTGGGTAGCCAACCCAGTCAACATCTGACCAACCAGTAATTCGACGGTGTCCGCCATCAGTATACAACAATCCTCTGCTAGGGGAGCTCTTCAAATACTGAAGAATTCTCATAACTGCATTCAAATGGCTTGTATGGAGAGACGTCATAAACTGACTTACTATACTAACTGAGTATGCAATATCAGGATGAGTGACCGTGAGATAATTTAGTTTTCCTACAAGCCTCCTATATCTCTCTGGATCCTCCATCAGGACACCCTGATCTGGCAACAACTTGGAATTTGGGTCCATAGGAGTGTGTGATGGCCTACATCTTAGCATACCGCTCTCAGTAAGTATGTCTAGTACATACTTTCTCTGTGACAAACAAATTTCCTGCTTAGATTGAGCAACTTCAATCCCCAAAAAATACTTTAGTCGCCTAAGATCCTTAATTTGAAACTTTTGTTGAATATATGACTTCAGATCTTGAATACCATTATGATCATCTCCTATAATGGATTTGGGAGGGCGAGTCTCGATTTTGTCTTCCTCTGCTTCTGCACAACCTAAGAGCAGTCCTTCATCAACAAGGTCTTGAGCAAGCCTATAAAACTCTGAAGAGGAACAATGTCATCAACATATACAACTAAAATGATTTTCTTCCCTTGATGATGTATATAGAACACAGAATGATCATTATCACTCTTCAATCCAAAACTCGTGACAACTTCAGTAAAACGACCAAACCAAGCACAAGGGCACTGTTTGAGTCCATACAAAGGTTGTTTCAAGCAACAAATTTTAGTGGACTCAGCTTTGCTAACAAAAGCATGGGGTTGCTCCATATAAATCTCTTCCTCTAGAATGCCATTGAGAAAGGCATTTTTGACATCAAGAGCGGCCAATGAAATCGAGCAGCCAAGGCAATAATGATCCGAACAGAAGGTATTTTGGCCATAGGAGAGAATGTCTCATCATAATCAATGTCATAGGTCTGAGAATAACTTTTAGCAACCAATCGAGCTTTTAGGCGAGCCAGAGAACCTTCTTGGTTTACTTTAACTGCGTACACCCATTTACAACCAACACAACGTTTACCAAATGGAAGGATAACAATATCCCAAGTACCATTTTGCTCAAGAGCATACATCTCTTCTCGCATAACCTGGCTCTAACCAGGATGTGATAGTGCTTCTGATAATGACTTAGGAACCCGGTGACTATCCAAAGTAGAGACAAATGCATAATGGGCATCTGACAAGTGAGCATATGAAAGACGACTATATAAAGGATGAGCAGTGGAGCGATTCCCTTTGCGTATGGCAATAGGAAGATGAAGATTAGAATGCTGGCTAGAAGATAGTGTCGGCGCAGTGGAGGAAACCGGGGGTATAGTAGCAGGCTCTGACGGTCGTGTCTCATCGACTTGAGGCGATGGGACAATGGGCACAATGGTGTGATCTGAGGGAGTGGTGTCCGAACATCGTTTATACACTTGAGTGATTGTAGGCCGTGCGGGTATTGCTGGGGAGCACTGTATTACAGATTCAGTAGAAGTATATACGTCCAGGGTAGGTTAGAAATTTCACAAAATCAACCGAAAAACTGTGGATTATTGCCCATAAAATATGCTAGAAACAATTATAAATTTGATTTTTCCGTTTTATCCATATTTGTGTCTTGTTCATTCTTTTTTCCTGATTTCGATAAATTCCAAATTCCACTGTTTGTCTTTTTTTTATGGGTCCATAGTTTTCGATTGATTTTGTGAAATTCTGAATTTTTTCTGTTTTGGCCAAATTTTGTGGGCTATCGTCCACTGTTAAGAATTTCACAAAAGCGAGAAAAACTGTGAACTACACGAAATCTGCCAAAAAAGTAATATTCGGAATTTCACAAAATTGGCAAAATTATTATGGACATAGCCCACAAAATTTTCAGAAAACAGTGACATTCATATTTTTTTCAAAATCGACTTGCTGTTGTGAACTATAGCTCAAAAAGTATACCAAAAACAATGATATTCAAATTTCTCAAAATCAGCTAAAAAGAGTGGACTATAGTCTACAAATTTTGGTCCGACTAGTGAAATCCATAATTTCACGAACTGACCGAAAATTTTGAGGTATGGACTATGGCAAAACAAATAACTAAAATAGTGAAATCCAAAATTTATCAGAACTGGGAGAAAGCAATGGACAAATGTACAAATATTGGCGAAGAAAGTAAAATTCAAATCTAGAAATTGACAAAAATGATAGACTACAACTTTAGAAAAGTAGGGGGGAAAGTAAAATTCAGAATTTCTCGAAGTTAACCTCACAAAAGATGGTCAAAATAATGACATATGGAATTAATCACAATTGAATAAATAAATGGGGCTACAATGCACAAATGTCGGCTAAATTAGAGAAATTTGGAATTTCTCTAAATTAACAAAAAAACAGTGGACTATATAGCCCACGAAGAAAATGCTAAAATAGTGAAATCCAAAATTTATCGTATCCAGGGGAAAAGGGTAAACTACAACACACAAATATTGGCAAAAACATAGAAATTCAGAATTTCTATAAACCGACAAAAAATTGTGGACAATAATAACCTATAAAAGATGGCAAAAATATGAAATTGAGATTTTTTGGAAAGTGACAAAATATCATTTGACTATAGCACATTAAAAATGGTCAAAACAATGAAACTTGAAATTTATCGAAATCGGTAAAAAATGGTGGGGGTATACAAAAATATTGGCTAAAATAAAGAAACTCAAAATCAACAAAACATGGTCGACCAACCTCAAAATATGGCTAAAATAGTAATATTAAGAATCTCACGAAATTGACAAAAACACAGGGACTATATCTAAAAAAATGGCTAAAACAGTCAAATTCAAAATTTTCTGAAATCAACAAAAACCGTGGACTACATCACATAAATATTGGCTAAAACAGAGAGAGTCAAAATTTCGAAAAAAAAAAAAAAACAACAACAACAACAACAACAACAACAACAACAAAAATGTGGAACCCACAAAATTTTCAAATGAAGTGAAATTTCAGAATTTCAAAAAATTGTCAAAAAGCGATCAACTATAGTGTTGATCGATTACTTTATACGAAGAATACTCTAAAGATTGTGTGGTTTACAGGCAAATCTGAAAGTTGTTGGATGAGGTCCATGAGGACGAAGTACATCTCAAGGCATGCTCCCTTATCATTTCTAGTAACAAATTTGGGAGAATTATAGGAAGTGAGATTTGAGATTCATGCAAACCCAATGTAGTGGTGCATAACATCTTCCTACAGATGATCGTAAAGAGTGTTCTTCTATCAGAATAGTAAGTTTTATTGTTAAGGAAGACAACTAAAAAGAAAAACTACATATGCAAACGATGAACACTACACTCCGGCAGCCTCTAGGATACTCGATAAATTTGCATTAATAGTAGAAATAACAGGAAACTATTGAGCAGTAGTTGTGTCCCACTCTCTTAACACAACATCAACAGACGTATTCACCTCTCCAAATATGTGTCTGACTTCGCCTACGGTGATACCACCCTGTAAGGTTGAGAATACAACTTGGGTCTAGACACGGAGAACTCGACTCCCAACAATTTGTGAGTCACCCTCAATATAGATGGGCTCCTCGTGACACATCAAATGCATAACTCTTAGGCCCATTCAAGCTTGTCTTTACTAAGAAAGTGATGGGTTGCAATTTTCAAACTTGTCCTTAGCATGTATTCGCTGGCCTACTCAACATCAATTGCAACTTTTAGGAAATAAAGTCCATTTCATCCTGTCACATTTTAAGGGTCATGAAATTTTGCACAAGGCAATTGTTATGCATGAAATGGAACTCATTCGGCCCAAATTAAAAGGCCAGAGCCCATAAAACATGACAACAAGGTTTTATCAACTAGGCATGTGTCTTAAAGCAGCACTTATCTTAAAGAACCGGCCTATATTCGATGATTATATATCACTGCTTTTTTCCTTAAAAAGTGAAAATATTTGAAACTTTGGTTTATCCCTCTCACACTCTACAATACACACTTATTACATATATATAATACTCCTATTACAACACGTACATTACCCGTATAATATCTCTAATACTTCTCAAGTTGGAGCATATATGTCATAGATGCCCAACTTGCCATTGATGAACTGTATTCTGGCTCTCGCAAGAGGCTTTGTGAGAGCATCGGCTAGCTGGTGATCAGTACGAATATGTTTAGTTTCTATCTGAGGAGGCTCATACGGCGTGTCACTAATCTTGTTGCGAACCACATGGCAGTCAACCTCAATATGCTTGGTACGTTCATGAAACACAGCATTAGTGGCTATGTAGATGGCAAGCTGGCTATCACAATACATACACATCAACTCATGCTGAAGAATTCCCAACTCAGTAAGTAACTGTTTGACCCATGTTATCTCGCATGTAAGGTCATCCATAGCACGATACTCGGATTCAGCACTCGATCGAGACACCACATTTTGTTTCTTACTCTTCCATGAAACTAAGTTTCCCCCAACAAATACACAATACCCAGTGGTGGATTTCTTGGTCGTTGGGCAGCCAGCCCAGTCAGCATCAGACCAACCAGCAATTCGACAGTATCTACCATCAGTATACAACAATCCTCTGTTAGGGGAGCTCTTCAAATACTGAAGAATTCTCATAACTGCATTCCAATGGCTTGTACGGAAAAACGTCATAAACTGACTTACTATACTAACTGAGTATGCAATATCAGGACGAGTGACCGTGAGATAATTTAGTTTTCCTACAAGCCTCCTATATCTCTCTGGATCCTCCATCAGGACACCCTGATCTGACAACAACTTGGAATTTGGGTCCATAGGAGTGTGTGATGGCCTACATCCTAGCATACCGCTCTCGATAAGTATGTCCGACACATACTTTCTCTGTGACAAACAAATTCCCTACTTAGATTGAGCAACTTCGATCCCCAAGAAATACTTTAGTCACCCGAGATCCTTAGTTTGAAACTTCTGTTGAATATATGACTTCAGATCTTGAATACCAATATGATCATCTCCTGTAATTACAATGTCATCAACATATAACTAAAATGGATTTTTTCCCTTGATGATGTCGATAGAACACGAAATGATCATTATCACTCATCCTCAATCCAAAACTCGTGACAACTTTAGTGAAACGGCCAAACCAAGCACAAGGAGACTGTTTGAGTCCATACAAAGATCGTTTCAAGCAACAAACTTTAGTAGGCTCAGCTTTGCTAACAAAAGCGGGGGGCTGCTCCATATAAACCTCCTCCTCAAGAATGCCATTGAGAAAAGTATTTTTGACATCAAGTTGATGAAGCGGCCAATGAAATCGAGTAGCCAAGGCAATAGTGATCCGAACAGAAGGCATTTTGGCCACAGGAGAGAATGTCTCATCATAATCAATGCCATAGGTTAGAGAATAACCTTTAGCAACCAATCGAGCTTTTAGGCGAGCCAGAGAACCATCTGGGTTTACTTTAACTGTGTACACCCATTTACAACCAACACAATGTTACCAGATGGAAGGTTAACAAGATCCCAAGTACCATTTTCCTCAAGAGCAAACATCTCTTCTCGCATAGTCTGGCTCCAACCAGGATGTGATAGTGCTTCTGATAATGACTTAGGAACCTGGTGACTGTCCAAAGTAGAGACAAAGGCATAATGGGCATATGACAAGTAAGCATATGAAAGACGAGTGTATAAAGGATGAGCAGTGGAGCGATTCCTTTTGCATATGGCGATAGGAAGATCAAGATCAGAATGCTCACTAGAAGATCGTGTGGGCACAGTAGAGGAAACTGGGGGTATAATAGCAGACTCAGACGGTCGTGTCTCATCGACTTGAGGCGATGGGACAATGGGCACAATGACGTGATAGGGAGTGGTGTCAGAACGTCGTTTATACACTTGAATGATTGTAGGCCGTTCGGGCATTGCTGGGGAGCACTGTGTTACAGAATCAGTAGAAGTAGATACCACAAGTCTAGGGTAGGTTAGAAATTCAGATTCAGTCGCATCGGAGGAAACCGGAGTTAAACCAGAGGAAGTGTTGGATAAATAAGGTTAGGACTCATGAAATGTAACATCAGCAGAGATAAAATGACGACGCAGCTTAGGACTATAACATCTATAACCTCATTGGGAGCGATAATACCCTAGGAAAATATATCGGATAGAACGGGGAGCTAACTTGGAGCGACCAGGACGATGGTCATGGACAAAACTAATACATCCAACGATTTTGGGAAGAAGGGGGAATTGGTCAACATTTGAAAATAAAACTGATGTAAAACATAATCCTAAGTAGAGAATTTCCAAGAATCTTAAAGGATTAATTTTACCAACACGTAGTGCGGATTAAAGTTAGAAATTTTAAACAGTTAATTGGTTTGATGGATTTTCAAGAACTGAATCACGTTTAACAATCCCAATTAATAGTTCAATTATAACAATCAATAATCAAATCTCTAAGTGTTCTTAGCAAGTAAAAGATTCAATATTGATTCGTACTCAATCTCAATTATTCTTGTGGCCGACAGGCAAATCAGATAATATAATGGAGACGATACGGCAGTATAACACAAATATTGAAAAGTGGAAAGAGTATACCGAGGGTGCGAAGAACTCTGCGTGGATATCGGGTTGACAGCAGCGAAGAGCACAGCAATCAGCAACACAGAGATAGACAGCAGCAACCAAATCAGCAATGGCAACAACAAGGACAACGACGGCGGCATCGCTGGTTAAGGTCGGCGACGGGATCATCAAGACGAGGGGGGTGGTTGACGGCGGCATCGACGGAGAACTGGGTCGGGGTGAGGGTGCTCTGGTTGATGGAAGTGGAGGAAGAAGTGGGGTTTCAATAGGTTGGTTGTGTGGTGGTCGGTGTTGCTTGGAGGGGCGACGCGATTAGGGGTAGAGGTGAAGGGGATGGTCGACGGGGGGAGAGGAGGTGGGGATCGGCGTCAAGTTTCGGGAGGGGAAAAGACGATGGGAGATTTCAGGGGTGAGGGAGACGATGGGTTTGGTCGGGTTGGAGGAGGAAGACGATGGAGATTTCGAGGATGAGTGAGGAGATGGGTTTGGTCGGGATGTAGGGTAGGAGAGGTCGGATGGGAGTATAGGCCGGTAGGGATGAAGGAGGTGGGAGAGATTAGGGTTTTGGATTTTGGGATTTGTTTTAATTTGGGGACTTGGGGTTTTTAATTTGGGGTAGATTTTAGAGTTAATCACTAACCCTAAAATTATATTAGGATTTATCACAAACCCTAATAAGTTGGATCTTAACTGTATCACACAAAGGAGAAGATGAAGAGCAAAACTTCAACACAATAATTTTAATCAAGAATGACATATCTTTTCTCATTAATCTCAATGCCTATATATAGGCTCAAAACAAATCAAGATACAAATCTCAGAATATTCTCAAAATCTCAAAAATATTCTAATGCATAAAAAAATATTACATATGGCTATAATTGCCAAAAACAAATATGGTACTGAAATAAAATCCTAAACTAAATAAAATTGATGTCCTCATCAAAAACAGAAAAGGGTGTTTGACCATCTAACACAGATAAGGGCATGCGGTTAATTAAGTGACATGCAGTAAGAACTGCATCCCCCAGAACCACTGAGAAACTTGTCTATAAATAAGCATTGTCCTTGCAACCTCTAACAGGTGACGATTTTTACGCTCGGCAACCCCATTTTGTCGAGGGATATAAGGGCGAGAAGACTCATGAAGAATACCACAAGAAGACATAAAACTAGTGAACTCAAAAGAAAAATACTCTTTGGCATTATCACTTCGCAAAATTTGAACAGAAACATCAAACTGGGTTCTCATCTCGGCGAAGAATGATTCAAAAATAGACAAAACTTCAGACCGAGATTTCATTAAATATAACCATGTGGCACGAGAATAGTCATCAACAAAGGTAACCAAAAATCTAAAGTCAACGAACTGAGACTGAACAGGGCAAGGTCTCCACACATCAGAATGAACTAAACTAAAAAGTCAACTCGACCGTTTATTGACTCTAGGAGGGTAAGACGTACGCAAATGTTTACCTAATTGGTATGACTCACAAGATAACTCCTTAAGAGAAGATAATTCAGGTCTTAACTTCTTTAGATTCAGTAATGACGGATGACCCAACTGACAATGCAAATTCAGAGGCGCACTCAAGTATGCAAATGAGGTAGGAACATTGTCAAGCTGAAAAAGACCCTCTGACACACGCCCTGTGGCAATAGTTTTTCTGGTCCCAAGTTCTTGAAATGCACAGTAATTAGGAAAAAAAGGTAACAGAACAATTCAGTGTTTTGGTAATTTTACTAACAGACATTAAGTTAAAGAAAAATTTTGGCATATGAAGAACATGACTAAATGATAAATTGGAAGTAAGGTTTATATGTCTGACCCCCCCAACGGGAGAAGTAGAACCATCAGCAAGTCTAACAGGTGGATAAAAAGATCTACTAATGGAGGACAATATATTTGAATTCCTAGTCATATGATCAGATGTGCCAGAATCTATTATCCATAGTGTTGGAGGTGAATTGGTTAAACATGTGATACCTGGCCGTGCTAATGTGAAGGACGAAGAAGACCATTGTTGGGAAGCGTGATATTGCTCATTTCCTTGATATTGCCGGAACCGCTGCACTTCATTTTTAGTCATCTGGACAGTGATTGAATTAGAGGCTACATGTGCAATGTGTCGTGGTTGATTGCCTTGAGAGTGCATGATAGAAAAAATTTCTTTCTGAATTGCTCACAAGCCTCAAATTGGTGCGATATGGGTTTAGATTTCTTTGCAGAAATTCATCAAACACCTTGTGTTCCACTCCAATATAGGTCAAATTCAAATTCAATCAAAACTTGGATATTTTCGTTCAAGGAGATGATGAGTGTTGTCGAGGGTGGTGGTGGAGAGGGCCGGCAGTAGGAGAACAAGAAGAACAAGACTGAGTCTGAGAAGGATGAATCCGTGCTTTACTCAGATGAAAAGGGAGGGATTAGCAGCAGCAACAACGCATTCATGGGCAAATTCTCATCTGGGTTTAACTCAAATTCTACAGATGCACCTTTGAGAGAGAAGAAGCTGAATGAATTTGAGTCAAATGAGACTGAATCTGAGAAGGAATTTTCGTTGGATTCTCTGATGAATCCTCTCACCCAGAAGAAGAAGAACCCTGCAAGAAAGTAGGAAGGGGGGGACTGCAGAGGGGAGATGGGTTTCGGAAAGCTCAGAGGTAGGGGAAGAGATTAGGCTCTGATACCATGAAACTTGGTTTATCCCTCTCACACTATACAATGCACACTTATTACATATATATAATACTCCTATTTTGGGAGGAAATTTGCTCCATTCAGGGTAGATGGAATGGCCCGTGGATCATAGGGGGGGACTTTAACATCACTAGATTCTCTAACGAACACAGGGGTAGGGGTTCTAATGAGAGGGACAGACAACAGTTCAACCGCACTATAAACGACCTTCGTCTTATTGAAATTCAGACGAATGATAGGATATTCTCGTGGACAAAGGCTAACCCGACTTTAGCCAAATTAGACAAAATTTTGGTATCCAAGGAATGGGAGGACTTATTCCCAATGGCGGTGGTCAGATCTAGTCCTAGATTTACCTCTGACCATATCCCACCCATCCTCGAATGGGAGAATGAAAGTAGATCACACCCGCGCCAGTTTAGATTTGAGAAGACTTGGACTTTCAGCAACAACATTGCCAAAATAATTGAAGAGTCATGGCACATGACAACCAATACTGCTGATGCAGTTACAAGGTGGAACATCAAACTAAGAGACTGCGAAAGTGCGAAAGCGCTTAAAGAGGTGGGCAAAAAAGGAATTTGGGGAGGTCAAAGTCAGAAAAAAGAGGCTAGGAATGAGGATTCAAGATTTAGAAAAAATAGAAGAAGATAGAGGTCTCCAATTGGAGGAATTCGAGGAATTGGCATCCAATAGAGCTGAGATTCATAGAATTGGTGAAATGGAGGAATGTTATTGGAGACAAATATCTAGGGTACAATGGCTCAAGGAAGGAGATGCGAACACGGCCTTCTTCTACAAGGTGGCCAACAGTAGAAGGCGACAACCAAATTGGGGGCCTATTTGTGGAGGATGTTTGGACAGAGGATGAGTCTTTAACCAGAGACCATATTGATAGGTCTTTTAGAGATCTACTGGGAAAGAAAAAAATGCATCGATGTGAGCTGGGATCAGACATGTGAAATGACTCGGCTATTGAGGGAAGCGAGGGCTTGGAAACGACGTTCACGAAGGAGGTGTTAAAGGCTATCAAGATGTTGGGCCAAGACAAAGCTCCAGGACCGGATGGGTTCCCAATCATGTTCTACACAAGATACTGGTCTATCATCAAGAAAGATCTTCTAGACATCTTCCATGCTTTGTTTAAGGGCAAGGTGGAGATAGAGAGACTTAATTACGCGAATGTAATCTTAATTCCGAAGAAAGCCGAGTTCCTTAGTGTTAAGGATCTCAGACCTATCAGCCTGCTAAACGGTTCTTTCAAAATCATCACCAAAGTATTGGCGAATAGATTATCCCCAAACCTTAACGATATTGTTGATGAGTCACAAAGCAGGTTTGTAAAGGGAAGAGATATCTTGGATAGCATCGCTTCAGCCCATGAGTTGGTTTTCAGAGGACACAAAGACAAAGTAGACGGGTTCCTGTTTAAATTAGATTTTGAAAAAGCCTATGACACTATGGAGTGGGACTGTGTGGATGAGGCGCTTAAGCTTAAAGGCTTCGGAGAAAAGTGGAGGCTTTGGATGAGGATGTGTGTTAGGAATGGTAAATCTTTAGTCACAGTAAATGGCTCGATAGGAAAGGAAATCAGATGTAAGAGAGGACTGGGACAGGGGGACCCGCTCTCACCGCTAATTTTTGCAATTGTCGCCGATGGACTAGTAGAAATGAATAAGAGAGGACTACAGGCAGGAATCATCAAAGGGGTTACAGTGAAAGGTGTGTCGGTACGTTGTCAATTCTCCATTATGCTGACGATACTATTCTGTTTGGGATGACGGAGGTGGAAGAAATACTGGCTATGCGTATCCTATTGAGGTGTTATGAATTTTGGTTAGGACTGACGGTTAATCTGCACAAGAGCTGCGTGACTACACTTAGCAACAACAATGTCATCTCCACGGAGTGGCCCTCAGCCATGCTCGAATGCGACAAAAAAGATTACCCTCTCAAGTATTTAGGAACACCCATCAAACCAGGGAAATTGACCAAGGAAGACTGGATCCCACAGGTGGAAAAGATTGAGAAAAGATTGGCAGGTTGGAAAGGAAAGTTTATATCCCTGGGTGGTCCTGATCAACTCCGTCCTTAATAGCATCCCTACATACCTTATGTCTACTTATGAGATTCCCAACTGGGCTATCGAAAGAATCGACAAGTGTAGACGGCAATTCCTGTGGAAAGGAAAGCGAGACGACAATAAGGGCATCAATCTGATAAGGTGGAATAAGGTATGTAAGAAGAAAAAGTTCGGAGGAATGGGAATTCTCAAACTTAGAGACATGAACAAGACGCTACTGTCCAAATGGTAGTGGAAAATGCATAAACAGCGTAAAACGTGGTGGAGTAACTCGTTCATGAGATACCGAAGAAGGAAAATCATGAGATTCGGGGGGTTATGCAAGCAAGGAAAGGTCTCAGCCATTTGGAAGGGAATCGCAAAGGTAGGGGACATCTACCATGGGAACACAAGATGTAAACTTGGAAAAGACAACAATATTAGGTTCTGGAATGACAAATGGTGCGGAGATAACACTTTGCAATCTCTATTTCCTCAACTTGCGAGCTCCGTTAAGAGGGAGGAGGCTCTCGTCGCGGATGTCTGGAGGAACTCAAGACTGAGACTGGAGCTTAAAGGAAGCTTGTCTAACGAGGGTCAGGATCAATTAATGAGGCTAAAAGCGCTTCTCGAGGAAGAGGGAACGCAAGATAGGGAAGTGGAGGATGATAGAGAATGGAGACTAGGCCATAACCGCATATTCTCAGTGAGTTCTATGTACGCCTTCTTAAATGATGGGGGCATTAGAAACTCACTAGCAAACACTATCTGGAATTCCAAAGTACCCTCCAAAGTAATGGCTTTCCTTTGGTTGGTATTGAACAATGCGATCCTTTCTAAGGTAAATCTCAGGAAGCGCAATATCCCAATTGACGTAACGTGTCAACGCTGCAACACGGGGGAGGAAGACACCACCCATATCTTTATCACTTGCCCTAGAGCTAGACTTACTTTGGAGGACATGGGACTGGGTTTCCAAACGATTGAAACTCCTAAATGCATCGAAGACTTTTGGGGTAGTTGGAGAACAACAAATATCAGCAGGGACCATAGGTTACCGTGGGATATTACGGTTGGGGCTATTTTGTGGAATCTCTGGCTAGATAGAAATGAGTTTTGCTTCCGTAACTCTAGGTGTACTTTTCATATGTTACTGCATAAAATCCTGGTTCTAATAGATGCTTGGGCAGGTCAAACAGGAGCAAGGAAGAAACCAAGGGTGGAGGGCGCAGAATAGGAGACAGAGGGTGGACAGATAAAGAGTACTTCTCGTTCTGCTTTTGGGAAGGCCATGGAAAACAGTTATTTTGATGTTATTTTGGGGTACTTTTGTAGTAGGCTATGCTTGGCACTTTTTATTTTGATGTTATTCGTGTAATAGTTTGGTGTAGTGTGGAGATGTATTTGGGACTACTTTATGTTTTGTTAATTTTTCATTAATGGAACCGGTGACCTCGGTCACTTTTATCTCAAAAAAAAAATACTCCTATTACAACACGTACATTACCCGTATAATATTTCTAATATCAACTCAATGTAAAACCAGAAAAACACGCACCAAACACATACTCGAATATCGTCTAAGTCATTGGATGCATGGCACAAAAAGTGTGTATGAAGGTACAGTAAGGTAATGCAGAACAAAGCATGAACTGGGTCCAAACAAGGATATAAGTATAAATGTATAATCCAAACCAGATAATAAAGAACTTACATATTTGCGTAGTTTCGTAGTCCCTTTTTTAATAAAAAAAGATCCGTATTTCCACTTCCTTCCAAAACCTGAGAGAGATAATTATAACTTATTACATAACCAACTTTCTTTTATACTCAGTTTCACAACTGAGGATATAACTCTGCTCTCCCAAAAAGTGTATATGAAGATACAGTAAGATAATGCAGGACAATGCAGGTCGCTTTTACTTTCCAAAAAAAAAATGCTGGACAAAGCATGAATGAGCAGGCTAAACAAGGATAAGTTTAAACGTATAATTCAAATCAGATTATAAAGAACTTACATTTTTGTGTAGTTTAATAATCCCTTCTAATAAAATAGGTGCTTATTTCAAGCTCCTTCCAAAACCTGAAAGAAATAATTATAAACTTATTATATAACCAACTTCCTTTTATATTCAGTTTCAACACTGAAGATATAACTCTGCTTTCCAAATTCGAATTAAATTTTGCAAATTACATAAATAAGTAAATACATAGCAACATTTTGAGTTTATTTAATGTGATAATTGGCTCAAACTAGTTATTTGGTTTTAGTATGATAACTTAAGGTATGAAACAATAAAATTTCAGAATATTAGAGCATGCGAAAGTTGAAAAGAAAATGACTGTAAGCATAAGTCTAACACAAGGTAGGGAGGGGAATGGGACAATTTTCCCTTGAAAGTGAAGTATTAATGAATCAAATAAACTTTCACAAAAAAATTTGATGAATCAAACAAACAATTTAGGATAAGGACATGCAATTGGCCATACCAGCCCTTAAGATTCCCATTCAAAATATAGTCATCAGATTGATTACAATTTATAAAGGAAAATAGGTAACAAGAAAAATTGTGGTGCATGCACCATAGCATTTGCTTATAGGCAGTTCTGGAGCTAGTAGAATCAGAATGGCACACATCTCAAAGCTTGTCACTCCATACGATCTGTCTGGTATGACAACCTATTATATAGACACCTTATATAGGACATGCACCATTTGTTTCATTATTATTATTTTTTTTAAATTTTGTTTCAATCAACCAATCACTATCTTAAGAAAGAAAATAAATCAATTAAAATCCTTTTATTCCTTTTCACAACTGAATAATACTAATTGCCTGCCCTACCTCACCTCATTGTAAATCACTAACTTCCAACACAACCACCACATAAAAAGAAACTAGCGACCCATGAAGGTCCCCCCCTCATATCATCCACCCTCTCATTGTAACCAACGCTTTTATATGCACATTATTTATTTATGTATCTTTTGAATGAACAGGCAATTTTCTTTGAAAAAATTTACTCATATAAAAATTTTACACGAGTCTAGGCTCTTTCTTTCTTTCTTTCTCTCTTTCTTTCTTCCTTTTTCTATAGGGTAGTTTGTTGATCCAAACACTTAAACCCTCTACCCTTGCAATCGATGGGAGATAGGGACGCAGTTGGCATCTCCCCAATCTTTGTTGTACTCCTTGGAATCATGTCAGCAGCCGTTGTGCTAACAATCTACCACTGTATTGCTGTAACGTGGTGTAACTCACGAAGGCCCACGCGTAGGATCCGCAGGCCTTCCCATGGGCCTGATACAGGTGGAGCCGGCGAGAGCATGGAGTTCTCGACAGCCCAGTTGTTCCCACCAGCTAGAGTATATGGTAAAGAGGAGGGGATGGTGAGCGAAGACTCAGAACATAACACATGCCCAGTATGTTTGTCTGATTTTAAGGATGGGGAAGCTGTTAGGCTACTACCAGAGTGTTTGCACTGCTTTCATGTTGCTTGCATCGACATGTGGCTGATGTCACATACAAGTTGCCCGATGTGTCGGTCGTTGACAGCACCGGCACTAGTAGTGGCATCACAATCTGAGCCACCGGATTATGAAGAGAGGATGAGAGCTGCAGTGGGGGGGCGTGCTGTTGCCTAGCTTGGGCGGTTAAATATTTGTAATTTTGTTTAGTATCTACAGGCCTCTTAGGATACCAAGCATGATTTTAGCATCCAGTTATCAGAAAGAAATCTCTATGGTCAGTTGAATACATGCAGAAAAATCACAGGATAAGCAAGTTTTTCGTGTGTTTTGTTGGGATTGGATTTCTAATTTATTTATTTCATCTTCTCTCCTTTTCTTGTTAACAAAAAGTAGAAATTGAAGTTACTTGGGACTTAAACATTGTTATGAGCTAATGGAATGGTATTTTGAGCTTGTTTTTGGCAATCTGTAGATTGAGATAAGGTAATCTGGGGTGGCAATTTATTTTGGTTGTTGAACAAGTACACCAGGTTAAGGAATTAACCATTTGTAGATATTCAACACAAGCGTCACCGATCTTTTGAGGTTACAATACTAGAGATTACAGTTCATAGAATAAAATATTAGACTGCTATTAGTTAGGTTTCAAATCCTCCAAAGTTGCGTATATATAACTAGTTTCGAGGGTTTGTTCAATTTGTTACAAAATTTCTCTAATACTGCAATGCAATTGACTGCATTTGCAATTTCTGCAGTCTGGCAAAAGATTAGGACATGTGTTGCATAATCTCTTTTTTCTCAGTTCCAATTTCATTTAGTGTTACCTCATCTCCCTCTCTTCAACTATACCTACCTACATTATTGAACCGACCACTATGAAACTATACTGAACCAAAACAATCTATTTGGTGCTCAAACTAAGAAGGCCCTACATTTTCTTCTCCTATCAAAAGAAAACATATCTTTCACTATTAGTTATGACAAGATGCTGTTTGCTTAAAACAAAACAGACAAATAGTAGCTACTCCTGAAATCCTGGAGCTTCTCTCTCCTCTTTCAAAAAACTCAACCCCAACCATGGCCTTTCCCACCACCTCTTCCAGTTCCACCACCTCATAATCAACCCCCCCCCACCCCCCCCTCACCCCCCCCCCCCCCCCCCCCCCCCCCCCCCAGTCACCCACAAGCCCAATAGTCACCCACAACCACAAGAACTTTTCACTCTTTCTTCCACTTATACAGGATTCTGAAGGACTCTAGAGCTTCTAGGCATGTTGGGAAGGAGAGGCAGCCTAGCAAACCGAAGGCCAGACCGGCGGGCCCTTTCCGCTTCCACAGTAAGGAGGACATGGAGGTCATTCAGGTGAGTAAGCTGATCGTTACAGCGAAGGTTCCTCTACAGTCTCATTATATTAGAGAACAACATTTGAAGATTCATAGTAGAGTTGAGAAGCATCAAGCGGAAAGAGATGATCGCAGCAGGAGAACCATTTCTATTTCGCCAGCACCACCAACTATTGGAGGGGGGGTGTCAAGTCCAGATTCTCATTCAAAGAAGTAGTGAAGAGTAATTCTAACTCGGAGGTGGACAACCCACCTATTCAGAAGGATGCTCTCAAGAGTCGAGGCAAATTGGTGTTCGTCGATGAAGGTGATGGTTGGAAAACTCAGACTAGGGTCGTAAGCCCCAAGCGCAAGGCGGAAGATTCTTCTGGCAGCAAACAAGCCCCGAAGGGTTTCAGATTCAACGAGAACGGGGTGCTGGAACCCAACTGTTACAATTGTGGTAAATGGGGCCATTGGAAGGCCGATTGCACTGAGGAGACCAAATGTTTCTTTTGCAAGCACGAGGCCACCTATCAACAGAGTGCACTCGTCGTTCAGGACGTTTGGGAGAAGCAGGGTCGTTGGGCAGTGGTTTCGGCAGCAAAACATCCCATTCTGAGAAACTCACTTAGAGATGCATTTAGAGAGTGAGAAGGATGTAAGGGTGGACCGGCCGTCTTTCATTCTGGAGGAAGTTGAGCATGTTGTTTCACCATCTATACTGGAGCTTTCTACACCTGCGGCGACTCCGTTTCATTCAGCCATCATCGTCCCTAACCTAGAGATGGAAGAGTTCAGTAAACGGTTACATGTTTGAGTGGGGGCGAGGGTCGCTTATGGAAACCCAAACGAAGCCAACATTAAGCATGAGTTTTTGATGAGATGGCCGAAAACTTTCGACTGGGATTGGTCTATCAAGAGGTTAAGCAATGAAGCTTTCATTATCCCCTGCTCGATGGAAGCGAGAGTGCAGATGGTCCTCAAAAAAAATCCTTTAAAGGGGAAGGTTTTGCCGTTGTTTTCTCCCGATGAACCCTCGATGCTGGCGAGTTTAAAAGAGAGGGCCTCGATTCCAAATGGTTGTTGATCTCCAATCTACCATTAGAGTGCTAGCATAAGGAAGGATTCCAAAGCTTGATCAATTCCTTTGGTTGGGTGGAGGAGATCGATCAAGCTACTAAGTTTCTCAATAAATATGATTTTGCAAGAATTCGTGTCAGCTTCTTACCTGGTACGATTATCCCCTCTGTAATCTATACCTCCTACAAATCGAAAGCTTACATGGTCTCTATTAATGTGGAAGTGAAGAGGTTCGTTCTATCGAAAAGCTCTAGCGAAGTCTTGGACGATGATCCTTCAAAGAGGGGGAGAATAACAGCGGGTTCTGTGGAGAATTATTTGAGGGACAGGGATGATCACGTGGAGAGAGAGAGAGAAGATGAGGGGGCTGTCAGTTTTTCGGCACGTGAGAAGGGCAGCGACATGGCATGTCGCACGACAGTACAAGGTACTGTGTGCAAAACTGCAGCTGATTAAGGAGCCAGTCCTTTTCTTGATGGTAAGGGTGTCGAGGATAGAGTAGGGTGGCGTAGAGGCAGTGTATATACAAGACCTGATGGTATGGTATGGGTGTAAAGAGAAGGAAGAAGTAGGGTCAGGGCTAATGTTGTGTGTGAGGTGGTTGATAGCTCACATGTTGATGGTACTGGTGTTAAGGAAAGAGAGGGAAGGAGTAGGGGCAGGGTTTGTAAGACTCTTGAGCAGAAAGATGGGAGGGGACCTATCAATGTGGGTGTAGAGTCTGTAGACTTTGAGAAGAGAATAGGAAAAGAAATTAGTAGAGAAGTCAGCGTTGACACTTTCTCTTCTGAGCTTCAGATTTCTATTCAGGAGGCATTCCTGAAATTCCTAAGAGGCGATATCAGCACTTTGAACCAAGAGCAAATGGATCCGTGGTCTAGTTTAATGAGGGCTTATTCCTCTGGGCCTTCTAAGCCCATCTCCAATGCGGAATTGACTCTTGGTCCAGTCAGAAACCCTGTGGGATTTAGCAAAGAGATAGAGATGGTGGATCCTATTTCAGACAAGGAATCCCCTTTATAGCCTTTTATGTCCCATTCTGTTCAAGCGGCCAAATTGGGAAATTTGCTCACTTCAGGGCCTAGGAAGAGACTCTTAGAGAGCAACTTGGAAGGTATGGGGAAGGGTGAGGCGGAGGTGAAGGGTAGGCAAGCTCTGTGTCTCATCCACCGATGACGATATTATTGATGCTTTGAAGAACATTGATGATAACTTCCCTCTTGAATGTGCAGCAAAAGTTTGGGAGATTGAGAGAGCGGGAAGAGAGGAAGAATCTCCTTCGTGTAGAAGAAATATCCCAGTGAGAATGAAAGGGAAGGAAAAGGTCGTTGAGGATGTTCGTCGAAGTTCAAGACAAAGAGAGAAACACGGAGACCGCCCATTATCCAAAGATGACCTTATTGCCTCGGCGGCCAAAGCTAAGATCCCTAGCTCTGCTTGGTCAGGTACGAATTCTAATAATTGCACAATTATTGATTTCATTCCTGATTTATTATTAATTAATTTAGCTAAGATTTGAGTTCCGATGATGTTTCCCAATTAGAATGTGCCAAGAGGATCATAGATTGGGTTAAAATACCCAATAATCTTTGATTGAGAGTAGCCTTGAGTGTCTTTCATTATTTTCTTATGAATTACGCCTTCTGGAATGTGAGGTATGAATTGCTCCAAGAAACGTAGGAAAATGTTTGAGATATTCTCCTATCACCAACCTGTGGTTATAGGACTTTGCGAGACGAAAATGGAAAACCCATCGGCTACCATTCTTAACAAAGTTGTTCGTGGTAGGGTGTGAGAGTGGTGTATCAAGCCTTCGGTCGGTATGTCTGGAGGTATTATTGTTGGTTTCAACGAGGATCTCTTCCAATGTATGGATGTCTTCATTGGAGATTTCTCGGTTTCCGTGAAACTTAGAGATAAGAGAGTGAATTTATGTCAGATTGTGACGATGGTTTATGGTCCCAATTGTAACACCTCGTACTTAAGCGGGTATATATATAATATTATATAGAAATATTTAATATAATATATATATATAATATAATGATGAGATGGTTGTTGGATGTTGACCTATAGGAGGATCCTATGGGCTTGTTTGGAAAGGGAGTGATGTAGTGGCCTATAGGATATACTATGGGGATATGCATTAATTGTGCATGAAAATGGGTATGCATGCATGGATGGTCAACGTGGCATGGGGATTAAAAATCTCATATCGGCAAAATAGTTAGAAGAGTAAGTGAATATATAGGTTTAACCAAGTGATTAAGGTACCTAACGGGTATACCCACCTTTTGATGGTGCCTGTGGTGGGCATGGCTAGAGTTTTGTGTCTGTTCTTTCGCGTGTGCGCACGTGTAGCCGCGTGCGCAGCTGGGCCAGGCTCGGAGCGTTACAAATGGTATCAGAGCCGACTTTTAACACCGAGTGTGTGCAAGATGTACGCCTGAGAGGGAGCTAGGTTGGGACAGGTCGCCCGGGTAGGGGACTGTACAACTACCAGAATCAGGGTAATCCTCTCCACATCGGCTAGAAAGGGATCCTGGATCAAGTTGCAAGTCCCGGGCTCAGCGAGGACGCTGAGTTCTTAAGGAATAAAATTTTGTTGTTCCAACAACGGCCTAGGCTATAAAATTTTGTTGTTTCAAAAAAACTAGGCTATAAAATTTTATAGCCTAGGCCGTTGTTGGGAACAACGGCCTAGGTTATAAAAGGCTGTTGTTCCAAACAACGGCCTAAGTTCATTCAATTTTTTATAACTTAGGCCGTTGTTTTTAGGCCGTTGTTTCAAACAACGGCCTAGATTCATACAACCAAAGCGAGTCTGTTGTCACGGGTCTGTGAAAACAGACCCATTTTCAATGGAGCATTTCTCATATATAAAATCACAACAATTAACGAAAGAAATCGTTATATATAAAAAACGGGAAAAAAAATTGTCGATAGCAAGGTTGGAACCTGGCAAAGCCCAATAGATTTAAATCTATCCCTTAACCACTCAGATAGATTAACTTTTGTGTTAAAATTAGAATAAAAACTATATTACTTACATCTGATGTCGAATGGGCCTCCTGATTAATGGGCCCTGTGCGACCATGGGCCCTGTGCGACCGCACAGGTCGCTCAGGCTCAGGGCTGGCCCTGAGTGTCATCTAATTATCTTCCCATCAAAATATGGTTGATCCTAGAGCACAAGCCTCTTAAAAGCACTCTCAAGATTTTACTATGGCTGCCAAATCCAAATTAAACCTCTCCTAAATAATGTAAATTTCAGGGTCATCAAAATTACATACAATAGGACTTATCGTTCATCCTGAGCGTGCAATTTGACTGTTAAAGAAATTAGTATCATACAAGTAATATGCAATAATTACTAAGAGAGCGAATACATTAGGATGAGTTGAAAATGTGTGTATGGCTGTGTACTATTTAGCCTACCTTATTTGAAAGAAAGAACTACCTCTCATTCAATAGCCAGCTACATGGTGAATGTGAAAAACATGGGAGCAGAAGTTTCTCCCCTCAGTTGAACATTTTCACAAATTTGAAAGAGAAGAATTCACATGTCCTTGATGTATAGATTAGGGATTTAGGGAGGAAGAAATTTTAGAAGGTAATAAATGGAAGGGTTGAAATGAGAGTTATATAAATCCATCAATTGTGAAGTTTCCACATAACTCAAATTGATCAAGTCAAGGGATTAGAAGGAAGCAAAGGTAGGATAGAGAATACAGGAGAAATCAAAAGCTTGTAGAGGTATATCTCTTAAAGCCATTAGTTGTTCAATTAGAATATATACGAAGTATAGATAAATTAGAACCCCAAGTAACATGAAGATGATGGAGGGCTAGAGTATAGTAATTTTGTGAGTAATGTTGCAATTATTTTGTGTTGAACTTAGGTTAGGTTGGGCTTAGATCAAGTTCGGGTCAAACCCATATAGAGAAACCCAAACCCAAAACCCATCTCTTAGACCCAATATTCAGAACTGGAAAATTACTATAAAACCGAATACTGTGCATATATAATTATTAGTTCATTTCTCACATAAAACTTATAAATTATAGAAAAGATATGGTTAAATCCCTAATAATATTAGAAACTTATTGATAGTCTTAACTCTTTCGGAGACATAGAATAAAGTTCTAAATGATTATAATTTGTTTTGCTTTTAATATAGTATTGTTTTTTTTTTTTTTGATAAGAAGATGACCATTGTCATCGTTTCATTAACAAGAATTAAAGAAACATAGTAGTACCAGTTACTTAATATAGTATTGTTATTATTATAGGAATTGTTCAAGGCTAGTTGGAATAGAATATTTCGATATCCATGTGAGTAGAATGATTTCTCCTCATTAGTATTTTGTATACTATATTATGTAAAATGCTTATAGTACTATCTACTTGTGATAACCAAAGTAAGTTATTTTAGCTATATAAAATTGGATCAAACATGTTGAGATTTTTATATGACTTTATTATTGAAATTTGATTATGCAAATTGGATTAATCATAAAAATTAAGAGTTTTGCATATGTAAATGCACGATATTTTAATTGCCTCAAAAGATTTTGGTTTTTGCATAATAAGCTTTCACATGTTATCAGGATTATGATTAAGCATGAATTTATGTAACACAAAAAGAAAATATGATTAGTCTTTCCTAGCTTACTATTATGCAAATAAGAATAAATATGATTTATTGAAATTACTAGAACAAGAAAGAGTTATTTATAAAATAACAAATAAACCCTGATAATTCCGACTATGATACTGTTACTCTGAGTCTGCCAAATGGTTATTGTGAATGCACGGTTACTTGCCCTCGGGCATTTATCGACTTGCATGTATTGTTACTTGCCCTCGGGCATTTATCGACTTGCAAGTATTTTACTGACCTTTAGACAAATATATGGCAAGGTTAGTGCACTCATCATCGGGAGATCTTTACTGCTGCTATGTTCATGCTATTGCGCTAAATTTGTAGCCATAGAAAAGACAGGTCGAGGGGTATCCTTGAACCAAACTATAATGAAATTATGAATTGTTTTTGTTCTCTTACTGTATCAACTAGTATCATATTTTTTTCTTGCTTGACATTAAAATTGGTAAAGTTGATTTTGCATCGTTAATACATTTTTTTTATCGTCAATGGTGGGTTGAAGGCCCCCCGTGTTTCAATAAAAAAAAAATTAACAAAACATACAACAACAAATAAGGCTTCTGAAGTTCAGGAAATCTAACAAGCTGGTTCCTGGAACTAATACACCCCAACCAACAAAAAAAAAATCAACAAAATGCCTTGTTAATACATTATTAATAAGGCATTTTGAAAATATTGTTATCATATTATATTCAAATCATCTCTGTTTTGAAGTTATGTTAGGCATATCAACTGCCTAATAATATTGTTATTGACATGTTTATATCAATTTCATGTTACAATTATTGTACCTTCTAAACTGCTACAATATTATGAATTATTTTTACACAACAAGTCTGATCAAGTAGTGAGCATGTAGCTTACTTTGTTGTTTTTACCATTTTTCATATACCAATTAGAGCTATGGAGCATATTTATTGAGTATCATACTAATGGTACTATTATTAGATGCTTGACTTTGAAGATTTATCTATATTAGTATAATAAATTGGAAGACATTTGACGAATATTGTAATATTCAACATGACAGATTTAGCTTATGACATTAGTGCTATGTAGTAAGCTTGGATATGAAGTTCTAATTATTAGTTTATTTTAATAGTAAGCCAGTAGCTAACCCAAACCCTATTGTACATTTAACCGGAGTACCAACAAATCCCTACACTTCAAACACATAAATCATTCAGTCCTTTTCACCAAAACTTCCTAATCTCATTATCAGGATGTGACCAAATTCCAACCTGCAGAGGCTAAGCCGAAAAACAATTACCTCCTTACTATCAGGATGATGACTGTAAACACCCTCACCTGAGTCACCTCCTTCCCCCTTCACGTGAATAACCAAGTGAGGGTTGGACAGCTCATGCTTAAATTTTACACCACATTGCAGAGCTTCTTACTCACCATACTTATAGCACATAGTTTTTTTTTTTTGATTAAAAGATGACTACGGTCAACGCTTCATTAAAAAGTACTTAACGAAACAGAGATAGTTAATACATAAAAAGCCCGCAGGCAAACAACATCAACGGACATCTAGATGAAACCACACAACCCTAACAGAAAGAAAATACATCAAAATAAGAGCATCTAAAGCAAAAGACCAACAATTGACTGTCCCAATCCCATGCAGAGAACAGTCCCCTTGCTAGCTCACTACTCATCCTCCTCACCTACTCGCTTCTTCTTCCGTGGTCTGATAAGCCCTGTCCAATCATAACAACAAAGGTGAATTTTTTGCAGCAACGAGGAAAGTGAATGACGAGCGCTATTGAAATAGAAATCATTACGATCTAGCCATAGGTTCCACATAACTGACGCCACAAGAATTTTCCAATCTAGTTTGACCTCTTTTCTAATCGTGTTTGATCTAATGTCCCCCCAGATCTCTGCACTCGACCTAGGACACTGTAAAACACCAAACGTTGTACCCACTTCCCCCCAAATCCATCTAGCTCTATGACAGTTGAATAAAATGTGGTTCGTATCCTCTTCCTCGGTCATACACGTACTACATATGACGTTGTCCACAATTCTCCGCTTCCTCAAATTGACACGAGATAGAATTGCATCGTTCTCCACCAACCATAAAAAAACTTTAACTCTGGAAGGCACACTGGTACCCCAAATCACATTCGTGATCTCGTTTCTAATCCCGCCATCGTTAAGCCTTTTGTATAAAGAAGCCACCGAGAACTGACAGTTTGCCTCCAAGGTCCACCCTCTCTCATCTTCTGACTGCTGAGTGTAGTCGGCTTCAACACGAATGTAATCATTAACCAGTTCTAACTGAGTGATCGCTACCTGATCAATAGTGTCTTTTACCTCCAATCTTAGTGTATTGTTCCTCCAGACGTCGAACACCAGAGAATCTTGGTTCAGAGTTGCGCCTGCCGCTGAGGGAAAAAGACCCATTAGCGTGTTATTGCCGCACGACTTGTCTTTCCAAAATCTTGTGCTCCTGCCATCTTTCACCCTACATTTAGTGTTGTTGTGAAATATCTCGCCCGTCTTGTAGACCCCTTTCCAAAAGAACGATTTCCTACTATGGATTGCTTTTTCCCCAAATCTGAATTTCCTCCTTGTCCTGTAGTTAATCAGGGACTTACACCACCAATTATTACGTCGTGTAGCCATCTTCCACCACCACTTACTAAGTAGGGCCTGATTCATATCTCGGAGATTAATGATACCCAAACCTCCGAATTCCCTCCGTTTGCATATCCTCCCCCAACTAACCAGGTGAATTCCTTTCCCCCCCTCGTTTGCTCCTTTCCAAAGAAATCTCCTTCTAAGCTTGTCTATCTTGTGAATTACCCAAGTCGGTAATTCGTAAATAGACATAAGATAAATAGGAATGCTGCTAATGACAGAATTACGCAAAGTGATCCTGCCCCCCAACGTAAGCAAACTCCCTTTCCATCCTGCTAACCTTTTCTCAATCCTGTCGATTAACGTTTGCCAATCCTCCTTAGTAAGTTTCCCCGGTCTGATGGGAATTAAGCTAGACTTCATAGGTATGATGAAAAGGCCAATGTATATATATACTGCTTATGTATAACAGATCCTTAACAAAATCACTCATCTAATATTCCTCACAAATACACCCATAGAAATTAAACTCATACACCACAGCACCTACACACTCACACATAAAAATAACATTCAGACTTGTAACTAAGAATGATTTAACTAGGTCACATGTGTATGCTCACATGTTGAGGCATTGATAACTTTAGATATGGACAATATTTTAACCAACTGATTGCGCGGTAATTCTTCTCTTTTAGAGGGCTACGCAGCACCATGTTGCATAGTTGGACATAGTAACCGTACATTTTTCAAGTGTAATCGATCATTACTTAACTTTTTAAGGGTAAAATCGTTATTCTAAAAATTTTCCAAACACGAATTATTATAAAGGGGCAAAATAGTCATTACACAAAGTCTAGGTATTACAAATTCGAACCTGTCATTTGAATGAATTGAAAGAAGCTGCATGATCAAAGATTGGACCTCAAGATATTTCCATTTCTACTTGGTTTTCCATTTTTGAGTAGAACTGTAGAAAATAGAAAGCCCCACCTGTTTCATCCTTAAGAAAATAATAAAACAATTTGCGTCAACAGATATTCCAATATTACATGGAAAAAAATTTTACAACAAAAGTGAGTCATTCACCTCGGTAATCTCCAATACAACACATGACGAAGCCGACTGCTCAGTGGGTCAGTTTCATGTATAGATCTGACTTAATTTTATACTGAGCGAGTCTTCAAGATTCATGAAAGATTATAATCACTTGCATCATGATGAGAAAAGGCTTCAGAATTGATTTCAGCCTGTGTTGGACCATAGTTTTCTGGTACAATTACAAGTAAATTTTAAAACACAAGAATAAAAGCGATGGATAAAGATAGGTTGTTTTTAGAAACAATTAAAAAAATAGGACAACATAAGAGGAATCAAACTCTAAGTGAAGTAAATAATATTTGAATAAAACAAATATTTGATAGAAAAAAATAAAATCTTTACTATCTAGAGATAATTTCAAGCTACATAGTTTAATTTCTGAATCTGCAGTACTATACTTCTTAAAGTGGGAGCAAGATCAAATCAAGCATTCTTTCGTTAATTTGAAAAGGAAAGAATACGTCGTACTATACTTGCTTCTTTTTTGTGATATCCGCACCATTATTCCTTTTTTTCATATGTAAACATTCTTAGATATTTCATACTTATTTGATACATAAACTAACTTTTTGCCTATCCTAACTAAAATTCCTACGTCCGCCATAGGATATGCTAATAATCATGATGAGAGGATTCCAATACAAACAGCTTTAAGTGATCAACTATCTATCTCGGTGATGGCAAAGGCCTGCCTTTAGTTAGGTGGAGTGTTGTTTGCCGGAAAAAAGAGTTTGGAGGGTTGGGAATCTTAAATCTTCGAGATATGAACAAGGCACTCCTATGCAAATGGTGGTGGAAGATTCACTCCCGTCGCGCACCAGCCCAAGGGACCGCCTGGGTGCGTTATAGAAGACAGAGAAGATTCAAATTTGGGGGAGGACAACATCGAAGGGGCATCTCCCCTATTTGGAGAGGTATTGACAGAGTGGGCGATCTGTTCCACGGTCATTCTCCAAGTAGGGTGGGGAATGGGGAAAATACCAGATTTTGGCTCGATGCTTGGGCTGGTCCTAATACGTTGGCTTCCTTATTCCCAGATATTTTTGCGATGTCATCCAATAAATCTGCGCTAGTCTCAGATTATTGGGTTCGGTCCTCCTGGCAGATTAGGTTAACTCCTTCTAATAGTGCCATTGCCAATACCAGTGTTGCCCCAATCTACGCTTGGATTGGGAATCACTTATCATCCTTAGATGACCAACAGGATGAGAGGGGTTGGCGACTGCAGACCAACAACATTTTTTCGGTAAGAGCATTGTACTCAGCTCTATCCGATGGGGGTATTAGATGTGTTGCGAATCAAGTCATTTGGACCACCTGCGCTCCACACAAAGTTCGAGCATTTATGTGGTTGGTATCCAAGGATGCTATCTTAACTAGAGCTAATTTGGCTAAGAGAGGTTTACTCTCCGAGGTCGTCTGCCCGAGATGCGGGATCGGGGATGAGAATATTAATCACCTGTTTCTGGAGTGTGTGTATAGTAAAAGTATATGGGAGTTTCTTCTCTTAGGCTTCGGGTTGTCCGATAATCCGCTCTCTGTGTCTTTTTTGTGGGAGGAGTTTAGAGAGGTAGAGTTACTTCGGGGACGTCGTAGGGAGTGGGATAGCTTAGTGGCAGCTTGCTTATGGGTCATTTGGATTGATAGGAACGATGTCTGCTTTAGAAATCATTCTAGTAATTTTGTTCAAATGATGTATAAAATCCTCTCTCTTACGTCGTCTTGGTTATCTATTCCAGGAATGAGGAAGAAAGCACGTACGGGGCCTCTGTTCTCTTCCACTAATGCAAATAACTCTTTTGGCAACATCTGATGTGGTCACTCCCATACACTACCCGCAGGTAGGAGGATGAGGGGTGGGGGAGTATCGGGCAGGAGCTATAGAGGTATCGAGGGAGGTTGGAGTTATTTTGCTATATTGTGCTTCAACAGATTTTTTGTGTCTTTTGGGGAAGATGAGTAGTCTCGCTTCATGTGGGTTCAGTTTGTTTCTTTTTGTACCCTTTGTAATGGATGACTATGTGTATTTTGAGCTTTTCAGAGACTTTATGTATTTGTGATGTAATTATTTGGGTGATCAATATGACGTACCGATGGCAACTCTCGTGCCATCTTTATCTCAAAAAAAAAAAAAAAAACTATCTATCTCGGTGCTTAAACTACAGTAGCAAAAGCAAATTATCCACTTGCACTTTCTTCCATGTAATTTTTTCCTTGAATTTACAAAAGTATCAGCAAGGTCTATATACCACAAAGAATAATTATTTAATTTATTTTAGTTTTTGAAAAACTCTTAGAAATCTTTAAAACTAATATCTTTTAGTGGCTTTTCCTTTCATATCACCAACATGCATATACATTCTTCGATGTATCAATATATCATACAATGATATAGGTGGTAAATTTTAAACATATATAAAAGACATGATTAATATAACCCCTGGAATGCCTAATGCTTCGACCAAACAAGGTCGATATTATCTGGTAATGTATGATATATAAACCAATTGTTAACATCTTTAGCTATGTTTAGATAGTCAAAGAGGATAGCTTAATTAAAGAAGAGAATAACTTGTTACATTGTAGCTTCCAGGCTATTTATAAAAGTTAAACATGAAAGAGCTTCTAGTATCTAAACACTTCTGAATTTATAATTGCTTACAACATGATTTCATTCAGCAGTATATGAATTTTCTGTTATCTTTTTGGAAATCATGTATTGAACTAGAAAATGAACGAATCAAACTCTACTCCAATCATTGTACCAATATCCATCGACATCAGCGCATCACTGTCCCATACTTAAATTAACATTCTTTTGTCTCTTTAAGTGGATAATGGCCTATCAAACCAATAAAAAAAAAGGTAGATTAATAGTAAGCCAGTAGCTAACCCAAACCCTACCGTACATTTAACAGGAATACCAACAAATCCCTACACTTCAAACACATAAATCATTCAGTCCTTTTCACCAAAACTACAATTAATCTCATTATCTGGATGTGACCAAATTCCGACCTACGGAGGCTAAGCCAAAAACAATTAGCTTAACTATTCTCCTTAATTCGCAACCTTAAACAAGTACAAATGAAAACTCCTTAAGGAACCATTATTAACTCTAGTTCCGTCACAAGTACCTTATCCTCAAATTAGATTCAAACAGATAAAGAAATCTTCAAACTAAAGCCTTCCTTCTCTCTAATTGATCTCTGCCTTTCTATTCCTCAATGGCATCTGCTACACCACCACCACCTCCTCCTCCTCCTCATAGAAGCAACTCATCAGAAGACTACTACTACTTTGTAGTTACCGTGGTTGTGATTGCCATCATGCTCGTAGTCTCCAATATTCTAGCGTTTGCTTGTTGCTCTCCATGTCGCTTTCTTGAGAATCTTGGGAGAATCTTTCAGGGGCGTGGATCTAACTCAGTTATTCGGTCAGGGGAGCTTATCCCGGTATCTAGATATAAAAAAGAGAAAGCATACAGTACAGAATGTTCGGTCTGTCTAACAGGGTTTGCAGAAGGGGAGGAGGTGAGGCAGTTGCCAAGGTGCGGACACTCGTTCCATGCACCATGTATTGATATGTGGCTTTATTCGCATTCCAGTTGCCCACTCTGCCGCGCTATTGTTGTGGAATTACCTCCACTACAGCAGTCCCCAAGGGCAGCTGCAGCCGGAGAGGTTTTGGGCAATACGAGTCAGGTGGTTGTTGCAACAATGTAAATTTTTAGGTATGTTTGGATATAATCCTTAGAATATACTTCATAATTCTATATAACTACTCCTTGTAAAATTAAGTTATATCAGATACACTCTACAAGTAAGTAGCATATCAGGAAATATTTAACAGCCTTTTCTGTGTATCTCCTATGACTTAAAAGTTTATATAAAGGTTATATTGAAATATCGATGTTTTAGGATGTTATGTTACATCAAAATACGAATGAGTTTTTGCTTCTTTTTTACCAGGTGTGATTAAAAGGGGAAGAAAATGTTTTGCAGTTGAGAATGTTAGGTGGTTGAAGAAATATGTTCACAAGGGCAGGAGATTAGTCGTTGAGAGTTGACTTGTTCACAAAGGAGAAGTGGCCTTCTAGATTCCAAATAGAGAAGATAATTCTGAGAAAAACTTGATGTATAGTATGATGGATCATTTGAAGTTTCGGTTGTAGGCGTAGAATTTGGATCTGTATTGAAATTTCTACAAAATCATAAATGTTAAGAGAAGAATATATGTTCAATAAATTTCCATGTATGGCAGTGTCAGGCTGCATCATATTTGTGATGGTATGCTTGTGCCTGTGCTTATAAGTGTGAGTCCTTAGCGCAAACAAGATGACTTCAGGATGAAGTTGAGGCTTTTATGCACTATGTTGGCAAGTTTAAGGTATTAATCCCATTAAGAAAACGAAGCTTGATGATGGAAGGACAGACCTTGAACTTCAAGAATATAACACATAACTCAAGGCTTTCCAATGCATATAAATCTCAGTTTTGGATAAATGACCATAACAATAGACACAAAAGGTTAACAAAAATTGTTGATTATGCAATTCTTGCGTAAGAGGTGTAGCAGTTTATTTTAAAGAAAGGGAGGTTGTTCGATGTCTCAGGCAAAGAGATGAATCTTGGCAGCTACTTTTATCAGACAGAGAATTACACAAGAGAAGATGCAAAGAGCAAGTTTAGATGAGAGGAAACAATTTACTTGTTTGTTTCACGATGTATTCTTGCAGTAACGGGTGGTATTGCTTGGATTCAGCGTATGAATTTCTAGTATTCAATGACATACGGTTCTGTGTAAGGTAAATTAGTTTCATAATTGGATACTAGATGTTAAGGTTAGTCCGAATACGTGAAGAGACAAGAAGAAGAAAGAAATGGGTTGCATGCATATTTCATAACAATCTCATTACTAGGATGAGTTCTCTTTATGTAACATGATTCATTAGTTACATAGTGGTAATATTTCACTTTTCACTGTACAAAAGGATTACACTCACATTATCACTTACTATTACGGTGTCACTGATTCAATAAGCTAACAAAAATTCTACGTTAACACAGTGGCGACATAAGCTATATAATAGTCATGTCACTACTCACTAGATGTAACAAATGATTAGCAAATTCCAATCAGCATGAAATGTCTCTACGATTAACTAATTCTGAGAAAAGGGTATACCTGTACAATTCATTTGACGCTGCAAAATCGTTTCAGATTTCAGTCTGGCATTTCGACAAACACGTTGTGGGTATACAGAGATTCATACCAAAACGGGCTAATTCTCTTCAATGCCAAGTTCACCCCTTCAACAAATCTGAGCTGCATTGGCAATGAAGCCTGATAACACTACAAACCCGACACAAACAAGAAATGGTGATTCTTGTTGGTTTTTGAAATTAGCTCATTTGGTTTTTTGGACGTCTATGTGTAGTTGTTGCAATTTGCAAAGCTACTTAAAGAAAATTGGCAATGGGCCAAGTGGATCATCCTTTGGTGACTGAGCCCATTAACTTTTGGCCCACTAGCTCGAATGAAATATTATCCGACTAAATATTTTGTTTCTAATAAAGAAATTTTCCTTAAAAACTACTGTGCAATATTGGAGGAAAAAAAAAGTTGTGCATAATAATGGTAACGACCTTTTTTTTAATTAAGCAGACAAACTTCTTTTTGGAAGCTGTAATTATTTTTTTTTTTTTTTTTTGAGAAACAGGATGAAGTGTAAAACTCCAGCCTAAAATTTATTAATAAACCAAAATAGCTGTACAATAGAGCAGTTTACAAGGGGGCAAACTGAAAACGAAGACCCCACACCGGCTCACACCAACCCACAACAGAAAACCAACATAGAAAAAAAAGCTAATAAGAGATTAGCAATCAAACAACAGCAACTAAAAAACAGTAAACTACAAGAGCAAAAGAAACAACACCAACAACAATGGTAACAACACTGGAGGCAGTGGCGAAGCCAGGATTTCCATCCAGCGGAAGCGAAAATCACAAGAACTAAACGAAGAAGAAGCGAGCAGCAGAAAAAGAGGAGGTCGGGTGGTGTGAGGAGCGATTGTATGGGCTTTTACTTGTGAGCCACGCTCAAGGAAGCACTGCATGGACTTCCATTTTTTTATTTTTTTTTATAAAAAAAACCTATACAAACGGCCTACCCAAATTCAGAAGGAGCGACAGCTCACGCTGGCTTGGGTGGGGCCCCGCCCCTGACTGGAAGCAAAACTCAGCATCAGGAGCCATGGCGACTCAGATGACACAGTCACGCAGCCAATCCCGGAGCACCAACTGAAGCTCAGCCGGACCCTACAGCCACCCAAGCAAAACAATACCTTAAGACTGCAATCATGTAGAGAAACCCCCAGCATGGAAGGAAATCCAACCCAAAAAAACACTCCCTGGCAGCTGTATTATGTTTGTAGTTGCAAATTAACAAAAAAAATCACAGAAAATGAGGAAATCCAACCCAAAAAAACACTCCCTGGCAGCTGTATTATGTTTGTAGTTGCAAATTAACAAAAAAATCACAGAAAATGACGTAAGGCAATTGACAATACATTACAATCGAGAAGCCCCCAACAGAAAAAAGCACAAATTAAATCTTTATAAATTGACAGTAGGTGAAGATGGAGGTGATTCAGTTTTTTTTAGGACAATGTTTTAAATCTAGAGGTTAGAACTTAGAAATGCAAGTTTTTTTTTTTTGAGGAAAAGGTGGAATAAGGCCACCCTGTTTCATTAATAAGAAGTTAATAAAACAACCCCGGCGTGCCGGGAGAAAACAACAGTACAAAACAAAAATACAATGCGAAAAGAAAATGCAAGAAAACAAACATACACCCTCAACAAGCCCTGGGGGATGGAATAAACTCCTCAAAACAACAGTCTACTGCCTAAACAGTGGGCGTAACCACGCGGACCCCAGCTGGCCCAAGCCCTGCCGTGACTGGTGTAGCCAGTCCCTCAGTCTAGTGTCGGGCCTATCTCCACCTCCTCATCATCGAACTCCTCTACCTGGAATGCTCTGGCAATTCTCCCTCTCGCCCCCGTTGCCGCAACTGCTGCCCAAAAAGAGATAAGATGCATGATGTGAGACAGGTTACCAGAAATACTATTACATTTAGCTCGAAAATAAAAGTTGTTTCTGTCAAGCCATAACACCCAAGTTGTAGCTGCAATTGCGATGTACCACGTCTCCTTCATATCTTGGCGAATCGTTGCAAATTTGGGACCAATCCATAATTCCTCATAAACGTAGGGGTAGTTGCTTGTGCCTAAGGTTCGGAGCACCTCAACCATAGTTGCCGTATCGTTCAACTTGCATTTCTAAGTCAAGCCAGCATCCATTGCCCTAGGAGTAAGGCAACTATAGTTGCCGATACGAAACAAGCCAAGCCAAGTATAACTGGTTATTCAAATTATAGTTAAATAATGAGCTTGAGTTTGACTAGACAAGTTAAAAGAACACAACACCAATGAGCGGAGTAAAGAAGAAATCAGCAAAGTCTCGTTACACTCAGCTTAGACTAAGTTGTTTATGAGCGATATCGTGCATTCGTGTAGACACACATCTTGACGCAAGGTTCCACGCTTTCTATATCGTGTTTTAGAACCATTGCGCCACCATATTTTATTAATAAAGAGCTAATAAAATAAATCTCGGCACAATTACAAAAAAAACCACGAAGCAAAAAATAAACCATAAAACCTTTGCTTGTTGGAATGTCAGTCCAAGGCCCAAAAATCCGTACAATGTATTCCACGTGCAGAGCCCAATCAAATGAATATATATATACACGACAGCCACGCGTCACAAATTATATCAAGGGAAATTTTAGTTTTAGCCCTTGGTTGTGATTCCATTAAATCCTTTGTTTTCCATTTATACCTTTAACCCCTTCCTAAATGTTTGCCTTAAAGTCCCTGATTTCATAAAATTAGATAAAGAAACGTGTGTCGAGATAAACTTGAAGGAGCAAATGCAAAAATCACGGTCAACCATTGACCTTACAAGTTACAACAAGTTTGTCCTCTGGTACAAATCAAGCTAAGAGGTATAGACACAGACATAGTGCAACAAGACACACCGATGCAAGAAATTTTTAAAAACTACCACGATGCAAGAAATTTTTAAAAACCACCGAAAAAATTAACAAAGAAATTAAGCTTAAAGAGAAGTAAATCAATTACATAGTACCTACAAACACTACACGCCCAATTTATTTATCCAACAACACCCCAAAAAAGACCAAACCAGAAGAACAAACACCAAACTCATTGATGAACCATGTGTGCGCGCGCAGGCATGCACACAGATATATATATATATATAGAACTATAATCATGTGAAAACTACTTTGGTAAGAACTAAATGTGAAATTTTTTCAGATATAAATTGAAAAATCTGTACAATTCGTTTTGATCTACACATCTAAATTAATAAGATAAATCAAGTCATTTAAAATTTGTTTGTCCAGACATTAAACCCTTACAAATTAGATGGTTGAATAATATTATATTTTATAAGTTATAATTAACAACATGATAGAATGATAAATGAATTTCAAGTCCTTCTAAACAATGTGAACTATTCGGATAAGGATTACCACGTAAAAAGTTTATATAAGTTTATCGTGAGAACTAGTTTTCACATAATCACTCAGCCAAAGAAGTTGTAGAAGCTGGCATGGCTGCTGCCATTCTCACCCACCTCCTCCCCTTCTTCCACCCCCTTGGAGGTGTGCGAGGCCGAGGTGAGTGAGCTTGAGGACCTCTCGGGCTGGGAGGTGCGAGTCGGGTGGAGTGGGAATAGCTCAAGGGTCTCAAGAGGGAGGGATTGAGCAGTGTCCATATTTGCATTGGTAGAGTTTATGGGATGAGGCATGATGTATGGCCCATTGGGCCTGGGGCCACTCCTTTGAGGGTAGTAAATTGGGCCCACCATGTTTGTGGGCCATGGCCCAGTTGCGGGGATGAAGGCAGTAGGGTGGTGAGAGGGAGAGAATGGTGGAGGGACTGGGAAGCAGTAGGGAGGACACATAACTGCAACCAAAAACAAGAAAATAATCAGTACATGTTCGAATTAGTAGCATACTAGTAATTTACATGTGCTCGATACACATCTTAATATATACCAACGTAGTCTGGTATCGAACCTGGGACCTCCTTCATATTAGTTATGTACAGATAATACACGTAAGTTGATATATCTACAAATGACAACTTTAATTCTCCCATGATAATATTTGATTTGATTAGAGAATAGAGATTTATTATGTACCTGTTCAAATATATGTGTTAATAAAATGAACGATAAGCAAGCATGAATTATATAATGACACAGACTTGTCCCTTTTGGAGATATAACAGTCAACGCTGTCGGACACATGCATTGCATGTGTTGTTGTAAGTAGCTAGAAGTACGCATTGATTAAAAAGTTCCCTGTTAAGTAATAATATCACTAGCATGAACAATGATCGTGGTATGCATGTTCATAGGACCGCATCCAACTACCATTTAGACATCCAACTACCATTTAGAGAGGGCCGACTCTGAGTTTTCAGGAATCCGAGACGAAATGCCCAAATAATTATTTTTTTAAGAGCCCTAATTACAATATATATATATTTTTACGGGCAAAATAAGTTTCTATACTTACAAAGCTCCTAAAATTGCAAAAAATCCGGGAGTCTAAGACGGCCGCCTCATCTGCTTCGAGGTAGGAGCCGGCTCTGGTTATAGATATTGATAGAGAAAATGTCTATCTAATAATTAAAAAAGAATAACTATCTTTACTATTATAGCTAGACGGCCAGGATTGTGGAATAGTTAGTAGAAATCCTTGTCTGCCCTTCCAATGTTTATTTAAAGTGTTTTTATCTCTAATTTGCCATGTCCGTTACAAATTGATGACAATCGTACCAATTGAGGCCTCTCAAATCAACTATCTTGATTATAGATGTAAATACATGTAGAATGGTTTTTCTCAATTTAGCAAGCCTGGTAGTAATTAATTACCAAACAAAAGATTAGAAGGAGAGAGAGAGAGAGAGAGAGAGAGAGAGAGAGAGAGAGATGCTTTTCAAGAGTGTAGGCAAGAGAAAGGAAGGAAGAAACATTAAGAGCAAGATGAAAAGAACAAGATTTGTTTGCCCAACTTGTGCCAAACCAAAGTTAGCAACAATTTTAGGTTGGTACAAGTGAGAGAGTTGCTAAAGCAATGAGAAGCCAAAAATAGAAATAGTACGTTCAGGGTGGAGAGAAAGAAAGAGAGAGAGAGAGAGAGAGAGAGAGAGATTATATTGGGACTCAAAGGTTTCAGAAAGGTGGCCAAAACATTAAGCCCTAGAATGATAGGCATCACATGAAGTATTAAAACTCAAACAAGGAAAATAAAAAATAAAAATAAAATAAAGAGCAATGCTAGCTTTCTACAACAATGCATGCAAGGAAAAGATCACATTGAGTATACTTTCATGGGAAAAAAAGGCAGCATAAAGAACCCTAATGCAATAAATCATAGCTCACTATAATCAAACCAATAGAAAATTTGAATAAGGGCACAAAATTAAAATATATGTATGAAATAGTTCCCAAAAAAAAAACAAAGAAATGAAGAAAAGAGAATAACACTAACAACATTAATTCTCTTTGAAAAGCAACATTAATCAGTTTATGATTACTATATGCATGCAAAGTGTGGTGCACAAACTCAAGGTTGATAAAGCATCATGTACCTGTATCTGTATCATCTATTTCGGCTTTCCAATTCGATTTGTTGTTATTCGAGGGTGTATCCTTATTTATGCTTTTACGCATTCTGTGTGTTAGATGTCTATTTGGGAAGATCGGACCTTTGTAATTAGTACTGCTTGTTTCTTTAATATCCTATTAATGAAGCGATGACTGGATCATCTTTTATATAAAAAAAAAAAAAAAAAAAAAAGTGGGGTGCACAAACTTATGACTTACTATTTCAGCTACTAATTAAATTTAAGGCAAGCTAATTATGAAATTCAGATACTATAAACCCAAATTTGGGCTAGATTTTTCCTCTCTCTAAAGTGTAAAAATACTCAGAATTTGAAGATTAAAATAAAAGAAGCCAAACCAAAACACAATTTTTTTCTCAAAACTCTTCCAATATTTGGGAAACAAAGAAAAAAATCTCTTCGATCCAGTATAACACTAGAAATATATACCCCAAAAAAATTCTTTGGTTTGTGTTTTCAATGTGTATGTACTCATCTTTCGTCGACATGCATCACATGTGCTAATAAATTCTACCGACACCTTTTTTTAAGGGAAAGATGGAGGTACATGTACACTACCTATCCACAAGTTCCGCATGTATTCCTTGTCAATAGCTAAAAGACACAGAAGAAGCAAATAACTGTAACCCTAATTAATCAAAAGAGAGAAGAAAGAAAAAGAGTTACTACCAACCCCTACCATTGCCACACCCTTGAGGAGGATGAGGAAGAGGCCCATGGCCGACAAACGGGCCCAAACCCGGCCCACCAGACATCATCCTACTGTAGTAAGCCATCCCCTCCTGCTTCATCTTCTGCCTCTGCCTCGCCTTATGGTTCTGAAACCAGTAAAACACATTCTTCCCTTCAATCCCCCCATACTCCCTCAACTTTGCAGTAATCTGCTGGATTTGCTCCGCAGTCGGCGTACGTATCCCTTGCTTGTACAGCCCTTCAAGTACAGTTATCTGCTCCTTAGTAGGGTTCCACCTTGATGAAGAAGATGAACCCTTTTCATCCATTGTTTTCTAGGTTTGTTGTTGTTGTTGGTGGTGGTGGTGTTGGGGGTTTCAAGTGGGGTTGTTTTGGGCTGTTAATATAGTTGCATGGAGGAGTGTTTGTCGGGTTGTGGGTGTTGCAACAAATGTGAAGGTGAAAGGTGAAAGGTGAAAGGTGAAAGAGAGAGTGAAGTGAGTGAGTGAGAGCTCACTGGGTTTTAGGGTTTGTTTGACATGCGTATTGTTTTTGGAGAAGGTGGGACCCACAGCTCTGAAAACATGGTGTGAGAGAGGTGTGTGGATGGATGGTTATTAAACTTATAATGATCAGGGCAATGTTTCAGATTGAACCTCGAAAAACAAATAATTATCTGACCTCCGACACGCTATTAAAAAAAAGAATAAATGCATATTTACATATAGCTTTTTTAGCTTTTGCTGCAGTGCATACAATGCTATTTTATATCAATTTAATATTAAAAAAAAAACAAGACGGACTTTATAGTTGCATCCGAGGGCGAAATAAATTATTTAAATAATTTTTTATTGTTAGACGGAAGTTGAAGTTGTGTCAGAAGAAGAAAAAAAAGTGACAGACGGAAGTTGAAATTGCGTCCCACTATTTTACGGATTTTTTCAAATTTTTTAATATTTTAAGCCATTTTTTAGTTGAAAAAAAAAAGCCCACCGCACTGGACGGCGAGGGTTAAAATTTTTTTGGGGGGGTTTAATTACGAAAATTTATTTTTTGGGGTAGGGACGGAAAGTGAAGTTGTCTTGGAGAATTAAAAAATGATTTTTTTTAGCGGGACGGAAAGTGAAGTTGCGTCATTTATGATATGCATTTCTCTCATTTCTATTTTCATTTATAGCAATCTACTGTCGCTATTTTGTCAAAAAATGCATAAATAGCAAACGACTGCAGCTGGTCATTTGCTATAAAATGCATTTTATGCATAAATAGCACACGACTGTGGATGCTCTTAGAGACTTAGAGTATGTGTAGTTGTCTGCTAAATTTACAAAATTAGCAAAATTTGGCCGAAAATTACCTGCAGTCGTTGACCAAATACTCAAATTTTGAAATTGAGATGAACATGTTAGGAAATTACTGACTTGGGATCCTGTTGAGTTATTCGATGCAGTTAACACAAACTACTAAGCACATACTAGCCAAACACACCAAAGCACACACAATTTTGTCCCATTTAGGGCTTTCGCCTTAATCCTGGGAAGAAAAAATCCGAGATGTTATTCAGCTAGAGAAGATACAAGAATATTACAATTCTCACCACCATATCAAGCCTCACCAGCAAGTACTAGTTGTTTACAATTAGAGAATCACTCATTCTCTCTGTCAATAAAGTACTATCTCTCTTTTGGCTTTCAATGGAGACCAATAAGAACAATATATATAGATCTAGAGAAACCCTAGTTAGATATCTTGATACAATAGTCATTGGATATTTCTGAAGAGATAACCCTACGATAAGAGTCGTATGATCTGAGTTGAAGAGCAACTTGGGCTTCTTACGAATCACCAAGATCCGACCCAAATAATCCATCAGCGTCGCGTTCAGTCGACTGCACCCCAAGTTTGGTCGACCGTCCTCCTCTCGGGAACTCCTACATAGTAGGGCGGTCGACTGCACCCCAGAACGGTCGACCTCAATCTACTACTGCTAACTGGTTCCTCTTGCTTCCACTCTATTTTTAATCGTCTCGATTCCTCCATCGTCTCATCGTCTTCTTATCCAACATAGTATGCAAGACATAATTCCAACTGAACAGTAGTCTGTTATATTTGAGAAGAGAAATAGGAATTGTCAAATTAACAAAGAACCCTGATTTTAGAAAATCGGGTTACTCCGCAACTTTTTTTCTTATTCTTAGAATCCGGTGTTTGAAATGTCGGGTTTTCTGTTTGCTTTCCATGTTGATGTTGAGCCAGACTTTTGATTTGCCTACGGATCCGATTCAGGTAAAAAAAAAATCTTTTAGAGGTTCTCTTTGAAAAGTAGTGCTATAATGAATGACCACAATGGGGTTGGGGGTTTATGGGTGAATGAATGAGTACACTTTTTTCTTGGGAATGAAATAAATATTCTTTGCTGGATTTGTTGGGTGATTTGATTTTCCTTTTTGATGTGTTTTTATGCTTTGTCTCTTTTGATTTGTTTGATTTGCATAGAGAGAAACTAAACAGGTGAAAATGGTGATGCATTGTGTCTTGCCTTTTGTGGGATTGAGCTAATATTGTTGCATGAGTGGTTGATTCCTAGGCCCATGGCAATGTTTAATATTCCATTTGGGGGTTGGGGTGATTTTCTTTTGCAAGATTTTGATTATTAGTACATCTTAGACATACATGATCGAAAACGTTTTATCATCACTGATATGGCTAAAAATGAGGTTAAATCGGAACCGTCCAGATTGGGCACAAATCTTGAAGCTCGGGGGTAAAACGGTAATTTCACATACAAATGGGTCCGAAATGGGTACTGGGTCTCCTTCTCACAGATCCAATAACCCACAAACGGATCCGCTCCAACTGGGTACGGGTCCCGACCCAAAACAAACCCAGACCAGCAAGAGAAAAATCAGGATCACTGATTTGACCGAATCAACGGGCCTGATTTGCTCTCACCGGGAATCAGGGGCCAGTTTCCTAAACAGATTGTGAGGATTTTACTCCTGACAGTTACACAAGAAATCAGGTCCCTAATCACTCCCATGACGACTATAAATACCCCCCACCTACCACTGTGACCAGGTAATCACTCTTTTTCCACCTTAAGCTCTTTCTTAATCATCACTGGTTACTGACAAGAGCGTCGGAGGGTGCGTCGCCGGAATCAACCCCGGTGTATCGCACTTCCTTGTAGGTAGCAGCAGGAACCAGAAGGCTTGGATCCGCTATTCAGGTTTTCTACGAACTCACAAATCTCATCTGTTTACCCCCACACCAGAATCAGCGGTAACAATCACCAATTAAGGATTACTATTATTGCATAGGGAAGAAAAATATTGGAAAAGAAAGGACAAAATGGCTATTATTGATCATGATATGTAAGGTAGACTACTTCTTCTTCTTCTCCATATATAAAACATTTCAAAAATAGCTAAGAAAAACATATAAAAAGCAAATACTATATTAGAAAGAAAAAAAGATCAGCCTTAAGAATAAACACGCGTGCGATGCACGTCTTTATAAAAATATATATTTAAAAAAAAAATCTGGTGTTGTAGTATGGCATCAAACCTAAGATCTCTTTTATACTCCCTCCGTTCCACTTCAAGTGATATTTAGGGGTTTTTTCTTGTTTCACTTTAAGTGATATTATCCAATTGTTTTCCATTTTTTTTCAAGAAAACCCTTATTTATGTTGAAATTTTGTCTTAATTACTCATCTTAATCCTATCAAATATTCTTAGAAAATTGTAGTTTCAACTTTCTAGATTTTATTTTCTCCAAAAATTTAATGCCAACTGTATTGGAAGAAGAATTAGTAATTCTATTTTCTCTTGAAAACAGAATTTGTATTGAGAAAACATTAATTACAATTTCTTGAAATCAGAATCTGTATTGAAAAAAGAATTACTAATTAAATAATGGAGACTTATTAATAAGGGTATGGAGGGAAACAAATGTTTATCTCACCCTTCCTTAATCTATGTGCAAAACTTCTGAATATCACTTAAAGTGAAACGGAGGGAGTATTAGTTATGTATATGCATTGTACGTGCTTGTTGGATTACAATGAACGTGTTTGTTTGATTATAAACAGAGTTAGTTTGGTGGCAAACTCTCCCATTAAAATAGTAGAGTTACATAGGAGTGAGCAAATTAAAGCCAAAGGAAAGGGTGGTTGCATGCATACATACATGCTCTCATTACAAGGGCATAAATGGCACGAAATCTTTTCCCAATCTCTGCATGGAGATTCTGTGGGGATTCATAGGCTCTCTTAAAAATAATAATAACATAGTATTAAAGGTGAGAGCTTAAAAAGGGCATGTTTGTGTGTGGTAGTCAGCATAATATATATATACACAAGCTGTGAGAGAGACTGAATGAGCCCTAGAACTTTGAGAAATGAGAGCAGGGTTATTCATACTACTACAATGCTAAAACCCTAATACTTATATCATACATTTCATTTATTTAAGTGTAGGCCAATAGGTACTAGGCTAGCTAGGGCTCTACTACTTTCAGCTTTTCTTCATAGTCATAGATAGATATATGGCTCAGAGTTATGTATCTAAACACAAGAGACAAAGAAGAGACTTTGGAAAATGGAGAGCTCTCTTTTGGCACCAAGCCTGAGCTAGGGCTTTTACATGAGAGGGGAGACCAAACGGTGAAGCTCATATACTGCAAAATAGTATTGGTTACTTAATTTAGTAGTAGGATCAGTATTAATTTTGGAGAGATTTTGGTGATGTTTGTGTTGTGGTGTTATATTTTTATGGGGAATAATGAATGGGTAATTTTGAGGTGTGAGCTGCGCCACCTTTTAGTAGTTTTAGGACCAATGCACAGTTTCTTGCATTAGTTATTTAGCATGGTATATATAAATGAGGGTGGTGAATACTATATACTACTCAAAGGGCAGTTGAGTGCACCCATGTTCATCAATTTGAACAACATTTATTCTCAATGTTTGGTTTGATAAAGGAAATCATAGAATAAGAATCATTACATGATCGACCACAATTTTAGAGTTGTAGTTCTGAGATAAGAGCATTTCAGGTAGTAATTAAGTAATACGGCAAGAGTAATGCTTTAGCCACTACCAATTTTACTACCATTTCCTTCACTACCTTAGGTGGTATACTCCTATTGGAGAGTTCTCCCACCTATTCTATCATTCCCTACCTATTGGAGTGTGCCACCTAAGGTAGTGAAGAGAAATGTAGTGAAATTGGTAGTGGCTCTAGCATTACTCAATAGGGCAATACAGATTTTAATTCTATCCAAACATAGTTTTCCCTATGTGATTGGAGATCTGAACGATGGGTTGTTCTGATACCACATGAAAAGCCGAAACTATCTTTGTGATGTGCAAAGAGTTTGTTTTGTTTCCTTTTGTAAAGCCCAAGAGTTCTACATTCAGCCCAATACTTCACTTCTACCGTAACAACTTTTGATCCATAGTACGGTAATCTGCACACACAAATTTAGATAGGGTTATCTGCAAATTGGTGAAAACTAAGTAAATTTCTTGACTTCATCCATGCTCATGAATTTTAAGAGGACAAATAGGTTCGTCATGCTTAGGGCTGCAAACGATCCGAGCTACTCGGCTGGAGCTCGGTCAAAGCTTGACTCGAGACGAGCTCGAGCTCGAAATCGAGCTCGATAGCTTAACGAGCCGAGCTCGAGCTTGGCCGTTTTGTGATTATTAGGCTAAGCTCGCGAGTACTTGGCTCGAACTCGGTCAAAGCTCGGCTCGAGCCGAGCTCGAGCTCGAAAATGAGCTCGATTGCTTAACGAGCCGAGCTCGAGTCTCAAGATACTCGGCTCGACTGGGCTCGTTTGCAGCCCTCATGCTACTACATATGTGAACTATCTTCTCTATTATTCTCTCTTTTGTTTCTCTTATTTATTTCCTCTTTTATATATATTTCTCTAGACAATTATCTCATTCTATTGTATATTTCTTCTTTTCCATCTGTGTGGACTTTCTATTTGTATAATTTGGCCATGAGCCCTAGCAATTAATATCTTACAAGCATATCAATAATAATCAGTTATACTCTCCTCACAATTCTATCAAACACTGCTATTCTAACTGAAAACTCGAGTGGCAATAGGACCAGAGAGTACCAAGTTTGTTGCTCATGGATGCTACTACCCTTCTATGTCTAATATCCATGTGTATGAAAATCCAGATTTATAGGATGGTTCTTGATCATGTTTTAAGTGGTGCGTAAAGTGAACAATTTACTATGCATGGGGTAAGAAGCCTCAAAATGAATTTATTTTTTATACACATCTTACGACATAAGAAACATCACGAACGATATCAATCTTCCATAATGAGTCTCATCATTGTGTACAACTACTCTATACAAGGAAGTTTTTATCTTATAACTATGACGCCCTAGTTTCTAAACGAAGAATCTTTGATTTGATGTAGTTAAGAAAAGAATTCTCAGCATAAGATGACACTTCTCGATCGGTCTCTGAAAAATGAGTAACACACAAATTAGCAACAGGGCTGGCCGTCGATAGGAGAGGCGAGATGTTTATCCACAGAAAGCTTTGACCACTACCACGAACGTTCCTTTTATCTTTTATCATGTTTATCTTTTATCTTGGGGGTCTAAATCCAGCCCAACTACTTAAATGAAGTGGGTTCCCCATAGAATTACTGCCCATTACCTCTAATTCAAAAGGCCCATCCAAAACTTGGGCTTGTACTAAAACAAAGACAGGATTGAATGCTTTGAGATGCGAGTAAAAGCTTCAGCATCATCTCAGAGAGAGATCCGTTAGTTTTGGCGGGTGAGGTGACAAGTGTAAGACAATGAGAGACAAGTACTCCCCTATAGACCTGCTCTCTCTTTCTCATTCAAACTCTTCTGCTCTGGTTTTTGTTTTGTGCTCGAAAACCAAATCTTGTTATTGTTGGATTAATTGCTATTATCTCTTCGAATATATCTTGTGCAATGGATGAGGAGTATGATGTGATCGTTCTCGGCACAGGCCTCAAAGAATGCATCCTCAGTGGCATTCTTTCCGTCAACGGACTCAAGGTCTCTCTTTGATTCCAGGGTTTTTTCTTCTTCTTATTTTGGATATTTTGAATCCTTATTAGGTGTTACTTGCATATATTAGATAATGATGGCTTGTTTTTTTTATAATAAAGATGACATCGTCATCATTTCATTAATGCAAAATTAAGGAAACAAAGTAGTACTAAATACAAAAGTCTACATAACCATCTCTAATACAAGACAACATGATAAGTAAACCCCCACAAAGCAGATAAAAGATACAAGAGTTTCGGGCCTCAACCCAACTCGACACAAAAGGCCCGGACATGCTATACTCCAATCCTCCACCTCCATCTGCAGTGCTATCCGCGTTACTCCCTTTCTTCCATACAAAGCTTCTTCCTTGCCCCTGCTTGACCTGCCCAAGTAATGATATAAGAAAAGATGTTATGCATCATCACAGAAAATCTATTGTTGACATTACGGAAACAAACATCGTTACGATCTAGCCATAAACCCCATAACGTAGCAGCTACAGAGATTTCCCAAGCTATCATATCCTCCTTTTTGACTCTAATAACCCTCCCGTGCTCAAAAACCTCCGAGAATGACTTAGGACAAATGGGTGACCCGAACATGAGCAAATCACCCCACAAGCTAATCTAGCTTTTGGACAATCAAATAAAATGTGGTTACTATCCTCGTCTACGTTATTACATCTGGAACAGACAGCATCAATCTGCATGCCACGCTTTTGCAGATTAATCTTAGATAGAATTGCGTCGTTCTTAACCAACCATAGAAAAACTCTCACTTTCAATGATGGCTTGTTATAATAGTCATGTCAATATCTTTATTGTTTCGAAATGTGCTTTCCAAAAATTTCCGTGTGTCGGTCTGCCGTGTCGCATTGTGCCGTGTCGCATCGTGTCTGAGTTGGTGTGTCTATGTCGTGCTTCTTTATGTCCAGGCTCTACAAATCATAATTATCCAAATGCGGCAATGCCATATCAATTGCATGCTTTTGCATGAGATGAATGGAGTTTAATTCGCTGGTTGTATGATATGTGAATCCATTTTCATAGCCCACGTATAGAACAAAAAGAATTATGATACCTAATGGTTTAATTACTCAACTTAGGTGCTTCACATGGACAGGAATGATTATTATGGGGGCGAGTCGACATCCCTCAGTCTCGTTCAGGTGTTCTTGCTACTGAATTCTCATTTCTATGCTGCTTTTTATTTTTAATTAAATATAGGTTTTTGACACAAATGCTTGCATTTTTTCATATTTCTTTCGCGGACAATAGCTATGGAAGCGGTTCAGGGGAGATGGTACGCCACCTGAAAGTCTCGGTCCAAGCAAAGATTACAATGTGGACATGATTCCTAAGGTGTGCAGGTGTAGATCTTCTAGTTCTCTGTTTTCTTTTTCTTACAGTAAACTTACTGAAGCAAACAATGTGGTATTTTCAGTTCATGATGGCTAATGGAGCTCTTGTTCGCGTTCTGATCCACACGAATGTTACTAAGTACTTGAACTTCAAAGCTGTAGATGGTAGTTTTGTGTACAATAAGGGGAAGGTGTGAGGCTTTCAATTTCATCATTTATAAGCCCAGATTTTAAGCATTCACTTGAGATTGAATTTTTTTTTCCCCACCTTTTTTCTTTGTTTTTCTGTAACTTAATTTCCAGATTTATAAAGTTCCAGCTAACGATGTAGAAGCACTGAAATCCACGTTGATGGGACTCTTTGAGAAGCGTCGTGCTCGGAAATTCTTCATTTATGTCCAGGACTATGAAGAGAATGATCCAAAATCCCATGAAGGGTTGGATCTTAATAAGGTTACAACAAGGGAAGTTATCTCGTAAGCATCTCATCTCAATCTTATATTTAGATATATGTATATATACCAATCTAATACTTGTTTAGTTACATCTCTTCTCGCTTTGATGTAGGAAATACGGGCTAGATGACAACACAATTGACTTTATGGGGCATGCACTAGCACTTTATCGTGATGATAGTTACTTGGATCAACCTGCGTTAGACACTGTGAAGCGAATTAAGGTAAACCATCTTTAAATTTATTTCCTGATCGTTGTACACAATTCATTTTTTTTTCGTTCTAATCATATTTGTTTTGAATAGCTTTATGCAGAATCTCTGGCTCGTTTTCAAGGTGGATCGCCTTATATTTATACTTTATATGGGTTAGGAGAACTCCCTCAGGTTAGTTATCATCTGTTACCAGCTGCAGGTATTTTTTGTTTCCTTTCTAAAACCCTTTTTGTCGCATGCATGTTTCGGTTTGTATTATGTAGGGATTTGCTCGTCTAAGTGCTGTTTATGGTGGCACCTACATGCTCAATAAACCAGAATGCAAGGTAAGATATTTCTCAAAATCAAATAATAAATTTGAAAATTCATCACCAATTAAGTTAAGGAATTTTCAAATAAAACTAAATGATATTGTTTTTTTTATCGATGCTCAGAATTCATTTGCTTAGAAACCATAACAAGAAATGATCAAGTGAACAAGAAATCATCGCTTTTCATATATCTGTTATGTGAACTTAAGGTGTTTTTTTTTTTGAGTTTAAAGTGACGTAGGTCACGAATTTCATTAATGAAGGATTAACGAAAACAACAAAAGCCCTACTACAAAACGAAGTACTACAGTGCACCCTGGCCCATAGTAGCAATAGTGAAATACAAAATACAACCGTGCCCACTGGCACTAACCATCAAGTAACCACTACAACAATCCCAAAATAACAGCAGTCTCCAACAAACGTCGCCTAGCCATAAAAGAATGGAGATCGCTGTCTCTCATGTTCACTCTGCCCCCTCGAAGCGGATTCTCTTCCTCGTACCTGTTTGACCTGCCCAAGCATCTATTAAGAATAGAATTTTGTGCAGTAACATAAGGAATGTACATCTAATATTACGAAAGCATAAGTTATTTCTATCAAGCCACAGGGATCGCCCTAGTCGAAATGTCCCAAATACTCCTATGATCTTTCATAATGTTAATGGATCTCCAGCTACCCCAAATGTCTTCTATACAATTCGGAACCTGTACGGTGTGAAAAGCCAATCCCATGACTTCCCAAGTAAGCCTAGCTCTAGAGTAATGAATGAAAATATGGTTAGTATCCTCCTCTCCCAAGTTCATTGCCCTAGTTCTAGGGCAATGAACTTAAGGTGTTAAGTGATGATTCTATCTACTAGGGGGAGCTTCGACAAATACTTAACCAATTTTATGGTTTGCAGGTGGAGTTCGATGAAAATGGAAAGGCATATGGTGTAACATCCGAGGGTGAAACTGCTAAATGCAAAAAAGTAGTTTGCGATCCTTCCTACTTGCCTGACAAGGTAATTACTTGTCTATCCAGAAAAAAAAATCGACGGGCTATTGTTAGTTTCACTTGATGAACTTATAATGTAGAACTCCTCTAATTTCAACAGGTGCAGAAGGTTGGGAGAGTGTCTCGCGCAATATGCATAATGAGACATCCCATCCCAAATACAGGTGATTCGGACTCGGTACAGATCATTCTTCCACAGAAGCAACTTGGACGCAAATCTGATATGTACGACTTCCTTTTGCTCCTTTGGTGCACATGCACCATAAATATATTCTTACTACTGTAATATTGATTACAGGTATGTGTTCTGTTGCTCCTCCTCTCACAATGTAGCTCCAAAAGGAAAATACATTGCTTTCGTTTCAACTGAGGCTGAGACAGACAACCCTGAGGTGGAACTGAAGCCTGGAATGGATTTGCTTGGCCCTGTAGACGAGACCTTCTTCGATATCTATGATAGATATGAGCCAATTAACAAGTCAGACGAGGACAATTGCTTCATTTCCGCTGTATGCATAAGTTTTTTTTTTTTATTAAAAAGTGACTCAGTCATCGCTTCATGCATAAGTTATACGTGTACATGATCTTTTAATCACGGAACGTTTAAAAATTTAATCTGTTCTGATCTGATCTGATCTGATTTGGTTTCCTTACAGAGTTATGATGCAACGACACACTTTGAGTCAACAGTACAAGATGTGCTCTCCATGTATAGCAAGATAACTGGGAAGGTAACGCTCTGATTAGCTTAAGTACCTTTTTGCCGATTTTGCTTGCTTACGATATTTAGTTTGTTACAAGTAGTTGCAGAATCCTTTTGAGTTGCAATTAAAAAGTAGTTTCAACTGCAACTGCAACTACTTCCAGCGAAACAAACACTTTAGGGTTGCGATGCTTATATTTTGTTTGGTCTCATCTGCAATATGACAGGAGCTGGATCTGAGTGTTGATCTGAGTGCTGCAGGTGTTGCTTCTGAAGAATGATAACTCCCACTGCACTACCAGTTACCAGTAGGTTGCCTTACTGGTCGAAACAAAATTTCTTCTATCGTTCTTATGAGAATTTGCATTGATCTGTTATACTGCAGACAGTTGTTGAGATGTAATTATCAAAAGCCGATGATTGTTGTTAAATTGAATTGTAGTTTCGAGTATTAATCAAAGTCAGTTACTTCCATGAAGATTTTGTCATCGATAACAAATTCAGGAATCTGTAGTCATGGTTTATAGAAATCCCAAAAACCAGTGGTTGCTAAAGAATACGTGATCATGAATTTTGGGAAGATCATGCAAAGGGGCACTTTTTTTTTGTTGATAAAAGATGACTAATGTCATCGTTTCATTAACGATCGATTAACGAAACATAGTACATCGAACTCTATATTACAAAAACCATTACACAAAATAACCTAGAAAAGCAATGACATAAAGTAGACATATATATCGGGCCATATATTGCAAAGGGGCACTTTGGGATGCACGCTTGTCGCTCCCGGTTCGTCCCAAGCTCGGTTGAACCACTGGTTTATATGAATTCTGCTAACTACTATGGCTCACAAAATTGTATTTAGATTCATTTTTATCTCGTTAAAAATGCAAATATTGAACCATTTTATAGAACTTTAAGGATACATTATAATTATGAACAATTTTAGAGATAAATAATGATAACCTAACTACCAAAATCACTGGATAAACTTATTTTATATTTGATTATAACTTGAAATATCAAGTTTTTGAAATTACACAAGGGTCCAAACATTTATCTAAACATAATTGTGTCAAAAAGTTGTAAACATATATTACGAAATTGGATACTTCTTGGGTACGCACCCAAGAGTACCTAAAGAGTAAAGAGTATCGGCACCCGATACGCATCCAACACGGATAGGTTAGCTGTTTGGAAAGTACCCGTGCTTCCTAGGTTGTTATGTTCCATTTGTGAGTACAAGCGAAACACTAACACCCAGTCGAGCCCATTTATTTGTTTATTTATTCCTCAAGGAGGGGCTTCATTGTTCCATACCCACACGCTTTTCTCGCACTTGTTTGTCTCTTGTACTAGGAAAAGAACAGGCATTTAGGCTACCAAACCCCTTCTATTCCTATTGACTTCTTAAATTTGATGTTATTTTATGAACTCAACTACTAACTGCCAATTGCTGCATTTAAATGAAAAAATATCTTAAATTAATTGTTAGAAAATTGATCATGCAAAGTCAAGATTCTTAGAATATAAATATTAAAACTTTCTTTTTTTGATTGTAGACGGTGGGTTGAATGTCCCCTGTGTTTCATTAAAAAAATTTAACAAAATATACAACCAAAAATAAGACTTATGAAATTCAGATCTCAACAGGGTGGGTCTTGGAACTCATACACCCCAACCAATAAACAACAAATACAACGAAATTTAATTCTACTGATCAGCCGACCTCGTAAGAGCCGATTTTTCGTGCCAATTGGGACTCATTCTCTCTCCGTCTCTTGCTTGTACACCGTTTATCCTCGTCGTCACACGCAACAACACCTCCGTCGCCCTTAGCAATGATTTATACGTCAACTTCAAGCATCATATAAGAGACACCGCAAGTACTCCACCAATCTGACATCTCCCTGTACAGATTGAGTCTCGTTCACATTCCCTCGCTTGACCCTCATTGACTTTCACCGCTACCTCGCAACGAAGGCTGTCGTTGTCCCTGCTGACTCTACTAATGCCACCACCTCCTCCAAGCCCCATGACATAAGAGAGAGACCTTAGGCACACCTCACTTTAACCTGAATAGGACAAAGTAGAGCCCAAGCTATAAACTTGCTAGACTACCATCGCCCCACCACCTAGGATACATTTCGTTGCTAATTGTCAATTAGTTGTAATTTGGATATTTAGGGAGAAGACTCATTTGGATGTAAGGGAGTGCCACCGAATACAACACAGATTTGAATTTCAAAAACTAATTTGAAATTCAAAACAACCCCCACTGCCTCATCACTCCCAATTCCAATCCCCTGAGCTACTCTCTCTACACTCCCCCATCACACCCGGCGACGACCACCGCCACCGATTTCCACACCCGTCGCGCAAAGCCCCGATGTCAGGCCCCAACCCCCGACCGCCTGATTAAACTGGCAGCCGTCGCAGACCATGCCCAAACCTCGGCCACTTTGACCCCGCCAAAGAGCCATCTGGCGCATATGAGCTTGCCGCGTGCAGCCTTTGTCGCCCCTAAACCATGAACAACATTCGAGATGCCCCAAATCTCACCCGAAGTCATCCCCCCTTGGCACTCGCGATCAGCGGTGCCCCCTTGATGCCGTTGTCCGATCAGCCACCTGGATGCGAACATTATCTCGAACCCCTCGAGCTCGGCTAAGCAATATGGTCGGAAAAGCTATGGAACCCCCAACAATAACGATCAATGGAAGTGAATAGCAAGGGAGAGGGAGAGCGGCAACTAGGGAAAGAGTAGAAGGAGGACGAGAAAGAGGGGGAGGAGAGGACGGGGCAAGGGATGGGAGGGGGGGGGGAAACCCTAGCCGCCACCCCCCTCCAAGTTCAAATCTTTAGTTGATTCTTTTGTAGTATTTTTGGGGGAAGCTTGGGCACGGGTGGGTTATTGAGGTGGGGCGACGGGAGGGTGGAGGAGGAGAGGTGGCTAGGGTGGAGAGGGAGAGGCGACGCGAGGTTTGAAGGGGAGAGGGAAAGGCGGAGGAGGAGAGGTGGCTAGGGTGGAGAGGGAGAGGCGACGCGAGGTTTGAAGGGGAGAGGGAGAGGCGGAGGAGGAGAGATGGAGAGGGAGAGGCGACTAGGGTTTGAAAGGGGGGGGGGAGGTGATGGGTTTCGAAAATTTCAGATAAATATTAAAACTTTCACCCTTACCACAACTTCGAAGTTTTGGTCCGTTGGTAGGGTCATTAATATGGTATCAGAGTAACCTAGGTTCGAATCTCACCGGCTGCGCAATTTAAATACGGATTGAAAGAAAAGAAAAAATACTGCTGTGTATAGTTCAGGTCTTAGCCCAAAAAGATGGCCCTCAACCTGCGGGAGCATGTTAGAATATAAATATTAAAACTCTAACCCTTACCACAACTTTGAAGTTTTGGTCCATTGGTAGGGTCATTAATATGTTAAAATATAGTAATTGTATATTTTGTTTCCTAATCTATAGGAAACAGATTTCCCAGATTTCTCATCTCCCCAATCTTCTCTCAATCTCATTTCTTCTTCTCCAAGAATGTAATTCTTATATATAGATGTATACAGTAGAGAAATAAATGAATAAGAACTATAATTATTCTCTACCAAATCTGTTTTCAATATAGAATTAGAGCCTAACACATTCTAGGCTACCTGAAGAAGAAGAAGAAGAAGAAGAGGCGTTCTTCATTCATCTTCCCCGAAAACTGAAACCCCGAAGCCCCACCGATCTCACCCATCATCGTCGTCGAAGTTGGATCTTGCTCCAGATCTGAAACTGAAGCCCAACTTCGTCAACAGATCCGAATATCCTAACCCATCGACATCTGCTGCATCCAGAACCACTGCCTGTCACCTCCCATCGCCTCTAGTCACCGCCTCCTGTCAAAATTTCCCGTCGTCGACCCCGATTCTCCCCATACGTCGTCGACCCCGATCCTTTCGTCTACCATGATATCATCACTGTTTTCCCATCGTTACCGTCAGCTTCTTATACTATCTCCGTCACCGTCGTCCCCGTCGACTTCTTGAAGCTTCTTAATCTACTTTCAGTTCTAGATCTACTTTGCAAACCAGTGGCAGCCGTCAACTTCTTGAAGGAGGGGATCTACTTTGCTAAACTACATCTACTGAGATCTGACTTTGGTTGAAGAATTTTACTGTTGGTGTTGCTATTTGTTGTTCTTCACCATGGAGTCAAGAAAGTGTACTCATTGTGGCATGATCGGCCACACGAAAGCTCGTTATTATAAGATAATCGGCTATCCGGATAACTGGGATCATAGCAGGGATATTCGGAAAAAGACTTGCAATCAACCCACTATCGCAGTTGGAGTTGTTGATTATGTTGCTGTAGGTAATGATGGTAAGGTTTTTCATATTTCTGCCTCTGTTATGAATAATACATGGATAATTGATTCGGGTGCTACCGACCATATGACTTTTGATTCTAGGCAAGTTCAAAATTGTCAACCATCCACCAAATTAACTGTGTCCACTGCCAATGGTGATCCTACCACTATTACTGACGAGGGTACCATACATCTCACAAACAACCTAATCTTAGATACTGCTCTAGTTGTGTCATCCTTGAATTTTAACCTATTATCTGTTGCTCAAATAACTACCACTTTACATTGTATTGTAGTCTTATGGCCTTCACATTATGTGTTTAAGGATATTCAGACTCGCAAGACGATTGGTTATGGGGTTAGACACGGAAAGCTCTATTACCTGGATTTAGAATCTGAAAGTTCAAGCAAGTTGACTCAAGTTCTAAGTGTGAAAGGATCCGAAGAAAAGAAGAATAAATCATATATTTGGCTATGACATCGACGTCTAGGGCATGCTTCTTTTGGTTATTTGAAGAAATTATTTTCAAGTTTATTTTTGAAGTTGGATATTTCTGCTTTTCGGTGTGATGTGTGTGAACTTGCAAAAGGTCACCGTGTCTCTTTTCTTCCAAGTCCAAGTAGAAGCTCCCTTCCATTTATGATTATTCATTCTGATATTTGGGATCCATCCAAAACTACTACATTTGGAGGAGTCAAATGATTTGTGATATTTATTGATGACTGTACTCGTATGACCTGGATTTATTTGATGAAGTCGAAAAGTAAAGTTAGTGGCTTGTTTAAGAAATTTCACAAGCATGTTATGATTCAGTATAAATCACATATTCAAGTTCTTAGGAGTGATAATGGCGGAGAGTACCTGAGTACGAATCTGCAACAATATTTGGTGGAACACGGAATTGTTCACCAGACTACATGCTCATATACAACTCAACAGAATGGGGTTGCAGAAAAAAAAAATAGATACTTGCTCGAGGTGGTCCGTGCTTCTCTTATCCATGGAAATATGCCACTCATTTATTAGGGAGAAGCCCTGGCTTCTGCTGCATACTTAATCAACCGAGTTTCCTTTAGTGTCCTAAACTTCCTCATACCATTTCAAGCATTAACTGTAGTTGTGAATGCACCAAAAGTCATCAACTTGCCACCTTTTGTGTTTGGGTGTGTTGCATTTATTCACCTTCATCAACACGAACGTAATAAGTTAACTCATCGAGCTGTCCGTTGTGTTTTTGTGGGATATGCACAGGATAAGAAAGGGTATCGGTGCTATCACCCACCAACTCAAAGGATGTTTGTGACTATGGATGTTGTGTTCTATGAAGATGAGATATATTTTTCTTCTTCTATGGCTGAACTTTAGGGGGAGTACTGAAGTGAAGTTTAGACTCTTGGGTATGATGAAGGGGTTAGTGAAGTTCAGAATCTTGAGTATGATGAAGTAATTACCAGTCAAAATGAACAACTGGATACAAATAATGGCGAACACTTGAATGAAGATCTAGTAAGGGAGGAAGACCCTCATGAAGAAGTGCAACCAAGAGAAGAAGACCCTCTTGAAGAATTGCAACCAGCACCGAATTTTAGTGAGAGTGAACCGTCAGAACCCCAAAACCAATCATCATCATTGTCCAAAGCTCCTAGAAGAGAACTCTCGCACCGTGCTAATAGAGGTAATCCAAAATCCACTGATGAACCTGATCCCACTAGTAACGTCAAATATCCCATAAGTAATTATGTATCCACTCACCGCTTGTTGGAATCAAATAAGTCATTTATAAATCAATTATCTACTGTATCTATTCCAAACAGTGTGCAGGAAGCCCTTACTGATCCAAGGTGGAAAGCAGCTATAGATGAGGAGATGAAGTCCTTGAAAAAGAATGAGACTTGGGAGATAGTCGAGCTACCAGTAAGGAAGAAGCCAGTATGATGAAAATAGATTTATACGGTGAAGTATAAGTCTGATGGTTCAATAGAGCGATACAAAGCAAGGCTGGTTGCCAAAGGATACACTCAAACGTATGGAATTGATTATGAAGATACATTCGCACCTGTGGCAAAATTTAATACTGTTCGAGTCCTACTGTCACTTGCTGCAAATCTTGACTGGCCGTTGGAATAATTTGATGTGAGGAATGCATTTTTGCATGGGAAATTGACAGAAGAGGTTTATATGGATCTTCCATCAGGGTCGAACAAACCAATCCAACACAGTAATAAAATATGTCGTTTGAAGAACGCATTGTATGGACTTAAGCAGTCGCCAAGAGCTTGGTTTGGGATATTTACAAAATCAATGAGGACATTCGGATACTATCAGAGTAATTCAGATCATACTCTGTTCCTAAAAAGGAAAGAAGGTAAAATTACTGCTCTTATTATTTATGTGAATGATATGATAGTAACTGGAGATGATCCTGAGGAGATGAATGCATTAAAGAACTACTTGTCACAAGAGTTCAGAATGAAAGATCTTGGCTCTTTGAGATACTTTCTTGGTATTTAAGTTTCTCGCTCAAGAAAGGAGATATTTTTGTCTCAAAGAAAGTATATGCTCTTGATTTATTGAAGGAAACTGGAATGTCCGCTTGTCAGCTGATTAGTACACTGTTAGAAGAATGACTAAAACTGTACAACGAAGCTGATCATATACCTTGTGATAAGGAAAGATATCAAAGATTTGTTGGACGGCTGATGTATCTTGCACATACATGGCCAGATTTGTCATATGGTAAGTCAGTTTATGCATGCGCCTCGGGAACAATATATGGATATGGTGATGAGAATTATGAGATATATTAAGTCTGCTCCAGGAAAATGGATCTTATTTGAGAAACATGGTCATTTGAAGGTTGAAGCATATACTGATGCTGATTGGGCATGATCTATAATTGATAGGCGCTCCGCTTCAGGATACTTCATCTTTGTTGGAGAAAGCTTAGTTACATGGAGGAGCAAGAAGCAAAATGTTGTTGCGCGCTCTAGTGTAGAGGCTGAGTATCGCAGAGTAGCTTTAAGTATAGCGGAAGCTTTATGGCTGAAACTCTTATAGGACTTAGGATATGGTCCGAATGAACCTATGAAAGTGTATTGTGATAGTCAAGTAGCGTGTGATATTGCTGCTAACCCGGTTGAGCATGATAGGACGAAACATGTAGAGGTGGACATATTCTTCATCAAAGAAAAAATAGATGAGAAAGTCATTGAGATATCGAAAGAGAAGTCAGAAGATCAGCTCGCAGATATCCTAATCAAGGCAGTTTCGAATCGTCTTTTCTTGAAATTTGTTGATAAGTTGGGCATGTTCAATATCTATGCACCAACTTGATGGGGAGTGTTGAAATGTAGTAATTGTATATTCTATTTCCTAATCTATAGGAAACAGATTCCCCAAATCTCTCATCTCCCCAATCTTCTCTTAATCTCATTTCTTCTTCTTTAATAATGCAATTCTTATATATAGATGTATACAGTAGAGAAATAAATGAATAAGAACTATAATTATTTTTCTCCAAATCTGTTTTCAATAAGGATAAGCCAAAAAATTTCTATGAGATAGGACAAAATTGGTGGAAAATTAAATTTAGATTTATATTTAGGTGTCCAACCTTTCTAGCTTTTTTTAAAACACATAAAAAGGTGGAATAGATCCAATATGTTTCATTAATTAGGAATTAACAAAACAAACCCAGAATACTAGGTCATAGTACAAACTATGAATATAAAATAAAACATGAAGCAACATAACTCGTACAAACAACAAGATATCACTACAAGAAAATAGTTTTACACCGGCGTTTCTAGTCCGGCGTTTTGGTAGAAACGCCGCTGTAGAAACCAGTTAATGTAAAGGAACAAAAAATTCAACTCTACACCGGCGTATGTGAAAAATGCCGGCGTATGTAGGTATACACCGGCATTTTTGTGTTGAAACGCCGGTGTATTAGAAAGATAAGTGAAAGAGTCCAATTGGCATCTCTCTCTCTCTCTCTCTCTCTCTCTCTCTCTCTCTCTCATTTTACTTTACTTCCCCTTCCCCCAATTTTTCACTCTCTCTCTCCATCTCCCTCCTCCAAAATCGAAAACCCCCATCCCTTCCCCCGCCCCCCTCCTCCGACGTCGCCGCCTCCTCCCCCACTATCGGCGGTTCCCCCATCGCCGCCCCCTCCTCCGGCGTCGCCCCTTCCCCCATCGCTGTCCCATTGCCACCCCCCCTACCCCGCCGTCGGCCCTTCTCCCATCGCCGCCCCCTCCCCCGCCGTCGCCCCTTCCCCCCATCACCGCGCCCCTCCCCCCGCAGTCACCCCTTCCTCTACACAAATCCTAGGTTTGTTCTTGAATTAATATTGTGGTAATCTAGCGAGCTGTGGTATTCTTGTGGTGCTACAATCTGTGGTAACTGGCCTTGAAAGATGTCTTATTGATTTCATTATTGTGCTGTTACTGCTTTGCTTTGAAAGTATGTGATATATTCATGATAGCTTGTTCATTTCAATTGGTTGCTTTGAAAGTTTGTGATATATTGTGCTACTACTGCTACTGCTTAGCTTCAAAACTTCTAAGATTGTATGGTGAGTAAGACACAAAATTGATCTTTATTGTAAGTTGAAACCAAGTTTTGAACTTAGAAGTTTGTGGTCATTGGATCTGAGATGAGTTTCCGTATGTGGTTCATTATGGTTTACATTATTTCTTATTCAATTAGTAACTATCGTGAACTTAATAGGATATCTTCATATAACTCTTGTTTGAATGAAGTGTTAAAAAACATGCGAGTTTTTTTTGTCGTTATCCCCTCTTTGCTGTCGATGAGATTTAAGGAATCCGAATATAAAATAAATTATGGCCACCATCTCTCTGAGCTAAGGTATATACAACCATTTATTTGTTTGCAGGCGTAGTGTAATGTAGTGTTTTATATATTGTATTTCGAGATGTGTGTGATGGAGTGAAACCCTTCATGTGCGTTATGGTTTCATGATGTTAACACTAATGTATGACATATTTGCTAAAATGTAAAAAAAACCTATTTGTTTACCTTTTTTTTACGTCTTTACTTTCCTGTTTTTGGAGATTCTCTTCTCCTTTCATTTCACTGATGATTGCTTCTTTGCCTTTAATAGACATATTTCTATTGATTTACATAGGTGGTTAATATCATGTTGACATATGATTGTAAAATTTACCAAACTCTATACAACATTTTGTACCCTTGGTCAACTGTATACAATGAGATATGGTTGGCTGAGATGATGGACAAATGTTCAGGTATTTTTTAAATGATGGACAAATGTCCATCTTTTTTTAAGTTTGTGGGCAAAACCAACATTATTTGAGAGTAATTTATTGAATCTTCTTGTGTTTCTTTCTTTGTTTGGTTTATACTTATATGCATTGCTTTTATATATAGTAGATTTTTGGTCTGCAACTTGTATGGTTGTACCTTACAGTTTACTTCCATTTTTCTTGATGTGAGATTTTTTGGTCTGCAACTTGTATGGGAGATTCAAGTGCAATTATGGCCACCATCTCTCTGAGCTAAGGTATACAATCATTTATTTGGAGATGAGATGGATCATGTATCTGAAGTTGCACACTATAATTTTTTGAGGAGTGACTAGTGATGGAAATTTTTTAATCTAAACTTCATATACAATTATATCATGATGTCTAGATGAGTATCAGTTTCTAAGATTTCGAGTATCAGTTTCTAAGATAATGTTCATGCTTGTTGCCTGGTTTGAAAATGAGATTGTTCTTTCTCATTGGTTTTAAGTGATGATGAGATGGATTATGTAACTGAAGTTGCATACTATGATTTACAGAGGAGTGACTAGTGATGAAATAATCATGTTTGAACTTATGTTGTGGTTTCAATTGACAGTTATCTCATGAGTATTATAAAAGTATAAGTTTCATCTCAGTTAGTAGCATTTTTGCCTGAATTTGACAGTGAAAATATTCTTTTTCACTCTTTGTAACTCAATATTTTGAACTCCATATTTTGATTATGGATGTGATGAGATCACATTATTATGTTTCATTATGAGATTACAATTTGATGATATTATACTATTATGCTTCATTATGATTGAAGTATGAAGGAGGTATATAGTTCAGGTTACTAATGTTTGGAGTTAAAGGTGAATTTTTTAATCTAAATTTCATATACAATTATATCATGATGTCTAGATGAGTATCAGTTTCTATGATAATGTTCATGCTTGTTGCTTGGGTTTGAAAATGAGATTGTTTTTCTCATTGGTTTTAAGTGATGATGAGATGGATTATGTAACTGAAGTTACACACTATGATTTACAGAGGAGTAACTAGTAATGAAATAATCCTGTTTGAATTTATGTTGTGGTCTTAATTTGGGTCTCTTTTAGCTTTGCAATTGGTTTTGATTGTGAGAGTGCTGTAGGTTCCTTTTTTTTTAATTAAAAAAGAAAATTTGAAATATATATCTACCCCGGCGTTTTTTCAAGCGCCGGGGTATCTATGAGCAAAACTGAGAAGTCTATACCGGCATTTTAAAAACGCCGGTGTTGGTGATGGCCGAAAACGGGATCCAAAACGAAAAGACCCTTTTGGTGGTGTTTTTCAACTGGCGGTGTAGCTTTAACCTATACCGGCGTTCGTAAAAAACGTCGGGGAATGTTCCTAAGATACAGCGACACACGATTCAGCGACACTTGCACTGGCGTTTTATGGGTGGTATCTACAGCGGCGTTTAAAAATACCAGTGAATGTGAAAAAAAATGCCGCTAAAGACTATTAGTGTTGTAGTAGATCCCTCCAACAAATCCTGGAGGATGTGCCGACAAACCAATAGTCTTCACCACTATCGAGGAGGTTCTATCGCTACATCTTCTCTAAAACTGTAATGGACCCCATCTTGGGCCCAATTACAGTGTTCGGCCCAACATAATTATTTATATTTCAGTTTAGCTTCGTGTCATGCTTCTACAGCAGGCGCATATCTACTTGAAGCGAGTCAGGCGGAATTTTGACAACCGCCGAACCCTGTCTTCTCCTCCTCTCCTCCCACAATCACACAAACATCACACTCACCCCAACCAAATCTATAGTTCAACCTTTCTATAGCTAGTTAGGCCTTTTCCCTTGGTTTGGTGAAGGGAACTATTCTAAGGTTCGTGGCTTTTCGCAGTACTGAGTTGTTATTATTTTCTGTTTAATAGAACATGATAGTTTTTTTGTCCATCCCCAAATTATTTAAATTTAAAAAAAAAAAAAAACTATTTATGTCTTCTTATACCTCATGTGTCCTATACTTGGACTACATGTTAAATTTATGTTTTCTTCAACTGTTTTTGAATTTGTATCCTTATGAATTTTAATATATATTATTTTGTAGGTTGGAGTAGTTAGACTCTATCTGTTAATAAAAAAAAATGTTAAATTTATGTGAAAGGGGACATCAAGCTTCATGTCTTCTTCCATCAAAAATTTATCATAGCTTTAAGTCTTCAATTACTATTTTTTCATCAAGACTTTTTCATGGACCACATTGGCACTTCAAGTCTTCAATTACTAGTCCATCACAAAAAGTATGGTGGCATAAATACTAAAAATTTTCAACTTACTCCCCAATAGAATTTGTATATTTACATATATTTCCTTCCTTATGAGTTTTCTATTTAGTTTACATATACATTTGGTGATAGATAATCAAATAAAATATCCAAAACTACCTTGTTTCATTAGATTAAAACACACGTGCTAAATGCAACAATGTAGTACTCCTGAAAATACTCATTTCCTCCATCATATTTTCGAAAATACTTGCATTCCTAAAAAGAATCCCCTTGCATTGTGCACTAGGCCTTCGTATGCACTCGGTCTTCCCGATTCATATTGATGATCCGAAAAATTCACATTGATCTACATATCTAAATTAGTCTGCAGATATAAAATCAAATCATTTGAAATTTATTTGTCCACTCTTCGAGAAAATACTCAGTACATATATAATAAAACAAAAAGAAAGCTATCAAGAGGCTCTTCTTCAATCGTCCCAAAAACCAATGACCCAAATCTAAGCTCACAGAACACATTTTCCCTGGCAAAAATAATCCCCCCAAAACTCAAATTCAAATCCCCAAAACAACTCCTCTCTCTCTCTCTCTCTCTCTCTCTCTCTATATATATATATATATATATATATATATATATATATATATATATATATATATATATATATGGAAACATGAACTTTTATTTATAACTAATTATTGTCATACTATTCAAATTTGAGCTACATAATTATTGATTTACTGTTTACAAGACTTTTCACATGCTGTATTATTCTGAAGACGTGCTGTAGGTACGTGCCCACGGGTGCATATACATATTAGATGTCCTCTTGAGGCTCTCACACCAGGCATATTTTAGTTGTCTACCTACTGTAATTGGAGAATATTTTTTTGTTTGGATGAGTGTGTATGATTCCAAATGGACCCCTTTTGGTGTGATGACAAAAAGGAAAACATCAAAAGAGTTCAAGGATGGGATAGACTTCATGAGTTGTTATACTGATTATGTTCATGAAATGTGGGGTAAGATCTTTCAACTCTTGATCTCTCTTGATTGCAAGGAGAGAAAAAAAAACAATCATTAGGGTTGATGCATGTATGAAAATGACTTTTCATGGACAATTGTTTTAGCTTCCCTACAAAAAATTGTATATATAGGGAAGAGTTTGATGAGACTTTCATGACCTATTGTAGAAGCTTCTCTACTTCCGTCATTTGCACTGAACTGAATTTGTGGGATAAACCAACATGGCAATTGAAAGTGGATTTGTTTTCTTCTTTGGAAGGGAAAAATTACATATGAGCTTTTTATAGAATTTTTTTATAAGATACTTTTTAAAAATATTTGCAGAAAGATGACAGTTGTTAAAATATTTGCGCTCGTGGACTCAATAACTAAACTCGTCATTCTCAATGGCAAGTTTAGTTGTTTCATACTCGCTGTTGGAACATAGCGAGTTTAGTACTAATTTTTTGAGAAACTCGTCGTTCCTACGACGAGTTCAGTTCAAAATTTTTAATGAAGACTCGTTGTTCCCAACGGTGAGGGCATTTATACTAGACTCGATGTTGGAAATAACGAGTTTGGAAACAGCGAGTTTGGTTCAAAATTTTGAATGAAGACTTGCCGTTCCCAATGACGAAGGCATTTATATTAGACTCGCTGTTGGGAACGGCGAGTATGTAGAAAATTTTACAGAGAGTGAAATTTTCTGTTGGACTTAGTGACTTTTCGGAAAAAAAACTCCATATTATTTTTTTGTGAACCAAACTCGTTGTTCCCAACAACGAGTCTAGTGTAAATGTCATCGCCGTTGGGAACAACGAGTCTTCATTAAAAATATTGAACTAAACTCGTTGTTCTCAACAGTGAGTTTAGTATAAATGTCCGCGCCGTTGGGAATAACGAGTATTCATTGAAAAATTTTGAACTGAATTCGCCATTGAGAACGGCGAGTTTCTCAAATAATTAGCACTAAACTCGCTGTGTCCCAACAGCGAGTATGAAACAACTAAAATCGGCGTTGGAAATAGCGAGTTTAGTTGTTGAGTCCACAAACACAAATAGTTCGACAATTGACAACTGTTCTATAAGTGCAAATATTTTCAAAAAGTGGCATATAAAAAAAATTTCTTGTTATAAGTAAAAGATGGATAAAAGAACTTGCTGGAAATACTATAATAAAGTTCAAAATTCTTAATATTTTTATTTGATGGATGCTACTATTGATTTATTTAATGACAAATATTATGTTGAAAGATATATGTGGTTCTTGTTATGGAGTAATAATTTACAACGAACGAAACATAATATATTCCCCATAATAATTTCTATTCTGTTGCTCTTTTCTGATGTTCTATTCTATGTTACTGTTGTGAAGGTTTAGTCGGAAGTCTGGGTTGACTGGTTTTGATCCTCATTATGAGGATGTTTTGGGATATTTTGGATCCTCAGTATGAGGATGTTTTGGGGGTTTGATGGAGTCTGTATGAACTCTTTTTTGTTTTGGGTTGGCTGGAGTCTTTTAGACTTCATCCCTTTTATCAAAAAAAATATATTTCCCGATAATTTGCATTCGTCTTTCGACCAATCAAGTTATCAATAGAGTTGTACAAAAACCAAATTTATTTAGCAGTATTGCAAGCGTATTTGAAATGAACTAAATACCTAATTAAGTCTCGAATTTCATAAAGAAGGTAATACAATAATTGATATGGCTAAAAATGGGGTTTAATCGGAACCGTCCAAATCAGGCGCGAATCTCGAGACCTGAGGGTAAAACGGTAATTTCACCCACAAAAGGACCAAAACGGATATTGGATCTACCCTCCTAGGGCCCAATGATCCGCGAATGGATCCACCACCAAGAGGGTGCGGGTCTCCACCCGCTGCGTGCCCAATCCATCAAGATAGAGTCAGGGTTCCTGATTAAATATAATCAACGACCCTGATGAACGTCTATCTCTTCACGGGGGATTAGGGATTAAATTCCTTATCTGATTACGGGGAATAGATATTGTCAGATTACCTTCCTCATCTGATTATGGAAGACATTCCTTATCGAATCACGGGGATTACATTCCTAATCCGCTCCCTAAGACGCCTATAAATACCCCCCATCCATCTCCATTAAGAGGTAATCAACCCTTCACCAGTTTGTACGCTCTTTCATAGTCTTTCAGATTACTGACTTGAGCGTCGGAGGGTGCGTCGCCGGGAACAACCCCGGTGTCTCGCACTTTTTGCAGGTCCACGGCAGGATCGACGATCGAAGACCGACGGAACAGGTACGCAGGTTCTCCTATTCAGTTTCCCCAAGAACTCACAAATTCATCTGTTTGCCCCCACACCGAATTTAGCGGCAACAGATTGGCGCCGTCTGTGGGAAACTAACGAATAGGGACCTCTCCTCTTCCCGGTGAACAGGTTCTCTCCTACCATGCCGCCTCGCAAAGTTAGATCTAGGGGCTCCAACCGAGCGCCCAACCCTGACCAGCAAGAAGTCCATCCTGATCCTGCTCAGCAACAAGGGCAACTCCCTCCTACCATGGAAGAGCCGCTTCAACAGAACCCCCCTCCTGATCCAAAGGGTCCTAACCCTCAGAAACAGCCTCTTCACCAAGAGAACCTCTCCATCCGCAACGCCTCCAGTGCCTCCATGGCCTCCCATCATCCCCGAGCCTCTGGTCGCCACGATGCCCATCCCAAACGCCCGGAGGATAAGGACCTTCGTCGCCATCTGGACGAAAAGCGGGCTCGGGGAGAAGCCTCCCGCCAAGAGCGATCCCCCCGACACCGGGGACACAGGGGGTCCCCCGCCCGAAGAGGGAGAAAAGACTCCCCCGATCACTACCGAAGGAAGCACTCTCCAGCAGGTTGGCAGCAGCATCGGGACAATGAGGCACCCATCACCCGTGCCGAGTTCCAGCAATTCCAGGCAATGGTACAACAGGCCCTCAATCTCCGTCAGAATCCCAATGAGCCGAGGGCCCCCTCCCCTCCTCCGGTCCGGAGCCCTCGCCAACGTTCCCCTTCTCCTCGACCCGCTCCTACCAATTCCAGACGCACCCCAAGTCCTCATCGTTCCCGAAGCTACCGTCGCCGCAGCCCTCGCTCCCCATCATACGAAGACGAGTCCCGTGGCTCGGCAGATCACCGCCGGAGGGATGACACCATGAACCGCCGCCTGAACGAGGTGGAAAAACTCTTGGGACAGATAAACCGAGAAGAAGAACTCAGGGGGAGGACCCTCCGTCCTAGCCGACCCCCGTTCTCCCGGACCATAGTGGATACTCCTGTTCCCTTCGGTTTCAAACCTCCCCAGTTCGAGAACTACACTGGGGAGACCGATCCAGTTGACCACATCGAAGGCTTTAAGACTTTGATGCTCCTCCATCAAGCGTCCGATGCCCTCCTCTGCAAAACATTCCCTGCAACTCTGAAAGGCCCGGCTCGAGAATGGTACTCTCGTCTTGCCCCGGCGTCAATATTCTCCTTCGAACAGTTCGAGACCCTGTTCATCACCCATTTCGTCAGCAGCCGAAGGACCGAGAAAACCAGCATCTCACTATTGCACCTCCGTCAGCAAAAGGGGGAAAAACTGAGGGACTACGTGAAGAGATTCACAGCCGAAGCTAGAACTATTGCCTCCCTCGACCAATCGGTCGCTACCGCAGCATTCCAATCCAACATTCTCAATTCCAACCTCCGCTCCTCCCTTGCCAAGAAACCCCCACATGACTTTTCCGACCTTCTTCTTCGCACCGAAAAGTACATTCGGGCCGAAGAGGCCGAGCGACCCCCCAACTGGGAAGCGCCCGCCTCCGGGCTCAAAAGGAAGGGGGCAGAAGAAGAAGGAGCCAAGAAGCTCCAGAAGGATAATGCCGGCCAGCGCCGACCTCCCCCTAGATTTGAGAAGTTCACTCCCCTCAACGCTAACCTCTCGGCCATCTTCATGGAGGTCGAAAAAGACGGGGTCTTGCCTCCAGCTCCCAAAATGAATACTCCCGCCAAGAGAAGAGATAAAGAGAAATGGTGCCGCTATCACCGGGACCACGGGCATGACACCAACGACTGCCGTGCTCTCAGGAACGAGATCGAAGCCCTTATCCAGAGGGGACAGCTGACGAAGTTTGTAAAAAAGGACCGAGCCGAGCTCCCTCTCCCGCCTCGGGGGGCTAACAAGCGTCCAGAAAGAGAAGAGACGCCAGACTTCGAGGAAGAGCGAGTCCTCCACCTCATCCATGGGGGTCCGATGGGAGGCTCCTTGAACTCCTCCCGAAAAGCGTTTATCAGAGAAGTCAATTCAGTCCGAACCACGCCTCCTCCCAAGGGCCTCGGAGTGCCAGTTACCTTCTCCGACGAAGATCTCGAGGGAGTCCGTATCCCGCATTGCGACGCTCTCGTCATCAGCCTCCACATGGCAAATTTCAAAGTGGAGAGGATCTTAGTCGACAACGGCAGCTCCGTCAACATCTTATTCCTCTCCGCTTTCAAAGGCCTAAAGCTCTCCAGAGACAGACTCAAACCCGCCGGTTACACTCTCCATGGGTTCACGGGGGTTCCGGTAACTATAGAGGGGGTGATCACCCTCGATGTAACTGCCGGACAAACCCCTACCACCAGAACGGAGCCAATGGACTTCATGGTAGTGGATGTTCCCGCTGCCTACAACGTCATCTTGGGCAGGCCCGGCCTCGCGGCTCTGGAAGCAGTTCCCTCGGCATATCATCTGAAGATGAAATTTCCCACCCGATCCGGGGTCGGAGAAGTAAGGGGAAATCAGGAGCAGGCCCGGAAATGCTACATGACTTCGACCCTTGGGCCCGTCCTCTCTTTAGAGACCCTTGAAATTCCCCAAGATTCCACAAGACCGACCTCCGAGCCAGCGGACGAACTGGAGGAGGTGCTCTTCTCCGAACAAGAGCCGACCCGCAAGTTCTTCGTAAGCAAGGCCCTCCCGTCCGCCCTATACTCAGATATTGTGGAATGCATCCGAGACAATCAAGACCTCTTCGCATGGTCCGCAGCTGACATGCCCGGTATCTCCGAAGAGCTCTTAGTCCACCGCTTGAGTGTTGATCCGGGGTCCAAACCGGTTCAGCAGAAGAGGCGTAAGTTCGCCCCCGAGCGACAGCTCGCTATTAAAGAAGAGGTAGATAAATTGCTGAAGGCCCGATTCATACAGGAGGTAAACTACCCTGAATGGTTATCGAACGTAGTAATGGTGAAGAAGTCCAACGGAACATGGAGAATTTGCATCGATTTCACCGACCTCAACAAAGCCTGTCCCAAAGATCCCTTCCCTCTACCGAGCATCGACACTCTGATTGACGCAACCTCGGGACATGAACTTCTAAGCTTCATGGACGCTTTCTCGGGTTACAATCAGATAAGGATGTTCCCGCCAGATATCCCAAAGACGTCTTTTGTAACCGACCAAGGCCTTTATTGCTACAGGGTCATGCCATTCGGCCTAAAGAACGCAGGGGCAACATACCAGCGCCTCGTCAACAAAGTTTTTCAGGCTCAGATCGGCAGAAACATGGAAGTGTATGTCGATGACATGCTGGTGAAAAGCATCCGAGGTGCTGATCATGTGACCGACCTCCAAGAAGCATTTGATGTTTTAAGAAGGAACAATATGAGACTCAACCCGAACAAATGTGCGTTCGGCGTCTCATCAGGAAAGTTCCTCGGCTTTATGGTTAGCCAACGAGGAATAGAGGCGAATCCGGAGAAGATCAAGGCCATACTGGACATGGCCCCCCCTAGAAATGTCAAAGAAGTTCAGAGGCTGACTGGTCGCTTAGCCGCCATAGGGCGCTTCCTGTCGAAGTCCGGGGAGAAGTGCCTCCCGTTCTTCAAAGCCCTCAGGGGGGCTAAAGGATTCGAGTGGGGGCAGCAGCAACAAGACTCCTTTGACCAGCTCAAAGCCTACCTCGTCAATCCCCCTCTCCTTAGCAAACCAGTACCCGGCGAACCGCTCTACCTCTACCTCGCGGCTTCCGAGCAGACGCTCAGTGCGGTCTTAGTCAGAGAAGAAGAAAGGGCTCAGAAGCCCATATACTACGTCAGCAAGGTGCTCCGGGATGCCGAACTTCGGTACCCGAAAATTGAGAAAATGGCGTATGCCCTGGTAATGGCCGCAAGAAAACTTAGACCCTACTTTCAGTCTCATTCGGTGGTCGTCCTTACCGACCAGCCACTGAAACAGATTCTTCACAAACCCGAGACTTCTGGTCGCCTCATGAAGTGGTCGATCGAGCTGAGCCAGCACGATATAACTTATCAGCCTCGGACTGCAATCAAGGCGCAGGCACTGGCCGAATTCATAGTTGAGACTACAATCCCCGAGTCTGGTCAAGCAGCAAAGGGACCCCCCGTCTGGTCGGTCTATGTTGACGGGTCCTCTTGTAATGAGGGTAGCGGGGCAGGAGTCATCCTGGCAGGACCAGATGGCTTCGTCCTCCAATACTCACTCCGGATAAATTTCAAAGCCTCGAACAACGAGGCCGAATATGAAGCACTAATAGCCGGGCTTCGAATGGCCCGAAATGCTGGGGCACATCGGCTACGGATTTTCAGCGACTCCCAGTTGATTGTTAACCAGGTCCTCGGCGAGTATGAAGCCCGCGACGATAGAATGGCTAGATACTTGTCCAAAGTAAAGAGCCTCATGGCGCTGTTCGACGAGGCTCTCATCCAAAGGATCCCTCGAGAAGAAAATGCTCAGGCCGACGCATTATCCAAGTTAGCCTCCTCCTCCCTTCAAGGTCTGGAACAGACCGTTTTGATAGAAGTCCTCCTAAAGCCGAGCATAGAGGACGAAGCGCCAGACTCCGTTGAAGCATTGCCCGTCCTCCTCGAAGACAACTGGATGAAACCCATTGTCGAATTCCTGAGGAACGGACTCCTCCCTGAAGATCCGAGGGAAGCACGAAGAATTAGGGCCCGAGCCGAGCGTTTTACTTTACTCGAAGGCGTCTTATACAAACGCTCCTTCACCCAAGCGGATGGTCGACCGTATCTAAGGTGCCTCTCCCCCGAGCAAGCCGACTACGCCCTACAGGAGCTCCATGAGGGGATCGGCGGAGCCCATTCTGGATCCAGGGCTCTGGCGTGCAAGGTATTGAACTATGGGTATTACTGGCCCACTCTCCTACGGGACGCCGAACGACACGTTCGGCAGTGCAGCTCCTGCCAAAAGTATGCAGACATCCGACGTCTTCCGCAGGCACCGCTGACCTCCCTATCAAGTCCCGTTCCCTTCGCTATGTGGGGGATGGACTTACTGGGACCATTCCCTCCAGCCCCCGGACAGCTAAAGTTCCTAGTCGTGGCAGTCGACTATTTCTCTAAGTGGATAGAAGCCGAACCCCTGGCTACGATCACCGAACATAGGGTCGTTCAGTTCTTCTGGAAGAATGTGATTTGCCGGTTCGGCGTTCCCCGAGTCATAGTCACAGATAACGGGACACAGTTTACTGGAGCCGCCTTCCGAGCCTTGTGTGAAGACCTTTCCATACAACACCGATTCTCCTCCGTCTCCCATCCCCAGTCGAATGGCCAAGCTGAGAATGCCAACCGACAGATTCTTGCAGGAATCAAGAAGAGGTTAGACAAGTGTTCCAAGGGACTATGGGTCGATCAGCTGCCGAACGTACTCTGGAATCACCGCACCACCAAGCGGACCCCAACAGGCGAGAGCCCATTTAATCTCACCTATAGGGCCGAAGCCATCATCCCCCTAGAAGTCGGGATACCCTCTCCTCGCCTGATCGCTTATGAAGAAGAGCAGAATGCTAGAGAACTCAGAACAGACCTAGATCTGATAGACGAAATCCGAGAGAGAGCTGCCATACGCCAGCAAGCTTACCGAAGAAGGATCGAGCTGGCATACAACAAAAGAGTCCGCCCAACGGACCTCAAAGAAGGGGATTTAGTCCTTCGGAAGTTGGCCATTTCATTCCCCGGGCAGAAAAGCAAGCTGGCCCCGAACTGGGAGGGACCGTACAAGATCTCGAAAGTAATCCGCCCCGGTACGTACAAGCTAGAGGATCTCGAAGGCAGAGAAATTCCCCGCACTTGGAACGCCGACCATCTTTTGAAATACCAGGAGAAGGCAACAACGTCTCTCCAAGTAACTCGAGATGTCGAACCGTTCCCCTCCTTTCTCTAGTCATAGTTTGTCCTTTTTGTGCTTTCTTTTATTATTGTAATAACGGCTAGCAACTTTAGAAGCAGCTGATCATTAGATGTTAATAAATGAAGTTTCTTCATGTTTTCACTACTATTACATCCCTCTGCTTGTAACTCTTAAACTGACAATGGTTCCGGAGTCCAACACTTGGCTCGATTCTACTTCGCGAGCTCGCTCCTAAGCGAGCTAGAAGTAGCTCGCCATTCGAAAATGCTCCCACGGCCGTTGAATGGTACGGAGTCCAACACTTGGTTCGACCCTACTCCGCAAGCTCGCTCCTAAGCGAGCTAGGGGTAGCTCGCCATTCGAAATTGCTCCTACACCCCTTAAACTGACAATGGTTCCGGAGTCCAACACTTGGCTCGATTCTACTTCGCGAGCTCGCTCCTAAGCGAGCTAGAAGTAGCTCGCCATTCGAAAATGCTCCCACAGCCGTTGAATGGTACGGAGTCCAACACTTGGTTCGACCCTACTCCGCAAGCTCGCTCCTAAGCGAGCTAGGGGTAGCTCGCCATTCGAAATTGCTCCTACACCCCTTAAACTGACAATGGTTCCGGAGTCCAACACTTGGCTCGATTCTACTTCGCGAGCTCGCTCCTAAGCGAGCTAGAAGTAGCTCGCCATTCGAAAATGCTCCCACGGCCGTTGAATGGTACGGAGTCCAACACTTGGTTCGACCCTACTCCGCAAGCTCGCTCCTAAGCGAGCTAGGGGTAGCTCGCCATTCGAAATTGCTCCTACTCCCCTTAAACTGACAATGGTTCCGGAGTCCAACACTTGGCTCGATTCTACTTTGCGAGCTCGCTCCTAAGCGAGCTAGAAGTAGCTCGCCATTCGAAAATGCTCCCACAGCCGTTGGATGGTACGGAGTCCAACACTTGGTTCGACCCTACTCCGCAAGCTCGCTCCTAAGCGAGCTAGGGGTAGCTCGCCATTCGAAATTGCTCCTACACCCCTTAAACTGACAATAGTTCCGGAGTCCAACACTTGGCTCGATTCTACTTCGCGAGCTCGCTCCTAAGCGAGCTAGAAGTAGCTCGCCATTCGAAAATGCTCCCACAGCCGTTGAATGGTACGGAGTCCAACACTTGGTTCGACCCTACTCCGCAAGCTCGCTCCTAAGCGAGCTAGGGGTAGCTCGCCATTCGAAATTGCTCCTACTCCCCTTAAACTGACAATGGTACGGAGTCCAACACTTGGTTCGACCCTACTCCGCAAGCTCGCTCCTAAGCGAGCTAGGGGTAGCTCGCCATTCGAAATTGCTCCTACACCCCTTAAACCGACAATGGTTCCGGAGTCCGCCAAACGAGCTAGGGACAGCTCACCGTCCTAAAAAACGCTCCGACGACGTTAACCTAATCAAGCAAGTGCACAACTCGGCTCGACGTTACTTCGCGACTCCACTCATGATCGACCTAAAAGAAGCTCGCCATTCGGAGTTCGACAGTTCAGAAGTTACCCCATGACAAACAACATTCACAGCAATGAAACACGCAAGTTCAGCAATAACGCATTTATTAATGAAACAGATGTGGTACAAAGGCAAACACAAACAGGAGCACGACTCAACAAGGGTATTTACAATACCGACTCGTCACACTTAGAAAAAAAAAATGAGAGCAAAGAACGCGCGGAACCGACCACTTCAGCGCTTCTTCGGAGCTGGAGCATTCCGCTTCAAGGACACTCGAGAGTGACGACGCTTGTCCCCGGAGCGCGACCCCAAGCCGGCGAACTGGGACGTATCCTCGGCACCGCTCCTGGTAGCTACGCCGACAGACGCCCCGCTCGAGGAGATTGCCACCGAGCTCTGCGCGTCCCCCGGGCTTGGTTGGCCGATCCGCTGACGGGTCGCCATCTCATAGAAAGTAATGCCCCGCTCACTCTCAGCACGAGTGCATGACGTGCTTCGAACGTTGATCGGCCCTGAATGTGGCTTCAGACGAGCCACTTCCGCCTCCAACTCTGAGATCCTGTCCCGCAACGAGTCGTCTTTAACGTCGACTTCGAAACGTGGGGGTATCGCGGAGTCCGGCACTCCAGATCGACTAGCGACGAGGCGCCGAAGGTGGGTGACTTCGATGCTTTTATCCACCGTCGCCCTCTTGAGCGCTTCGACTTCAGCAGTCAACTCGACTCGTTCGGTCGTCAACTTGGCCACCTCGGCCGTCAGCCCCTCGCCCTCACTCCGGAGCTTCGCCTCTACGGACTGCAGATGCTGTATCTCGGAAAGCAACTCGTCCTTCTCCGCTGTTATTTTGGACAAATTATGACGAATGCACTGAACACGAATCTCATTACTGAAATCAGTGGGCAAGTGTTCACCTTCGGGTATGAGCTCGGCGATTCGGCTTTCCAAACGACGAATCTCGATATCACGCCGGCCAAGGACGAGCTGGAGATGCTTCCTCTCGCTCTCGGCTCGGCGCAATCCGAGCTCGACCTCATAAAGTTTCTCCCTACACCTAGCCAGACACAGCCTCGTCGCCCCTAGGCCAGCTTCGGCTTTAACCTCTTCGTCCGGGCAGGAAAGCTCGACGCCTTGGGGGATCACCATAAGCTGCAAAGAAATCGGAGCAATCAGCGAAAACGTTGAGCGTGGCCGAAGCACCGCACTTGGAAAAATTTTCATCTCTAAAAACAAAGTTTGACGGTTCGGCAAAAGAGGGGGCATAAAACAGAAATTTCCGAGCACCAACACTTGCAAAAATTTTGATTTCATTTACGTCAAAAGAAGCGGTGGCCAGTCCGCTATTAGGCATTACAAAGTTCGATAAAAAAGAAAAAAAAAGAAGAGAAAAAGAGCAGAAACAGCCAAAAACAATAAAACGAGAGGCGGATCAGTGCTCGACCTCTTTCCCCGGGCGACGAGGCGGAGTAGGGGTCGACTTCGCCGAAGGAGATGCCGCCGCCAGTGGAGTGGCCGTGACGCTCGGGACCTCGCCAGTAATCCCGGCATCGGCATCAGCGCCGTCCTCCTCCTCCTCCTCCTCTTCCCCTTCGGACTCGGGGTCGAAGCCCTCGACGTGTCCGGGGAAGAGTCGCCATCCCGAGACGTCCACCCCGGGGTACGCCTCTCGCACCCGGTCGAGGGCAGTGGCGAAGGCCTTCGCCATGTTCTGCGCGAGGTACCCCTGGGCCTTCTTCAAGGTGGCGTCCTCCACCTCCTTCACAACCGCCGCCTGCTTCGCCTCGGCCTCGGCCAACTGATTGGCCGACCCCTCCTTCTCCCGACGCAGCTCGTCCTCCAGCCTCTTCACTTCGGCCTCGAGGTGCTGGATCCTCGCAGACCGGCCTTCATGCTCGACTCGGAGCTTGTCGAGCTGGTTCGACATCCGAGCCTTCTCGTTCCGAGCCTGGTCGGACTCCTGCTTCAGCTCCTTCTCGAGGGCGGTCAGCCGTTCGGTGAGGTGACCGAAGTGGACGACGATCTGCGAGGGAAAGAGGAAGAACTCAGAGAGTTAGAAAAATTTTGTGATTCAAGATGAAACGAATGAAGGGAACTCGGGACTTACCGATACCGCCGAACGAGCGATCTCGATCACGTCGTCGCCCTGCCTCCCCGCGTCCATGGCGGCGCGGTCCTTCGGGGTGGCGAGATGCTTGACAGCCTGCATACTCGCCAACGTGTTCCCGAGGAACCCATCGTGCCTCCGGACCTGCCAGTCCGGAATGTGGATCCGCTTGTGCTCCTCCGTCAGGAGCTCCTCGCCTGCTACGGTTAGCGGCGGGGTCGGCATGGCGAGCGCGGCGGCAATGGGGAAATCCCCCGCAGGAGCAGTAGCCGAAGGCCCCGCCACGGTGACGACCGGGTCGTCAGCAACCTCCACCACCTGGTCGGGTGCCGCAATCCTCGGCACCTTCGGAGTCGAGGGCAGCTTCGACGCGACCCTCTTCCGCTTCCTCGGCGCCTTACTGGCGAGCCCAGCCCGGAGCGCCAACACCGCTTCGTAGTCCATAGATTCTACATCAAATGAAGAAAAAATGATTAGCACAAAAGAAGAACAGGACAACAAGTACAAAAAAAAAGAACTTGGCGAAAAGCCGCGTACTAGGATCTACGCGGCCGAGCCCTCCCCTGTAAAGAACGTCTTCCGTCAACTCTTTCCAGTCGTACTTCGGCCGGTCGAGAAGGGTCCGAACCGCCCCTTCCTCTTCTACTGAGAGTCTCGGCAGCGCCGTCGCCCTCTTGGTCACCCCCTCTGCCCAATTGGTGGGGATCGGCCAGGCCTCTCGACTCCGCACGACAACCCACTTCTCTCGCCAATGCTTGATAGAGTCTGGGCAAACCACGAGCCTGCCGCCGTGCCTCGGAGTCAGATAATACCGGTACTCCGACTTGTTCCCTTGGTGGAGCCGGTATATCGTCCGAAGCACGTTCAGCTGCGGTTCGATCCCCGCGGCCTGGCAATGAAGAACGAAGCCATTAATCACTCGCCACGCGTTCGGCATGAGCTGGATAGGGCAGACCCCATACCAGCTCACCACGGTAATTGCGAACGCGTGGAGAGGTAGCCGGGCGCCGGCGATAAAGGCATCAACCGGCCAGCAACACATGGTCACTGGCAGCGGCGAATTGGCCCTAACTCCGGGGCCCGGCAACATGATTTCGTACTCCTCCGGGATGAAAAAAGCATCCCGGATCGCCGCCAACTCCTCCTCGCGAAGGATCGACGCTGCATCATCCGCCTCCGTCGTCTCCCTCGCTTCATTCTCCTCGAAGGTCCTCTCCCTCCCATGGACAATCCGCTCGGCCTGGTCCTTCGGGAGCTCCCTGACCCTATGCAGACCCGTCAACGGACCCGGTAGCTGTCCGAACTCCCCCATCCTCTTCGGCTCCACGACGATGGAATCCTTCCCGAACACCTTCCCCTTAGGCGGGTTGGGAGACGAGGCCTCGGCGCCTTGAAGGGAGGGCTCGGACCAAGAGACTTCATCTGAGACAGAAGCTACAGACATAACTTATAAATTACCTTGAAAGGAAGGAGCTGCCGAAAAACCTCGCCTGAGTCAAACACCGGTGCCGGAAAAACTCGCCTGAGACACTAAAGAACGCCTGAGCAAATGAGAGGAGAAGTGAGAAATGAGGGGGGGGGTGAGGATTTATAGAAGGGGGGCACGCCCCACGAGGCTAATGGGCTTGTACGACCGGCCCATCTAAACCAAGCGGCGGAGCGATCCCAATCGTCACCTCGTTAATCGCAGCGAATCATGAGATGCATTTAATGCTATCCCATCTGATGGAATCCCAGAGGTCACAGCATTTAATGGGCGTCCCATCTGTCAGAGTTCTCAGAATTGTCAGAATTGTCAGACGTTCAAATGGCGCACAGAAGAGACAAACTCACATAAACGACAAGTCTGCACGCTCGGCACCCACTGCCGAGCATTCGTGACACTGACCCTGTTATAGGGGAAAAAGTCACGCTCGGCACCCACTGCTGAGCATTCGTGACACCGACCCTGTTATAGTGTCGTCGGAGCGCGACCCCATTATTCGTGACACCGACCCTGTTATAGGGGAAAAAGTCACGCTCGGCACCCACTGCCGAGCATTCGTGACACCGACCCTGTTATAGGGGAAAAAGTCACGCTCGGCACCCACTGCCGAGCATTCGTGACACCGACCCTGTTATAGGGGAAAAAGTCACGCTCGGCACCCACTGCCGAGCATTCGTGACACCGACCCTGTTATAGGGAAAAAAGTCACGCTCGGCACCCACTGCCGAGCATTCGTGACACCGACCCTGTTATAGGGGAAAAAGTCACGCTCGGCACCCACTGCCGAGCATTCGTGACACCGACCCTGTTATAGGGGAAAAAGTCACGCTCGGCACCCACTGCCGAGCATTCGTGACACCGACCCTGTTATAGGGAAAAAAGTCACGCTCGGCACCCACTGCCGAGCATTCGTGACACCGACCCTGTTATAGGGGAAAAAGTCACGCTCGGCACCCACTGCCGAGCATTCGTGACACCGACCCTGTTATAGGGGAAAAAAGTCACGCTCGGCACCCACTGCCGAGCATTCGTGACACCGACCCTGTTATAGGGAAAAAACCGGTTCGGCACCGCTGCCGAGCGTTCGTGGCACCGACCCTGTTATATGGAAAAAACAGGTTCGGCACCGCTGCCGAGCGTTCGTGGCACCGACCCTCTTATAGGGAAAAAACCGGTTCGGCACCGCTGCCGAGCGTTCGTGGCACCGACCCTGTTATAGGGAAAAAACCGGTTCGGCACCGCTGCCGAGCGTTCGTGGCACCGACCCTCTTATAGGAAAAAACCGGTTCGGCACCGCTGCCGAGCGTTCGCGGCACCGACCCTCTTATAGGGAAAAAACCGGTTCGGCACCGCTGCCGAGCGTTCGTGGCACCGACCCTGTTATATGGAAAAAACAGGTTCGGCACCGCTGCCGAGCGTTCGTGGCACCGACCCTCTTATAGGGAAAAAACCGGTTCGGTACCGCTGCCGAGCGTTCGTGGCACCGACCCTCTTATAGGGAAAAAACCGGTTCGGCACCGCTGCCGAGCGTTCGCGGCACCGACCCTCTTGTAGGGGAAAGACGAGTTCGGCGGACCGCCGAACTCGCTCCTGACGCTCGCCGTCCTGCCGAACTCACTTCCCTCTCTGGAAAAGCTCGTCGAACCGCATATGGACCTCGGCCCCTTCGCCAGCGAACTCTAGGGGGGTCTAAAGCGTACTCCAAGTATACAAGACCACCGAATGACCAATTGACACTTTGCGAAGTTAATAAGATATCCCTGCAAGAATACCACATGACCGTCGGAGTTCAGGAGCGACTCAGAGTTCAATCCGCTTGAAAAATCACCAAACTGCCTCCTTCAAGATTCAAAACCTTCCGTTTGGGCCCCGATACAACTCCACCAGCCATTAAAAAACTGCTAAACTACTCCTCAAAGGCCGATCAAGCTCAGCCTTTAGGAGTGGGGGGCTCGTGATATGGCTAAAAATGGGGTTTAATCGGAACCGTCCAAATCAGGCGCGAATCTCGAGACCTGAGGGTAAAACGGTAATTTCACCCACAAAAGGACCAAAACGGATATTGGATCTACCCTCCTAGGGCCCAATGATCCGCGAATGGATCCACCACCAAGAGGGTGCGGGTCTCCACCCGCTGCGTGCCCAATCCATCAAGATAGAGTCAGGGTTCCTGATTAAATATAATCAACGGCCCTGATGAACGTCTATCTCTTCACGGGGGATTAGGGATTAAATTCCTTATCTGATTACGGGGAATAGATATTGTCAGATTACCTTCCTCATCTGATTATGGAAGACATTCCTTATCGAATCACGGGGATTACATTCCTAATCCGCTCCCTAAGACGCCTATAAATACCCCCCATCCATCTCCATTAAGAGGTAATCAACCCTTCACCAGTTTTTACGCTCTTTCATAGTCTTTCAGATTACTGACTTGAGCGTCGGAGGGTGCGTCGCCGGGAACAACCCCGGTGTCTCGCACTTTTTGCAGGTCCACGGCAGGATCGACGATCGAAGACCGACGGAACAGGTACGCAGGTTCTCCTATTCAGTTTCCCCAAGAACTCACAAATTCATCTGTTTGCCCCCACACCGAATTTAGCGGCAACAATAATAAATATCTATGGTGAGGTTTATATAAATATGATATTTAGAGTATCTGTAGTCGTTCTGACTCAAATTTTAGATATTTCACATATAGGAATTGGAAATATGGTTTCAGCTGTAGTTGTTTGAACCCTACTTTTGAATTTTAATTTTAAAAATTCGACCGACGAAGTATGATTTCCCGTCCATAATTTTTTATTTTATTTTATTATTTTAAATATAAAAAAACGAACGGAGAATTAAAAAAAAATAAAAAAAATAAATCCTAATTAATTCCTAATTTATTTTTAAATTAATCCTAATTAAATCTTATCAAAACTTAATTCTTAATTAATTTCAATTAAAACATAATCTATACTCATACAAATATTTATAGGCTATATTCTATAGGATTTTTTCCACCAAAAATTATAAACATGGGACGGGGCATCATATACCATCCGCGTTTGATTTATTTTTTTAATCAGACGGATGAGAAATCGATTTTTTTTAAAAAAACAAAAATGGAATGGACGGAAAATAATTTACCGCCCGTCGAATTTTTTTAAAATAAATAAATAAATAAAATCAAACAGATGGGAAATCATTTTCCATCAAATATTTAAATATAAAAAAAACCAGCGACGAAAGATGATCTTTCGTTGACTATTTTTTCCAAAATCTCCTTTCTTCTCCCAAATATAGCAGATGACTGTTCATTCAATACCCAAATTTTGGGTATATAGCGAACGACTGCAACGTCATTTTTCGTATATTTTTTCAAAAAATGAGCATATAGCCAATGACTACAGATGCTCTTATAGGATCAAGGCATCAAGAAACAATTATTTTAAACAGAGACAGATACCTGAAGTTTGCTTAATTAGTAACTAATAATTTACATATACGATACACGTCTTTATAAATATATATATATTTTAAAAAATTCTGACGTTCTATGACATCGAACATAAGATCTCTTTATATTAATTATGCATGTACATTGCACATATTTATTTGATTATAAATAAAATTTATTTGCTAACACTGTTCCATTAAAATAATAGAGATAGAAATTACGTTTTTTTTTTAAAGAAAAAAGAAAGAGGAAGAAAAATAGTACTAACAGTATATGCATTAGTATCAGTGAATAAAGAAGAGAGATCCAAGGCAGTAGCTACAGTAGAATTGACCGTTACAACAGCTGTACCTTGACATCTTTTTCTTTGTCCCCACTCAATTTTACCCTTGTCTTCTAGACTATAAAATGAGGGTAGATGATATCACATAGGGAGATATAGAGATCTTTAGATCTCCCTCAAATAGTGTGCCCACAACAATGTGAATTAGAGCTGCAAACGAGCCGAGTATCTTAAGCCTCGGGCTCGAGCTCGGCTCATTAACCAATCGAGCTCAGTTTTTAAGCTGGAGCTCGTCTCGAGTCGAATAGCTCGGTTCGTTTGCAGCCCTTATATCACTTGTGTCAATATTGGGTAAATGGATTATTTCCCTATTAAGTGAAAACACAAGATTCAATGAGTGGTTCAATGGTGAAAAATCAGCGAAATTTGGTAGTATAAGTTTCCATAATTTTAAATATATACATATGTGAGAAAATTCAGGGAAATTTACTCTTTAAATATGATGTATTTATGGGGTACCATTTACTATGTTCATAAAGAGAAAAAATGCTACCACCCATACTCATTTATACACCTCCACAGTGCAAGCTAAAGATAACAGAACTGTGAGTTCAAATTTTGATTCCACTGTTACACACATGAATGTATGATAATGATGTTAACTATTCTGATGATTATCAAAAGGAACATTACTATTTGCATATCCATTTAGGGCCGGCTCTGAGTTCCCGGGCCCCATGCATAATTATTTTTTAGAATCCCTAATTGCAATATAATTTTTTTATGTAAAAAATATGTGTCTATATTTATAAAGAAAATTCAAATTTATGGACTTATAAAACTATAAAAAATTTGATGTCTGAGGCGACCGCCTCATTTGCCTCAAGGTGAAACCGGCCGTGTATATAAAAAGTCAAAAAAAAAAAAAAAAAAAAGGTACCCACACATCTTGATTTAATAAGGAAAGGAGAAGTTTAACATCAACAGCTTAATTTAAATTTCACTGAACTCCTCAATTTTATCAAACTCTGATTAATTTCAATTAATTTTTATTTCAAATTTAATTATTTATGGATCAATTTAATCAGGTTTAAAATTTAAGTTGAGATTAATTTCATTTAGGCTGACGATGTGGCAGCACTAATTAGGACTGACAAATTATCTCTAATCTCTGATCTCTAATATTATAATGGGAGAAGACCTTAGTGTCATTTGTCATTTTGTCATTCTACCAGCATGTACAATTCACGTACATAACTAATATAAAAGAGGTTTCCGGTTCAAATTCTTCTTACGTCAGAGTTTTTATTTTTATTTTTTGAAATGATTAAAACGTGCATCACACGTGTAAATTACTAGTAATTTAATAATTTGATAGTGTATAAGAACGTGAGTATAGCATTAGAGCATCTGTAGTCGTTCCGACTCAGATAGTCGTTTGAGCCCAAATTTTGGGTTTTATTTTTAAAAATCGACAAACGATGAATGATTTCTCGTCCATTAATTTTTATTTTTTTAAAAAAAAAACCCTTGGACGGGGGGAATCATTTCCCGTATGAGAATTTAAAAAAAATAAAAAATTAACTCATAATTAATTCCTAATTAACTCTTAATTTAATCCTAATTAAATCTTAAATAAATTTTAATTCTTAATTAAATTTCAATTAATTCATAATCTATACACATAAAAATATTTATAGGCTCTAGTCTATAAAATATTTTCCACTGAAATATGAAAAAATGCATGAGATGGTACCGTCTGTGTTTTTTTGTTTTTTTTTAAAAATTAATTCGATCGGTCCGTCGATTTTTTTTAAGGGTCGGGAAATCATTTCCCGACCGATCATTTTAAAAAAAAATGCGACGGAAAATGATCTACCATCTAATGTTTAATTTTTTTTTTTAAAAAACAAGCGACGAAATATGATCTTTTGTCTGATTGAACGGACGAAAAATCATCTTTCATCGGCTATTTTTTTCAAAAAGTCATTTTATCTTTTAAATATAGCAGACAACTGTTTACCCATTATCCAAACTTTGGATATATAGCGAACAACCGCAACGTCATGTTTTCTATTGTTTCCAAAAAAATGAGTACAACTACAGATGCTCTTACTCTATAGATATACTAGATTTGCCCGTGGACACGTGCCTACGGCACGTATTTGGAACGATAAAACATACGAAAAGCCCTGTAAACAGTACAACAATTATGTAGTTCAAGTTTGAATAGTATGACAACAATTAGTTTTAAATAAAAGTCAATGTTTTTATTAGTATATATTGAAAAATAATTACAAATGAAGGTGTAAAATACAACTTCTTAGAATTTTAAGGGTGGAAAATGATGAAATTTAACTGTTGAAGAGATATTGCTATTTTCAATATAACATGTGCAATAAAAAATCATAAAATTTCTGAAAATTTTACAAACCTAAAATCTTAAAATCTAAATTTCTAAGTAGGTTAAGAAAGAATTGGAGAGAGAGAGAGAGAGAGAGAGAAAGAGAGACATATGAAAAAAGTGAAGAAAGAAGAGAGAGATAGTAATAAAGTAATGAGTTTTTTAGTTTTGGTGGAAAAATTTAATTTTGGGGTTTGAAATTTTAGGTGGAAAAATATGTTTTGTGAGAATCAATTTAAGCCATTGATTTTAGGGGAGATTGAATGAGAGCCACTTGATAGCTATCTTTGTAATTTATTATATAGATATAGATATACATTCAATTGTTAATCTTTGAGGCAATGCAGCTAGTCTATTTTAGTTTTTAGATACATTAATATAGTAATATAGGAGAATTATAATGCAAAAATTATAAGGAAATTTCAATGCAAAATCATCATAATACAGGTTGTCTCTGCAATTCCCTCTTTTAATTTTCATTTTCAAGTCCACCCCTTTTCATCTTCTTCTTCCCCATGTGAGCACCTCTTGAACTCCACAGCCCTCTCCCTCTTCTTCCTCCTCAGAATCGCACCCATCTCACAATCCCCACACACAAATCTCAGCTCTGTTGTGCAACCCAACTCAAGTCCTCATTTTGAGCATCAATGGCGATTCCTATCAGCCCATCACCAATGCTGATGAGCAGCACCTTCTCAAGGTAAAAATTTGCATCTGGGTCTTTCTCATTTGATTCATAACTTGGTTAAAAATTGGTTCTTGTTGTGTTTCATCTCATAAAGATGAGACCTTTGAGTAGTTTAGCCATGGGTTTGAGCCTAGTGTCAGGATTCCTGTTCCTAGCCTTAGTTGCAGAGCTCTACTACCTGCTATGGTGGAAGAAGAGAACACCCAATAGAGATACTGAGAACCCAACTAGGGAACTCCTCTACCTCTTCTGTTGGAAAAAGCCCAACTCTTTGAGCTCAACTGCTCTCAACCCTCAGCAAATTTGCACCACAATCTCAGATGATGCACAGAACAAAGATGTGTTAATGCCATTTAGGGAAGAAGGGATGGAGGATGAGCTCATGAGGCTCCACAGCCTTTCCGGGCCACCGCGATTTTTGTTTACTATTAAAGAGGAGACTGGGGAGGATTTGGAGAGTGAGGATGGGAAGTCAAGAAGAGGGAGGAGTTTGAGTGGTGAGAATGTGGGCACTCTCATTGTTGAGACCCCATTCATGACCCCTCTCTCGTCGCCGGCATTTTTCACTCCACCTCTCACTCCTTCGGATTGTAGGCAAGGATTCAACCCTCTGTATGAATCAGGAGTTAAGGCACAACCTCCTTGTCTAGCTTCGCCGCCACCCAAGTTCAAGTTCTTGAGGGATGCAGAGGAGAAGTTGTACAGGAGGACATTGAAGGAGGAGGCCATGAGGGTTCATATGGTTAGTGATCAGGGTGGTTCGAGCTCGAAAGGGGGGGAAGAGGAGGATGGGTCTTTCATTACTATTATAATTGGGAAGAGCAAGCAGCAGGGTTTGAGTTCGTGTTCGTCGCAGGTGATTCCATTGCCTTCTTCTCCTGCTTCAATCAGTGTACCAAATCATGGGAAGCTTGGATCATACTTGAGATCTAGTGAGCATTGAAAAAAGAAAAATTTATAATAAAAAAAATTAGATGAGGAAGTATATGTAGTGGGTATTAAAGGTTTATTAGTGTTTGATTTTAGGTACATTCATCTATTGTATAATTGTCATTTTCTCCCTTAGAAAAGAAACTGAAACTGATCAGATGAATGTATTGTGATTAACTGATTATGAACTTTTTTGTTCGTGAGTCATAATTAGATTGTGTTGAGAATACATATATAAAGCTAAAGAGAAAGGTGTTTTCTTTTGAGTAATTGCTTGTTGCTTATGTATTTTGAGTGCATGAAACTGGAGAGAAAAACAGAAGGGGGATGATATCATGTGTTCATAATTCCAGTTACATTATTTTGAGCTTTCCTTGTTTTAGCACATTTCATTTTCAAGTGTAAGTTGAGGTAATGCTTGTCTCAAAAGCCAAAAGGTAAGGAAATAGATGTGACAAGAGAGCTCAAATACAAAATGTGGTTTTCTTCATTCCAGATCTTTTTTCTGCCACAGAGCCATTTGTACCGAGAAAATAGAGATCATCTCTAGTGCATGCACTTATATTTGGAAGTTGTGTCGTATCAATAGCAATATCGAAGGTTATGATACACTTCCGACTATTCGTTTTGTATCTAACTATAATCATCAAATCTTCTCCACAAATCTTCTCCAGAGAGAATTTATTTATGTTTTGTCGCATTATGTTTGTGTCAACATGTCTATCCCTGCACTACTTAAAGAAGATCCTCCCCTCACAATTTTCATTGCAGTAGTTTTGAAACTAGTCCATCAAACTTTCTTTGTTTGGCTTTTGTGTATCTAAAGCCAAAAAGACAATCTTTTGGTAGTTAAGAAGTTTAAGGAGTAAACTTGGTGAGTTGGGTTTGTCCCAAATCTAGAAGGTTTAGATACCTTGCAACTGCTTACTAGAATGTGCTTGCCCTAAAGTGTCTTTCCTCCATTAATGGCTTGTTGGGTATTAACCAAGGTAGCAACATATTAGACATCAGTCATGTGATTAGGTAATACCAAAGTGGTAATGTTGGTGACTCAAATCCTCTTGCTTGGACTCAGCTGCATTCTCATTATACAAGCCTTTTTGCAAGGGAAAGTTTGCTTTAGAAGGGGTATAAAGTAACAGGGTATTGTTGAAAATCATGTCAAATAAGGGGTTTCATAACAAACTTCAAACAAGTTTGAGTTGCAAGCCTGTAATGAATCATGTTTACATTGTCTATGCTGATCCTATATCTTATCAGAATCTCACCAAGAATATATGATCAAGTGGCGTGGGACATACAAACTAGAACCCCTTTCTCTCATCATGAGCAAGAATTTGAATATTCATGACACAAATGGCAACCATACATATCTTTGACATTCCACATTTAGAAGGCATTGCGATTGTCATTAATTTCATGTTCATTTATCAGCATAACTTCTATTAAGATGAATCTTCACAGAGCATGATTAACGACTCAGATCTTTTTTGATAAAAACTGATGTTGCAGATGATCACCCACAGTGGTGGTACAAATACTGATATGGCTAAAAATAGGATTAAATCGGGACCGTTCAAATTAGGCACGAATCTTAAAGCTCTCATGGGGTAAAACGGTAATTTCACCTACAAACAGGTCCGAAATGAGAATTGAGTCTCTTCTTCAAAGCCCAATAACCCATAAACGGATCTGTCTTATTGGATACGGGTACCAACCCATTACAAACCAATTCAGAAGGATAAGAGTAATTCAAATTCGTGATTATTCCTAAGAGACGGTTTTAACCACTTCTTATCATAAAACGAGTTTATACTCCCCAGCTTATCCATCAACACCGGGAAGTAGAGATTTATCCTTATCTCGAAATGGGTTCCTAAGGCGACTATAAATACCCCTCTTCCCTACCGTACCTAAAGCTCTTTCTTAATCCTTGAGATTACTGACAAGAGCGACGAACCAACATATTCGCTTTATTGTTTTCCTCAAAGAACTCACAAATTCATCTGTTTGCTCCCACACCCGAAATCAGTAGCAACAAATACCTTTGGTAATCTCAACTTTTGTCCCTCTATATCCAAATTGACCTCATTGGCTCCAACTTTTTTTATACAATTGGAATGTTTTTTGATAGAAGACAAAATAAAATAAAAACTGAAACCATGTTAACCCTAATCCTGAGATAGGGATAATACTCTTCTGGCCTTTTTGCTAAACACCAAAATCAAATGGTGGGTGCCCAAAAGCACCATGATGCTTCTCATGTGCTCTGCCTCTTCCTTTATTGTCTAATGAAGATATTATTAGGGTATAGTTCCTGCAAATTCCCAAACAGTTTTATATTCAAGTGACAGGCTGACAGCCATGGCTGACAACTAAGCTCAGCTTAGAGCCCTATTTTGGAAGGGTTGGAGTATTAGGAAAGAAGAATGTCAGAATGCTACTAAGGTCTAGCGGTAAGCTTCTTTGCTGGTAAGCAAAATGTCTGAAGTTCGGCAATTTTAAACCAGCAATATATCCTTACTGAGAGAATCAAAGATCATCACTGTTCAAATTTTTTTTGGGTAGCTATATTAAAACTCAATAAATATCTTATACCTATACCGCATGACGTATTCCAGTATCTTGGTTTTTTGCACAGAACAGAGACACGATATGAACAACTGAAGTCACAAATAAGAATTTCAGTGAAGTGAATCTAAACAAAGGAAAGAAGGAAACAGAATATAGATAGGTCTCCAACATTTCGCATTACTACCACAAAAAAAGAAACAACCACATAATATGCACAACAGAAACATATCGATTTCAAAAGAAAACATAGCAACTAATTAAGCAGCAACCGAACTTCATCCAGCTTGATCAAACACAACAATAGCCTTATTCTGATATATTCTCTATGATCATCATCTCTTGCAGTTGAAGTTGCAGAAAGAGTTGGCAATGAGAGAGGCAAGATGAGAACTTACATAATCAAGTTGTTGGATGGAGAGAAAGCTAGAACATGGACGTGATTGAGTCGAAGAGATCCTCTAGCTCAGCTATCTTGCCTAGGATCTCAACAGTTCTTGCCAGCTTGCTGCTTTCCATCCAAACCAACGCCTTTTCCACTGCATCCTCAACCTTTTTCTTAACAGACTTATTTTTGCTGTCCTTGACAGCATTCTTCAAGTTGTTAGCATGGTTCTCTAGCGCGTACCTTGCCAAAACAATTTTCTTGTTTTCCTCATCTTCCTCCCTGTAAATCTCTGCTTCGAGAACCAATTTGTCAATCTCCTCCCTGCTCAATCTGCCATTATTGTTTGTAATCGTGATCTTCTTCTTTTGCCCAGTTCTGTAATCCTCGGCAGAGACATTTAAGATGCCATTGGCATCAATCTCAAAGCATACATCGATCTCGGCCACACCCTTGGGAGCAGGAGTGATGCCTGAAAATACAAATCCTCCTAACAAGTTGTTATGCTCGACCAACACTCTTTCTCCTTCATACACTTCGATATTCATGAAGTCTTGATTGTCTTCATGAGTTCCGTATAGCTCAAATTTCTTAGTTGGAATTCTAGTATTCCTTGGGATGATGACAGACATAATTGTGCCTTCAACAGCCACGCCAAGGGATAAAGGGGTAACATCCGCGAGAACCAAGTTTTGGACCCTATGGTCGCCATTGCCGCTCAAGTTTGCAGCTAGTAATGCAGCACCATGTGCGACCGCCTCGTCAGGATTGATATGCCTGCAAAGCTCCTTTCCATCGAACAATTCTTGCAGCAACTTCTGGACCTTGGGTATTCTAGTTGATCCTCCAACAAGAACCACGTCATCAATAATTTTTTTCTCCATATTAGCATCCTTCAAGCATTTCTCTACAGTCAGAATGCAGTCACTGAAGAGTTTTATGTTGAGATCTTCAAACTTAGCACGAGTAATGGTTGTGTAGAAATCGATGCCCTCAAAGAGAGAATCAATCTCGACATTAGTTATGGGAGCAGAAGATAAAGTTATTTTTGCCTTTTCGCAGGCAGATCTCAATTTCCTTCCTGCCCGAGGGCTGCTATTTATATCCTTGTTCCGATTTTTCCTCTTAAACTCTTGAATGAAATAATCCACCAATCTGCTGTCAAAGTCTTCCCCTCCCAAGTGGGAATCCCCAGCAACAGCCTTAACCTCAATATTACCATTTTCAATGGTAACAATAGAGACATCAAAAGTACCACCACCGAGATCAAAAATAAGAACATTTGACTTCCCAGATTCTGATGATCTCTTATCAAGACCATAAGCGATAGCAGCAGCAGTTGGCTCGTTGATCATACGAACGATATTTAGGCCTGCAATTAAACCGGCATCCTTGGTTGCTTGGCGCTGTGAGTCATTGAAGTAGGCAGGAACTGTGATGACTGCATTATTGACAGTAGTACCAAGGAATGTCTCTGAAATTTCACGCATTTTCATCAGAACCATGGATGAAATTTTTTCTGCTGCAAATTGCGTCTTTTTACCCTTGAATTCCACGCTGATCATCGGCCTGTCGTCAGGTCCAGCAACAACATCAAACGGCCACAGCTTATTATCTTTCTGGACAGAAGCATCACTGAACCGCCTACCAATTAAGCGCTTGGCATCTGAACAATTCAGTTAAATATATTGGTTTTGACAAACAACAATATGCTAATGTTGTCGAAATGAATTTGAACAAGCAACATATATAAAGTACGATATAAACATCTCTTGTAGGCTGGTCTTGAGACATCTCTTTACTCATTCCAAACCCTTAATTAACATCTGAGCTACAGGCTTATTACAAGCTTACAACTCAGTGGTCACATTATATATCATACAACAACAACAACAACAACAAAAAAAAATTCCCAGACCTAGCTAACGAAGTCGACAAGAGGGAGGGATTTGTCCACGAAAAATGGAGAAACGGAAGATGGAGAGTACTAGACGGAGAAACTCTTACAAGTAGGGGACAAAATCAATTGGGAGAGTTGAAAGAAATTTTGAGATGGGCGGATCGTCCAAATACAGGGGCCCGGACGGTAGAGAGTGGAATAGAGGGAAGACGACGACATTTACGGTTTCATCCATGTACGGAATGCTTAACGACGAGGGAATCAGAAACAGTGTAGCGAAGGTCATATGGAAGTCCAAGGTCCCGAGCAAAGTAAAAACATTCGCTTGGCTGGTACTACACGATGCGGTTCTGACCAAGTCAAACCTTAGGAAGCGTAATATCATGATAGACATTACTTGCCAACAGTGTAACCGGGAGGAGAAGGACAATATCCACCTTTTCCTACTGTGCCCGAGTTTGGGAAATTTTTGGGCTAGGTTTTAGCACGGTAGAGACACCGAAGAGCATACAAGATATATGGGGAGCCTGGAGAAACATTAATATTAGGAAAGAACATTATGCACTATGGGATATCACCGCGGGGGCGATAGTTTGGGCTATTTGGAGAGATAGAAATGATTTATGCTTTCGCAATATTACATGTCCATTTCATATTTTACTACGTAGAATTGTAGTCCTTATACATGATTGGGCAGGTAATACAGGGGCCAGGGAGAGGAGCAAACTAGACGGGCTGAGTGATTGGATTGGGACGGGCATCAGTTACCACTTCATTTGAGATCAAGCAGGGAGGAGATAGTTGTTTTAGGGGACCTAGGACATGGTTATTATCTTTTCTTTGCTTTTTCAATGTTGTAATGATGTAATAGATTAGTACTTTTGTACCAAAGAGCACAGTATGATGCTTGAGACTTTGTAGGATTTATGTTGTAATCCCGTTAATTTTTCAGTAATGAGATCGGTGACTTCGGTCACTTTAACTTCAAAAAAAAAAAAAAAACAACAACAAATTCAGAAGAGACCCGGACCCGGACCCGTTAAAAAAATCAAAAAATTCAACATAAAAATAAATATTCTATCCTCAACCATCCCCTCCATCCTCCTCACTTGTAAATATTCCTCTTCCAAACTCAAAACTCATACATTTTTCTTCTCTCATCTATTCTAAATCCTCTACTTGCCGCTTCCGCTCGCCGCTCACACTCCCGCTCCTACCCGAACTGGTAGGAATATTTTAATAGGACCCGGATCCAGAACCGGACACGGTCCTCACGGGTCCGGGTTCGGATCCAATTTTTGGACCCATAGGGGACCGGGTCCGGGTCCGAGTAGTGAAGGACCCGACCAGACCCGACCCGATACCAGAGCTATTTGCAATCCCTCTCTTTCACTTGACTAAAATTAGTTTTTTGGCACTGAGTAGAACTAGAGATATTCAGTGATAATTGTATTGCTTTAGTTACTTGTTTACGTGTTTTTTTTCAAGCATAAAACACTGAACATATTCAAAAAGAGTAGCAAGAATTACCAAAAACAGTGTTGGTGGGGTTGCTGGCGACCTGGTTCTTGGCAGCATCACCAATGAAGCGGTGGTCACTGGTGAATGCGACGCATGATGGAGTTGTGCGGTTGCCCTGGTCGTTGAGAATGATCTCCACCCGATCATTCTGCCAAACTGCGGCACAAGAGTACGTCGTTCCAAGATCAATTCCAATTGCTGGGGCAGACGATTTGCTGCTGCTTCCCTCCATCTCTCTGCTTCTATGAACTCTCAAGAAACTATATATTGCCGAAACTGCTAAAGAAGCATCACTTTATATTATCAAGTATCGTTATCAATCTTCCCACCAAAGAAAGTTCCAACTTGATGAACCCCCCCCCCCCCCCCCCCCCCCCCTCCGGCCCCGCCTACGTCCAACAATCATAAATAGGGTACAATCATAAATATGTACCCTATTTGAATTATTTAAAGAAGTTTTAACTCAATAAACTTTCTAGCAGTTAAATATTTCAAATTGTTCAGTACACATATAATTCCTTTAGAGCATCTGTAGTCGTGGGCTAAATACCCAAAATTTGGAAAAATTTAGAAAAAGTGAGCTGCAGTCGTCGTCCAAATACCCAAATTTTGGATATATGAGAATAGTACATTGCCAAATATAGCAGACAATTTGGCCAAATGCAAAATATAGCTAACGAACTATTATCTTTCGTCCGTCAGAATTGACGAAAGATTAAATTTCGTCTCGTAGGTGAGACGAAGGATTAAATAAAAAAAAAGAAGGGACGGACGATTATACATCGTCAATCTTAATGGACGAAGCATAATCTCTCGTCCCAGGATTTTTTCCAAATTTTTTTTTGTTTTGTTTTGTTTTGTCTTTTAGTGCTTTAAAAAAAAAAAAAATTTAAAAAAACATTTGGGACGGAAGATTATACCACGTCAATCTCATTGGACGAGTGGTATTCTCCCGTCCAGGGATTTTTCCAATTTTTTTTTTTTTTTTTTTGTCTTTTAGTGCTTTAAAAAAAATTTGGGACGGACGATTATACCTCGTCAATCTTACTGGACGAGTGATAATCTCCCATCCAGGGATTTTTCCTTTTTTTTTTTTTGTGTCTTTTAGTGATTAAAAAAAAAAAATTTTTAAAATTTTTTTGGGACGGACGATTTTACCTCGTCATTCTTAATGGACGAGTGATAATCTCTCGTCCGGCTATATTTTAGCTTTAAACGACTACAGCGCGCACTCATATTTTCTATTTCCAAAAGCCAAATACCCAAAATTTACAAATGAACGACTACAGATGCTCTTATCAAAAGGGCTAACAGAACACTGAAACAAATGACATAATTATGAATACAACTGTACGTATGGCTCAGTTCACGCTAATTTTCTTCACTATCTAGGCTCATAACTTTTTGAATATCACATTTCATGAACTTAGAAAATTTCATTCAACAAATCATAAAGTAAACTTAATCAATGCAGTCAAAAACCCGATGGAAGCATAATGAATGCATCACAAAAATATAGCACCAGGCAAGAACTGACAAAAATATAGCACCAGGAAAATCATAAAGTAGACTTAATCAATGCAGTCATAACCAAATTAAGTGCATTAGTGTAATATCACCACATTGCACTCTCACAATGAAGGATAATAGTGTGATCTCATCACTGTCATAGCAAAAATATTGACATCAAAGCATGAACATCAAAATCAGCAGTCATCTTAGCACAGATGCATCAGAACACTTCCAAACTTGCCCAGTTTCAGGAGAAATGAGAGCAACAACAATCTCATTGTCAAAAATAAAATTAATGGTGTAATTCTAATAAACATATCAACTTTACTGGTTTTGGATGTGTATATATATAGAGAGAGAGAGGAAAATCTTCCGTTGTGCACCACCCCTCCGTGTGCACTCGATCTTCCCACCTTCGTATCGATGATCCGAACCGTTCACATTGATCTACACATCTAAATTTGTTTAAATATGTAAAATCAAAATCATTTGAAATTCATTTGCTCATCCATCATGTAACTATAAAAAACAATGATTTTCGGTCATACAATTTTGTAACACTTCAATGGATGGGCAAATGAATTTCAAATGATTTGATTTTTTATATATATACTAGATTTGCCCGTGGACACGTGCCTACGACACGTCTTCGGAACGATACAAAATACGAAAAGCCCTGTAAATAGTAAAACAAAAAATTGTTGGATATATTGGTATATTCTCTCTATATAAATATAGCACGTGCATATGTGTAACACGTGTAATGAACGTACAATTGATTGGATATTGGAACGCGGGTTTGTGGGCTTATAACCCGATACCCAAACCAGTATTTAGAAATAAATACTGGCTTGTGATAGCAGTCTAGGTATTCCAATCTTGATACCTAGGGTGAATATCTCAAGCAACTTAGATCTAGAGATAAAACCCTAATTCCCAATTGCTAATTTCCTCATAGAAACTAACAATCTTGAGATATTTATTAATTTTTGTGAGATTAATTAAGGGGAATACCATTGGTTTTCTTCAATCCCGTCGGATCCCTCAGTAGCCGCCGGATCACATCGGAACCCTAACGCCGATCGCGTCGCTGGGTCCGTCGCTCGCCGCACGCGTCGCTCGCCGCACGCGTCGCTCGCCGTACGCAACGCTCGGCGACCCGCTGCGAAGTCGGCCGCCCGTCGCGAGTCAGCAGGCGTCGAAGCCCACTGGGTCGCACCGGTCATCTCTCTCTCTTCTCCGATCGCAAGTCGCCGACTCCTTCTCTCTCTTCTTCGATCTGTGTGAAACCCTAATTGAAGAAGAAGAAGACAGTGAAGATCCTTTATCTCTCTCTTCTTCAAGATCTGTCTGTGGAATTTAATTGAAGAAGATCTACAGTGGACCCTAATTGAAGAAGAAGACAGTGAAGAGAATTCTTGTATCTCATCATCTGATCTGTTAAGACACACAGAAGGTGTTCGATGCTGGATCTCTTTGGCGCCGAATGCTTTGTTGTTTGGATTTGTTCCCAACAGAGATGAGTCTAATCAATTGAAGGGGAAGAGACAGTGAAAGATAAGTTCTTTAATTTCCTCATATTAAATTCCTGTTAAATATTTTGCTATGTGCTGGAAGTTCAAAACACTCGTTCTAAAATTATGTTTTGAATTATAGAATTACTATGATGCTAAGTGGTTAAGTTCAAGACTGTTTTAATCACTTGTTTAAATTAAATACAAGTTGAACAGTTGTTTTGGCTATGTGCTAAAAAAAAAAAAAAAAAAAAAAAAAAAATCTATTTTGATAAGTTAAACTGTATGTTGACTATAAAATTCGGATCTCCAATTAAATTGTTGCTAGAATTAGATTGTGCTAATAATTTGTTTAATTGGATAATCTTTAACAATTTGATGAATGTAGGAACTTTAATATTACCTACAAATTGTGTATGTTGGAGACATGGATTTGCATCATGGTATGATAAGTCTGCACTACGCAGGCTTCTCCATCGAATTTGGAAAACCACTTCTAACTTGAAGTGTCGGTATGATCTACTTTAATTTTCTCAGTATTTTTCATGGGATGAATGTGTTAACGTTTTGTGCGTTTAATCATATGATTGAGAGTTTTAGATCATAGTTATTCTCACTCTGGAAAACTAGCATGTTTAGGGTTGTTAAGTGCTTTATCATACTACGTGTATAGATATTTTGACAAATCCATTGTTTGCAGTTTGTGTGAGATTACATATTTGCCTCTCTAAAATTTAAAATAAAATAAAATTGTATAAGATGTATAACAAATGTCTGTAACTTAGGAGAGAGCATCTCTTAATGTAGAATATGACTCTACTAGTTACGTTGTGTTCCATCTCGTTCGTTGTACTGTGTGTGCAAAGTTGAATTATAATATACTAGTCATTATCTCATTTAGCGTTATGAAGATGATGAAGAACGAGTAAAGGAAAGAATTGTTTGCTCAATGTGTTTGAGCTAGTGGACATTGTTAGAACCATTAGAGAAAGCAAATAATTTTTGAAAAATGTGATAGAGTAATTTTGTATTAACTCTTATACAGTTCATATATTGTCAATCGTATGTATAAGTTGAGTTTAACAAATGAGACAATTAATAATAATAGTTCTAATTGTGTTCTTAAACATAGCATAATTGGCTAAGATTTGAGAACTATATATTCAATTGTTTGCGAGGAAATGTGATCTAATTATCAAAACTGTGGGGAAATGGAGTTAAAAGCTATTGAGTCAAAGCTTTAACATCCAAGTTGTTTTGAAATTTAGAATCACTATGAACTATATATTAAATTGTTAAAACTCATAACCCTACAAAATGACACTTCATTAAAATATGACAAATATGAAAGTTGTGCTCAGATTATAATCACTAGAAAATCTTTTAGTATGGTCTCTAGGAGCACACAACTTCTTGAGTCAATACATTCTGATATTTATGATCTCAGTAGCTTTGTGACTAGATGAGACAATTGTTGGTCAGAAGTATTTTAATCGCTTTTGTAGTTGATTAATATAAGTCTGTCATATATATGAAGAATGAAGCACTTGTTAATTTTAACGAATTAAAAAAAAAATTATAGTTAAATGCTAAAAATCAAGGGTTCAGATTTAATAGAGGTGGTGAATATGTTTTAACAACTTTGAAGAAGTTTGCATTGTGCATAATCTCTACCGCACTCTACTCACAACAGTCAAACGGTATTGATAAAAGTTAGAATCAAACACTTAGTGAAATGTTGAATTCTATATTATTGACTGTTGTTTGTCTTGTGTAATTATGAGTGATGTTGTATTGTTAATCATATCTCTAATGTGTTACTACACTCTAAATTGAATACACCTTGTAAATCATGGTATGAAAACACAAACAGTTTTGTTAAGGTGAAAATGTGTGTTGTGATACTTTTGTTAGAGTACATGACCCTAGAAGGCCTAAAGTAGGACCTACAACAAATATTTGTGTGCTTAGAAAGTGCAGAATGTAGCTCTGTGGACAGATGTTGGATCTATCTAATTTGTGTTAGAAGAATCTGGACTTGCAGGTTCTTTGAGGATATGTTCATCAAAGATAAATGTATGAAATAATCTAGTCCTACAGACATGTTCAATGATTCACAGTTGGAATCAAGAACTAGCCTTACTGACACTTGAAAACTTGAATGACAAATGAGCTAAGAAGAGTCTTTAGTAGACAATGAAATGATTCTGTGTCATACAATAATACTTTAATTTAGTTGATCTGCCGAAAGAGGCTAAAACTATAGTAAGTAAGTGAGGTTTTGTAGAAGAAACTTAATTTTGATTGTTCAGTAGCAATTTTAATACTTTTTAGTAGCTAATAGATTGACTGAGAAAAATGGGGTAGATTTATTGTCTACTCACATGTTTGTCATATTGCTACAATAAGTATTCTTCTTACCCTTACATCTACTGAAAATTTTGTCATTCATAAAGGATAATTAAAAGGCTTTGTACTTGATGTTTTGTACTGAACAGTTTTGTACTGAAAAGTTTTGAACTAATATGTTTAGTGAACAAGATTTACAATATAGTAAAATCATTGTATGTTCTTAAAACATGTATAGCCAACGAATAAATAATTTGACAAATTTTTTAAAGAGCCTAGTATATGAATCAAGTAATTCATATCAGTGCCTTCAACTTTGTGGTGTGTCAAATATAGTGGCTATTATTTGCTTGTTCTGTTGACATGCAAGTTCTTGGAAGTGACCTCTCTATTATAAATGAAGTTAAAATTATGCTATCCAAAGAATTCAACACGAAAACCTAGGTACTGTGGACACCATAGGTATAAGGGTGAGTTTTCAGTTGGCAAGGGATAACTCTTAGCCAAACTCATCAAATCAAAATGTGTTTCAAAAGTGGGGATATAGTAATTGAAAGTGTGTTTTGAAACACCTTATGATTATGATAAAAGGTTGACACCTAATGATGGTGCAACTATGAGACAGGTAGATCATTCTAAAGGAATTGACAGTCTCATGTATACAAAGATGCACTAGAATAGACATAGCCTTTGAGGTAGGTATGATCTGCAGATTCACTAATAATCCCATACACATTTGAGTGCCCTTAGGAGGCAAATGAGATACCTGAGTGGTATTCAAGAGTTTGCTTTGTGCTACTCTAGTCATTCTTCGAATGAATGACTGACCTGATGCATTATGATGCTCAGAATTTAGTGAAAGTCGATAACTAGTAGATATGTGTTTACACTAGGAGAAAACAGAAATGTTATGGAAACAAAAAGCAAACAGGCACTGTGCAATCATCCATAAAATCAGACCTCTACGTGTAATCCTCTGCAGGGGAAAAGGCTGAGTGGATTGAAGAAATTGTTGCTAGTTATCCATTAAGAAGTTTAAGTAACTCTCTTATTCTGTTATGCGACTATCAAGCTACAATGCACTGTAGCTCATAACTCACTCTATAATAGTAAGAGGAGTATATTAAGGCTTAAAGAAGCCTAGTTGAACTTTCTCATAGATAAAGTGCAATTACGACAAGTATGGCTAATGCTCTTGCTAAGAGACTTGAAAGTGATCTAATTATCAAAACTGTGGGGGAAGGTGGAGTTGAAAGCTATTGAGTAAAAAGCTTTAACATCCAAGTTGTTTTGAAATTTAGAATCCAATTGGAGCCATAGAGAAGTTCAAACTTAAGCATCTATTTTAGGCAGTTGACATGTTTTAGATAATTTTGATGATTCGCCATAAATTCCACAAATATATAATGTCATTCCAATTTTGATGGTATTATATATCTAGGAATTTACTTAGAATAATCATATTATTCCAATATGAAACATGAAAACTTGTCGATGTGTTTCCGATGATTAAATTGTCCTAAATATCATTCCAATTTTGATGATATGTCTTTTATGGTTGCATGTTTTCATTCCAATTTTGATGATTCAATGTTAAACCATGATTGAAACGGCAGTTTTTTCATTCCAATATGAAACATAGTATGGTTCTTGTGTAGAAACTATAAAGTTCATGTACTTTACTTATTAAAGATACTTGATTGTGATGCTTGCGTTACATTTTTGCTAAGCTAATTATGAATTGTACTAAGTTCTTTTGTGGAACTAGATACTTTGTGAAATATGTTGGAATTCTTAGAGATGTGTCTCTTGATATTCTTGTTTTCAATAAGCTAGCAAAGATGGAGGAGTTGAATCTGTCAACATAGATTTCAAAAATAATGATTTGCTCAAAATGGAGGAGTAAACATAAAGCAGTGTGCAATGATAGAATTTCAATTTATTTCTTTTGAGAATAAATTAGTCACTTGCTTGGTAAAACTTCTGTTGAGTTTAAGACTCTTGTGTTCATGAGCTTAAAACTCATATTCTGTTCTTGAAGTTTATTTGCTCTGTTTGATTTTGAAACTATGACAGATTATTCCAGTTGATTTAGTCTTTGTGAACTATTCTGAATTGGATATGGTTTGAAACTATTTAATTATATTGGTTTAGTCTTAATTGAACTATTCAGTTTATAATTTTATTGGTTCTCATGAAACTATACCTTTATGATACTTTTTCTTTATGGACTGCTATCAGCCAGTCAGTTGTATACTGATCTGATGAGATAATCCTGTACTTTATATATTGAGAATATAGGAGGAGATTGTTGGATATATTGGTATATTCTCTCTATATAAATATAGCACGTGCATATGTGTAACACGTGTAATGAACGTACAATTGATTGGATATTGGAACGCGGGTTTGTGGGCTTATAACCCGATACCCAAACCAGTATTTAGAAATAAATACTGGCTTGTGATAGCAGTCTAGGTATTCCAATCTTGATACCTAGGGTGAATATCTCAAGCAACTTAGATCTAGAGATAAAACCCTAATTCCCAATTGCTAATTTCCTCACAGAAACTAACAAAAATTATGTAACTCAAGTTTGAATAGTATGACAATAATTAGTTGTAAATAAAAATCTATGTTTCCAATAGTATATGTTGAAAAATAATTATAAATTGGGGTGTAAAATCTAACTTCTTAGAACTTTAAGTGTGGAAAATGATGAAATTTAACTGTTGAAGAGATATTAGCTATTTTCAATATAACATGTGCAATAAAAAAACATAAAAATTCTGAAAATTTAGAAACCTGAAATCTTAAAATCTAAATTTCTAAGTAAATAAAGAAAGAATGGGAGAGAGATAGGGAGAGAGAGAAAGAGAGAAATATGAAAAAGTGAAGAGAGAAGAGAGATAGTAATAAAGTAATGAGTTTTTTAGTTTTGGGGGGGAAATTTTGGTTTTGGGGTTTGAAATTTTGGGAGGGAATATGTGTTTTGTAAAGTTAGATTTGGGCCTTTGATTTTTGGGGGATTGAAGGTGAGCCACTCGATAGCTTTCTTTGTGTTTTATTATATAGATAAATGCTTCATTGACTTGAATGTTTTTTTTTCCAGATTCCTTGCCACCCATTGGAAATAAACTGGTGAAATGAAATAATTTATGTTTTATTGTATTTTTCAAGTTATTAATACGCTAGCTATTAATCATATTATATATTGGAAACTCATAATTTATTATTAAGCAGATGACATAATTTGGGTTAGTAGATATTCACGAATACGGATTGGAACCATGCAAGGAAAGCAATGGAGAAATTGGGCATAGAAGAGGAGATCTTCAAATGTATTATATGCTTTGAGACTCTCAATCCCCACCTTTTCATTGACAACAATACTTCAATTCATGTCGTTCTGAAACCATCAATTTCTGCATTTGAGTCTGCTATTAGAATCGCCGAGTCAGATCCTCATCGCACCGTAAGTGATCTTAACCCGAAACGTACCCGATATGTTTTTCGGTTTCTTATTCTTAGAGTACTAGAAACTAAATATACTATTTTTCTTGGCAAATTTTTTTTAGTTGTTCTTGGATGACAGTGAGCAGAACATTGCAGCTGGAAAAACCTTGGGTCTTCACACTACTTTGGTAAGTGATGAGATATATATAGACTATCTTGATTCAATGATAGATTCCAACAAAAAAAAAAAAAGTTTAATATGAACATTATGGCCACTAAATACAATACAAAGATACTTCTATAATGATTATGACATCGAAAAACATAACATGCCATATGTACTAAGGATAGATAGTAATAAAAACTCGACCGCAATTGAACCCTAATAAATCGGATTGGCAACCACCATTAAACCGGTCTGGTTCTAACAACATTGGATTGCTTAATTTCAATTCCTCGTGCATGATCGAGTCACCCGATCAGTAGAATTAGTTTCGTTGTATTTTTTGTTTGTTGGTTGTGATGTATGAATTCCAGAACTCAGCCCGTTGGAATCTGAACTTCATAAGCCTTATTTTTTGTTGTTTATTTTGTTAAATTTTTTAATGAAGCAAGGCAGGGCAAGGCCAACCTTTTACGATAAAAAAAAATATTCCTCGTGCATATAATTACTATGTGTCGAAAGGTCTTGATTACCTTTAAAAAGTGAAATTAAATGCGAGTTTTTTTGTGTTTTGTGCTAGGTTGGGAAGAGGGTGAAGATTGAAGCAGCAGACTACTTGGTGGATGAAATGAGCAGCTTGAGTCGCATAATACCAGAGATATGGGGAGAGAATAAGCACAAAAACAGCATGAATGTGATGGGAAGTGAATTGGAGTCCATAAGGCCAACTAAGCCAATTGAAGCTTAATTAGCCACAAATAAACTCATTAATTAATCAAGAACCCTTTATTAATTTGTGGTGGTTGTAAAAACCCTAGATCTCAGCTTGGGGGCGGCCGGCGGCTAGGGTTTTTCAGTGCCGCCGCCCCCCCTGCTTCCTCTCATCCCCTCTCCCAAATCTCAGCTTCTCTTCCCTCTCATTCCCCCCCCCCCCCCCCCCCCCCCCCCCCCCCAAATCCTTACTTTTCTTCCCTAGATCTGAGCTAGGGTTTCCTCGACGGCGTGGGTCGGATGGCGACGCAGATCGCAGGAGAGAGGTCATCTCGGTGGTCGGATGGCAGAGAAGACAACGTCGGATGGCGACGCTCTCCGTTGTCTCATCTCTTCCTATAGCAACCGTCAGGGCTCCTCCAAAAAGGGTGGAGAAACCAAAGCCGAAGGTTGAAGATGGTATATTAATTTGGGACATCAGGAGGGATTGGTTTTACCAAGCAGAATGAGCTGTTTGTGGGTCGGTTTGCCATGATTGGATTTGTTGTGAGTTGATCCGTTCTTATGCTTCATATACCTTTTCAAGAGAGAATGTCAAGCAATAATTTAGAGAAAATTTCACCAAGGCATTACTTAGTCTTGGTCGGATACTCGGATGCTATGGCGACGCGGTCATGGTCGGATGGCAGAGAAATCAAGGGAATCTTCTCTTCCCTAGTTGGAAGAGAAGACATGGTCGGATGGCGACACTGCGATGGTCAGATGCGACGGCGATAGTCGAGAAGGCTGCATCTTTGGCGGGGCCGAAGGTCATCTCGAGAATGCTGATCGCAGGAGAGAGGTCATCTCGATGGTCGGATGGCAGAGAAGACAATGTCGGATGGCGACGCCGTCATGTTCGGTTGCTATGGCGACGCTGTCATGGTCGGATGGCAGACAAAACAAGGGAATCTTCTCTTACCTAGATTGAAGAGAAGACATGGTCGGATGGTGACGCTGCGATGGTCGGATGCGACAGCGATGGTCGAGTATGCCGCATCTTTTGTGGGGCCGAAGGTGCCGCGCGGGATGTAGTTCGTCGTTCATGATTGTGGTTGTGGGATGAGCTGACTGGGATTGGCGTCATCGGGGATGGTGACGCAGATCCCAATGGTGCTCGGACTGGTGGCGTCGAGCTGGTGGCGGGAGTACATCCTAGCGCCGGCGTGGAGCGGCGAGCGGCGAACTACGCGGTAGTCGGGGCTGTCGTGGAGGCATGTGGGGGAGGTTGGGGAGAAAGTGGGGGGAGGGGGGTTTCTGATTTGGGAGTGCTGCGGTAAGGGAGAGATTTGAATTTCAAATTGAGTTTTGTAATTTAAGTTGACGCGGTGGAGTCCCTAAGATCCAAATTTATCCTTAATATCCAAATTACAACTGACTTACAAGTAGCAACAAAATGTATCCTAGTTGGTGTAGGCGACAATTGTCGGGCAATTTTATAGTTTGGGTTCTACTTTGACCTTGGTAGGTTAAAGTGAGGGGTGTCTTTGGTTCTTTCATATCAGAGGGCTCGCAGGGATCAGGTACGACGTCTACACTCGTTGCGAGGTTGCGGTGAGAGTCATCGAGGGTGAAGCGAGGGGATGAGAACGAGGACTCAATCTTGACAGGGAGTTGTCAGATTGGTGGAGTGCCCGCGAAGTCTCTAATATGGTGCTTACGCTTGTTGTATGGGTCACTGCTGGGGGCGACGAAGGAGAGCGTACAATAGTTCGAGAGGATAAACGATGCACAAGCGAGGGACTGAGTGAGAGAGTAAGCCCAAATTGGCACGAAAAAGTTGTTCTGGTGGGGGTGACCGATCTGTAGGACTACATCTCGTTGTATTTTTGTTTGTTTGTTGGGGTGTATGAATTCCAGAACCCAGTCTGTTGGAATCTGAACTTTATAAACCTTGTTTTTTGTTGTTTGTTTTGTTAATTTTTTAATGAAATACGGGGGAGGCAATTGCCAACCTTTTACGATCAAAAAAAAAAAATTGTGGTGGTTGTATGGTCATCTTCCATACACAAGTTGCACGTATTCGAATTAATGATAGGGTTATGATGTGTTGGTGGGTGACGTGTATGTAAATTATTGTTGTTATTGGTTGCTTTGGTTTAAACAATGTAAGTTGTGTGAATTAATTAATTTAATTAGTGTTTTAGAGTTTGTATGACAATGAAATGTGGATGTTGATGTGATGACGAAGGATGCATAATGATGGTTAATTGTCTCCATTATTTTGCTTTGTCATGCTGACTTGTCTATGAAAGTTGCTTAGCTAACACTTGTAATCTAGAAGCTATCAAATGCTTTGTCATGCTTTAGAGTATCTGTAGTCGTGGGCTAAATATCTAAATTTTGGAAAAATTTGGAAAAAAAGTATTGCAGTCGTCGTTCAAATTTACAAAATTTGGGTGTACGATGAATAGTGCATTGCCAAATATAGCAGACGATTTGGCCAAATGCAAAATATAACTAACAACTTATAATCTTTCGTCCGTCAGTAGAGACGAAAGATTAAATTTCGTCTCGTAGGGTTTACGTACAAAAAGTGAGTTGGGACGAAAGATTAAATCCCGTTTGAAAGATTTTTTTTTAAAAAAAAAAAGTCAGAGACCGTAGATTATACAACGTCAATTCCCAAAGTTCCGCTAGATGCCAAAATCACAATTGACGGGAAGTAATCTTCCGTCTCAGGCCAAAATTTGATTTTTTATTTTTTTTTATTTTTTTTTTGTCTTTTAGTGCTTAAAAATAAATTTATTTTTTTAAAAAAATGGGACGAGAGATAATCGATCGTCCGGCCATATTTTAGCTTTCAACGACCGCAGCGACCAGCCATATTTTCTATTTTCAAATGCCAAATACCCAAAATTTACCTTGGAACGACTACAGATGCTCTTACCTATCTTTGTCATGCTGACTTGTCTAGAAGCTAACACTTGTAATGGTTCCTTTGAACCTTCTAGATGTTTGATTTTATTATTTTTATCTTTTTCTTAATCTAAAAGCCATCGCCAGTGGTAGACGGTAGACAAGTGAATGTTTACGGTCAGAACTTGTAGTTTCTTCCTGTTACAAATATTTTTTACAAAATTCCTTTTTATAATGAAAGGATTGAGAGCCACAGAAAACTGAGAAGGTAACAGAAGAGAAGGAAAACCGAAAGAAAAGAAAAAGAAAAATTAAATAAACAACTTACAAGAAGTAATATCAGATTACAATTTGAGAAGTCGAGGCTTGTGTATCACACAGTGTCCTTAAAACAGATTTCCCCTCTTCCGGTTGCTGGAATGAACTAAGGCGTCTGTCTTCCAGGATACAACGACCAGAGCGATCACGTAGGCACCACGTAGCACTCCCGAACTGAGTAGCAGCGCTTGAACCCTATCACCGACTTACCAATAAAACCAGAAAAGAAGAACCGAACAGTACCTAGAGAAGGAGAGAAAGAAGATCTGTTGCGCAGGGAAGAAAGTAGAGGGGAAGCCTCTATTTATAGGGGCTGGGTTAAAACCGTAACGGCATACAAGGCTGTTAATGCCTTCATTGTAACGTCAGACAACCAATTGAATGCCGAGACTGTAACGGCAGACATCATTCACTGCCTTCAGTGTAACGGCAGACAAAACGTTAAATACATCACTGAAACGGCAGACAGAACCGTTTATGCATTCATTTCAGCCGTTACAAAAAGAAAAATCAAAACTATAGCAAAAAGTGGCTCTGCACGGGGTGGGGTCGGTCCAGCATTCGTGTCCGCAGGTCGTGCGGGCACACACAAGTCGCATGTAATCTGGTCCGAGATTTGCACCCTCCCTGCGCGCGCGAGAGAGAGCCTCTCTTCTAGATATCTTACAATGATAAGAAGGTGGTTGCTATATATCCTTTTCTATATTCTTTGATTTTTCCGATGTGGGACTATGTTCCCTTAACCCATTTCAAAAATGAAAACTACTCACTTTGAGAGACAATTTCTCATTCACCCCTTAACCGATTTTAGCAAACCAATATATGATTTTGATCTACTCACGAAGGAGAACTCAAATCAATCAAGATCTCTCAATAATTCATTGAGGATCTTACTCAAAAAATTGTTTAAAAATCGGTTCGTAAATGGTGTATAAAACACTCATTTTCTAACAATCCCCACATAAATGAAAATTGACGACCACAGACAGGACAGACTGACACGACAGACTAACACGACAGACTTGGTGATAGAATTCAACAATTGATTCCTGCTTAGGATAGGTAGGTGTTACCCTTTGAACCTTTCCTTATGAAAATATGTTTACTTTACTAACTAAACAGTAGACGCGATGTCTTTGAACTGTTCTATCATTTGTGTAAACGATGACATATCTCTCACAGAAATCTTTCTAACGCATTTTCAGTTCTCACTGTTATGTTCGTTTTGGCCATGAACATATGCCTGGTTCTGTAAGAGTTTAACAGGAATATTGCCCTATATTATTCCCTTAGAAGCGGCCCTTCTTCCCTCTTACATAGGTGATTTCTTACTTAAGAGTAACCTGCATTACTCTGCTCGAATATCCGACGCATAAGAATCATTAAAAGCCTAGCTTAACCTGTTACCTTACGGACATCACTGTTTCATCATGGGAATGGACGTGGGGAAATCCCCACAGTGATCCAACTTGGTCTTTACAATTTAGTTGTCCCTTTGAACCTAGATCTTGGGATCTCCAGTCAGCTAGGTTGGGTGTCCATTGTATCGACTTATTCTTTCATGGGCTTTAGTCCCATTCCCCTCGATGATTTATCAACTAACTCTCTGTTTAACCTTTTGGTTAGCGGATCCGCAATGTTATCCTTTGACTTTACATAGTCCACAGAGATAACCCCAGTAGAGAGTAGTTGTCTAATGGTATTATGTCTTCGATGAATATGTCTAGATTTACCATTATACATATTGCTCAGTGCTCTACAAATTACAGATTGACTATCTGAATGTATGCAGATTAGAGGCACAGGCTTCGTCCACCTTGGAATATCCTCAAGGAAGTGGCGTAACCATTCAGCCTCTTCCCCACATTTGTCCAATGCAATAAATTCTGATTCCATCGTGGATTTAGCGATCACTGTTTGTTTCGAGGATTTTCAAAAAACTGCTGCACCACCTAGTGTAAACACATAGCTACTAGTGGATTTTGAATTATCACTTGATATCCAGTTCGCATCACTGTATCCTTCAAGTACAGCCAGGTATCTTGTATAGTGTAGCTCGTAGTTACGAGTAAAATACAAGTACTTCAGTACTCTTTTTATTGCTTGCCAATGCTCGCTTGTAGGATTACTCGTATATCTACTTAGTTTACTTACTGCATAGACTATGTCTGGTCTTGTACAACTCATTAAGTACATTAGACTGCCTATGATTCTAGAGTATTCTACTTGAGAAATACTCTCCCCTTTATTCTTGGATAAATATAAAGTTAGATCTATTGGAATTCTGGCAATTCCAGAATTATCTTTATCAAATTTTCCAAGAATGTTGTCAACATAATGTGACTGGCTTAAAATAAGCTCGTCTGATGTTCTTGTGATTTTAATTTTCAATATAACATCAGCTAGTCCCATGTCTTTCATGTCAAACCTCGAGTTTAACATGTTTTTAACAGATTTAATTATCTGATCATTGCTTCCAATAATAAGCATGTCATCTACATACAAACATATAATGACATATCCATCTTCTGTGTCTTTGACATATACACATTTGTCACATTCATTGATCTTGAAGCCATTTGTCATCATGATATTGTCAAATTTTTTATGCCACTGTTTTAGAGCTTGTTTTAAGCCATATAATGACCTCACCAGTTTATACACTTTCTTTTCATGTCCTGGAGCTGAAAAACCCTCAGGTTGTTCCATGTAGATTTCTTCATCTAAATTCCATTAAGAAAAGCTGTTTTTACATCCATTTGATATACTTCAAGATTGCGTAGAGCTGCTACGGCAAGTACCATCTGAATGGAATTTATTCTCATCACAGGAGAATATGTATCAAAGTAATCAAGACCTTCCTTTTGTTTATAACCTTTAATTACAAGTCTTGCCTTGTATTTATCAATTGATCCATCAGGTTTTATTTTTCTCTTGAAGATCCACTTGGAACCTAAAGGTTTACTACCCGGTGGAAGATCCACTAGTTTCCAAGTATGATTTTGCAAGATATAATCAATTTCACTCTTGATGGCTTCTTTCCATTGAGGACCATCACTAGAGTTCACCACTTCCTTGAAGGTTTGGGGTTCTCCTTCAAGCATAAAAGTCAAGAAATCCGGACCAAAAGATTTTTCCGTTCTTGTTCTTTTACTGCGTCAAGGTTCCTCCTCAACTTCTTCATCTTGGTCTTCACTATCTTCACTGATAGTCTCATGTGTTCGTTTGGAGGAACTTGGTTCCTCCTTTGACTTACATGGAAATACATCTTCAAAGAACGATGCATTTCTAGATTCCATTATCGTGTTCTTTGATATCTCAGTGATATCGGATTTGTACACCAAGAACCGATAGGCACTACTGTTAAGTGCATAGCCAATAAAAATACAATCAACTATTTTTGGTCCTATTTTCATTTTCTTAGGTGGAGGTACTGCCACCTTGGCAAGACATCTCCACATTTGCAAGTAATTGTAGGATGTCTTTCTTCCTTTCAATAATTCATATGGAGTTTTCTCTTCTTTTTTTTTGGGCACCTTATTCAAAAGGTAGTTAGCTGAAAGAATAGCTTCTCCCCACAAGTTTGGTGGCAAACCAGAACTTATTAACATTGCATTCATCATTTCTTTCAATGTACGATTCTTTCTCTCAGCAACACCGTTGGACTGAGGAGAATAAGGCGCTGTCGTTTCATGTATAATCCCATGCTTAGCACATATGTCAGCAAATGGCGATTCATACTCTCCACCTCGGTCGCTTCTTAGTGCCTTAATTTTCTTATTGAGTTGGTTTTCAACCTCATTTTTATAGAGAATAAATTTCTCTATAGCTTCATCCTTGCTTTTAAGCAAGTATACATAGCAATATTTTGTGCTATCATCAATAAAGGTAATAAAATATATATTACCACATCTTGTTTGTATCATTTTCAAATCACAAATATCAGTGTGAATTAGATCAAGTGGTTCGGTGTTTCTTTCAACACTTTTAAACGATGATCTTGTTAGTTTTGCCTCAACACAAGTTTCATATTTGTGTTTGGAATCAATTTGGAATGTTGGTATGTGATTCAAGTTAATTAGTCTTCGCAAAGTATCATAATTAACATGTCCTAGTCTACCATGCCATAAATTGGAAGACTCAAGCAAATAAGTAGAAGAGCTAGCTTTATTCAAATTCTTGACCATGGTCATTACATTGAGTTTGAATATTCCACCACTCATATATCCTCTACCAACATACATTTCACTTTTCGACAAAACAAATTTGTTCGACTCGAACACTAAACGAAAACCGTGGTTATTAAGCAACGAACCAGATACCAGGTTCTTACGGATTTCAGGAACATATGCAACATTGTTCAGAGTCAGTTCCTTTCCAGAAGTCATCTTCAAGATCACCTTGCCTTGGCCCTTTATTTCTGAAGTAGCCGAGTTCCCCATGAACATTTTCTTCCTATTCTCTAATGGTTCGATAGTGGAGAACATACTTCTATTGGAGCACACATGTCAAGTAGCTCCAGTGTCAATCCACCATTCATTCGGGTTTGAACCTAACATATTCACCTCTGATATCACAGCTGAGAGGTTGATATCGGAAACATCTTGAGCAATTCCTTGAATCAAGTTTGCTTCTCTATTCCTGTTCCTCTTGGGAAGTCTGCATTCAATGGACTTGTGATCCATTTTGTCACAATTGAAGCACTTGCCTTGAAACTTCGGCTTCTTGGAGATCCCTCCCTTGGGCCCCAACTTGGGACCTTTATTGTGCTTGTTAGAACGTTGTTTATGTTCCATTACATTTGCCTTAGCTGCATGACTGACGAGTCCAACCTTTTCATATCCTCTATTGTCTTCTTCAATGTGAAGCCTGACAATGAGATCTTCAATGCCCATTTCTTTTCGCTTATGCTTTAGGTAATTCTTAAAGTCTTTCCAACCTTGTGGTAGTTTTTCAATTATACATGCCACTTGGAAACTTTCACTTAAGTTTATACCTTCAGCATGAATCTCATGCAAGATGAGTTGTAGTTCTTGAACTTGACTGATCACTGTTTTAGAATCTACTATTTTATATTCTAGGAAACGGCCCACAATGAATTTCTTGGCACCGGCATCCTCAGTTTTATACTTATGGTCTAGTGATTCCCAAAGTTCTTTAGCTGTTCTTTTGTCAATGTATACATTATACAAAGAATCGGTTAATCCATTCATTATGTAATTTCTACACAAGTAATCAGCATTTTTCCAACCATCCACAACGACATTGACTTGGTTATCTTGCTCATCTTTCTTAAGATTTGGAGCATTTTCGTTCAAGAATCTTGCAAGATTCAGTGTGGTCAAATAGAACATCATCTTCTGTTGCCACCTTTTAAATTTCTGCCCGTTGAACTTCTCAGGTTTTCCCCCATGGGAGACTGAGACAGGTACAACGGTGGGCATTGGCACTCGTGCCGCAGCAGCATTCGGTTCTTGCGTCGTAACACAGTAGACCGTTTCAGACACAGTAGCATTGTCCGATGCAGTAGTCATTTTGATTCTGAAATTTACACAACACGAGTGTAAGTTTTCCAGATTAAAGAAATAAAAAGAAAAAACAAACCGTGCCTCAAAACCGGAAATCAAAGAAATCCAAAATTTGTTTTAAGTTTGTTACAAATATTCTTTACAAAATTCCTTTTTACAATGAAAGGATAGAGAGGCATAGAAAACTGAGAAGGGAACAGAAGAGAAGGAAAACCGAAAGAAAAGAAAAAGAAAAATTAAATAAACAACTTACAAGAAGTAATCTCATATTACAATTTGAGAAGTCGAGGCCTGTGTACGTATCACACAGTGTCCTTAAAATAGATTTCGCCTCTTATGGTTGCTGGAATGAACTAAGGCGTCTGTCTCCCAGGATACAACGACCGGAGCGATCACGTAGGCACCACGTAGCACTCCCGAATTGAGTAGCAGCGCTTGAACCCTATTACCGACTTACCAATAAAACCAGAAAAGAAGAACCGAACAGTACCTAGAGAAGGAGAGAAAGAAGATCTGTTGTGCATGGAAGAAAGTAGAGGGGAGACCTCTATTTATAGGGGCTGGGTTAAAACCGTAACGGCAGATAAGGCTGTTAATGCCTTTATTGTAACGGTAGACAACCAATTGAATGCCGAGACTGTAACGGCAGACATCATTCACTGCCTTCAGTGTAACGGCATATAGAACCGTTTATGCATTCATTTCAGCCGTTACAAAAAGAAAAATCAAAACTGGCTTTGCACGGGGTGGGGTCAAGTCGGTCCGGCATTCGTGCGGGCGCTCACAAGCAGATGTATTTCCTGAGAATTTTTGCCTAAATCCGACTATTTATGATGATTTTACCCATTCTTCTATTGTTCTATCTACATATTTTACATAGTCTACACTAGTCATTCTTCATTTCCTAGTATTCTTTATTTGTAGGGTTCTGTGAATTCATATATCTTGGGGTTTCTTTTTCTTTTTCTTTTTCTTTTTCTGACTTACTCATTTCTCTACTTTGTTATTTCCATGGTATGCGACTAGGATGGCCTTAAGTATTTGTACATACTACTTAGATTTTCTTTAGGATTTGTTATAGTCTTGTCTTTTTTAAATCCATTTTTATTTCTTCATTTGTTATATCTAGATTGCTTAAGGCTTCTTTTACTTCCTCTGAATTGGGATTTACCATAAATCTTCTAATTCTAAAATATTTATACTAAGTTTTGTTATAACATTTAACTCGTTCATACTTTCTTCTGTTATGCCTAATGCTTCATATGTGACATCTGTTATATACCTACTTAGTTCTTTTATGTTCATATTTATAATTTGTAGGTCTTTTCTTATATCTTCGAAGAATTCTGAGTCATTGTAATCTTCTACTAATTCTTGAATGTTTATCCTATAAATTTTTAATTCTATTTTTGAATTTATTCTCATTAATAGCATTTAACCAACCGGGTAACCATATGCTTCGACCTAATTAGTCAATCTATTTGGAAAGGTTAAAAAGGGTAAAGTAAACATGTTTTTATTTTCCTTGGGATTGTTAAATCACAGACGAGATAAATATAGAAATCAACAGAACTAATTGTTTCGAACTTTCTATTTTTTGAATGTGATATTTACGCAATCCCCATGAATAGGATCAAACCTTATTCCATGATATTTCCATAATATTTCTCTTTCTTATTCTTAAGCAAGCTTTTTATCAGTATACTGTTTCTTCTACACATTCATTTTCAATTTAGAACTTAGAATTTTATATTTATATATAAAGAATAATTAGGATTTATTCAAAAAGAAAAAAAAAAGAAAAAAAGGTCGACTCACAGGCGAACCCTCTTGTTCATGGATTAACGAAATGTGCAAAAGCTCTATTTGCCTCTGGCTTAAATTCTTGGTATTACCTATTAGCTAGTTTTTGCAGTAGAACATATTTAACTGCGGCATCCGCATTCCACTTGTTATTCCAGTATTTCAATAATGTATAATCAGAGAAGCGAAGTTATCACACAGATGAATGAACTATTAAGAAACTTAACTCTAACAAAAATACAACAATTACAAAATTAAAGTCTTTAATTCAATCTGCTTGTATATTTACTCCAAGATTAATATTTATTATTGTGACCGAAGCCATCAACTATATTCTACAACTGCAAAATTAATTAGCAGAGTATCTATATAATAAAATACAAAGAAAGCTATCAAGTGGCTCTCCTTCAATTCCCTCAAAAATCAAAGGTCCAGATCTAACCTCACAAAACATATTTTTCCTCCAAAAGTTTTCCCCCAAAACTCAAATTCAAATCCCCCACTCAAAAAAACTCATATATTTATTTAATTTTTTTTCTCTCTCTCTTTCCCTCCCTTTTCTATTTAAAAAATTAAGAAAATAAAAATTTTAAAATTTTTTAAAAAATTAAAAACTTCGAAAATGATTCAAAAAATTCAAAAAAATTATATAATATGTTTTTTGCCGGATCTCCAAAAATTTTTCATATAATATGTTTGTTACTTCAATTAATTTGCTGGACCTCCAAAACTATTTTATATGATCAAACAAAGTGCACCGTTTCGAAGACGTGCCGTAGGCACGTGTCAACGGGCAAACCTAGTTAAACAATAATACATATGGAGTCTATAAGGATGAGAATGGAAAACAGATGCGCTTCCTCAAAACTCAATTAGGTCTGATATTCCTCTCCTACTTAGACGACCTACCTAATAGTGTTTCTTCTTCTTCTTCTTCTTCTTCTTTTTTTAATAGACAAGCTTAGTTAGCTAGAATATTATAGTTATTATTTTCAACATGATTTGCCGGCCTAGAAAATTCGGAGAGGATAAAAGAACAAGATCCTAACATGATATACTAAACAATTTCAATTCTTGGACCAAATTCATTCCTCCAAATCTCATTGGATTTTTTGCATATATCATTGCATTTCAGGCTTAAAAAACAGGAGTAGGGAGGACTAATTACTTCCTCCATCTCAAAATGTATGTAGTTCAAGGTGGTTTGATCCTTATTTATCAAAATGACCCACTTTTCGAAAGTATTTACCAAACGGACCCACTTTCGAAAGTATTCACCAAAATAAGCACGCGGTCTTTGAAAGACCGAGTGTAGTTAAAACTCACGCGGTCTTTCAAAGACCGAGTCCTACTCTTCGATTTTTTCAAAGAGTAGGACTCGGTCTTTGAAAGACCGCGTGAGTTTTAACTACACTCGGTCTTTCAAGGACCGAGTGGGATGGTTTGAAAATTTAAAAAAAAAGTAGGACGGTTTGGGAAAAACTTTCAAAAAGTGGGGCAGTTTGGGAAAAAATTCAAAAACCCCATCGCACGAACCTTCATCTTCATCGTCATCACTCTCTCCAGCGATTGGAGTTTCTTCATACGCTACCGATCCGCTAAATAAAGGAGAAGAATGGGTTAGTCTCAACAACAACAAATTGAGATTGATTGAGTCAAATTAACAAATACTTAGTCATGGATATATTACCTTGCCATATTTTTTGGACAATTTCGTAAATCGTGACATGCGACACGAAGGCATGTCGTGAGATTGGTTTGGATGGAAGTTGTGTTCGTATCGGACACCCAAACAACACAATACTTTATAAATCTTTTGTTTGCGGTTCATTGGAATGAGAATTCTCCTACTTGCTAGAAAAGAGTGAAGGCCACTTGTGATTAATGTTGACCATGTCAATAGAAATATCGAAGGTTATGATACACTTCCGACTATTCATTTTGTATCTAACTATAATCATCAAATCTTCTCCACAAATCTTCTCCAGAGAGAATTTATTTATGTTTTGCCGCATTATGTTTGTGTCAACATGTCCCTGCACTACTTAAAAAGATCCTCCCCTCAAAATTTTCATTGCAGTAGTTTGGGAACTAGTCCATCAAACTTTCCTTGTTTGGCTCTTTGTGTATCTAAAGCCAAAAAGACAATCTTTTGGTAGTTAAGAAGTTTAAGGAGTAAACCTGGTGAGTTGGGTTTGTCCCAAATGTAGAAGGTTTAGATACCTTGCAACTGCTTACTAGAATGTGCTTGCCCTAAAGTGTCTTTCCTCCATTAATGGCTTGTTGGGTATTAACCAGGGTAGCAACATATTAGACATCAGTCATGTGATTAGGTAATACCAAAGTGGTAATGTTGGTGACTCAAATCCTCTTGCTTGGACTCAGCTGCATTCTCATTAGCTGCATTCTCATTATACAAATCCCAATAACTCATAAACGGAGCTGTCTTATTGGATACGGGTACCAACCCGTTACAAACCAATTCAGAAGGAAAAAGAGTAATTCAAATTCGTGATTATCCCTAAGATGCTGTTTTAACCACTTCTTATCATGAAACGAGTTTAAACTACCCAGCTTATACATCAACACCGAGAAGTAGAGATTTATCCTTATCTCGAAATGGATCCCTAAGGCGACTATAAATACCCCTCTTCCCCACCGTAACAAGGTAATCAATATTTTTCTACCTAAAGCTTTTTCTTAATCCATGAGATTACTGACAAGAGCGAGATTACTGACAAGAGCGACGAACCAACATGTTCGCTTTATTGGTTTCCTCAAAGAACTCACAGATTCATCTATTTGCTTCCACACCCGAAATCAGCAGCAACAAATAGTAATCTCAACTTTTGTCCCTCTATATCCAAATTGACCTCATTGGCTCCAACTTGTTTTATACACTTGGAATGTTTTTGATAGAAGTAAACAAAATAAAATAAAAACTGAAGCCATGTTAACCCTAATCCTGAGATAGGGATAATACTCTTCTGGCCTTTTTGCTAAACACCAAAATCAAATGGTGGGTTCCCAAAAGCACCATGATGCTTCTCATGTGCTCTGCCTCTTCCTTTATTGTCTAATGAAGATATTATTAGGATATATAGTTCCTGCAAATTCCCAAACTGTTTTATATTCAAGTGACAGCTATGGCTGACAACTAAGCTCGACTTAGAGCCCTTAATACAATATTAGTATGTTGATTTAGTGAATAACTAGTAACTAGTAGTGGAACTATTTTGGAAGGATTAGAGTATTAGGAAAGAAGAATGTCAGAATGCTACTAAGGTCTAGCGGTAAGCTTCTTTGCTGGTAAGCAAAATGTCTGAAGTTGGGCTATTTTAAATGCTTGGAAAATTCGGTTGATAATTTCCTGGCGACTCTTGGATCATGAAGTATCTTGTTTTGCACATCACTGCCTTCAGTTGCATCATGAAGTTTCTTGTTTTGCACAGAACAGGGACACGATATGAACAAACTGAAGTCACAAATAAGAATTTCAGTGAAGTGAATCTAAACAAAGGAAAGAAGGAAACAGATTATAATAGGCTTCAGTCAAGCAAAACATAGATAGGTCTCCAACATTTCGCATTACTACCACAAAAGAAGAAACAACCACATAATATGCAGAAAAGAAACATATCGATTTCAAAAGAAAACATAGCAACTAATTAAGCAGCAACCGAACTTCATCCAGCTTGATCAAACACAACAATAGCCTTATTCTGATATATTCTCTATGATCATCATCTCTTACAGTTGAAGTTGCAGAAAGAGTTGGCAATGACATAGGCCAGATGAGAACTTACATAATCAACTTGTTCGATCGAGAGAGAGCTAGAACATGGATGTGATTAAGTCGAAGAGATCCTCTAGCTCAGCTATCTTGCCTAGGATCTCAACAGTTCTTGCCAGCTTGCTGCTTTCCATCCAATCCAACGCCTTTTCCACTGCATCCTCGACCTTTTTCTTAACAGACTTATTTTTGCCGTCCTTGACAGCATTCTTCAAGTTGTTAGCATGGTTCTCCAGCGCATACCTTGCCGAAACAATTTTCTTGTTTTCCTCATCTTCCTCCCTGTAAATCTCTGCTTCGAGAACCAATTTCTCAATCTCCTCCCTGCTCAATCTGCCATTATTGTTTGTAATCGTGATCTTCTTCTTTTGCCCAGTGCTGTTATCCTCGGCAGAGACATTTAAGATGCCATTGGCATCAATCTCAAAGCATACAGCGATCTGGGCCACACCCTTGGGAGCAGGAGTGATGCCTGAAAATACAAATCCTCCTAACAAGTTGTTATGCTCGACCAACACTCTTTCTCCTTCATACACATTGATTTTCACCCAGTCTTGATAGTCATAAAGAGTACGGTATACAAGAGCTTTCTTAGTTGGAATTCTAGTATTCCTTGGGATGATGACAGACATAATTGTGCCTTCAACAGCCACGCCAAGGGATAAAGGGGTAACATCCGCGAGAACCAAGTTTTGGACCCTATGGTCGCCATTGCCGCACAAGTTTGCAGCTAGTAATGCAGCACCATGTGCGACCGCCTCGTCAGGATTGATATTCCTGCAAAGCTCCTTTCCATCGAAGAATTCTTGCAGCAACTTCTGGACCTTGGGTATTCTAGTTGATCCTCCAACAAGAACAACGTCATCAATTAATTCTTTCTCCATATTAGCATCCTTCAAGCATTTCTCTACAGTCAGAATGCAGTCACTGAAGAGTTTTTTGTTGAGATCTTCAAACTTAGCACGAGTAATGGTTGTGTAGAAATCGATGCCCTCAAAGAGAGAATCAATCTCGACATTAGTTATGGAAGCAGAAGATAAAGTTCTTTTTGCCTTTTCGCAGGCAGATCTCAATCTCCTTACTGCCCGAGGGCTGCTATTTATATCCTTGTTCGGATTTTTCCTCTTAAACTCTTGAATGAAATAATCCACCAATCTGCTGTCAAAGTCTTCCCCTCCCAAGTGGGAATCCCCAGCAACAGCCTTAACCTCAATATTACCATTTTCAATGGTAACAATAGAGACATCAAAAGTACCACCACCGAGATCAAAAATAAGAACATTTGACTTCCCAGATTCTGATGATCTCTTATCAAGACCATAAGCGATAGCAGCAGCAGTTGGCTCGTTGATCATACGAACGATATTTAGGCCTGCAACTAAACCGGCATCCTTGGTTGCTTGCCGCTGTGAGTCATTGAAGTAGGCAGGAACTGTGATGACTGCATTCTTGACAGTAGTACCAAGGAATGTCTCTGAAATTTCACGCATTTTCATCAGAACCATGGATGAAATTTCCTCTGCTGCAAATTGCGTCTTTTTACCCTTGAATTCCACGCTGATCATGGGCTTGTCGTCAGGTCCAGCAACAACATCAAACGGCCACAGCTTAATATCTTCCTGGACAGAAGCATCACTGAACCGCCTACCAATTAAGCGCTTGGCATCTGAACAATTCGGTTCGGTTAATATATTGGTTTTGACAAACAACAATATGCTAATGTTGTCGAAATGAATTTGAACAAGCAACATATATAAAGTACGATATAAACATCTCTTGTAGGCTGGACTTGAGACATCTCTTTACTCATTCCAAACCCTTAATTACCATCTGAGCTACAGGCTTATTACAAGCTTACAACTCAGTGGTCACATTATATATCATATATCTTACATGTTTTGTTTTATGTTTCTATCTTATTGAATAAAATGATGATGTGAAAACTACCCTCAGTACTTGTATTGTATCTGTTACTTGTCATTTAAGTGTTACAGAATTTTCTATCTCTACTACTATAATGGGAGAAGGTCTTAGTATAATTTGTCCATATCTCAACCCGTGCAACGCACGTGCTGGTAGATGTTCTATTTTACTTAAAGTGAGAAGAACCTTTTTTTTTGAGAAACGGGATAGAGCCTTAAACTCCAGCCTAGAAAATATTATATTAAACTAAAAAAACAGCTTATAAGAGGGCAAACTGAAAACAGGAGCATCCCAAACATAACCGCAACAATAACATAGGAAAACAGCTAATGAAAGATTAGTTTCCGAACAACAACAACAACAACAAATTCAAAAGGGACCCGGACCCGTCAATTCTAAATATTCATCTTCCAAACTCAAAACTCATATATTTTTCTCCTCTCCTCTCCTCTATTCGGGTAGGGGACTGGGTCCGGGTAGTGAAGGACCCGACCCGACCCGATACCATTGCTATTTGCAATCCCTCTCTTTCACTTGACTAAAATTAGTTTTTTTGGCACTGCGAAGAACTAGAGATATTCAGTGATAATTGTATTGCTTTAGTTACTTATTTACGTGTTTTTTTTCAAGCATAAAACACTTAACACATTCAAAAAGAGTAGCAAGAATTACCAAAAACAGTGTTGGTGGGGTTGCTGGCGACCTGGTTCTTGGCAGCATCACCAATGAAGCGGTTGTCACTGGAGAATGCGACGCATGATGGAGTTGTGCGGTTGCCCTGGTCGTTGACAATGATCTCCACCCGATCGTTCTGCCAAACTGCGGCACAAGAGTACGTCGTTCCAAGGTCAATTCCAATTGCTGGGCCAGACGATTTGCTGCTGCTGCTTCCCTCCATCTCTCTGCTTCTATGAACTCTCTCAAGAAACTATATATTGCTGAAACTGCTAAAGAAGCATCACTTTATATTATCAATCAAGTATCGTTCCGAATCTTCCCACCAAAGAAAGTTCCAACTTGACGACCCCCCCATTTTAAAAAAAAAATTTCTACTTGACGACCCACCAAAGAAAGTTCCAACTTGATGACCGCCGCCGGCCCCCCCTACGTCCAACAATCATAAATATGTACCCTATTTGAATTATTTAAAGAAGTTTTAACTCAATAAACTTTCCTTTATCAAAAAGGCTAAGAGAACACTGAAACAAATGACATAATTATGAATACAACTGTATGACTGAGTTCATCCTAATTTTCTTCACTATCTAGGCTCAGAACTTTTTGAATATTAGTGTGAGATGTATGCTTCAGCCCCCCAAATATGTTTTAAAGCCCACCTCATATATATTTGGGTCTTCTATTTATTTTTTTGGGCACAAACCCAACTCTATTCCATCTAGTATCTATAACAACTTTATCTCTCTAGTATTTATATATATTTTGAATGTTATCTTGTGTGAATTTTTTTTTCCTTAGCCCTCCTAAGTTTTCAATCCTGAATCTGCCCCTATTCAGAGTACTGATAAAATACAGAGTCATACAATACATAAATAAAACATAACTTGTTCCTTCATTTCTATAATCTAATATCTTGTATGCTATTTTTTTGTATTTCTTTATATAGCTTTTTCAGTTGCTCTACTTGTTATTATTGAATATTCTGATATTAACTTATCAGTTATATATATTTTTTCTAATAGTCTTTTATCAACGTCTTGTATTTTATATTTTGAAAAATTTTTAATCTTAGTTTCTTTATAAAAAAATTTTTGTCAAGTATCTAGTTTTTAGATTAGAGGGACATTATAATTTCTAATTTTTAAAATTGGGTCATATAAGAAATTTACTTTTAGATTTTCAGTTGGATAATTATTTTTTAAAAAGGAATAGATTCATATATATTTTTTAAAAGTGGGCCAGGTTGTGACAATCACTCACTACTTGGTGACTTGACTTTACTCCGTCAACGTCAACGTCTACGGGAGTTAGGCGAATTTTTTTCCAAATTGACCCTTTTTGCAAAAGTATTGCCACAAACGACCTGTTTTTTTTTTTATTTCCACAAACGCCCTACTCGCTTTTTGAGAAAGCGGGTTTGGTACAAACCCTCGCGCTTTTTCAAAAAGCGAGTCTTGGGTTTCAGAAAATTGGAAACCTAAGACTCGCTTTTCGAAAAAGCGGGATAGTTTGTACTAAACTCGCTTTTTCCAAAAGCGAGTCTTGGGCTTCTTTGCCCAGCAACACTCGCTTTTTGAAAAAGCGGGGGTAATTATACCACACTCGCTTTTTCAAAAAGCGAGTGTCGATTGGGACTTAAACCCCCGCCCCCAAAACAGATCTCACTTCTTCTCTATCTTCCTCAAGACTCGCTTTCGAAAAACCCTAACCCATCGCTCGCAATCTTCGATTTGTGGCCTATTTCATCAAATTAGCCGTCGATTAGCTCCTAAAATCTTCCCTTTCTCATCCCAATCTAGTTGCCCACGTTGTGGTTGAGTTTTATTTTCGAAATTTTGGGTGATTGCGGTGGATTGAAGAAGAAGGGGTGGAGGTCGGTGACGCGCGCGATTTGGTCGGTGAAAAGAGGGGATTGCGGTGGTTCAATTCCTGCGTGAAGCTTGAGGTATATTTCTAGAACTCAATATTTTCTAATTTTGTATATATATTGTGTGTAATATGTGGTGGTGTGTGTAGAATTTTTGAACGGTTTGTTTGTAGTCTGTGTAGAATTTGGGGATTTGTGAGTAAATGTGTAATTGTGATTTTGTGAGTAGTATTTGTGCATATGCGCATATGTGAGTAAAAGTACAATTGTGCATGTGTGATTTTGTGAAAGTAATTGTGCATATGTGATTACTGTGTGATTACTGGCATGTTTATGGATATACAGTTCTCATGTCATTAGTTCTGAATTTGTTCTCAAATTTTAACCACTGGCATGTTTATGGATGTAACTTCGTGTAACTGAGTTTTACTGGATATTTCTTTTTCAATTCAAGTAAACAATTTGCATCTATTTGCCAAATTCCATAGTCAAGAAATAAGAAAAAATTGTAGAATCAGATTGGGTGTGGAGCATTTGTATTTGTGTGCATAAAAGTTAGATTGAGTGCAGGAAATTATTTGTGACTTTGTGACTTTGTGAGTTGTATTTGCATTTCAATTATCTTTAGCTTCCGTGATGAATTAAATTGCTAAAATAAATTTGGATTTGTTAATAATGAATGCTCGTTCCTCATTGTAGGATACTTTTTTTTTTTGAAAAAATGCCACGGAATAAGGGACGTGTGGAGGCTGGCGGTAGTAGTAGAGCCAATCGTGGCGAGGGACCACGCACATCTTTTGGCCCACCTCCACGCAGTGGACGTGGTGGTGGTCGTCGTGGTGGAAACGAACGAAGTAATGTAAGTTATATTTTTTTTTGCATTCGATTTGTTTCACTGTCATATAATTGATTGATATATTTATTTGCTGATGTAACTGGTGTTTTGCAGGTCCCAACAAACCAAAATGTGGCTGGTACTTCGTCGCCTGCCCCTTCTTCATCTACGGTTCCGCTTGTTGGTCCAGGTCCACTCGACCCCAGTCTTCTAACTTGTCAGTCGCACCATCGCTCCAAAGATGTGTGGGAGGGGGATTCGAAAGAGTGTACCTTCCATGGGGGGCATCCTCTCCCTATGCACCCACGGATTCACCAAATACTACGGGATTGCGGCCTATATGGCATCGCACTGATGAGCGGCATCAAGTGCGATCGGCCTCTACTGACAGCACTCTTGGAGAGATGGCGTCCTGAGACCCACAGTTTCCACTTGTCAGCTGGGGAGATGACTGTTACGTTGCAGGACGTTTCAGTCATCACAGGCCTCCCGGTGGATGGGCAGGCGGTGACCGGCTCCATGGACTTCGACGCGGCATACTTAGTAGAAGAATACCTAGGTGTCGAAGTGGAGACAGGTGCAGTAGTAGGGAAACAAATTCGTCTGAAGTGGTTGAAGGAAAAATTTAAAGATAAATTGACAGATGATTCGACCGAAGAGGAGGTCCAGATGTACTGCAGGGCGTACATCCTAACTCTTTTTGGAGGGGTACTATTCTCTAACTCAAGCGGTCATTCCGTTCCCCTCATGTACCTCCCGCTTATTGCCGACCTTGGACGAGTCGGCCAGTATAGTTGGGGTAGTGCCGCCCTAGCAGCCCTCTACAGGAGTTTGTGCCTGTGTGCCCTCGGGTCCGTGCAGATGAATGGCCCGATGATTTTGCTTCAAGTGTGGAGCTGGGAGCGTATCCATGTTGGGCGTCCCGTAGTTAGAAAACAATCACCCAGCTGGATCAATCTCCCTGAAGACCCGTACATGCTTCCTCCTCTAGGTGTGTACTGGTCGGGTAACCTAACCTGGACTGCCAACCCGAACAGATGCCTGACCTACTACCGTGATGAGTTGGACAGGTTGGCAGACAACTGCGTTGTATGGATGCCCTACACGGAGGAGCGTCTAGCACGATTACCGCCCAGTGCCTTGTATAGGCGAGACCTTTGGCTGACCAAAGCACCGCTCATTAACTTCAGCACTGTCGAGTTGTATTTTGTTAGCAGAGTACTACGGCAGTTTGGTCTCCAGCAGTTGATACCAGTAGCTGAGCCCTTCAATGCTGATCTCCATAAAATTACCGGAATGGGTCGTACGCCAGGTCACAATTGGGCGGAAAGTTTCTCCACCTATGTCGAGAGATGGAACCTCCAAAGATTTGATGAAATAATCCGCAACATTCCTCCATTCCAATTAGCAGACCACGCGAACTATATGAATTGGTATCGGAGGATGACAAGGCGGTACATCTCTCCGACAGGACAGACTCCAGCCGGTGTGGTGATGCCTATACGTCGACCGGCGGCAGAACCGGTAGATGTGCACTCCATGCATTTGCCGATGTTTCAACCGAAGGCATCGGCTCTTCGCACGATTGTAAGTTTTATCGAAATTTATAAGTCTTTTATTTTTTTTGAACTCTAACTACAAAAAACAATATATTATATTTTGTAGATGGCCCAGACTTGGAGTATGGGCAGGAAATGTGCAGCAGTATTGAGTAGCAACGTGGCCGATGCGGTGAAGGACTTCGCACGCGAAATGCTGACATCCTGTCGAGCTCAGGCAGATGCTGTGGGGGAGGGGGCGACCTTGGATGCAATCTTAAACACTCCCGCACATCGGACTAATACACGCCAAAGACGATTCAAGAAAGTCGCTAGTAAGCCACCACGTCGTACCGTTGTTGAAGAAGCAGAGGAGGAGCAAGTAGAGGAGGAGGACCAAGCAGAGGAGGGCGACCCATTAGAGGGTTTGACACAGTTGACTCCATCTCCCCGAGCGAAGAGGCAAAGGAAACGAAATGTAATTTATACACCGAATCCTTGACCCGTACATGTTTGTAGTTGAATGTTGTATTTTGTTTAGTCAAATATTGTAAATAACTTTTGAATAGTTCTTTGAATGAAATTCGAATTTTAGAATGGGGTGTGTCCAGAATGCCCAGAATACACCCTTGAATGTTTCCTCACCAGGGCCAGACCCATACTTATCCCAGTGAACAACGGTTCCTGTATTTGCAGATTGAATTGCTGTGAGTAGAGCAGGTAACTTTGTGTATGCTTCTTCGAAGGTACCATACAACCTCTCGATGGCTTTTTGTTTTGCTCGCCAAGCTTTCTTATAGGAAATCTGATAATTATATTGTATTTTAACAATCTCAATAATTGACCTCGGTGATAAAGAGGTATCTTTTTTCACCACATCAACAATCAGATTACAAACAATATTGTAATCAATTTTAAGGTGATCTTGATTGAGCGTTGGATTCGTACAAGTGTGTGGCCCAACTATCTTCTTCACCACAAAATTCGTCCCGCCTTTTGGAACCATCGCTCGTAATCTCCAAGGGCAGCCAACATCACTTACTCCGGGGGGCCCTTGCACGATCTCCTCAATGGTACGTTTTCTAGGTGCCATTTTGCATTTAACAGTGTACAGTGACGGTGTAGATTTCAAAGTTACAAATTCACGATGCTTTTTGATAGAATACAACTTCACTGCCTGTTGAATCGACTGCTTACTTATAAACTCCTGTCCAACGTACAATTCGTCTACATTGGACGAACCAGACGACTCTTGAGGAACTAGGTTTATTCTAGCACCTTCAGCCATTTCCTCAGTAACATGACCGTCAACATTGCCGTAGCTATAAGTACCTCTGGCTTCATTAGAACTGCTGTTCGTGGGATTTACATTTGCACCACTGTCAACATCTTCATCATCGTCTACGTCATCAGTGTCACCACTATCAACATCTTCATCGTCTGTTTCTTCATCATCTTCATCATCTTCTAATAAGCTGTTGTTACAGACTGCATTTTCAAAGAGTTCAAACATGCTGTTATTTGGAACAGAGTCAGGAACCGGGCTAGGTTGGCGTGTCGGCTCAACATTTACAGAATCCGGAATTGGAGCATGGGCGAAGGTGTTTTCTTGTGAGGATATCGGATTTGGTTGTGATGATTGATCGGGGGTAGGCCTCGACTCCTGTGTAGGTACTACCCGTATGAAGCTTGCACTGGGGATATCATGTGGCTGAGCATTCACAACTCGAATTTGCTGAATATATAACTCTAATACAGACCAAGCACAATTGGGATCAAATGTCCTAGCAATCAATGACTTCAGCGCATTATCAGTAGGTACGGGCACTGTCATAAAATACTGACCATCTCCTCTTCCTGCTGAGTATCGAGCTAAAATTTTCACATTCCATTCATTCCTATCCCAATTAGTAACTTCATAGATTTTCCCAACTAGTTCTTCAAATGTAATGGTACGGGGTACCCAAACTATTTCCGGTTCTAAATGACTATAAGAACAACCAATCTCTGGATCACGAATTATTTCACCACCAAAATATAACCAAATAGGAATCTCCAAATCCATACCTACGTTAATTTATACCAATAATCGAGTTATTATCAACCCATAAAGAAAACCTATTTAAATTAACAAAATAATGGGGAAATAAACAACATACCTTCACAATAAAGTTGCTTCCCTTTTGAAGTATACCCAAATTCCAACAAATTAAACCTCTAACGGAAGATGGGTTTAAGTTGTCCAAAGCAATTTTGTGGGTAATTCAACAAAATATGAGGGTATTTTGACGAATTTGAGATGAGAGATGGGTTAGGGTTTCGCGAACGAAGAGGAAGAGAAAGAATAGAGAGAAGAAGTGAGATCTGTTTTGGGGGCGGGGGTTTAAGTCCCAATCGACACTCGCTTTTTGAAAAAGCGAGTGTGGTATAATTACCCCCGCTTTTTCAAAAAGCGAGTGTTGCTGGGCAAAGAAGCCCAAGACTCGCTTTTGGAAAAAGCGAGTTTAGTACAAACTATCCCGCTTTTTCGAAAAGCGAGTCTTAGGTTTCCAATTTTCTGAAACCCAAGACTCGCTTTTTGAAAAAGCGCGAGGGTTTGTACCAAACCCGCTTTCTCAAAAAACGAGTAGGGCGTTTGTGGAAATAAAAAAAAAAACAGGTCGTTTGTGGCAATACTTTTGCAAAAAGGGTCAATTTGGGAAAAAATTCGAGTTAGGCATGCCCTAAATTCATTTATTCAATCCAAGCCACCATTCAATCCAAGCCACCAACTACGGTACGAGTTGACATGTTTGACTGCACAAAATGCAGAACGTAGATGTATATTAATTGTAAGCAGCTTTTTGTTTTGAGTAATGCTTCGTCCACTTGTCAATTTTACTATTATTTTGGTCATTATCTTAAGTGGCATACTTCTATTTTTTTGAGGAAACAAATAGAGACAAACGGCTCCAGCCAAACAAATAAATATATTAATCAGAATAATGTACATACAATACAAAAGCAGATAGTTACAAATTTACAAGATGTAAACAATATATACAATAATAATCTTAGGAAAAAGCAACAGTGGCTGATCGAACCCAACGACAGCAGCGCAGAGCCCATAACGAACCAGAACAACACCATCACCGAAGAAAACGCACCGGGGACCTCAAAACTCAAATCCCAGGAGCACCATCGAAGCATAGCAAGCGATACAGATACAATTAAGCAGCTCCCAAAAGGGACAGAGCGGACAACAGAACAGGCAAGGATCAAATAATAAGAAACCAGACTGGTAGGATAAGATAGTAGCAAGCAAAGAAAGAATACACTTGAGTTAAATCCGCTGAAATAAACTCGCTGGATCTCAAATAGTCAAATCAAGAAACCCTCGAGGGAGGAGGGAAATCAGCTCTGATAATCGAGAGAAACTCTCAAAGCCGAGAGCATCTCTAACCAAGAAACTTCCCAGTTAGCCAATAATATATACAACCAGCCATACTGATCTCTAGAAAGAAAGGATATGCCAGATGAATAATTCAACAGCCAAAACAAACCATGATAATAAACTTCATAACGAGGCAACTAGTCAGCCGAGACAACACCACCATTGGTTTACAACTAAACAAAAGCAAACTGACAAAATGAGCCGCTACCAATCATTGATCAGTGCATAATCCCAATCATAGAGTTAATACACCCAAGACGATAAAGACCATGGGAACAAACAGCTGAGTGCCTCAATAAAAAGTCAGAGCGAAGAAGAAAAAAAACATGTACAGCGAAATATTAAAGAAAAAGAAGAGTCACAACGAGAAATAATGAGCCAGATGCAAGAACACAGACTGAAATGCACTGTTAGCGCATTGGTATACAGCGCACACCCCAAACATAACATAGAACATGAATTAAACTTATACTAGTTTAAACTGCGTATCAGCAGAGGAAACATCCATTACGACCAAGTGAGGGAGACAAGCAAAGAGATAAAACAAAGCAAGGAGCTCTAAACATATGAGCTCAGAAAGATGACAATCATAACGAGCTGATCCAAAGTGGCATACTTCTATTAAAAAGTTCTTTTTCCTACTCTATTTTCTCCTCCCTGTTGAGATGTGCCACCTAAAATAGTAAAGAAAAATATAGTGAAATTGGTAATTGATGTAGCATTACTCTTTGATTTTTATTATTACTAACGGTGACAATAAGTGTCACGGGTTTCATAAATAAGTTATTTAACAAAATATACAACTATAAGATAGAGTTTGATGTTCATATATTTCAATAAGCTGGATCATTATACTCTTTACTATTCCAATAAGCTGGGTCATTATACTCCCTTCCTAAAAAAGAACCCACCCCTGAATAAGAAGAGTTCTATGCCCAAAATACAATCACCAAGCTACCTATATATCTCTACTATTTTAATGGGAAAGTTGCGGTTGTAAACAAACAAATCCTAATTTTGTAACTGAGCAAACTCGTACAATATACGGCCAAACTAAATCCATCAAACATACCCGTGTAATGCACGTGCAGTCCCTAAAAAAGAAATATTTTAGCAAATGCCCCCATTTGAAATGTGAAAACTAGCATATACCCCCACTATTTTTAAAAACTAAGAAATACCTCTATCTCTAATATTATAATGGAAGAAGGCCTTAGTGTCATTTGTAAATGTTTTGTCAATCTACCAACCCGTGCAATACATGTGCATAACTATTTTAAAGGAGGTTCTAAGTTCAAATCCAGATTATGTCTAAATTTTTATTTTAAAAAACTATATTTATTAAGACGTGCATTGCACGTGTAAATTACTAGTATATACTCCCTCCGTTTCACTTTAAGTGATATTCAGGATTTTTTCTTGTTTCAGTTTAAGTGATATTATCCAATTTTTTTCCTTTTTTCCCAAGAAATCCCTTATTTATGTTGAAATTTTATCTTCATTACTCATCTTATTCCTTTCAAATATTCTTAGACAATTGTATTTTCAAGTTTCTAGATTTTGTTTTCTCCAAAAATTTAATGCCAACTCAAAATTTGTATTGAGAAAGCATTAATTACAATTTCTTGAAATCAGAATTATATTGGAAAAAGAATTAGTAATTAAATCATGGAGACTTATTAATAAGGGCATAGAGGAAAATAAATGTTTATCTCACCCTTCCTTAATCTGTGTGCAAAATTACTGAATATCACTTAAAGTGAAACGGATGGAGTATATATATAGAGAGAGAAAGAGACAAATATTCCATTGCAAATTGCTGTACCGTTTGTAAACGTACAAACCACTTAACTCGTCGTTAGTTAAGTTATAATGAACTCTTTGTTTGAAAACAACAGGTTTATTTTTAATATACCTTAACCCGTTATTGCCAATAACAGATTAAATGATTTGCATGTTTACAAATGCTACAGTAGCGTTTGCAATAAAAGATTGTTTATATATATATATATATAAAGGATTGTTTATATATATATATATATATATATATATATATATATATATATATATATATGAAAATCTTCCATTGTGCACCACCCCTCCGTGTGCACTCGGCCTTCCCGCATTTGTATCGACAATCTGAACCGTTCACATTGATCTACACATTTAAATTGGTCTAAATATGTAAAATCAAATCATTTGAAATTCATTTGCCCATCCATCACGTGACTATAAAAAATAATGATTTTTCGCCATACAATTTTGTAACACTTCAATGGATGGGCAAATGAATTTTAAATGATTTGATTTTACATATTTAGACTAATTTAGATGTGTAGATCAATGTGAACAGTTCGGATCGTCGATACGAAGATGGGAAGGCCGAGTACACAGACCGTGTGTACCATAGGTGGTGCACAACGGAAGAGAGAGAGAGAGAGAGAGAGAGAGAGAGAGAGAGAGAGAGAGAGAGAAATGTTCCATTGTGCACTAGGCCTCCGTGTGCACTCGTGTGCAATCGGCCTTCCCGCCTTAATATCGACAATCTTCACTCGTGTGCACTCGTATGTAATCGTTTACATTGATCTACGCGTTTAAATTAATCTAAATATGTAAAATCAAATTATTTGAAATTTATTTGCCCATCCATCATGTCACTATAAAAAACAACGATTTTCAGTCATACAATTTTGAAACACTTCAATGGATGGGCAAATGAATTTCAAATGATCTGATTTTACATATTTAGACTAATTTATATGTGTAGATCATTGTGAACGGTTCAGATCGTCGATACGAAAGCGAAAGGCCAAGTGCACACGAGTGTACACGGAGGCCTAGTGCACAACGGAACATTACACTCTATATATATATATATACTAGACTTGCCCATGAAAACGTGCCTACGGCACGTCTTCAGAACGATACAGCATATGAAAAGCCTTGGAAATAGTAAATCAATAATTATGTAGCTTAAGTTTGAATAGTATGACAATAATTAGTTGTAAATAAAAGTCTATGTTTTCATATATATATAGGCTTCTTCGGTTGCAAATGGGTCTGTGTGCACAGACCCGTGAGAACGTTAATCTGGAATGTTAATCTGGGCCCATATATTTTTTTATAAAATTTTGCCTTAACCCGTCGTTGGCAACGACGGGTTAAGGTAAAGTTCGAAATTTCAGATTTGTATACAGTTCTTCCCCCTCCTCGATCTCTCCCCACTTCTATTTCGTTTTTTGGCTGACACAAACCCAAGAACCCTAACCCTAATCCAAAATCGTCCGTTTCGACTACTCCTCCATTTTGCTCCTCCATTTGCAAACTCCGTTCCGCTCCTCCTTTTCCATTCTCATACAATCTCTCTCTCCCAATATCTACATCAAAAGCAAATCAAAACCCAAGTTCGGCCACAAATCGAAATATTGGAAAAATTCGGAATTATTTTGTAAGGTATCGACTAATTCTTTGCCTTAGTAGTTTTAATTTTGTTGATTTTTCAACTTTTCCATAGTAAATTATTTAGAAGTGCCCAAAAAATTCTTTGCCTAAGTAGTTTGTAGATGTAAAATTTTGAAGACTTTTAATATATTCAAGTGCCCAAAAATTCGTTGTCTTATTAATTTGTAGATGTTGAATTGGGAAGAGTTATATTTAAGTCCCGAAAGAAATCTACATTTAGTATTAATATATTGAAGTGCTCAAAGACATTAAAAAATTGTAAATGTAGAAATGTTTGCCTTACAAATTTAGTTTTATTTATGTTGATTTTTCACGTTCAATTTATACGAAAATTATTACAGATTTTTTTTAGTGCGGTTAAAGTATAAAACATTGCAAATGGCCTCCAAAAAATACTAAACTTTGCGAGTAGGTTGATCTCACGCAGCACAAGCCATACCAACTTGTAGAATTGGGTTTCGATTCACGGTTCGAGATATATGGTGGTGTATCGCTTTCGGTTTAAAAAAAACCTAATAAAGTGGTACATGGCCTTATCTCGCAAACCGTGGGTCGAAACCCACATCTACAAGTTTGGGTGGCTTGCGCTACGTGAATTCGACCAAGTTGCAAAGTTTTATAAATTTTGGATGTCGTTTGTGCGGTTTTCTCACGTTCCTCGCATGAAGAAGTAATTGACTTAGAATTTTTTTAGTGCGGTTAGAGTAGAAAACCATGCAAACGACGTCCAAAAAATACGAAATCTTGCGAGTAGGTTGGTCTCACGCAGCACAAGCCACCCCAACTTGTAGAAGTTGGTTTTGACTAATAGTTTGAGAGATAAGGCCGTGTGTCGCTTTTGGTTTTAAAAAAAACCTGATAAAGCGGTACATGGCCGTATCTTGCAATCCGTGAGTCGAAACTCACTTCTACAAGTTTGGGTGGCCTGCGTTATGTGAATTCGAGCAAGCTACAAAGTTTTATAAATTTTGGATGCCGTTTGTGTGGTTTTCTCATGTTCCTCGCATTAGAAGTTAATGACTTAGAAAGCATTTAGTGCAGTTAGACTAGAAAACCCTTCAAACGACCTCCAAAAAATACAAAACTTTGCGAGTAGGATAATCTCACGTATCACAAGCCACCCCAACTTGTAAAAGTGAGTTTTGACTCACGGTTGGAGAGATATGGGCGTGTATCGCTTTTGGTTGTAAAACCAAAATAAAGCGATACACGGTCGTATTTCTCGAAGCGTGAGTCGAAACTCATTTCTACAAGTTGGGGTGACTTGTGCTAGGTGAATTCAAGCAAATTGCAAAGTTTTACAAATTTTGGATGTGGTTTGTGCAGTTTTCTCATGTTCTCGCATGAAGAAGTAATTGACTTAGAATTTTTTAGTGCGGTTAGGGTAGAAAACCATCCAAACGAAATTCATAAAATACAAAATTTTGTGAATGGGTTGGACTCACGCGGCACAAGCCACCCCAACTTGTAGAAGTGAGTTTCAACTAACGGTTCGAGAGATAAGGCCGTGTGTCGCTTTTGGTTTAACAAAAACCAAATAAAGCGGTACACGGCCGTATCTCGCAAACCGTGAGTCGAAACTCACTTCTACAAGTTAGGGTGGCTTGTGCTAGGTGAAATCAAGCAAGTTGCAAAGTTCTATAAATTTTGGATGACGTTTTTGCAGCTTTCTCACGTTCCTCGAATTATAAGCTAATGACTTAGAAAACATTTAGTGCAGTCATACTAGAAAACCCTTCAAACGATATCCAAAAAATACGAAACTTTACGACTAGGATGATCTCACGTAGTACAAGCCACCCCAACTTGTAGAAGTGAGTTTCGACACACGGTTGGAGAGATACGGGCGTGTATCGCTTTTGGTTGTAAAAAACCCAAATAAAGTGATACACGACCGTATCTCTCGAACCGTGAGTCGAAACTCACTTCTACAAGTCGGGGTGGCTTGTGCTAGGTGAATTCAAGCAAATTGCAAAGTTGTACAAGTTTTGGATGCCGTTTGTGCATTTTTCTCACGTTCCTCGAATAATAAGTAAATAAAGTTAGAACTTTTTTATTGCGTTTAGACTAGAAAATCCTCCATATGGGTTTCAAAAAATACGAAATTTTGTGAGTAGGTTGGTCTCACCTAGCACAAGCCACCCCAACTTGTAGAAGTGAGTTTTGACTCACAGTTCGAGAGATACGGCTGTATATCGATTTATTTGGGTTTTTTCCACCAAAAGCGATACACGACCATATCTCTCTAACCGTGAGTCAAAACTCACTTCTACAAGTTGGGGTGACTAATGATATGTGAATCCGATCAAGTTGCCATGTATTGCTATTTTTGGGTGTCATTTGTGCATTTTTTTCCCACAATTTCGCTATATTTATTGATCATAGATAAATGGATATAACGCGTATTAACTAAGCCTAAATTTTCTTAACAGACTTATTTTTGCCGTCCTTGACAGCATTCTTCAAGTTGTTAGCATGGTTCTCCAGCGCTTACCTTGCCGAAACAATTTTCTTGTTTTCCTCATATTCCTCCCTGTAAATCTCAGCTTCGAGAACCAATTTGTCAATCTCTTCGCTGCTCAACCTGCCATTATTGTTCGTAATCGTGATCTTCTTCTTTTGCCAGTGCTGTTATCCTCCGCAGAGACATTTAAGATGCCATTGGCATCAATCTCAAAGTACTCAATGATCTGGGCCACACCCTTTGGAGTAGGAGTGATGCCTGAAAATACAAAGCCTCCTAACAAGTTGTTATGCTCGACCAACACTCTTTTTGTTAGGAATTGTGGCCTCAAATACACGTAGGCACAAAGTACTTGAAGTTGGAAAAGAAGAGGAGGAGATAAAGAAGCAAGAGAAGACAAGCAGCAAGTAGAAGAAGAGTAGCCTGGAGGGTTTCGGTCGACCGACCAGGGAGTGCGGTCGACCGACCCAAGACTGAGAGTTCTTCGAGTGTATAAGTCCAACAGAGGATAGGACGGTCGACCGACCTAGGGGGGTGCAGTCGACCGGTCAGCTCTCTAGGTTAGTTCTACACGTTGCAGGCGACCGTCACTAGGGGTGCGGTCGACTGGCAACGTCGGCTGATTATTTTGGGCTTACGAGTTTAAAGGCCCAATTGCTATATTTGTGTTTATCTTTGAGGGTTTACTTGGGGCTATATATATGAACGTAAACTCTAGGGTTAGGATTAACTTGTGTATCAAGAGGTGAGCCGTTATCATTGTTTAACTTCAAGAGAGATTGTACCGAGTGTTTCAAAGGTGAGAGAGAGAGATTGAGAGTTGTAATCTGTTTTATAATCTTAGTATTTCTTTGGAAATAAGAAGTATGTTATCTCTGCATATTGGTTGTGTTCTTGTGAGATCCATATATTGTGGTGGCTTGTTCTTGGTTCATCTAAGTCTTGGGAGTTTCTATTGCTTGTGGTGTGTTTCCGCTATTAGCACTACAAGTTGTGGGATAGATTCCTCCGATCAGTTTCTCCTTCTTACACTTTGATTTTCATCCGGTCTAGATAGTCATAAAGAGTATGGTATACACGAGCTTTCTTAGTTGGAATTCTAGTATTCCTTGGGATGATGACAGACTAATTGTGTCTTGAACAGCCATGCCAAGGGATAAAGGGGTAACATCCACGAGAACCAAGTTTTGGATCCTATGGTCGCCATTGCCGCACAAGTTTGTAGCAAGTAATGTAGCACCATGTGCGACTGCCTCGTACGGATTGATATTCCTGCCATGCTCCTTCCCATCAAAGAATTCTTGCAACAACTTCTGGACCTTGGGAATTCTAGTTGATCCTCCAACAAAAACAACGACATCAATAGATTTTTTCTCCATATTAACATCCTTCAAGCATTTCTTTACAGTCAGAATGCAGTCACTGAGTTGAGATATTCAAACTTAGCACGAGTAATGGTTGTGTAGAAATCGATGCCCTCAAAGAGACAATCAATCTCTACCACGGTCTTGGGAGTAAAAGATAAAATTCTTTTAGCTCTTTCACAAGCAGTTCTCAATCGCCTTAATGCCCGAGGGGCTATTAATATCCTTGTCCGAATTCTTCCTTTTGAACTCCTCAGTGAAATGGTTTACTAATCGGTTGTCAAAGTGTTCACCCCCCAAGTGCGAATCCCCAGCAACAGCCTTAACCTCAATGATACTGTCTTTAATGGCAACAATAGAGACATCAAAAGTACCACCACCAAGGTCAAAAATAAGAACATTTGTATACCATGATTTAGACGATTTCTTATCAAGACCATAAGCAATAGCAGCAGACGTTGGTTCTTTTGATCATACGGATGATATTTAGGCCTGCAATTAAAGCAAGTGTTACAGAGTTTCCTTCTTATTTACAAGGCCGGCCCTGAGTTCTCAGTGCCCGAGGCGAACTCCCGAAATGGGCCACACATACAAAAATAAAATAAAATAAAATAAAATAAAATAAAATAAAATTTGCACATTGTTGAAAACAGAATATGTATGCAAAATATATAAATTTGTTTTGAATCACTAAAAATTAAAGTCTCATATTCAATTCAAGTCTTCAAGCCTAAACCCAAATAATTTTTAATTTTTTTTAAAGGCTCATATATATATATATATATATATATATATATATATATATATATATATATATATATTTGATCATAAAAGGTTAGGCCTAGGCCTCCCCCATGTTTCATTAAAAAGTTTATAATAAAACAATAATCAAACATGGACAATGAAGTTCATGTCACCCACATGCGGGCCATCAAACTCATTCTCCGACCAAAATAAAGGTTCCCCTACCATACATGATAGTGACTGACCCCCAAAATAAATACATCAAAAAACATCCACCCAAAATACATCCAAAATACATACACCCAAAATATATCCAAAATACATCACATTCTGATGTCCAAATACATGCACCCCAAAGACCCAACAAGTAGACCCATGTGCATGTTCCTCTCTCTGTCGATCCAGGTAGTCACCCCACCTGCGATGTACCCTCCCTTTCTTGTGATTCTTCCTGACTGGTGGCGACGTCTGTGTATATATCCTTGATATTCTTCGTTTGCTCTTCACCTGTCGTTTTAGACCAGAATATGATATTAGTAATAACCTTGAGAAGCAATTGTTGATGCATGAAGTGTCTGTGTGTAATTCTAAAAATTCTATTGTTCCTTTCTAACCAAATACCCCAGCATATAGCAGCAACCCAAATACCCTAAATGTCAAAATTACTGCTGCGAATGTGTCCCTGTTTCCAGCCCACCCAAGCGTCAATTAGCGTTTGTGGTCCTGCCCCCTGGCTACCCATTCTGTGTAGTAGATCCCCCAAATTGGCCTTGTGAAGCTGCATGTCACTAGTAGATGGTCCATCGTTTCATTATCTTCGTTCCACATAACACAATTTGGCGGTCATTGCCATCTTCTTCTGGCCAAGTTGTCCCGTGTAAGAAAAGCGTTCCTACAAGCCAACCAATTAAAAGTCCTCACTTTAAGTGGGACATTCGCTTTCCAAAACAGGTCGTTTACTCTAACTCCCCCATCGCTTATCCTTTTGTAAGTCGATCTCACCGAAAAGACGCCACCTTTTTCTGCTTCCCATTTAGGTTTGTCTTCATGATCGCTCCCTGTTGGTTTCCAATCTTGTAGAAAATCAATAAGCTCCTGTTTTTGTTCTCTGGCCTCTCTGTTTAGACCTGGTGTAATTCTTGGCCTCCACTCCTCATTCCTCCAGTTTCTAGCCACCCGATTATATTTCTCCGTAGCGAATTTGTATGCTACCGGGAATCTTCTCTTTAGAGTAATAGGTCTTCACCATTTGTCCTTCCAGAAACATATAGTAACTCCATTACCAATGGTAAATGTAACCCCTGAGATGAAAATGTCTCTAGTGTGAGTGACCCCTCGCCAAAACCCTGACGCAGATTCTTGATTTTTCTATTTCTTGTGCATGCAGCCATTCTTCAAGGAAGACGCCTTTATGAGTCTACCCCATTTTGTCTTAGTCTTTATTTTGAGTTTCCACCACCATTTGCATAGTAAAGCTTGATTCATTTGACGAATGTTGACCACCCCCAATCCACCAAGCTCTTTTTCGTCTGCACACAATACCCCATTTGATTAATGCATACCCTCTCCCTTCTACTGCCCCATGCCACAGAAACCGTCTTATGAGTCTGTCAGTTTTTTTGGTTACTCAAACCAGTATCTCGTAAAAAGATATAAAGTACAGAGGAATAGCGCTAACCATCGAATTGAGCAAGATTAAGCGTCCCCCAAAAGACAACATTTTACCTTTCCAGCCCTCTAATCTGCTTGCAATTCTGTCGATTAGGCCCAGCCAGTCCACCCTCTTAAGATTTTCAGTTCCGATCGGTAATCCCGGGTACTTAATAGGTAGTTTCGGTACCGGGCAGTTAAGAATATTTTGGTATAGTGTTCTTACCTTCTCCTGGATCCCCTAAAAATGTGATGGAGCTTTTGTGGAAATTAACTTTTAGTCCCGACCACTCTTCAAATAAGTATGGGCCCCACTTCAAGAAAGTAGCCTGCGCAATGTCGCACTCATCGAAGATTAAAGTATCATCTGCATACTGGAAAAGTATCTGTAACCCCTGTTTTCGTTAAATTGTATTTTCGAATATTTTCCCGTGTTTTAAATTAAACTATTCTCCTTTTAAATTAATATATTGTTTAAACTATTTTGTGAAGCCCAAAATTTGATTATTCAACTATTTTTAGTATTTGAAATATTTGGAACCCAATTCTTATTATAAGCCCAGTAAATTTAAATTAAACCCAATGGTCCAATTATTTATTTGAGCCCGATTCTATATTTAAATAATTAAATTGTTTGAGCCCAAGGACCAGGCCCACCTCCTATTGGGTCTTGATCCGCTAACCCAAACCCAAACTCCATTGTTGACCAGATCCAACAATTAATCCATAAACTTCTCCCGTAACCCCCCAATTAATATTCCTAATAATCTGCATCCTAATCTGTTATTTGAATCCCGTAACCCCCTCCCCTACAATCACTCTCCTCCATAATTTTATATTATTTCTATACAATTATAATACTAATATCTCTCTCTCTCTCCCGTACTCCCTCCCTCTGATTAAAAACTCAACCAAAACAAAACCACCAAAGCAAAACAAAACCAAACGAGCAAACAAATCCAAACCTTCCACTTCGTCTTCTCCACTCCCGCTCTTACCGCCATTGCTACTCCCGAAACTTCGCCAATCGCTTTCCACCTTCTCCACATCGCCGCCACTCCCCTCGTCAACCCCATTGCCGTCGCCATCCCGCCTCCTCCTCGCAGCCCTCCACTGCGCCGTTCCTCCGCACTCGCCACTCCATCACCAGGCTCAGTCGACCATCCCGACACCATCGTCCCACCATCCTCATCTTCGTCACCCGCCGTCAATCCTTTCATCTTCCTCATCGTCGTCTTCATTCCTCTCGCTCCCCCCACGAACCCATTACGCCGTTGCTCCACCACCGTAGCTCCTCCACCTCCGCCTGGCCTTCCGCCATTGCCGAAATCAGGAGCTCTGCCTCCCCTCGCCTCATCGACCGAACTGCCGTAGTCGTCGCCAAGCCTCCACCAGCCACAGCCGACCTCGCCTCCGCCTCCTCTATTTCCTCTGAAGAAAACAGAGCTCCACGTTTCGTCGGAGTCCTCGCCGATTGTGTCGCTTCCCGACCAATCGCCGCTACGCCGTCGACGCCTCCCTCCATTCCCCTCGACGCCGAGAATGCCCAACCGCCGTGAGCGCCGCCCCACCGCTCTCACCCTCCCGATCGCTCTCTCCCTCTGTCAAATTTGAGAAGATGAATTTCCATTGGAGGGATTCGCCGTTTCGTGTTCTGGCCACTCCAGATCCTACTTGGTGTTCCCTATTTTGGCTCAGATCCGGTGTAGGAGGAGATCGCTGATTGGACGCTTCTGGTGTGTGGTGTTTGGCGCGCAGCAGATCCGTAGACCCTGTTCACTGTTTGTTGTCGATCTGGTGTGTATGAAGGATCCTATTGGCTGGATTCGGTGTTCTGCGTTCTGTGCACACCAGATCCAGTCTTGCTGTCCCGTATTTGGATCTGATCCCGGTGTGGAGTTTGCTCTAGTTGCTGACTTTATTGCTTGGATTTCTTGCACGTATTTTCGCGCATAATCTTCAATAAAAGGCAAGTATCTCTTGTACAATTTTATTTGTTCTAGTACAAGCCATTGTAAAAATACCGCAAGTATACTATCTTTGACTCCAATTCGCATTCATAAGTCGAATTGATACCCGTTTCCATTCTCAATCCGTCAATCCTGTATTCACATGTGATCGTGAATACTTTTGCTATCCTATGCATGACACGAACACAAATAAATACAAACATAAATACTTTTAGAGATTATACATGTTAGTGTGAATGATTATACTACCCATGATAATAATTTGAATGTTGTTTTATTATCCCTAAATTTTGATTAAGTTTAATACATGAAATCAGTCACTTTGTAGTTACCATATTATTTTATATGACCCTAAAATATTGTGGACCCATATATGTAATAAAAGTTAGAGCCAAGTATGACATTTTAAACTACATGTTTCGCATCTCATGACTTAAGAACATAATTCATGCACAATTCCTAGATGTTCCATGTCCATATCTTGACTTCGTGATGAGGACATCAGTTCCAGACGATTTGGTCGTTTCTATCAGTGCAGGCGTCGTCTTTATCAGCTGTTTTATTCAGTTTAGGATTTTTATTTTATTTCCATTTTTGTTTCTGGCAATTATAGCCATATGTAATCTTTTTGTAATTTTTAGATTTTGAGAATATTTTGGAGATGTGTTTCAAGATGTAATTGAGTCTATTTAAAGGCCTTGAGATTAATGAGAAAGCATGCCATTATTGATTAAAAAAAAATCTGTGTTGAGTTTTGCTCTTCCTATTTCTCTTTTGTGTGATACAACTGAGATCTCCATTAGGATTTGTGATAAATCCTAATCAAATTTTAGGGTTTGTGATAAACTCTAAAATCTACCCCAATTAAAAAATCCCCAAATACAAATCCCTAACACAAACCCTAATCCCCTAATCACATATCCATACCAGCCGCCAGCCATTGCAAACTCCCCTTTCATCTTCTCCATCCTTCTCCTTATCCCGTTCTCTCCTTACTTCAGAATACCCCTTCTCCCTAACCCACCGAAACCCTAATCGACCTCGCCATCGATCCCCTTTTCGGATCTCCAACAACCCCGACCCCGAAAACCGAAGCCATCGTCCCCGATCGACTTCACCTTCACCACCTCACCGCGACCACGCCCTTCATCCCCAAACTCCGTCGACCCATAACCACCACCACGACAACCTCCACTACCCTCGCCTCCTTCCTCCTCAACTCCCGCTTCCCCCTTCTTCTCCCTCCTCCTCCCGATCCAGACCAAGATCCCCACTCCTCATCACCCCCGAATCCTTCCACAAGCCCTTCTAGTCAAAACCCTAATCCCACGGACTCCAACGGCTATGCTGCTCCCGTGCGCCTCCATCGGCGCCGTCGCCCCTCGCCGTCGATGCCACTCCTGCTCGCCATCAACCTGCCATCGACCAGATCAGCCAACCACTTTGGCTTCGTTGCTGACTGTGCTCACTGTGTTGCTGTTGCTGTCTAACCCTGAGATCGACACTGATTTCTTCGCATTCGGTATACTCGTTCCCTTATTAAGTATTTGTGTTTTACTGCCATATTATCTAGCATATTATCTAATTTGCATGTCGACTACAAAATACTGAGATTGAGTGATCCACATGCTAGATTAGAGTACGAATCGGTATTGTACTTTTTACTTGCTAAAACACGTAGGGATTTACTTATTGATTAAGGTTGAATTATTAATTGGGACTGTTACATTTGATTCAATTCTTGAAAACCCATCAAACCTGTTAACTGTTAACAATTTCCAACTTAGATCCGCACTTTCATGTTGGTAAAATTAACCCATTAAAATTCTTGGAAATTCTCTATTTTAGGGTTGGTTTTACATCACTTCGTCTCATTGCATTATGTTTGTGTTAACAAATTAATAAAAGTAACAAGCCGGGGTATAAGGAAAAGATTTAAGTAGTGGTCAATATAGAAGAGCGTACTCGGACGGGAGCTCGTGGTTTCCCAATGCAAATTGCAAATTACAAGTTGCAATTTTGCGAATTATATGTTTATATGTTTCACATTATATGTTTACACTATGTTTGACTCGATATGTTTCACGTTATATATTTGCACGTATCTCGATACAATATTGAATGACATGTTTTTTCGAGTACGTGACCAATAAAACCCACCACTAAATCTAAACGAAATTGTACTGACTGTAGCAACCATGTAGTAAAAATATGGATGCATGACGTGCTACTTAGATAGAATCAAATTACTAGACTTAAGATGTACACGTGCACTTGTATGACCCAATTACATGTTATATGTTCATGTTGACTTGATTATTCGTTTTATATACTACTTGTTTCATAATGCCTTATTCATACCATGTTTACATATTGCATTTTCCTTACTCTTGATTCCTTGCTCTTTTCCTGTTTTTCTTTTGTTTTATTTTTGTTCCAGTTTCCCTTAAGCTTGTACCCCCTTGCGGCCCGTAACTTGTATTAACGGGTCTTCTTGTTTCTCTTTTCTTTTCTTTTGTTATAATATACTTGCAGGCCTAAATGGAGAGTTACCAGAAGATGTCGCAGATCAAGTGTTTTAGACTTATAATTTATCATGTTATCGTATTAGTTTGTGTTTTATTTCATAAAACTCTTTATTGTAATCCGGGCTTGTTTGACCCGTAAAAATTTGTATTTCCCAGTTGTTGGTTAGTTATGGACTATGTCATGAATTTTCATTACTACATGGTGATTTTTATATGCCTGCGTGGTTTATTCTGTTATATTGTTGTTGAGTTTACTTGTACAGCTTAAGAATGGTGTGTTCGCACCATTCGCTGGGCCTTAGTCTCGCGCCTGCATTCTCGTGTTTTGGGAAGCGGGGCGTGGCAATATCATCTGCATACTGGATGTTCATTACAGCAGAAATATCCCCCTCATACCCAGTCCACTAATAAGTCCAGTTTGTCTGTAGGCGTGTAGCATTCCATGGAGCCTGTCCCCCACCAAAGTGAACATCAACGGTGAAAGCGGGTCTCCCTGTCTCAGTCCCCGCCTGCATCTTATTTCCTTCCTCGGCTCCCTATTGACCAGGATATTGACTTTGGACGAAGTTAACCATGTCTTTATCCATCCGATCCACCTATTTCTAAATCCTCTTCTTTCAAGAATCTCCAATAAGCATTTCCATTCTACCTTGTCATATGCCTTCTCAAAGTCTAACTTTAGCATGAAATCAGCTTTCTTACGTCTTTTCGTGTCTTGTATTACTTCCTGTACCAGTGCCACCCCTTCTAGAATATCCCTCCCTGCAATAAAACCAGTCTGATAGTCCTCGATAATATTCCCGATGATCCCTCCCAATCTATTAGCGAGGACCTTCGTGATGATTTTGACTGAGCAGTTAATCAAACTGATTGGCCTAAAATCAGTCACCTCTCTTGTGACCTATTTTTTAGGGATTAGGCAGACGTGAGCATAATTGATTCTTTCCAGGTTCAAACTTCCGTCATAGAACGCATTCATGATATCCATGATGTCCATTTTTACTAAGTCCCAAAACTGTTTGTAAAAAAATATCGGGAACCCATCTGGCCTAGGTGACTTATCCTGTCCCAATCCCAATACCGCTGTCTTGACCTCTTCCATGGTGAACGGTAGTTACGGAGCATCAACTCTCTCTTGTGTTTCTCCTTGCAGTTCCTCCTATAAGTTCTCATTGGACTTGATCTGTCCCTCTCTGTTTTGCCCAAATAATTCTTTGAACTTAACGTCAACATGTTTTGCTATCTGTTGCTCATCTAAAACCGAGATTCTGTCGATATCCGTGAGTGGATATAGTTTTTTCTCCGTCGCATACTGCCCATCTTGTGGAAGAATTTTGTGTTCGCATCCCCTTCTTTCAGCCACTTAACCCTGGACCGTTGCCGCCACATAATTTCCTCATTTAAGTAGGTCTCTTGAATATCTTGTCTGCAAACCGTTAGCTGTATGAACTGGTTGTCGTCCAGCTGGTCCACTTCCTCCCGACTTTCAGGATCCTCAATCTCATTTAGGATATCCTTTTTGCTGTTTAAAATATTTTCGAACGTGACCTTATTCCACTTTCTAAGCCTTCTTCTGAGAATGGACAGTTTTTTGTTCAATCTTGCAGCTGGTTCTGCCTGCCCATGTCCCTCTTCCCAGCAGCTCTTCACCAGTGCATGACTGTAACACTTGTATTTTTTATTATTATTATTATTTCCTTAATTATTTGATTTAAATTATGTTTAAATATATTTCTGGGTATATTTTCCCCCATTAATTGATTTTATTAGTATTAGAAGGATTAAATTGACATTTTGGGGTAAACGGGAAAAATTTGGAAATATATGAGTTTTGGGATGAGTTTTCTCGGTAGAGACGAATCCGTTTCGACCCGAATTTTTTTTGGGACGTTTATACATTGTAGGGGGTTGATAAAATGCTAAAGTAGTAGAGTTTTTAGGTTGTGGCATTTAGTTGCAAAAATTTGATTGAAATAACCCCTTTTAAGGTATTTTCCTTAGTAAATGGGCTTAAGGCCCATAACCCTAAAACTAATTTTTATTATAACCCTAAACCATTTTCCTAAAAGGGTCATTTTTCCCCATCCTCCTTTCATCCCCATCAGGCCGACCAAACAAAAAAAAAAAAGAAGAAGAAGAAGCCATTCACCTGCAACTAGGGTTTTGAAATCCACCAAATTTCCACCTCCAATATCAAATATTTTGGGGCTTCTAGTAAATTTTTGGGTGCTCTTCCTCGTGGTAGGGTTAGTTCTTCAAAGAAATTTCAATAAGGTATGCTAAATTATTTGTTAGTTTAGCAAATTTTATGCTTTTAATTTCTTTCTCTAGAAATTGATGTAGGGAGATGTAGAGAGCGTCTAGAGCATGTTAGAAGTTAGGATTGGTGCATACCATGGTGAAATTTTGAAGTTCTAATTTTGGCATATAGCCAAATTTTCGAGTTTGTGAAGTGGAGTAGGAAACTTGCTTCTAGCAAGTGTAGAAATTTCATGGGAGGTTGTGGAGTAGTGTGAGAGTGTTAATATGAATTTAGAATGAGTTTTGTAGCCTTAGAACTTAGTGAAAATGATTCGAGAATAAAAAGGGTTATGTTTGTATGCCGGGTGTTCGGTGGAATGCCCGAGCGAGAGTGTAGTGAGCATTTGATATATCCGGTGGTGTAATTAAGTTTTATTGTTGTTATTAATCCTAATTTGAGATATTAGGAATAAGTGAGTAAGGAAAGTAGGAGATAGAGAATTTTCTTAGTAATAAGTTTCCGATTAATCAATGAAATTTTGTATGGGGATCCGAATTCGAAATCCATCGATGTAGCTCACTTACATATGTCATTTGTGACACGTGGGTGAAGACGGATTCGAATTTGGAGGTTCGTAGGCCGAGTTTTGAGTTTTGAGCTAATCGGTCCTATAATTTTCTATTTAGGTTGAAAATTTTGAACTTTGATTGGCTACCGGACGGACGCGGGACCTCGTCTACTTGATCCGTCAAGTGAGTATGTTGTGTTTATGTATATTCTATGTTGTGGCCGAATTTTATGGTATTTCAATATAATTTGTAGAAGTTATGCAAAAAATTCATTTTTCAGAAAAATACGGATTTTTAAGGGCCAAAAACGGGTTTTTGTGGGAATTGACTATATTCACTATTTTAAACACATCAAATCTACCCTAGCGGTTAGTGTGACGTGTTTAAGCAATAAAAATTAATAACTCACGTGATTTATGTCGTTTTCCCCTCCGTGCATGTTTCGTGCATGTTTTTGGCCGCATAGGCCCTTATAGGTGATTTGGCTCACTTGGAACGTGGTATATGGGCTAGCTTGTTATATTAGGATATTATTAGATATAATTAGACGGAATAAGTGATTTTGGTGTATTTTTGTGATATATATATATATTGTCGGTAATAAATATTGATGTGTTAATTGATGAAATTAAGGATATAGCTTATGTATGTTTTATCTTTGTGTTTGTAGCGAACCAATGGGTGATGATATGATAGAATCTTCTATTAAAATCATTATATGCTTAAGTTGTGTTAGTGAGGTAAATTACCTACCTTGATCTTCTTATGATACAATACATTTTCTAGTAATAATCTTATAAATACATCTACTGGATGAATAAATATATGTAGTACGAAGAGATAATGACTCGCGTGATTAAAGTCAAGAATGTGGCAATTGTTTAATTAATAGCTGTGATGCTTTGTGTTAATTTAATAAGATGAAAAGATGAAATAACAAATGGTTTTGTTGACCAGTACCTACAGCAATTCTGGGGGTTTGGGCTAGACCTCCTAACGCCCAAGGACCGGCTTGGGAATAGTGGACCCAAACTGTGTTTGGGGTAAGTGGATTTTCTCGCCCAAGCTATCGGCTTGAGGCCCGGTTTTCCTCGATGACAGCTGTCGCGAGGAAGTACCCAGTTTACCTAGGGCGATGTTTTTCCCTCCTGGCTATCGGCTGGGAGGAAGTACCCAGTTTACTTGGGGTGATGTGTTTTTCCCTCGATGACAGCCGTCGCGAGGAAGTACCCAGTTTACCTGGGGCGATGTTTTTCCCTCCTGGCTATCGGCTGGGAGGAAGTACCCAGTTTACCTGGGGCGATGTGTTTTTCCCTCGATGACAGACGTCGCGAGGAGGCACCCTAGTGGGACTAGGAGTGCTGTGTTCCCTCGCTAGTTCGGCTAGGAGGAAGACGTAGCCTCGGACGAGTAAGACTCTGTGTGAGCATCGGGCCGCGTGTTTACTGGGCTGTCGGCTTTCAGTATGTTGGGATACTGTGGCTCACTGGTCGATAAACTAATAAAATAACTAAGTGTAAATAAATGTGATAGGAAAGAAAGTGGAATGTGAACTGTTATTGAGAACGGGAGTGATTATGAATGAATTGAGTATGAAAAGAAATGGCAATTGAAGTGCATGGTTAATTTTAAAGTGAATAATGTGGTGAATGTGTTATTTGAAAAAAAAAAGAGATGGTGAGGGGGTTATTTATGAAATGAAACTTAAAGAAGTGTTATGTGATATTTACTTAGTGTTATTTATTGAATAGCAAGTAAATGAGTTGTTTATGAATTATTGGGATACTTTATGAGTATTATGAAGTGGTATTTGGTTGGATTGCAATAATTCATGATAAGAAAATGTGTGGAGGTTATTGTGCTAAGAGTGAATGGATAAAGTGATATGTGTGAAATAAGTGAGATTTATAAAGTGAAGTGTATTATAGGATGGATATGGAGTTATTTCTATAAAAATAAAATGTGATGAATTGTGGGGGCCTTGGAGGTGTGCCAAGGAACTACCTGCCCGCTATTTCCCTGGAAATGGTGGGAACTACTTGCCAAGGCACAACTCCAAGGTAATGAGATTAATTATGGTAATAAGCAAAGGAAGTTTCAAAAGAACACCGTGTGATAAATTGTTTGGTTGTTAACCAATGTTTACCCATGAATAAATTTAATGATTCCAAGATTGGTAAGTGTTACTCTTTCTTCTTTTTTTACTATATTTACTTTAATGATGGGTTTTACTCTTTCCCTTTGTTTATATTCAATTTCTTATTTAATTAGTAAATCATACTCACACCAGCTATGGCTAACCCCTGTTGTTTTCTGGGGGTTAGGGGAGTCCCTCCCTGAGGGTGGACGACCCTAACTCACTTGCAGGCTTGCTCCCAGTATGGTGGCATAGTATAGTGTGTGGTGGTTAGAGTTTTTGGAGTTGATATATATTATCTATGTACTTGGTATATGAAGATAGGTAGATAGTGGAGTATTATTTTGTATTACGGTGTAAATTAATTATATGTATGTATATATAGTGCTGTGATGATGAAAGAAAGCCCGTACCCACCTTGTTGTGGAGTATTGGGTTCTGTGGTGGATTTTGAAAAAGGTTTTCTTGAAGTTTTACAAAAATCTTATCGGTTTTCAAAAGAATTTATAGTTTTTATTTAATATTTGCTATTCTATTGTGAGTTTGGCCCCCAGAGCGTTATATTATATTGCCTGTGTGATACTGCTCATTTTGGCCTGGGGAGCCCGTGATAATATTGTCTGTGTTGTGAGCTACGGAATTTTGAGCAGGATTCCGTAAGCTTTCTGTGTTTTGGGGCAGAAATTACTGGGGAAACTCTGCCCAAATTTTTATTGATATATAACTATCTTAGTATATATTTAAAGTGATATAGAAATTGAAGGAATTGGATTTCGAGGTTTAGTTTTGAAAAAAAAAAAAAAATTTGGGGTGTTACAATGACATTCCTTGTCGGAGAGCCACATTTTCTGTCTTCTTCTTCCCTTTTCTCCCGTACTAATCATGATAGGAACGTGATCCGAAGTATTTCGAATACATGATCTAGCCACAAATAATTATTTTTGGGGCCCCTAACAGCTGTATTTTTCTTTTACGTGCAAAATGCGTGCCTATATTTATAAGGGAATTACAAATTTGGGAGCTCCTAAAATCGCAAAAATACCGGGGGTATGAGGCGGCCGCCTCACCCGCCTCAAGGGTGGGGCCGGCTCTGCTTATTTATATATGAAGAAAGGGTCATATGCTTACTCTCAGTGCCGTAAGAGTAAAACTTAAATGGCTTACTAGGGGATGCTTTAATATAATGAGACATAAATTTGACTTAAATTTTCAGAACATTCACTCCAAAACTAACATAATATGATAAATAACATTTGAATTCAGATTCAGATTGTTCCCTCCAAAAATAATATACTATGATGAATACATAGCGGTCTGAAACTTAAAAACACTGTTATAGATGAAAGAGATTAATAGTACTAGTATAATACACGTGCGATGCACATCTACAAAATGTGTAGTCTATTGAATTAAATGAATATATATCTAATAAAAAAAAGAAATAGTTTATATTTGAATGTTTTGATTTGGACTACACATGCGGTGTACGTTTATATTTGTTGGATATAGTTTAGACGTGTATTGCACGGATTTATTTGATTACAAAGTTCAGGTTTGTTTGGTTACAAACCCCAACTCTCTCCTTAAAAACGTAGAGATTGTAACTTTAATACCAAAAGATATTTCAGTATTCAATGGAAATATATAATAATGAATGTTATTCAAAAATTACAAAAAATTATTTCATTGCGTTCTTGACAATAAGTGCAATACGGACTTCAGTGTTATGCAAACACACTGTTTTGTAGAGTAAATTAGAGAATAAATTTTTCTAAACCACATTTATCTATACTCCACTCTATTCAAATTTTTGTAAATTATGGCAAATGCCAAATTAAAAGATAACTTTAACTTTTAGTTGGAGGTAAAGCTAGGTAGTATAAACAATCTTATCATATCTTGTACCTCCAAAATTAAGAGAACTTGGTTATATTCAGTTTGTTCCCAAATAGGACTTAAATTCTCTACATATATCAAGGAGAACTTTTAAACCCTCAAAATCCCATGAACACTGCTCGGCTATATTTGGGAGAAGAAATATGAATTTGCAATATGTAGCTAACAAAAGATCATCTTTCGTTCGATTAAAAAAAAAAAGTGATCGGACAGGGGCGGATCCAGGATTGAAACGTGAGGGGGGCTGGTAAATTTTTTTTCCATACAATGTAACATTCAAAAATCAAAAAATATATAAAGTTATTATAAATACTGGAGGGATATACCAAATTCTTCACATATTTCAAAATATACATTCTTAAATCATTTTAGTTGCACCCGACGATGTTTGATAGAGTAAAATTCATCAACAATCACATCAAAATCACGTCTTCAACAAAATCTCTCTTAATAAAGATTGTCAAACAATCTGTAAGAAAATCATCTTCCATCTTGCTTCGAATTGGCGTTTTAACAAGTTTCATAGCGGAGAATGCACGCTATGTTGTTGCCGTTGAAACAGGAAGAGTCAACACCAAGCGAATGAAAGCAAAATTTCGATGGATTAATGTCAAAAAGATAGCATTGAAAGCAAAATGCTTTATCTTCTGATTCTGAAGAGAATTGAGTGAACCATTGATATTGAAATCGCCGATATTGTTTTCCATCTAATGAGCGTGGGTATTCAACTAATTTCGGTTGGCATAGTCCCATATCTATATATGATCTTCGAATATTGTCTTGTTGATTAATTGGATAAGACCATATTGGACGACGTAATGCCGGGTCACGCTCAAGAGAATTAAGATCCACATCTATGGATGGTTCTTGTTGAATGGAAATTGAAACATTATCCGATGTTGAAACATCATCCAAAATTGGAACTTGGGCACTTGATGATTGACCAACACTTTTTTTACTAAAAAGGTTGAGAAAGGAAGGTGTAGTTTGTTTCCTTTTTGCATTATTCATATTATCAAATTGCAAAAGTTTAATTCCTGTAAATAGCATAATATGAAAATATTAATTCTACTTCCAAGAAATTTCACTTAAACAAATAAAACTCCAAGAACATTGGGTGAACTTGAAACAAATAAAACAAATAAAAACTATTGCGATAAGATCAACTAAGCCCTAAAATTCTAAAAACTAATTTATTTCCAACTATTAACATAAAAAACTAACTTATAAATCTCTAATTTAGTATAAAAACTTAATCTAAACACCTAAAGTAAGTGATTTTCTTTATGGCAATTCAACAAACACCTTGTGTGCCACTTCAATAACGGTCAAATTTAGGAAAGCTTCCATTTGTTTATCCGTTCAAGGAGATGATAATGATGTTGTTGGGAGGGATGAGTAATGTGTTGGGGGTCGGGACTTGAGATAGATTACAACATCACAAATGATATTTTCAAAACACTAATTTTATAAGAAAATTTACTATGTAAGAATGAATTCAAACTATCAATCACATCAAGAAAAAATAGTAGAATACTAAGAAATTAGTTAGTTGGACTTACTTGATCTTGAGTTTAAACAATCAAGCTTCAAGTCTTCAAGAATCAAGAGCTAGAAGATAGAAAGATCAATGACTTCAAAAGTCAAAAACTGGGTCCGGATTGGAAGGAGGCAGAGAGAATAAGGTTTAGGTAATAGGAAAGAAGGGAAAGATAGGCCCAAAAATTTAAATAGAATGGGCTTCAAAAAATGGGAGGGCTTAAACATAGGATGCTACTAATATTTTTCAAAAAATAAAAAATAAAAAAAATCATGCATTCCAGCACCCCCCCCCCCCCCCCGCGATCCGCCCCTGTGATCGGACGAAAGATGATCGTTCTTCTTTTCTAATTTTTTAATGTATCGAACGGGAAAAGTGATCGGACAAAAGATAATTTCTCGTTCGGGCTGTCAGGAACCCAAGGGGAACACCACCATTAATGGAGATGAAGCATTGGAGGGCTTGTTGCTTGTGGTAGTAGATGAAGAAGAATAAAGCTCAGCTGCAATATTTCAGATGCATCAGTGGACATGTATCAGGTGCTACAGTAGTATCAGATACGCTACAGTGAAAATGTATTAGAAGCTGAAATGGATCTGAAGCTGCTGAGAATATAACTGAGGGTGTTTTTGAGTCTGTTTTAGAGAGTCTGATGTGTGTCTCTGTTTTCTTTTCTTTTACGTGCTTTGTGCACAGAAATTGTATTAGAATGGGGCGGGAGAGTGTGAGCAGATGGAAATATCTCCATTCAGCTGTAACAGCCTATAAAAAGGGGATCTGTATTGGTTGATTGGGGATAATGAGAAATTTCTAGTGCCTTCTCTTCTTCATCTAAACTTCTTCTTCTTCCTCATCTAATCTCCTTCTTCCCCATCTAATCTTCTCCCTCACCCAAAGTTCTTCTCTATTTCACAGCAATGCCCAGATTAAGAACCATTCGGAACGCAGCTGCTGACAATCTGGTATCAGAGCAGGAGCAGCCTGATGATGAAGTGCGGGATGACGGGAGTGAGATACTGGAGGGAGTGATTGCTGATCTGAGGAGTCAACTGATGGAGGGCCAAATACAGACGAATTTTCTCGCCGATAAGGTCGAAACCATGGGTGACCGATTCTCCGCAATGGAGAAGAAGATGGAAACGATGATGACACTGATGCAACAAAATCAGTCCAGATCTCAGAACCCCCCCTATCCACCGCATCATAACATCCCTCCCTCATCGCATCCTAATCCACCCCTATTTCCCAACCCTCCCCTGTTTCCCAACCCACCACTACAACCAAACCCGCTGCAACCCCCCAACTCAAATCTCAATTCATTTACACACCATAGTGAAGGAGGATCTGTGTTTAGAGCTCCATTTAAGGTGGAGTTCCCTATTTTTTACGAAGGGGATCCGACGGAATGGATCTGTGGTATTGAGCAGTTCTTGGACTTCTATGAGGTCCCTGAGAACCAGCGTTTGAAATATGCGACGCTTAACCTCAGGGGAAAGGTTTCCCAATGGTTTCGTCGACACTTGAAACACCGAATTCATGATGTAACATGGCCAATGTTTTTAGAGGAGTTGATCACGAGGTTCGGGCCAACGGAGTTCCAGGACTTTGAAGGCATTTTGTCCAAACTCCAACAGAGAGGAGGAGATTTGGAGACCTATATTCAGGAATTCGATCGAATTTCCAACTTCGTCGATGGGTGGTCTGAATCACACTATCTGAGTACATTCATAAGCGGCCTTAGGGACGAAATTCGTTGGGATGTGAAATCGCAACGTCCAAGGAATGTCAATGAGGCTATTGGCTTGGCTAGAGGGTATGAAGAGAAGTTTGTTTGCCTAAGGAGAAACTATAGAACCCCCTTTACAGTGCGACATGCCACACCCCCTCCAAAACCACCTCCACATACCAGTATACCTCCTCACTCTCAACCAATGTCATATTCCACACCAAGTTCTCAGAATGTTCCCAATCACTACAATCCACCTACACCGGCAGTACCACATTTTGTCCCTAAGAGATTAAGTATTCAGGAGATGCGTGATCGAAGAGCCAAGGGGCTTTGTTTCAATTGTGATGAGAAGTACACACAGGGCCATATTTGCAAAACACAAAAATTCTATTTCTTAGAGGGACTCGAAGAAGATGATGAGGCAGATGCAAATGTAGTGGTGGAAGAAGATACCCTAACCCCAGTTGAGCAATCATTCCTACCTAGCAATTCACATCCAGAAATTTCCCTTCATGCACTAACCGGCAATCAGTCATACCCTCAAACAATGCGAGTCAAGGGAAGAATTGGTGGCAATGAAGTGAATATTCTTATTGACTCCGGTTCCACTCACAATTACCTTGATCCCCAAACAGCACTCAGAGCCAATCTAACCATACTACAAGAACCCAAATACAAAGTTACGGTCGCTAATGGTCAGAGTATGCTTAGCGAAGGGAAGGTGCAATGCGTTAGCTTTGTGGTCCAAGGAGTTGAGCTACAAGCGGAGTTGTTACTCTTGTCGTTAGGACCCGCGCAGATGGTACTGGGGGCACATTGGTTGCGATCCCTTGGCCCAGTCACAATGGATTTCTCCCAAATGACTATGGAATTTGTTGTCGCAGGGAATAGAAAAGTTTTGCAGGGTCTCGTTAACCCACAGCTACAACTGGTGGATGCTCAGGAGCTGATGAGGTTGAACCATCACATTTGCCCAGCCTTTATGATACAAGTCCAAGTCCCTGAGTTGGAAGAAAGCCATGAATGGCTTCAGCTGCAGACAGCCCCCGAAAATTTGCAACACATTCTCCTCCGTTTTCCCGAAGTCTTCTCCGAAATCCTTACTCTCCCACCACAAAGATCTATCGATCACTCCATTCCACTTGTTGAAGGGTCAAAACCGGTATGTTTGAGGCCATATCGACATCCCCATTATCACAAAGGTGAAATCGAAAAGCAAGTTGAAGAAATGCTGAAGTCAGGGTTCATAAGACCAAGCCAAAGTCCATTTGCTTCTCCAGTGATTTTAGTGAAGAAATCCGATGGTAGTTGGAGGCTATGTGTCGATTATAGAGCACTTAACCACCAGACTATTAAGGCCAAGTTCCCAATTCCTCTCATAGATGATCTTCTCGATGAACTCAATGGGGCAACGTTCTTCTCCAAAATTGATTTGAAGTCTGGGTATCATCAAATACGGGTGAATGCTAGTGACGTTTCCAAAACAGCTTTCCATACTCACCATGGCCACTTCGAGTTTGTAGTTATGCTGTTTGGCCTCACCAACGCTCCTGCCACCTTCCAAGCCCTCATGAATGATATTTTTAAGGAACATTTACGCAAATTTATACTGGTATTCTTTGATGATATACTCGTCTACAGTCCCTGTTGGGAAAGCCATCTCCAGCATGTTTCTACCACTCTAGCAATCTTGAGCAAGCATCAACTAGTGGCCAAAGCTAGCAAATGTACATTTGGGAGTAGGGAAGTGGGTTTTCTAGGGCACATCATCAGCAAAGGGGGAATCGCAGTCGACCCAACCAAGATCCAAGCCGTGATGGAATGGCCCGAGCCAAGAACAATAAAGGAGCTACGGGGATTTCTTGGGCTCACGGGGTATTACCGGAGGTTTGTGAGGGACTATGGGGGAATTGCAGCACCCCTTACTCAGCTGCTCAAGAAGAACGCCTTCAGATGGAGTCCCGCTGCCGCCCAGTCCTTCCAAGAGCTCAAGATCGCAATGACTACAACTCCTGTTTTGAGATCTCCAGACTTCACCAAGCCATTTGTCCTTGAGACCGATGCCTCACAGAAGGGAATTGGTGCGGTATTGATGCAAGAGCGTCAACCAGTGGCCTATATGAGTAAGGGATTGAAGGGAAGATTGCTTGTGCTATCGACTTATGAGAAAGAGGTGTTCGCCATATTGCAAGCAGTGAAACAATGGAGGCAGTATCTATTAGGGAGCACGTTCGTGATAAGAACAGACCAAAGAAGTATCAAATACATCCTAGATCAAAGAATTAACACCGAAATGCAAGAGAAATGGTTGTGGAAATTACTGGGTTACACGTTCACGGTGGAGTACAAAAAGGGAGCGGAGAATACAGCCGCTGATGGCTTATCCAGGAAAGAAGATGAGCGTGGGGCTTGTTGTGAAGTAACTTTTGTTGTTCCCGAATGGCTAGAAGGAGTCAAGAAAATGGTAATCGAAGACCCCTACTTCAAAGACTTCCAAGAAAAGGTCCGATCTATGCCAAACGACCAACAATCCTTTAAGCAGCAAGGGGGAATTTGGTACTATAAGGGCAAAATTCTAATCAGCCCCCAGTCGGAGGTGAGGAAGCTGATCTTCTTCGATCTGCACTCTTCAAGTGTAGGAGGGCACTCCGGTTTTGCTAAGACATTGCAACGCATAAAAAGAGACTTTAAGTGGGAAGGAATGAGCAAGGAGATCAAACTGTGGGTGAGAAATTGCCTAGTCTGTCAAAAGAACAAAAATGAAACATTGCATCCTGCAGGATTACTAAGTCCTCTTCCAATCCCCGATCGTGTATGGGAAGATGTTTCCATGGATTTTGTTGAGGGTCTTCCAAAGAGTAACGGCAAGAGTGTGGTGATGGTCGTGGTGGATCGACTCACTAAGTACTCCCACTTCATCGGAGTGTCCCACCCTTACACTGCCCAAACCATAGCACAAACCTTCATTGATCACATCTACAAACTCCATGGCATGCCTAGGAGTATCCTCAGTGATCGGGACCCAGTATTCATCAGCCGATTTTGGAAGGAGTTCTTCAAACTGCAAAATTGCAAACTCAACCATACTACGGCTTATCATCCCCAAGGTGACGGCCAAATAGAAGCAGTAAATAAGGCCTTGGAGTTATACTTGCGATGTTTTGCTGTCAGAAACCTTCAGATTGGGTTAAGTGGTTAGCGTGGGCGGAATTTTGGTTTAATACAAATTGGCACACTACCACAGGAATTACCCCCTTTGAAGGAGTATACGGGAGGTCACCGCCTTCTTTAACCCAGTATGTTAGAGGAACAGCATCTATGCCGGCGGTAGAGGATGAATTCATCTCCCGGGATGCTATTTTAACTCTGTTGAAGGACAATATGGCTCAAGCTCAACAGCGAATGAAGCTCTATGCCGACAAGAAGCGAACTGAGAGGGAGTTTGATGTTGGGGATTTAGTGCTATTGAAGATCCAGCCTTATAAGCAACATTCAATGGGTAGTCATATACCCCAGAAGTTGTCCTCGAAGTTTTTTGGCCCTTATCGAGTGCTAGAGAAGATTGGGAGAGTAGCATACCGCCTACAGTTGCCTTCAGATGCAAAAATTCACCCTGTATTTCATGTCTCCAAGCTTAAAAAATGTCATGGCGATCATTTACCCAACATTTCCTCTGAAATTCCTTCATGGTGGGTGGAAGGGGACCATTCGGAAGTGCCAGATGTTATACTGGACAGGAGGGTGTACAAGAAGAATAATCGGATGGGAATCGACTTGCTGATCAAATGGAAAAATTCGGGAGTTGAGGAGGCTTCGTGGGTGGATATTGACACGTTCAGAAGTAGATTCCCTGACTTCGAACTTGGGGCAAGTTCGTTCTTGAGCGGGGAGGAGCTGTCAGGAACCCAAGGGGAACACCACCATTAATGGAGATGAAGCATTGGAGGGCTTGTTGCTTGTGGTAGTAGATGAAGAAGAATAAAGCTCAGCTGCAATATTTCAGATGCATCAGTGGACATGTATCAGGTGCTACAGTAGTATCAGATACGCTACAGTGAAAATGTATTAGAAGCTGAAATGGATCTGAAGCTGCTGAGAATATAACTGAGGGTGTTTTTGAGTCTGTTTTAGAGAGTCTGATGTGTGTCTCTGTTTTCTTTTCTTTTACGTGCTTTGTGCACAGAAATTGTATTAGAATGGGGCGGGAGAGTGTGAGCAGATGGAAATATCTCCATTCAGCTGTAACAGCCTATAAAAAGGGGATCTGTATTGGTTGATTGGGGATAATGAGAAATTTCTAGTGCCTTCTCTTCTTCATCTAAACTTCTTCTTCTTCCTCATCTAATCTCCTTCTTCCCCATCTAATCTTCTCCCTCACCCAAAGTTCTTCTCTATTTCACAGCAATGCCCAGATTAAGAACCATTCAGAACGCAGCTGCTGACACGGGCTGTTTTCAAATTTTTTTTTAAAAATCTCGAACAGGAGATGATCTCCTGTCAGATCCCATTTTGTGAAGATTGCGAAGAAAAAATCCTACAGAAATAAGCCTATAAAACTTATTATTAATTGAGATTTAACTAAGATTTAAAATTTATTTCAGATTTAATTAAGATCCTTAGTCCAAAAATTCTCTAGAACGTCGGAATTTGATCACTCGTCCGATGCATTTTAAATTTTTTGTTTTTAAATAATACAACCAAAAATCATTTTTCGTCCAAGAGATTTTTTTTATAAAAAAAGTCTGGCTTCAAACGACGACAGCTATAAACCAAATTTTCTATTTCCAAATATCAAATACCCAAAATTTAGCATCAACGGAGACTACAGATGCTCTTACACATGGATCCCAAAAAATGAGAATTTATTTCAAGAACTGAGTTACCAACCGAAAACAGTATTGGTGGGGTTGCCGGCGACCTGGTTCTTGGCCGCATCACCGATGAACCGGTCATCGCCGGCAAAGGCAATGCAGGAGGGGGTGGTGCAGTTGCCCTGGTCATCGATGATGATCTCGACACGGTCATTCTGCCAAACTCCAACATAGGAGTAGGTTGTTCCGAGGTCGATTCCGATCGCCGGACCCGCCACTTGGCCGTTGTTGTTTCCCGCCATTACTCACTTCTTCTAGACCTTTTCAGCAACGGTCAGATTTGTCGCAATTTATAAAATGTGTTTGTTGTTACTTTTTTCCCATAACAGGCCACTTTTTTAAATTAATTTCCAAAATAAAACACTTTCAAAACTAATTCTGAGAATAGACAAGTTCTCATCGGCGGTAGTACCGAAGTGCGGCTTCTTCAATTTTGTGGCCACGGTACACAAATGCAACCTACGTACATATCATATATCATTGACTAATAGGCTCCGAGATTTGAGAAAAAAAATCATAAATATAACATGTGAAAAATATGAGGCCGCAGTTGGGTATTGAAGCCTTGAAATAACATAGGCTGCATGTCTTAGTTATATGCTAAAAACTGAGTCCTACGAAATATATAACTGATGCCGCAGTTCGGGACTGCGGCCTAAGTTATGTCGATGCCGCAGTATCCAACTGCAGCCTCATTTTTTTCACATTTTTCTAAATTTTAGAGAGCCTATTAGCCAAAGATGTATATTAAACCGCATTGTGAACTGCAACATCGAAGTCGAAGAGGCCACAGTTCAGTACTACGGCCTATGACAACTGATCTATTTTGGTACTGCAACCTATGAGAACTTTTCTATTCTCGAAATTAGTTTCTAAAGTGGTCTATTTTAAAAATTAGTATAAAAAAGTGACATATTTCCGGAGAAAAAACGTGTTTGTTGTTTAGGTATTTTATTTATTTTTTTTACAAGAACTATGAACGCAATATAGTAATATAAGAGGGGACTGAAAACTTTTATTCATAACTGAAATATTACAATGAAAAACTTGACCCTCTATTTATAGAAGGGAGAGACTTCAAACGAACCTAAAAAAATATAGTACAACTTAATTTATAAAACAGTATGAAAATAAGATATAAAGTTATTCCTTCACTAATTATCATTTATTATCAATTCCATTAATCTTTACTTCATCCGTCACTTTCCCTTTTTTCCTCTCTTTCTTCTTAATTCCTCCACTAATTATATCCTATTTTTTATCATCAGTTTTTCAACAAGAGTAGTAGTAGTAAGGACTTTCAAACAACTCAAAGTAGTGAAACAAATAATACATGTAATGTACTTTAAAATCAACAGAATGATCATTCAAACCATCACCCAATACGAATGTAAAAATATCTTCATAATCCCCTCCCCAAATATCACGCCCCAAGGCAAAATTAGACCGAACTAATACGCAAAACTAGTAACCACGGGATACCGCTTACATAATCAACTTTTGCAATCTTCGGAGACTTTGGAAGTGAGGAAGTTGAAGAGAAACTCCAGCTTCTTTCTCTTGTATTCGAACTTCTCAACTTCAGCCAGCGGGTTGTTCTCCATCCAGCGATTCACCTTTGCCACTGCATCCTCAATCTGTTTCTTATCAGTATCCATCAGCTTAGACTCATATTTGCTACCCTTGATAGCATTCTTCAAGTCATAAATATAGTCCTCCAGTGCATTCTTTGCCTCCGCCTTCTTCTTGTTTCCTTCATCTTCTTCCTTGTAAATCTCTGCTTCCATAATAAACCTCTCAATCTCCTCCCTGCTCAATCTATCTTCATTGCTTGTAATTGTTATCGTCTTCGTCAGACCAGTTTTATTATCCTTGGCAGAGACATTTAAGATACCATTGGCATCAATCTCAAAGCAGACATCGATACTGGGCACACGCCTCGGAGCAGGAGTGATGCCTGAAAATTCAAGGCTCCCTAGCAAGTTGTTATCCTCCACCATCCCTCTTTCGCCTTCATACACTTTGAATATGATGCTCTTCTGATCGTCATAAACGGTAGTGTAGTTCGCAACTTTCTTTGTTGGAATCACAGTATTCCTTGGAACCACGACACTCATGATTCCCCCTTGAATCTTTACACCAAGAGATAAGGGGGTAATATCCACGAGCACCAAATTTCGGACACTCTGGTTGCCATTGCCGCTCAAGTTTGCAGCTAGAACTGCAGCACCATATGCCACTGCCTCATCAGGATTAATATTCCTACAAAGCTCCTTCCCATCAAAGAAACCGCGGAGCAACTGTTGAACTTTGGGAATTCGGGTGGACCCTCCAACAAGAACAACATCATCAATGGATACTTTTTCCATATTAGCATCGGTCAGGCATTTCCCCACTGTCTCAATACACTGACTAAAGAGTTGTATGTTGAGATCTTCAAACTTTGCACGAGTAATGGTTGTGTAGAAATCAATGCCCTCAAAGAGACAATCAATCTCTACCTCGGTCTTGGGAGTAAAAGATAAAATTCTTTTAGCTCTTTCACAAGCAGTTCTTAATCGCCTTAATGCCCGAGGACTTCTATTAATATCCTTGTCCGGATTCTTCCTCTTGAACTCCTCAGTGAAATGGTTTACTAATCGGTTGTCAAAGTCTTCACCTCCCAAGTGGGAATCCCCAGCAACAGCCTTAACCTCAATGATACTGTCTTTTATGGCAACAATGGAGACATCAAAAGTACCACCACCAAGGTCAAAAATAAGAACATTCAAACACCCTGATTTAGACGATTTCTTATCAAGACCATAAGCAATAGCTGCAGATGTTGGTTCATTGATCATACGAATGATATTCAGGCCTGCAATTAAACCAGCATCCTTGGTTGCTTGACGCTGTGAGTCGTTGAAGTAGGCTGGAACTGTGACCACAGCGTTCTTGACAGTAGTACCAAGAAATGTCTCAGAAATTTCACGCATTTTCATCAGGACCATGGATGAAATTTCCTCTGCTGCAAATTGCTTCTCCATACCCTTGAAAGTCACGCTGATCATGGGCTTGTCACTAGGCCCAGCAACAACCTTAAAGGGCCAGAGCTTATGATCAGCCTGGACAATAGGATCACTGAACCGCCTACCAATCAAACGCTTGGCATCTGTACATTAAAAAAAAAAAAATCAGTCACGAAGTATAGGTTTTAACAGATTAACATGTTAAGGTGCTCAAAATGAAGATGAACACAGAACATAGAATAATCAAAAAAGGTGGAATGGGATAAGTGGGGTATCAAGTTCAAGACAAGGCAATAGCATGTGTAGCCCTTTATTCGAAAGAAAACCAATAGCGTGTGTAGCCCCTTATTCAAAAGAAAAACAAAGAACATAGAACAGGATAAAATTTGATGGTTTCATGTACTCTTAAGCAATTTAGGGAAGGAAAACAAAATCAAAAGGCTCATCTGGCAACAAATTAAGGCATGTCCTACAAGCCAGATTAATAAGGGCTTGAAACTAAACAAATAAAAAAGTTAGTTTTTTTTTTAAAATCCATTACCATATATATACCCAATAATAATAGATGGCGAATTATGAAGTCTAGTCAATTAAGGAATTACTTGAAGTCATTACCCACTGACATTATATTCATGTCTTATCTGTTTTGTTGCTGACCTATTACCAAGTGTTACAGAGTTTCCTTCTTATATTTATATATATGAAGAAAGGGTCATATGCTTACTCTCAGTGCCATAAGAGTTAAACTTAAATGGCTTCCTAGGGGATGCTTTTAATATAATGAGACATAAATTTGACTTCATTTTCGGAACATTCACTCCAAAACTAACATAAAATGATCAATACATTTGAATTCAATTTCATATTGTTCCCTCCAAAAATAATATACTATGATGAATACATAGCGGTCTGAAACTTGAAAACACTGTTATAGATGAAAGAGATTAATAGTATTGTAACTTTTTATACCAAAAGATATTTCAGTATTCAATGGAAATATATAATAATGAATGTTATTCAAAAATTACAAAAATTTAATTCATTGCCTTCTTAGCAATAAGTGTGTGAAAGTCCCTGCCACTAAGCTAAAACCTCGAAATTGTGGTAAGGGTTGAGGAAAATTGCACATGTATTTTAACACGCTCCTTCAGGTCGAGAGCACATTTTTTTATGGGACAAAGAAACGGAATAAATGTCCAACAAATTGTGGGTCAAGACCTGAACTATACGCAGCGATATTTGTTTATTTTAAATCCATATTTCCATTGCGTAGCCAGTGAGATTCAAACCTGGGTTGCTCTCATACCATATTAATGACCCTACCGTTGGACCAAAATGCAATACTGACTTTAGTGGTATGCAAACACACTGTTTTGTAGAGTAAATAAGAGAATAAATTTTTCTAAACTACATTTATCTAAACTCTACTCTAATCAATTTTTTTCTAAATTATGGCAAATGCCAAATACCAAATTAAAAGATAACTTTAACTTTAAGTTGGAGGTAAAGCTAGGTAGTATAACCAATCTTATCATATCTTGTACCTCCAAAATTAAGACAACTTGATTATCTTCACTTTGTTCTCAAACAGGACCTAAATTCTCTACATATATCAAGGAGAACTTTAAACCACTCAAAATCCCATCTTTCTATACCCAACCGAGACCATACAGACACAAACATGTCAGCAATATTCAAACTTTGAAATTTCCCAACTTTTCGCAGACTAAAATGTTTTACAACAGCAGCATATATCTATAGACAATCACATTCCATCCATTTATAAAGCCAATTTAACCTATAGAAAATCAAATCGAAACCAATTGAACAGCATGTCTAACAATGTGGGATCTTCCATCTAAATAACACAATAAACATAAATCTCTTCTTTCTGGGAATAGTTTCCTATTTTGAGCAAATGGAATTAGGGTTTAGGGTTTAGGGTTTTATTAGCAAATTGGAGTTAGGGTGTTCACACCCAACCAAAAAAAAAGAACTTTATATCTAGAACCGAGTTACCGACCGAAGACGGTGTTGGTGGGGTTGCCGGCGACCTGGTTCTTGGCCGCATCACCGATGAGCCGGTCATCGCCGGCGAAGGCAACGCAGGAGGGGGTGGTGCGGTTGCCCTGGTCATTGATGATGATCTCGACGCGGTCGTTCTGCCAAACTCCGACACAGGAGTACGTCGTTCCGAGGTCGATTCCGATCGCCGGACCCACCACTTCGCCGTTGCTGTTTCCCGCCATTACTCACTTCTTCTCCTTACTTCCGTTTTTCAATAAAATGGTTTTTTCTCTTATTTCTAGTAACTTTTATATGGCTATAGTTCTAGACATTTTCAGTAACGCACAATTTATAAGATTCCCTTTTTTTTTTAATATAAGAAAAAAGTGGATGAGAGCATCTGTATTCTTGAAGTGAAAAATATCTATATATATATATATATATATATATATATATATATATATATATATATATGGATAAATAGAAATAGAAATCAAAATTTTACTGCAGTCGTTGAAAGCTATTTTTTAGCTTTTTATAGTAAAATAATAAGCGACAGCACTTCATGTGCATGTGCCCAGGGCCGGCCCTGAGTTCCGGGGGGCCCTAGGCGAACTTCCGAAATGGGGCCCCCCCTGCCCCATATAAAATTTATAAAAAAAAATTACGTGCGAAACGCGTGCCTATATTTACAAGGGAAGTTTGAAATCGGGGGCCCCAAAAATGGCGAATTCCTCGGGGGCCCGAGGCGGCCGCCTTGCCCGCCTACATATCAGGGCCGGCCCTGCATGTGCCGTCGGAGGGCGAAAAAAAAATACAGCTAAAATTTGTGGGACAGCACTCGAAGTGCCGTCCGAGCGAAAATAATAATAATAATAATAATAATTAAATAGAGCGACGGTACTTCAAGTGCCATCGTCGGAGGAAAAAAGATTCGAAGTGCAAAACAAAAATTACAAAACAATTATAAAAATTACAAAAACATTACAAAAAATTACAAAAACAATTCAAAAATTACAAAAAAAACCCAAAAGTGGTGGGACGGCACTTCAAGTGCCGTCCGACCATTTTGGGCTTTTTTGGGCTTTTTTTGTTTTTTTTATTACGAATTTTTTTTTTTTTTTTTTGTGGGACGGCACTTCAAGTGCCGTCCGACCATTAAAAATAATTTTTTTTGTGCGACGGCACTTCAAGTGCCGTCCGACAACTTAAAAAAAAAAAATCGTGCGACGGCACTTCGTGTGTCGTCACTCAGATATGGATAATTCTCAATCCCATTTTCATTTATAGCACATAACTGTAGCGAAATATGGATAAAATGGATATTTGGCAAACGAGTGCAGCGCGTTTTTTAGCCAAATATCCATTTTATCGATATTTAGCAAACGACTACAGATGCTCTAAGGCTACTCTATTTTATTGATAATGAGTTTATAAAACAATACAACCAAAAAAAACTAAAACAAGTACAGAAGATGAAATAACACATAATATAGGAGAGTCCAACTAACATAGAAGGGTGAGTATAAATGAATTAATTTTTTTACAAGACAATTTCAAAAATATTTGCATAAAGATGACAGTTGCCCAATGTAGCGCCCCGAGCCCAGTTACGCACGCGGCTACACGTACGTGCACGTGAAAAATGACAGTTGCAGAAAGATGATAGTTTTCTCCCTTATTCCTTTACTAGTATTATACACGTGCTGTGCACGTGGGAGAAATTGGGAGAATGAAAATGGCAAAAAAAAAATCCTACCAGCCCGTGCGTTGTACGGATTGGGTTAAGGACAAATTACAGTAAGGCCTTCTCCCATTATAGTAGTAGAGATTAATGATCATTTTTTATCAATTCCGCTAAGTTCTTTCTCCCTTTCTTCCTCCACTAATTATATTATTCTTTATTATCAATCCACCGTCATCAATATCCTTTATCATCATTTTTTCTCCTCCTTTTTAGTAAAAGTGTTTTTATTATTTGTGGACCCTAAAACCTTTTTAAGGATAAGGTGACTAAGATTTGCTTTCTCATGTTTTTTTTAATCGCAAAATCAATGTATCGCAACTATCACTCTCTAAGTACGATGAACTTTCTAACTAATTTTTTATATATATATTAAATAATCAGAGCCAATCTGAAACCTTCATTTACTTATCACATATTTTTTACAAATTATTTCTAGTGGCACAAATTTTTATTTTATTTGAGTGATATTTCTGTAAATAATTATGTGGTAAATAAACTTGAATTTTGAGAGTATTATGGTAACTAACAATAGTTGAGTAAATGAATAGTTGAGATTAGATGCTTGAATATCTATATACAGGTTGTCTATAGATGACAACTCCAACTCTTCCATTATAATATTAGAGATTAGAGATAATTCAGGCATCTCTCCTACAACTTTCTTTATTCATCAACATCTTTCTTTATTCTTTTATTCATGCGTTGTTGTTGTCGTCTACATCTTTTTTTTATTCAGGCATTTCCGAAATTGTTGTTGTTGTCTACATCTTTTTTTATTCAGGCATTTCCGAAAAATTTCGCCGTACTGCCCCACTTTTTAAAAATATTTGGCGCTCTGCCCCACTTCCGAAAACAATTAGCGATCTGCCCTTGTTTAGGACACGTCAGTATAAACCGTTATTGGAAATAACGACATAGGTTATTTACGTGCCGTTATTTCCAATAACGGCATCTATATTTAAAAAAAGTGTCATGTCGTTATTTGGAGTAACGGCATAGGTTAATTTGTTTTTCGACAGTTTGTAGTCTCCATTTAGAGAAAAAATTGCAAGTGTGAAAACCTTATAACAGATGCCGTTATTTTAAATAACGACATTCTCAATACTGATGCTGTTATTTGGAATAACGGCATCAGTTATAATTTTTTTTTAGAAAAAAGTAACTTATTATTCATCCTCTCTGACGAATAAGTTTAAATAATAATAATAATAATAATTATAACTGATGTCGTTATTCCAAATAACGGCATCAGTTATAATTTTTTTAAAAAAAAACTTATTATTCATTCTCTTTGTTTCCAAACAACGGCAAGAGTTCATTTATATATAACTGATGCCGTTATCTCCAATAACGGCATCAGTCATTCAAATGTCGTTATTCAGGATAACGGTATTATTTATAAGTTTTTTTACACTTAGAATTTTTAAAGTTAGAAGATTCACACTTGTAAGAAAAATCTACTGATGCCGTTATTCCAAATAACGGCATGAAAAAAAAAAGTAAAATATATGCCGTTATTGGAAATAACGGCATGGAAATAACCTATGTCGTTATTTCCAATAACGGTTTATGCTGACGTGTCCTAAACAGGGGCAGATCGCTAATTGTTTTCGGAAGTGGGGCAGAGCACCAATTATTTTCAAAAAGTGGGGCAGTACGGCAAAATTTTCGGCATTTCCCCACTCTCTTAGTACAATGACTGTGAAGAGTTGTATGTTGAAATCTTCAAATTTTGCACGAGCAATGGTTGTGTAGAAATCGATGCCCTTAAAAAGAAACAATCTCTAGATCCGTCTTGGAAGTACAAGATAAAAATTCTTTTTTGCTCTTTAACAAACAGTTCTCAATCGCCTTAATGCCCGAGGATTGCTATTTATATCATTGTCCGGATTCTTCCTCTTGAACTCCTTAGCGAAATGGTTCACTAATCGGTTGTCAAAGTCTTTACCTCCCAAGCGGGAATCTCCCACTAACATCCTTAACCTCAATGATACTGTCTTATTGGCAACAATGCCGGTAGATGAGGAAGGGTGCAAAGTTTTCGGCAGCGGTAGTGAAAGAAGAGATCGGGTCGGACCCATGCGGGTTGAAGCCTTACTTGGACCAGTTCGGGTCGGGTCGGGTCAGGGGGTCAACCAGGCCGGGTTGGGCCAGGTTCAAAATTGAAATTTTCGACCCACACGACCCACGAACCCATTAAGGTCGAACCCGTTTCGGGGCGGGCCGGGTCGTGGGTTGGCCTGTTTTTTTTTCTTCTTTACAACTTCACTTTTAAAAAAATACAAAAAGTATAACTGTATAAAAGTGAAAAAATGCATATATTATTGATTATTCATTTCAACTATTATGAATTTTTTACAAGTTTTTTACATACAAATTACAAATACAAGTTTTCCCCCTATCTTTTAACCCAAAAAAATAAATAAATAAATAAAAATTGTACAACAAGTATATGAGATTAAGAATTAAACAAAATTTTATATATTTATTCATTTCAACTTCTATGAAATTTTTACAACTTTTTTACATACAAATAATGTTAAAAAAATTTACAAATTCCTTCAATTACATATTTAAGATGACAATCTAGAATTCGAGATAGCCTAGAGTTAGATTGAAGAGATGGCATTGGACTACTGTCGTGTACCTCTACTTAACCTATACCTAGGATCTCATTGCCCTAAATTCCATAATCTTGTTGTTGGACTTCAGATGAATTGCTTCCACTTGTTGATGTAGATGTCGTTTTTCCTTGAGCCATGTATTCAGCCTTCATACAATCTTTCAGTGCACACGAGCATCTCCAACGAATCCGGCTTCAAGCGATTCCAGTAATGTGTTAGAACTCTGTCATTTGTACAAAAAGCACTTTCGGAATCAATTGTGGAGACAAGAGAAGTTAGTAGATCTCTAGCCATATGTGAAAGAATAGGAAAAATATTTTCATTTTCTTTCCACAATTGTAGCACTTCAATCTTAGTACTATAACTCTCACTCTCTTGTTGATTATACCAATTTAATTCATTATGTGCATTAGTTCTAGGTTTTTTTATTGAATACGAGCAAGTAAATTTGTAGCACTCCGAATTTTCAATAAATAAAATTAGAAATAAGTGGCACAATTTCCAGAATCAACTTCAATTGCAATCATAAAGAGAGCATCAAATATAAGGAAAATTAAATTTTTTTATTACATCTTCTATTCTTACAAAACACAGTGAAATTAAAGACATTAATTATAAATCGTTACAACACAGAATCTTCAATTTGCATTTATACCCCAAGATTATTATTATTATTATTATTATTATTATTATTATATATATATATATATATATATATATATATATATATATATATATATATATATATATATATATATATATATATATATATATATATATATTATTATGAGGAAAGTGAGCCTCATATAGAGTATGAGGAAATTTTCCCCATACAAAGTGATTATATTCACTTGGTGGGGCCAGTATGGAAGATCCACTCCGTCGATCATGTTTATCATGCTAATGGATGTATGTGTAGAAAAAATCAAGTGGTTTGGAGGTCATTCACCCATGCATCATGTGGTTGAAAAATAAACGATTTCAACAGTAATATAAATCGAACCACAAATTAGACCCACATGATGCATGGGTGAATGACCTCCAAACAATTTGATTTTTTCTACACTTACATCTATTAGCATGATAAACATGATGGACGGAGTGGATCTTTCATAATGGCCCTATCAAGTGAGTATAATCACTTTGTATGAGGAAAATTTCCTCATACAAATATGAGGCTCACATTACTCTATTATTATATATATTATTATATATATATATATATATATTATTATTATTATATATATATATTATTATATATATTTCTATATATAATATTATATATATATATTATTATTATTATATATATATATTATATATATTTCTATATATAATATTATATATATACCCGCTTAAGTACGGGGTGTTACACCCAAGTATTTGCGCTGATTGACTCAACAAATTGTTTCATCATCGTCATTTGGAAACAACGTGTTCAATGCTAATTTTAGTTCAAAATTTTCAAAGAAGACTCGCTGTTCCCAACGACGAGGATATTTATACTAGACTAGCTGTTGGGAACAGTGAGTTTAGTTCAAAATTTTCAAAGGAGACTCGCTGTTCCCAACGGCGAGGACATTTACACTAGACTCGCTGTTGGGAATAGCGAGTCTGGTTCAAATAAAAATTCTATGAAGTTTTTTCGAAAATTCACCAAGTCCAACAGAATGTTTCACTCTCTGTAAAATTTCCTACATCCTCGCCATTCCCAACAGCGAGTCTAGTGTAAATGTCCTCGCCGTTGGGAACAACGAGTCTTCTTTGAAAAATCGAACTAAACTCGCTGTTCCCAACAACGAGTCTAGTATACATGTCATCGCAGTTGGAACAGCGAGTCTTCTCTGAAAATTTTGAATTGAAAAATAGCACTAAACTCGCCGTTGGGAACGACGAGTTTAGTTGTTGAGTCCATGAGCGCAAATGCTTGGGCAATTGTCATCTTTCTGCAAATATTTTTGAAAAGCGTCTTATAAAAAAAATTAATTCGAGTATAAATTGTGTTTTTTGTTTAGGTATTTTATTTATTTTTTCAGAAGAACTATGAACGCAATATAGAAAAAAATAAGTAAACATTTATTGATAACTGAAATATTACAATGAAAAACTTAATTCTTTCTACTAAATATATCCCTTTATTTATAGAAGGGAGACTTCAGATGGACATAAAAAATATAAAGTACAATCTCTAATACTATAATGCAAGAGTTGAGGCTGTGTAATATGTACACAACCAACCGCTAATCTCAACCAATCATTCTTAAATGAGAGTTATATTAACTATTTATTGACTCAGATATTGTCAGTTATCATAATAGCCTCAAAATTTAAATTTATTTACGACATAGTAATTATTTACATAATTGTCACTCATATAAAATAAAAATTGGGGTCACTAAGGATAATTTGTAAATAGCATGGTAAGGGTTTGAGATTGATAAAGAGATGTCTCGGGTTCGAGGTCAGACTACGTCGTAGTCTTTATTTTTAAAAAAATATAAAAATATTAGAACGTGTGTGCAGATTTCTAGTTTATATCTATATTTTATACTAATAGAAGAGAGAGTTTACCCACTTTCTCCTTTCTCTATTTTGAAATAGAGAAATGAGAGGAACAATATGATTTCCTATTTAACTAACTAGTGCACTACGCACTATTTTATTAAAAAAAACCAAAACAAAATAAAACCCTCAATTCCTTAAACACGGTCTCTTCCCCTCCTAGTTTCTCAATCTCACAAAATCTCATATCTCTTCTCAAACGCACTCCCATCCCCTAACTTTGAATTTGATTTTAAAGCAAAACACAATTCATAAAAATATTTTATATGATTTTCTTAGTTTATCATCTTTATCCTAACATGTGCACATCTATAACTATTATAATGGGAGAGATGGGGTTCCAAACAAATAAACAATATTTTATTGTTTTTTTGTATGTGTGCAAACACGTGTAGCGCACGTGTTGGTGGGTTTTTTTTGTCCTTTTCCTTCCTCCTCCACGTGCATCGCACGTGCATCATACTAGATTTTTTCTTTTTTGTCCTTTTCCTTCCTCCTTCACGTGCATCGCACGTGCATCATACTAGTGGTTTATAATGTATAACCTACTTACTAATGTTAATAATGTTATAATATACTTGTTAATATAAATTAGTTGAATCTACGATATTTCTTTATTACATGCATTTTTTAGTTTTAGTAATATTCAATTGGATAACATTAGAGTTTGACAAAAATTCTCTAAATCATTTACTTATATGAGGTTGATAATGAATATTTCAGTAATTACAGTAAGAATGATATTCATAAGTTTTTTTCAATTCTTTAAAAAATTTTGGAGTTCTATATAATTTTATGAGTCCATCAAAATTATTTTTGATTGTGCAATTTACACACGATAACACTAGTAAGATATGAAGCTAGTGTCCTCAATTGTTGGGCTAGTCTTACTTTTAAGTGTTTTTTTTTTTTTTTTTTTTTTTTTTTTTTTTTTTTTTTTTTTTTTTTTAATAAGGATACAAAATAACTCGCGTCATCACTTCATTAATGATAAATAATGAAACAAAGTAGTCTGACTTTTAAGTTGCTTGTAGTTTTTTCTCTTATTCCTTTACTAATTATCAATTTTTTTTATCAATTCCGCTAATTTCTTTCTCCTTTATTCCTCCACTAATTATCTTATTCTTTATTACCAATCCACCGTCATCAACATCCTTTATCAATATAACAACATTTGCATACGTAAAGAAACCACAGATGAAAACTCCTCTCCCTCCCTCCAACCACAAAAACCCCCCACCACCTCTCCATCCTCACAGGCCTTGCCAGGACTTCAACTCAACCATGCCAAAGCGTGAGCGAGAAGAAGGTGAAGTTCCACATCAACACAAGCGTGCTGTTGACGACCGGCGTTCAAGGAGCTACGGCCGCGAATATGTTAGAGGTTCTCCACCTAGAGAGAGGAGGGCGCAGGTCGACGCTGCTAGAAGTAGGCCCCATCGCTCCTCATGTCAACGTGAAGAAGATGCTAGCACCCCATGCCTCGCTCGTCCCAACCGTGAAGCCGTTAGTCCTCAGAGAGCTTTTTGCAGCAAGTCTAAGGTGGCACAGCAGTTCCCTCTCTCGGAACGGAGGAGCGTGCATAGACGTTCGTATGCGGAGGTAACCCGTGGTTCTCCTCAAGGCGACGAAGCGCATAGAGCGCGTAGTCGTTCGTCTTCGCCACTACAGGAGCGTATCAAAGCTAGAGAGGAGTTAGAGGGCGAGTGGGTGTTGGTGAAAAATAGGAAGGCTTCGAAGCCCACAAAAAGTCACAGTGGGTCGGCAAATTCAAGAGTCGATGGAAGGGTGAACTGCCATAAATGCGCGAGGCCTGGCCATTCCATTAGCAAGTGCACCGCCGATTGGTTCTGCTACATTTGTTGGAGATCCGGCCATATTTCCACCAGTTGCCCTAAGCGCGTCACCATCTCCAACTCAAAGGCTCCTAAGCGCGGAGCGTCACTGGTCTCGGAGGGGAGTAAAACCCAGGAAAGTGTGGCGGGGGAGAGACGAGTCACTCATGTGTCGATCACTCCGACTCCACTTATGGCGGATTTTGAACAAAGATTTAATGGAGGTATTCTGGTTAAAGCACAGTTGGGAGCGCCAAACGCCAGCGACATCGCGGATTTGCTCCATGCGGCTGTGTTCTCGGAACCAAGACCAACCTGGGTTATTCAAGAGATAGCTCCAAACACGTTCTACGCTCACTGTAGCGAAGCGGCTGTAGCGAAAGAAGCGATCAGAGTTAAGGGAATAGAAGGAAGAGACACTACTGGATTGGAGTTCTTTGTCACACTCAAATGGTGGTCTCGTGAATTCGGAGTTCTCAAGCCAGAGTCCCTTCCCCTAGTTTGGATCAGACTCTACAACCTTCCATTTCATTGCTTGGTACGGTCGGGGTTTCAAAATGTAGTGCGTCATTTCGGGATGCTCATCGACATAGACAGACAAACGGCCACCCATTCAGCTCGCAAGTTTGCTCGACTCAAGGTGGGAGTTGCCATTAAGGCTGATATTCCCTCAAAGTTGATTGTCGAGTTCGACAACTCCTTCTATGAGGTTACGGTAATCGTCGAAGCTCAGAAAAATGTATCGTTCCGCGATCTAGCGTTTGGAAGAGAAGGGAAAATGTACGGTGGAGATCAGCAGCTAGAGGAAGAAGATGAAGCAGAGCCGTCCGATGGTAGAGAAATCATGAAGCCCGTTGGATCTACGTGCTTCGAAAAGGTGCGAGCTGTCCATGCATGCGAAATTCAAAAGTTTCCTTCAGTCTGCCACATCCAATCAAAGCCGTCCGCTATTCCAATCGATCACATCGAACCAATTAATACTCCTACTGGGTATAGCTGGCAGAGGGTCAAAAATGCTGAGGTTTTAGATGAGCCGAAAGGTGATAGAGGTCAAATAGGAGATGGGAAAGCGTGCGGCGATGGGAAGCTCTTGTACGAAGGGACTGGTTGTTCCTTAGAAGCAAAAACATGTGGTATCCTTAAATCCGGGAATGTAGTGGCCCAGGGTGCTATCAATGTCTTGGGATTGAAAGATGAGAAGTGGCCAAATCTCACTCGAGAAGACATCGAAGGGTCTGTTAAAGCAGCAATTGAAGCATTAATTCAATCCAGAGGTGGATTTGGGCCTCAGCCCATGGGTCTAGAGTGCGACGCACAAAAAGATGATGTAAATCCGGTTGGGGTACTGACAGAGATTAGCAACAAACATCAATCCACACCTGCAGATCAGCAGCAGATTGGTTACAAAGCTATTATTTCTTCGGATCATGAATCAGTTGGCGAGCTTATCGGTGCGCTAGATGGTATTCGTGAGGATAATTTCATCTCAGAAACTGAAACAGACTACGAGGATAAAGGTGCCAGATGCAGTGTTGGTAGCTCATCAAGCAAGAAGATTACAGAATATCAAAGGAAAGGAAAAAGACAATTGGGGAATTCAGTGCCTATTGAGCAGGTAAAAGAGGGGATTCCCCACGAGGGAAAGAAAGCTTCGGAGCCAGAAACCACAGAAGCAGGTACCTCAGTTGTTAAATTTTCAGTGCTTAATTCATTTTCCAATGATTCCATCATTTATTTTGCTACTTTGTACGGGCTAGCCATGGGTTCCACTAGAGCTGAGCAACTACATAACGTAGCTATAATTAGAGATGACTATAATATAGCTGTTAACTAACTGTATTGCGGAGGAGGGTAGGTTGTTAGATGTGTATTAGTGTGTCAATGATTTACACATTTTGGAACGTAAGAGAGATGCGACAAAGGGTAAAAAAAAGATCTATAGGTGTTACTCTGAGCAAAATACGTCCTGACATCATCGGTATTCAAGAATCTAGAATTGAGAGTCCTTCTGAGGAGGAATTCAATACGTTGAGAGGTTTAGCTGACTTTAATTGGAGATTTAAAGCTGCTAGGGGGTTTTCAGGAGGTATAGCTGTGGGGATCAACTCTCGTATCCTTGACATAATTGACGATCACATAGGCGAGTTCACGGTTTCCATTAGAGTTAGATATAGAAGCGACGGTTGGATACAGACAATTTCGTCTGTTTACGGACCGTATGACAGCAGACATCAAAAGGATCTGTGGGCGGAACTTAGATTCATCAAAAATAAATGGAGCGGGCCTTGGATTTTAGGTGGAGATTTCAACATCACTAGATTCCGTAACGAGCATAAAGGCGGAGGACACCACCGTACAGATCAAGACTCATTCAACGAGATTATAGAGGAATTAGACTTATTAGAGCTGGAGATGACTGACAGAAAATTCACTTGGTCGAACATGCAGAGAAGTCCTACTCTGGCCAAGCTTGATAGGGTACTGGTGTCGTCTGATTGGGAAGAGATCCATCCTCTTGCAAAGGTTAAATCGGCATTGCGCTACACTTCAGATCATCTTCCGTTAGTCGTCGACTGCAGGCAACAAGAAAGGCAGCAGCACTTTAGCTTCAAATTCGAGAAAGCATGGACCATCTGCGAGGAAACCAAGCAAGTCATTGCAGACTCGTGGAGAGCCGAAACATCCCAATCCTCAGCCGTCGGTATTTGGATCGAAAAGACTAGACGTCTTCGTAGAAGATTAAAAGGATGGGCTGGGCAAAAAAAGATTACCATTTCACAGAGCAGGATTGAAGCAAGCAGTAGAATCGCAGCTCTGGAAACTTGCCAAGAGGTGAGAGAGTTGCGGGAGGAGGAGAAGGACGAGCTGGTCAGCAGAAGACTGGAGATACAGCAAAGCATCCAGATGGAGGAGTTGTACTGGCAACAGAGATCAAGAGTTCAATGGCTTCGCGAAGGGGACGCCAACACAAAGTTTTTCCACAAGATGGCTAATGGAAGAAAAAAGCATAATCATATTACGGGATTAACTGTGGATGGAATTTGGACAGAGAACGACCTGCGAATCAAAGAGCACCTCGACGCTAAGTTTCACGATATCCTAGGGTCTAATTCAGCTGACAGATGCGCGCTAGCTCCTGATATGTAGGGCTCGTCCAGGATAGAGGGGAGCTCAGGTATCGAAGAAAGATTTACAGATTCAGAGGTGCTACATGCAATTAAGATGCTCGGACAGGACAAGGCACCAGGGCCAGACGGTCTTCCGATCTTTTTCTACAAAATATACTGGGACGTAATCAGAGCTGATCTCATGAACATTTTCCACGACCTGTACGAGGGATTTGCAGATCTGGATAGACTGAATTACGCTTCAATCATACCGATCCCAAAGAAAAGCAACGTCGAATCCTATGAGGACCTACGGCCTATCAGTCTTGTTAACGGCTCGTTCAAAATTATCACGAAGGTCTTAGCGCAAAGACTTACCCCACATTTGAATGATGTTATCGCCCCATCCCAATGTGGGTTCATTCGTGGGAGGGACATTATGGACAGCATCGCATCTGCCCATGAAATCATTTTTAGAGGTAACAAGGACAAGGCTGACGGGTTTCTTCTAAAATTAGACTTCCAAAGGGCTTACGACTCCGTACACTGGGATTGCTTAGACGAGGCGTTAGAACACAAAGGATTCGGCGCGAAGTGGAGGTTATAGATGCATAGGTGCATCCGTGGGGGGAAATCGTTTATTCATGTGAAAGGGTGGCAAGGTAAAGAGATTAGATGCAAAAGAGGGCTCCGACAAGGGGATCCGCTATCCTCCCTTCTCTTCGCTATAGTAGCGGATGGTTTAGCCGAAATGATAAGAAGGGCTCAAGAAAACAACACGATCACAGGAATTGAGATTAAAGGTATATCCCAGCCAATGTCGATTCTTCAATACGCCGACGATACCCTTCTTTTTGGAAGAGCTACCATGCAAGAAGTGCTTGCCATCAAGGCAATTCTGGGGTGCTTTCAAGGTTGGTCGGGACTGAAGATTAACTTTAATAAGTCAAGCATTATCCCAGTTTCCGACCATCTATCATTGGCGGCTAACGAGATTTCGGAGATCCTTCGTTGTAAGGTCAGTGAATACCCGATCAAATATCTTGGTACGCCCATTAGACCGGGTGCACTATTGAAGGAGGACTGGAATCCGGTCATAGACAAGATTGAAAAGAAACTTCTTGGATGGCAGAGTCGATTTCTGTCTCTGGGAGGAAGAATCATTTTGCTGAATTCTGTCCTTTCTGCAATCCTGCTCTACCTAATGTCGATCTACGAATTACCAAAATGGGTTATCCACAGGATCGATAAAATCAGAAGAAAATTCCTATGGAAAGGAACGGACGAAGGGAACAAAGGTTTCCCCCTTGTTAAATGGGGAAGAGTTTGTAAGAGTAAGGAAAATGGCGGCCTAGGAATCATGAACTTACAAGACATGAACCAAGCGTTGCTTAGCAAGTGGTGGTGGAAAATTTCAACTAAGAAGAAGGGTTGGTGGAGCTATTCATTCGCTCTGTTCCGCAAGAGAAAAAAATACAGATTTGGCGGCAGAAGCCCTTCAGCCAAGGTGTCCTTTCTCTGGAAGGGCATAGCTAAGCTCGGGGAGATTTTCCACACGAATACCAAATGTAAAGTGGGAAACGGTAAAAACACTAGATTCTGGAAAGACAAATGGTGTGGGAAACTACCCTTCAAAACAGAATCCCTCAAGCTGCAAAAGGAACGATAAACTTGGATCTAACTGTGGCAGATGTGCGGAAGAATGGGAAACTTAATTTTATAGTTGCTCCCAACCTCGACCAGGGTACCCTATCACAGTTCGAAGAGCTCAACAAACTCATTAACGACGAAGGGGGCCACTTGAATGATGTTAAGGACGATAGATTATGGAATACAGACACGTCTAATGTCTTCACAGTGGCGGCAATGTATAGGTGGATCAACGACAGTGGGACGAGATGTACAGACCAAGCGGCGATTTGGGGAGCTTATGTCCCGTTCAAAGTCAAAGTGTTCTGTTGGTTAGTTCACAAAGACGCGATTCTGTCGAAAGTAAACCTCAGGAAAAGAAATTTGCAAATCGATGTTAGCTGCGGGATATGCCTTCATCCAGAAGAGGACGCGAATCATATACTATTCCTATGTCCAAAAGCGCGGTTAACTTGGGAAGTAGTTTGTAGGGGGTTCGGGATAGATCGGGTACCTAATTCAATCTCAGAAATTTGGGGGACTTTTAGAAACTGTCTCATTAGGTCGGGGGATAAAAAAAGTTGGGATATAGCAGTAGCAGCATCTATGTGGAACCTATGGCTAGAAAGAAATGATTTTATATTCCGCAACATTTCATTAACATTTAAGAATTCCATGCGTAAAATATTTGTGTTGATTCATGATTGGGCAGGGATTCAGGAGGCCTCGAAGAAGAGGAGGATCATCGAGGGCGAATGGTGTTGGGCATGAGCATTGAGAAGAGGATTGAACCCCACGAGTCAGGTGGTTCGGTCGGCTGTGAGTTAGACTACTGTGGCTTTCTTGTCAACTCGGGTTGGTCCGAGTTCTTTTGGTGATGCGTGTTCTCCGTGGATCACGCGACTGTGTTGTTGTTGTTGTCTTTTTAAGTTGTACTTTCTGTTGATGTTACGTGTAGCATGTTGCTTACGTACTTTTATTTCTGTTGTAATCTCTTGTTTCGTTATTTCGTATTAATGGAACGATGACGTTAGTCATCTTTTATCAAAAAAAAAAAAAATATCCTTTATCATCATTTTTTCTCCTCCTTTTTAGTAAAAGGGTTTTTATTATTTGTGGACCTTAAAACCCTTTTAAGGATACTTGGTGTCTAAGATTTGCTCTTTTATATTTTGGGTTTTCATTATTTCTGCTCTCTTATATTTTTTTGTATCGCAAAATCAAATTATCGCAACTATCACTCTGTACAACGATGCACATTCTAACCTCCTAGACGCAACTATCAAATTATCGCAATTTTTTTATATATATTAAATAATTAGACGCAATCTGACCTCCTACCTGAAACCTTCATTTACTCGTCACATATTTTTTACAAATTATTTCCAGTGGTACAAATTTTTATATTTATTTGAGTGACATTTTTGAAAAATAATTATGTCGTAAATAAACTTGAACTTTGAGAGTATTATAGTAACTAACAATAGTTGAGTAAATGAATGATTGAGATTAGATGGTTGAATATCTATATACAGGTTGTCTACAAATGACAACTTCAACTCTTCTTCCATTACAATATTAGAGATTAGAGCATCTGTAGTCGTTGTGGGTGAAAAAATGGATATATGGATAAATGGAAATAAGAATCGAACTTTGGCTGCACTCGTTGAAAGCTATTTTTTAGCAATTTATCGTAAAATAATAAGCGACGGCACATGAAGTGCCGTCGGAGAGAAAAAAAAACGCTTAATTTTGTGGGACGGCACTCGAAGTGCCGTCCGATCGCCAAAAAAAAAAAAAAAAAAAAAAAAAAAAAAAAAGGAGCGACGGCACATAGGGCTGTTCATACTTTGGTTAAAACCGATTACCGAACCGAACCGAAACGAACCGAAATTTATCAATTTGGTTCGGTTTTTCGATTTTCGGTTCGGTTTTGATCCAAACCGAAGTTTTTTTAGAGAGTTCGGTTCGGTTTTTGGTTGGCTTCTAAATAAACCGAACCGAACAAAAAACCGAACTTTTTTTGGACCAAAATAAATTATACCTCCAGGATCTGAGTTTGCTAATAATGCTGCCACCTACTTGTTGATGTTAACGTTAATTATTTAACTCGACAGACATCAATTGACAACTTGTGGTCCGTATGGATTAAAAGGTAAGGAAAACATACTGAGTACTATCTAAAAACACATGAAGCACGACAGCACCAACTTCCAAGTGGTATACAGAGAAGTTCCAAAATAATTTATGTGCTGTATTCATTATCTCATTATGTCTGTGGCTTAAGTTGTGGTTCTCACCAATGCTGCCACCTACGGTTCATTTAATGGATCTTGAAAATAAATTATACCTAAGTTCGGTTAGTTCGGTTATTAACCGAACCGAACCGATAAAATTCGGTTCGGTTCAAACCAAATTTTATTAGTTTCGGTTCGGATTTCGGTTTCAAATATACCAAACCGAAAATTTTGGTTCGGTTCGGTTATTTTCGGTTCGGTTCGGTTTCGCATCGATGAACAGCCCTAACGGCACATGAAGTGCCGTCGGAGAAGAGAAAGTGCCATCCGAGGATTTCGGCGTGCGCTGGGATTTTTTTAATTGAAAAAAAAAATTAAAAAATGAAAGGACGGCACATGAAGTGCCGTCCGACGCGGCAAATTTTTTTTTTTGTGTGCGACGGCACTCGAAGTGCCGTCGCTCAAATATGGAATTCTCAAATCGATTCTCATTTATAGCACACGACTGAGCGATTTATCGATAAAATTGATATTTGGCAAACGAGTGCAGCACGTTCGTTTGCCAAATATCCATTTTATTGATTTGAGAATTATCCATATTTGAGCGACGGCACTTCGAGTGTCGTCGCACCCAAAAAAAAAAAAATTTGCCACGTCGGACGGCACTTCCCTTGATTTTTTTTTTTTCATTTTTTTTCCTTCTCCGACGGCACTTCATGTGCCGTTAGCTAAAATATAGCTTTAAACGAGTGCAGCAAAACTGCGATTCTTATTTCCATTTATCCATATATCCATATTTTTACATTCAACGACTACAGATGCTCTTAGAGATTATTCAGGTATCTCTCCTACAACATTCTTCTTTCTTTATTCTTTTATTTATGCGCTATTGTTGTTATTATTACTAGCTATTTGCACGCGTGCGATGCACGCCCTAATATATAATTCATTAATTTCAAAAACATATTTAAAATTTCTACGATGTTGGAATATATATGTCAACCTTAATTGGAATATATCTCAACCCACTGTAAGCAGATTTTCAATAGTATTAATTTAAGCAGAATTTTTTTTTCCAATTAAGGTTTCATTTGCCCGCCTTTCAGATATTGTGCATTCTTTTACCGCATGGTCAAATCTTATATCTTGCCAGAAAATAAGGGGGAATAAGTAACAACAAGTCATCACAGGATTTTTATCAACAAAAAAAAGTCATCACAGGATAGCAACAAATAGATTCATCAGCTCAAATTCTAGCATACCGATGCTGACATGATCAAGCATATAAAACTAAGCAGCTCAAGTTCTTGAATGCCCTCGCTAACATATGGTCTTAGGAAGAATTAAATTGAAAATGCAATCACTTGTGAATATTTATACAGTGTAACTAACTAAGGCAGTTGGTACACTCACCGTGACTAACAAAGACTAGTAAGGCAAAAAACCGTCGTCAAAATCATCGTCTTCAACATCTTTACACACAAGTTATGCAAACCGCATTTATCAGAATAACTTCTAGTCTTCGAACAAAGTAAAATGTTCCAGTATCATGAGAACAGAGCCAGGATGAACAATAGAAGTGGTAAATGAGGGCATCCATGAAGTGGATACAAACAACTCAAAGTACTGAAATAGATAATATATATGTAATGTACTTTAAAATCAACAGAATCATCATTCTAACCTTGAGAGTTGTGATCAGCCAATACGGCGTAAAAATTTGATCAAACTAGTACGCAAAACTAGTAATCAGGGGATAGCTTAAAAATCAACTTTTGCAATCTTCAGACTTTGGAAGTGATGAAGTTGAAGAGAAACTCCAGCTTCTTTCTCTTGTATTCGAACTTCTCAACTTCAGCCAGCGGGTTGTTCTCCATCCAACGATTCGTCTTTGCCACTGCATCCTCGATCTGTTTCTTATCAGTATCCATCAGCTTAGACTCATATTTGATACCCTTGATAGCATTCTTCAAGTCATAAATATAGTCCTCCAGTGCAGTCCTTGCCTCCGCCTTCTTCTTGTTTCCCTCATCTTCTGCCTTGTAAATATCTGCTTCGATAACCAACTTCTCAATCACCTCCCTGCTCAATCTACCCGCATTGCTTGTAATTGTTGTCTTCTTCTTCAGACCAGTTTTATTATCCTTGGCAGAGACATTTAAGATACCACTGGCATCAATCTCAAAGCAGACTTCGATACTGGTCGCACGCCTCGAAGCAGGAGTGATGCCTGAAAATTCAAGGCTCCCTAGCAAGTTGTTATCCTTCACCATCCCTCTTTCGCCTTCATACACATCGAAAGAGATGCTCTCTTGATTGTCGTTAGCGGTAGTGTAGTGCTTAACTTTCTTCGTTGGAATCACAGTGTTCCTTGGAATCAGAACACTCATGATTCCCCCTCGAATGCGTACACCAAGAGATATGGGGGTAATATCTACGAGCACCAAATTTTGGACACTCGGGTTGCCATTGCCGCTCAAGTTTGCAGCTAGAACAGCAGCACCATATGAAACTGCCTCATCAGGATTAATATTCCTACAAAACTCTTTCCCATCAAAGAAACCACGGAGCAACTGTTGAACTTTGGGAATTCGGGTGGACCCTCCAACAAGAACAACATCATCAATAGATTCTTTTTCCATATCAGCATCGGTCAGGCATTTCCCCACTGTCTCAATACACTGATTGAAGAGTTGTACGTTGAGATCTTCAAACTTAGCACGAGTAATAGTTGTGTAGAAATCGATGCCCTCAAAGAGACAATCAATCTCTACCTCGGTCTTGGGAGTAAAAGATAAAATTCTTTTAGCTCTTTCACAAGCAGTTCTCAATCGCCTTAATGCCCGAGGACTGCTATTAATATCCTTGTCCGGATTCATCCTCTTGAACTCCTCAGTGAAATGGTTTACTAATCGGTTGTCAAAATCTTCACCTCCCAAGTGGGAATCCCCAGCAACAGCCTTAACCTCAATGATACTGTCTTTTATGGCAACAATGGAGACATCGAAAGTACCACCGCCAAGGTCAAAAATAAGAACATTCGAACACCCTGATTTAGACAATTTCTTATCAAGACCATAAGCAATAGCTGCAGATGTTGGTTCATTGATCATACGAATGATATTCAGGCCTGCTATTAAACCAGCATCCTTGGTTGCTTGACGCTGTGAGTCGTTGAAGTAGGCTGGAACTGTCACCACAGCATCCTTGACAGTAGTACCAAGAAATGCCTCAGAAATTTCCCGCATTTTCATCAGGACCATGGAAGAAATTTCCTCTGCTGCAAATTGCTTCTCTATACCCTTGAAATGCACGCTGATCATGGGCTTGTCGCTAGGCCCCGCAACAACCTTAAAGGGCCAGAGCTTATGATCAGTCTGGACAATAGCATCACTGAATTGCCTACCAATCAAACGCTTAGCATCTGAACATAAGAGAAAAATCAGTTACAGATTATAAGTTTTAACAGATTAACATGTTAAGGTGCTCAAAATGAGCATGAACAAAGAACATAGAATAATAAAAAAAGGTAGGATGGGATAAGTGGTGTATCAAGTTCAAGACAATGCAATACCATGTATAGCCCTTTATTCATAAGAAAAACAAAGAACATGGCATAGGATAAAATTTGATGGTTCAATGTACTCTTAAACAACTTAGGGAAGGAAAACAAAAACAAAAGGCTCCTCTGGTATTAATAAGGGATTGAAACTAAACACAACAAAAACTTACATTTTTTTGGGTGAAACCCCGTACCTTATACATCTCTACTATTTTAATCTCTACTATTGGGTTTGTAACCAAACAAACCCTAACTTGGTAACTAAACAAACACGTGTATTACACGACCAAATTAATTTCAACAAATACAAACATTTGTAGACAAACAAATCCGTGTATTGTCCGTGCATATCTAATATAAAGGAGGTATTAGATTCAAGGCTAGACTACGGTGAAGTTTTTACTTTTAAAAAAAATATATTTATTAAGACGTGCATCACACATGAAAATTACTAGTAACCAATAATGTGCTAATAGACGGCGTATTATGAAGTCTAGTAAATTAAGGATTTACTTGAAGTCATTTCCTTCACATTCGATGTATGAAGAAAGGGTCATATCCTAGGGGATGTTTTTAATATAATGAAACATAAATTTGAGTTCAATTTCAGATTGGTTCCCTCCAAAACTAACATAATATGATCAGTACATACTGGACATACATTTGAATTCAGTTTCAGATTCTTCCCTCGAAAATTAATATATACTATGATGAATACATAGCAGTCATCTGAAAGAGATTAATAGTATTCAATTAGCTTATATATCAAGAGATATTCAGTATTCAATGAATATAGATAATAATGAATGTTATTCAAATTAAACAAAAATTTATATCATTGCCTTCTTAACAATAAGTGCAGTACTAACTTTAGTGTTATGCAGACACACACTGTTTTGTAGAGTAAATAAGAGAATAAATAGAACTCACATTCAAAGCTTTTTAATGAAACACGGGGGGCTTCGGCCAATCTTTTTGATAAAAAAAAAATAGAACTCAAATTCAGGTAAGAAAATTACCGAAAACAGTGTTTGTAGGGTTGCTGGCGAGCTGGTTCATGGCAGCATCGCCGACAAGGCATACGTCACCTGCAAAGGCAACACAGGACGGTGTTGTGCGGTTGCCCTGGTCGTTGACAATGATCTCCACCCGATTGTTCTGCCAAACTCCGACACAAGAGTATGTCGTTCCAAGGTCGATTCCAATCGCTTGGCCCTCCTTGCTATTTCCTGCCATCTCCTTTGCTTTCTCTTCTATTTCTATCCAGCTATTGGATGTGCAAACTGAAATGTGGTTCCATGGTTCTACTTATACTTCTAAAGTGACTTATCCTCTTCCATGTATAATTAAAATGCAATTATAGCAGCCTTTTCCAATACAACAATAACTACTTTCAACTTTCTCCCTCTCTTCACTGTTCAAAAATGAATGAACTCTCAGTCTTCCCAGTGTAATAATTACTGGCCTTTATCCCTATGAAAATAAAATGAACTGAGAGATGAAGTAGGGGAGTGAGAAGAGAATCCAGTATTGAGCTAAAAGCTGAAAGCCTTAATCATTAAACTAAACTTTGATTAAGATTGAATAATCAACAAATCGTGAAATTCACCTTTTTTCTCTACACACGCACGCACAAACACAAATCGGGAAATACAGATTTTCTCAAAATTGGCAGAAATGGATGCGCTATACTACAAATCAAGCCAAAATATTGAAATTCAGAATTTCTTAAAATTGGCCGAAAATTGTAGAGCAAAATCTTGATAACAAATATTTATCCTAAACCGTAAAAAATAGTGGACCCAGAATCTAGGTTAAATAGTCATGTTCACAATTTCTCAAAATTGGCAGATGATGGTCTATAACACATAATGTATGGCGTAAGCTGAGTATGGAACTTCTTTGTTTCGTTAAAATTTCTTTAATGAAGCGATGACTATGTCATCTTTTTTTCAAAAAAAAAAACACATAATGTATGTCAAGAACAAGGAAATTTAAAATTTCTTTAATTCTTTTGAAAATTATGGTTAGCACACAAAATCAGGCAATAACAACAAAATCCAGAATGTTTCCTAGACGGCTAAAATTAACCCACAAAATTCTGACAAAAAAGACAGTGGAATGTAGAATTTTGCGAAAACGGCCGAAAACCATGGACCCATAAAATCTAGTTTAAACAATGAAACCAAAATTTTAAAAATCATTTGAAAACAGTGGACTGCATCTCACAAAATCTGAGCATAATAGTGAAATTCAGAATTTCTAAAAAAGTGGCAGGAAACGATTGACTTATAGCCTACATAATTAGTCAAAACGATGAAATCCAAAATTTCTCGAAATCGGTCAAAAACGGTGGACTATAGTCCCCAACTAACTAATGAATGAATCTTCCGGCTCATAAGTTTTATAAGTCTTATGACCATCTTTGATTCAAAAACCAATCAGTCTTAACTCTTAAGCTTCGTGCTCGACTTTTCATGGACTATCAATGCATTGGCAATGCTACCAAGAAAGCTCTGCAAGTGCAAACCATTTGACTGGGTTTCCAAGGCAGGGTTGCAAGGTCGACGCTCTCGTCATTAATTACACTACATGCTTGGTCTGGATATTGCAGAGATTCCTGTTTCGAATAGCCACGACTCCAGCCAGTTCCGGATCAACCTCCTGAACCCGAACAACAAATCTTAATATGACCAACTCTCACTTTCCAGTCAGCAGCTGAACCATGACACACCAAAGCCGCATCATAATGTATTTTGATAGTTTTGACAATGCCTGCTGTGGTGTTCAACCCATGTGTCTGTGGTAGAAATAATTGGGTTGGGCATTCTGTCGATCAGCTTGTCCGCACTGTTGTTAAGCAAGACAAACTCTCACCACCATATGCGCATTGAATCTCCATCGAGAAAATACATAACCCCACACATCTACTTTCCATGTATTCCATAAGAAATACGCACCAGCTTTGAAAACATTGCTACCATTAACAGATCTTTCCAACCACTTGAATAGTAACTTCATAAATATTCGAAAGCATGCTAATATAAGCCGGTATCGGAGTGAATACGACTATACGATCGGGTTTACAAACCAGCAATCAGGGCCGGCCCTACCCTAGAGGCAGATAAGGCGGCCGCCTTGAGCCCCCAGATATTTTGCGATTTTAGGGGTCCAAAATTTGAACTATCCCTTTTTTTTTTTTTTGATAAAAAGATGGCAAGAAATTTGAACTACCCTTGTAAATATAGATACGTATTTTATGCGAAAAAAAAATATATTATTAGGGACCCCATTTCGAAAGTTTGCCTAGGGCCCCCGGAAACTCAGGGCCGGCCCTGCCAGCAATTCACATGTACGATTTGTGCAAAGTGTGGACAACCCAACCCAACCCAACCCAATAAACTTTGTGTGTTTCTTCCTTCTTCCTCTTCATCATGGACGGAGCTATGTGGGGAACCGGGGTGCCCCCCCCCCCCCCCCCCCCCCCCCCCCCCAAATTTTGAAAATCCTCTTGAAAATTTTGAAATTTTTTAAACCCCCCTTAAATCTATTAAATTTTATTATTTGGCCCCCCTAAAAATTATGAAAAAATACCTATATATTTATATAGAGTTATAGAATTTTTTCTTGGTCCCCCTGAAAAATATGTTCTGGCTTCGCCCCTGCTTCATCAAAACTTGGCCATGATATATATCAAGTTTTTATAATAGAAAGGGAAAATTAATCTTAGACCCAAAATAAGAATAAAAATTTACTTCTAAACCCTGTCCAATAGCGACATTATCTCTAATCTCTAATCTCTAACCTCCAAGAGCATCTGCAATGCTTCCTTCATTTTGAAGGCCTTCAAGAGGAAATATTTTTGGAATATTCTTTTTTTTTAAGGTTCATCAATTCCAACCATCTTCTTTCAAAATTGGTTCCTTCAAATTTTATTCAATTTTTTAAATTAAACTATACATTCATTGTAATTATAATAAAATATAAAACTACTTTAATATACAGATAAATATTTTTAATTATAAGATTATTAGATTTATTTTTAATTAATAATCTTGACTATAAATATTGTATCAATTATTTTTTTCAAAAAATAAAAAAAATATTCAAAATTGGTCTCATTTTAAAGGTATCGTCGAGATATTTCCAACAGTACCAAAATAATAAAATTTGGCTTCATATTTTATAAGATACATTCATTAAATATATAGTTATACATTTTAATTGAAGGATATGGAAGGAATTCTTAAGAAGATATTAAGGTAAAAAAGGGTCAAATGGAAAATTTATATTGTGAATAGTGATTTGAAGGAGCTCAAAAAAGTCTCCAAATTTGGAGACTTTTTGGAAGCTCCTTCATTTTGAAGATGAATTTGAAGCCCGGTTGGAGCAACCCGGAGCTTCATTTTGAAGAAATGAAGCCCGGTTGGAGATGCTCTAAGGGGGGCGTTTAAGGGGGCCGTTTGGTACACGGATTGAAATTTTCTAGGAATGAAACGATTCCCAGGAATGTGAGGATGGGAATGAAGATTCCGGGGAATATTGTATTATCGTGTTTGGTATAGTATATTGTATTCCCGGGAATCCTTTATTATTGTAATTTTTTATTCTCATTTTTTTTTATTTTTTTTTATTTTTTGTTATTTAAATCACATGAGAATGCTCAAATCCCCTTATTTTAGGGAGAAATGTATTTTTTATTCTAGTTTTTTGGATTATTTTATTGTTTGTTATGGAAATTCCATGGGAATCCTCAAATCTCATGGTTTTTTGGGAATAGAAATCCTTTCCAACAATGGATTTTGATTCTCTTGGGAATCTATCATTCATTCCAAAACTATGCTTGTCATATACCAAACAAGTAATCTAAGAGAGAATATGAGATTTCCTTGAATTTTTTGCCTTTTCGAAAATATTTGGCGTTCTAACCCATTTTCGAAAACAATCAGCGAACTAACCCAGTTTTGGACACGTCTGCAAAAACTGTTATTGAAAAAAACGTCATAGGTTATTTACATGTCGTTTTCACCAATAACGGCATTTATATTTAAAAAAAGTGTCATCTCGTTATTTGGAGTAACAGCATAGGTTATTTTGTTTTTCGACTGCTTGTAGTCTCTATTTAGTGAAAAAATTGCAAGTATGAAAACTTTATAACATATATTATAAGGTTATTTTGTTTTTCGGCATAGGTTATTTTTTTATAAAAAAAATTGCAAGTGTGAAAACCTTATAACAGATATTATAACGGCATAGGTTATTTTGTTTTTTTTGGCATAAGTTACTTTTTTATAAAAAAAAAAATGTAGAATAACGGTATCTGTTAACACGAAAGCGCGACACAGATAGATTATCTTGTTTTGCACATCTGGAAATAACGGCATCTGTTAACGGCATAGGTTATCTTGTTTTGCACATCACTGCCTTCAGTTGCATCATGAAGTATCTTGTTTTGCACAGAACAGAGACACGATATGAACAAACTGAAGTCTCAAATAAGAATTTCAGTGAAGTGAATCTAAACAAATGAAAGAAGGAAACAGATTATAATAGGCTTCAGTCAAGCAAAACATAGATAGGTCTTCAACATTTTGCATTAATACCACAAAAAAAGAAACAACCACAAAATATGCAGAACAGAAACATATCGATTTCAAAAGAAAACATAGCAACTAATTAAGCAGCAACCGAACTTCATCCAGCTTGATCAAACACAACAATAGCCTTATTCTGATATATTCTCTATGATCATCATCTCTTACAGTTGAAGTTGCAGAAAGAGTTGAGAGAGGCCAGATGAGAACTTACATAATCAACTTGTTCGATCGAGAATGAGCTAGAACATGGATGTGATTAAGTGAAGAGACTCTCTAGCTCAGCTACCTTGCATAGGATCTCAACACCTTTGGCCAGCTTGTTGTCTTCCATCTAATCCAACGTCTTTTCCACTGCATCCTCGACCTTTTTCTTAACAGGCTTATTTTTGCCGTCCTTGACAGCATTCTTCAAGTTATTAGCATGGTTCTCCAGCGCTTATTACCTTTCCGAAACAATTTTCTTGTTTTCCTCATCTTCCTCCCTGTAAATCTCAGCTTCGAGAACCAATTTGTCAATCTCCTCCCTGCCCAATCTGCCATTATTGTTCGTAATCGTGATCTTCTTCTTTTGCCCAGTGCTGTAATCCTCCGCAGAGACATTTAAGATGCCATTGGCATCAATCTCAAAGCACTCAACGATCTGGGCCACACCCTTAGGAGCAGGAGTGATGCCTGAAAATATAAAGCCTCCTAACAAGTTGTTATGCTCGACCAACACTCTTTCTGTTAGGAATTGTGGCCTCAAATACACATAGGCACAGAGTACTTGACATTGGAAAAGAAGAGAAGGAGACAATGAAGCAAGAGAAGACAAGCAGCATTTAGAAGAAGAGTAGCCTGGAGGATTGCGGTCGACCGACCCTAGACTGAGAGTTCTTCGAGTGTATAAGTCCAACAGAGGATAGGACGGTCGACCAACCTAGGGGGTGCAGTCGACCGGTCAGCTCTCTGGGTTAGTTCTACACGTTGCAGGCGACCGTCACTAGCGGTGCAGTCGACCGGCAACGTCGGCTGATTGTTTTGGGCTTACGAGTTTAAAGGCCAATTGCTATATTTGTGTTTATCTTTTAGGGTTTACTTGGGGCTATATATATGGCCGTAAACTCTAGGGTTAGGATTAACTTGTGTATCAAATGGTGAGCTGTTATCATTGTTCAACCTCAAGAGAGATTGTACCGAGTGTTTCAAATGTGAGAGAGAGATTGAGAATTGTAATCTCTTTTGTAATATTTGTATTTCTTTGGGAATAAGAAGTATTGGTTATCTCTGCATATTGGTTGAGTTCTTGTGAGATCCATATATTGTGGTGGCTTGTTCTTGGTTCATCTAAGTGATGGGAGTTTCTATTGCTTGTGGTGTGTTTCTGCTATTAGCACTACAAGTTGTGGGATAGATTCCTCCGATCACTTTCTCCTTCATACACTTAGATTTTCACCCGGTCTTGATAGTCATAAAGAGTATGGTATACACAAGCTTTCTTAGTTGGAATTCTAGTATTCCTTGGGATGATGACAGACATAATTGTGTCTTGAACAGCCACGCCAAGGGATAAAGGGGTAACATCCACGAGAACCAAGTTTTGGATCCTATGGTCGCCATTGCCGCACAAGTTTGCAGCAAGTAATGCAGCACCATGTGCGACCGCCTCGTCAGGATTGATATTCCTACAAAGCTCCTTCCCATCGAAGAATTCTTGCAGCAACTTCTGGACCTTGGGTATTCTAGTTGATCCTCCAACAAAAACAATGTCATCAATAGATTTTTTCTCCATATTAGCATCCTTAAAGCATTTCTCTACCGTCAGAATGCAGTCACTGAGTTGAGATCTTCAAACTTAGCACGGGTAATGGTTGTGTAGAAATCAATGTCCTCAAAGAGACAATCAATCTCTACCTCGATCTTGGGAGTAAAAATAAAACTCTTTTAGCTCTTTCACAAGGAGTTCTCAATCGCCTTAATGCCCAAGGGCTGCTATTAATATCCTTGTCCGAATTCTTCCTCTTGAACTCCTCAGTGAAATGGTTTACTATAATGGACCAACTGTAACCAATGGATCCGGATGTATCAGCAAACAATAAAGGCAGTTTTGATTTGGTTAACAAATATTGATTTAGTCATGATCTGCAGCTTAAGTTTAGGAGATTGATTTAGTCAAGATCTGCATGTAACTGATTAGCTTTAGTTTAGGTAACAATCATGCAATTCCCTCTTCCCTTATGTAACCTGTGTACTATAAATATGGTATATGTTTATACAAAGAAAGATAAGACAAAATCACTACTTTATATGGTATCAGAGCCCTTTAGCCTTACAACAAATCGATCCTCTATCCCATCATGTCTTCCTCTACAACATCTGAAATCCCAATTACCTCAAATGTCAATTCTGTTGTTGTTCTTAACACTCATTCATCACTCAAACTGAATAGCAGCAATTACCCTGCCTGGCATGTTCAATTCAATGCCCTCCTTGTGGGATATGATCTCATTGGTTATGTTGATGGCACCACTGCAACTCCTGCCACAACTAACGCAACCTATACTCGCTGGAAAAGACAGGATCAGTTGATCCTCCATGCCATTATGTCCTCAGTTGATCCCAGTATCATTACCATGTTAGGTAATGTGAAGACTTCCAAACAAGCTTGGGACATTCTCACCAAGATGTTTGCAAGCAAAACTCGTGCAAGGATCATGCACCTAAAAGAGAGACTCTCGCGATTCTCAAAAGGATCCAAATCCATCTCAGAATACCTTCATGGTATTAAGGCTTTGGCTGACGAATTAGCCATCATTAACTCTCCCTTGGATGATGTGGATCTAGTCATCCACACTTTGAATGGCCTTGGTACTGAGTATCGTGAGGTCACTGCTGCTCTCAAAACAAGAGAAAATCCTATTGGATTTGATGATCTCCATGATCTTCTCACTGACTTTGAAAGTGATTTAGAGAGGGATGAAACTGTGCAACAAACCCCTCTCCTTGCTACTGCAAATACTGCACATAAAGGCAAGCAGTTTTACAACAGAACTGGAAAACAGTTCTACAATCAAACAATGCCCAGATCAACATCACCTGGTTCCTCAAGGCGTGTAGTGTGTCAATTCTGTGACAAACCAGGCCATACAGCCAAGGTTTGTTACAAGCTGCATGGACACCCCTCAAAAAGGCACCAACCTCCTTCTGCTCTTCACGCACGAGCTACATCACCAGAGGTCTCAGACTGGATCTTAGACTCAGGAGCATCTCATCATATAACTAATGATCTGGATCAACTTCATCTGACTCAACCTTACACAGGACCTGATCAACTTGTGGTTGGTGATGGCTCAGGTCATACCATTTCTAATATTGGTAAAATTGTCTTACACACTCCCTCTCAATCATTTCATCTATCGAATGTTTTACATGTGCCTAAAATTACACAAAAACTATTGTCTGTCTCATCCCTATGTCATACTAACCCTATCTCTGTTGAATTTTTTTCTGATCATTTCCTAATCAAGGATTTGAAGACAAGGGAACCTCTTCTAAGAGGGCAGCATAGCAATGGACTCTACCACATGCCCCATCCAGCACCTCCAACAAGGGCCCTAGTCACAACTACATCCATCATTCCTCCGTGGCATCACATATTGGGGCATCCATCTGATCGCATACTTAGACACCTACTTCCATCCTGCAAAATAAAGAGCCAACAAGTACCTTGCATGTCCTGCAATAGTGTTAAGAGTCATAAATTACCCTTCTCAATCTCTAGTATCACAACAGAAAAACCACTAGAGCTCATTTATACTGATGTATGGGTCCAGCCCACATCAAATCTTTAGATGGTTTCTCCTATTATCTAATCTTTGTTGATCATTTCACCAAATATGCATGGCTCTATCCATTAAGAAATAAGTCAGATGTCTCTATTTTGTTTCCCACATTTAAAAATCTTGTTGAAAATTATTTCAAAGGAAAAATTGTCTCATTGTACTCTGATAATGGAGGAGAATTCCTCAAATTAAAACAATTCCTTCATACCCATGGCATATCTCATCTCACCACACCACCATATACACCTGAACTAAATGCCCCAGCTGAGAGACGCCACAGACATATCGTTGAAACAGGAAGAGCCCTACTACACATGTCAAAATTGCCACCTGAATACTGGTCATTTGCTTTTAGAACTGCAGTGTATCTCATCAATAGGTTGCCAACCCCTGTCCTCAACATGCAGTCACCATACCAAGCATTACATAAGAAAACTCCAACAACCCATCATCTTCATTCCTTTGGCTGCCTTTGCTTTCCTTGGTTGCGACCTTATGTCTCCAACAAACTTCAACCACGGTCTCAACCATGCATATTTCTTGGATATGCCGAATCTCAGTATAGCTATATATGTCTCGATCCCAAAACTCACAAAATATACACCTCTAGACATGTCAAATTTTTTGATCACATCTTTCCATATATCCAACTCACCCAACCCACACCATTATCATCATTATCCACAACCAGCATACCCCAACCTCTTCATACCATCATTCCCATCCAAAACCATGACCTACCTGAGTCACATGCTATGTCCCGTGAAGATGAGGTACTCCTGCCTTCAAATACTACGTCCGGTAATGATATTCCTACACCTTCTCCTACTTCAACTACTACTGTCACTCCTAATCCTTCTGCAGTCCCACCACCCACCAATGAGCCAAACCAAATTATAACCAGGTCCAAGAACAACATCTTCAAGCCCAAGAGGATGTACAATGTATCCAAACATCCCCTACCAGAAAACTTGGAACCTTCTAATATTCGTGAGGCCATGAAACATCCTCATTGGCGCAAGGCAATTGCAGATGAATTTGAAGCCCTAATCAGAAATGGCACATTCTCTCTTGTGCCTCCCAAGGCAGGACAAAATATTGTTGGATGCAAATGGTTATTTCGCATCAAGAGAAATAGTAATGGTTCCATAGCTCGATATAAAGCACGTCTTGTTGCAAAAGGATTCACACAATGTCCTGGCATTGACTTCAAGGAGACATTTGCTCCTGTTGTTCATCCACAAACGATCAAGATTATCCTCACTCTTGCTATCTCTAATCAGTGGGCAATGCACCAACTTGACGTAAACAATGCATTTTTACAAGGAGCACTCACTGAAGAGGTTTTCATGGATCAACCACCAGGTATGAAAGATGTTGCACATCCTACCTATGTATGCAAACTTCACAAAGCCATCTATGGCCTTCGTCAAGCCCCACGTGCTTGGCATGATTCTCTCAAGGCATTTATTCTATCATATGGCTTCAAAACCAGCAAAAGTGATCCATCTCTTTTCCTTTATCACTCGGGTGATACTATGGCCTACTTTTTAGTCTATGTAGACGATTTACTACTCACAGGTAACAAGTCCATCTTCCTTCAGCGTTTCATTACGGCGCTATCTCAACGATTTTCTTTGAAAAATATGGGACAACCTCACTATTTTCTGGGTATTGAAATAATACCAACCAGCACTGGAATTTTTCTCTCACAACATAGATACATTCGTGAGCTCCTACAAAGGTTTGACATGGAGGGGGCGAAACCATCCCCCACTCCACTTTCTTCTACAGCAGTGCTTCAGCTCAATGATGGCACAACATCCACAGATGCCACTGAGTATCGTAGGATCATTGGTGGACTTCAGTACCTTAATCTTACTCGTCCTGACTTGTCATACTCCATCAACAAATTGTCTCAATTCATGCACAAACCAACCTCTCTTCACCTACAGCATCTGAAACGTATCCTACGGTACATCAAGCACACTATGAATCTTGGTCTTATGCTACGTAAAACTGTTACCAACAACTTGTTAGCATATTCTGATGCAGATTGGGGGGGGGGCAGCAATGACCGCAAATCCACCTCAGCATACATCATCTTCTTTGGAGGCAATCCAATCTCATGGCTCTCAAGATAGCAACGAACTGTGGCACGATCATCCACTGAGGCAGAATATCGTGCAGTTGCCACTACTACTACTGAGTTAATGTGGCTACAAAACTTATTACATGAACTCAGAATTCCCATGCATCACCCCCCACGCTTGTTGTGTGACAATGTGGGTGCCACCTACCTTTGCTCCAACCCTGTACTCCATTCAAGAATGAAGCACATATCCCTAGATTATCATTTCGTTAGGAAACAAGTTCAAACCAAGAAGCTCATAGTAACACATGTGTCTACCAAGGATCAGCTGGCGGACTTGCTCACCAAACCACTGCCCACGGCTAAGTTCACTGAACTCACATCCAAGATAAAGGTTGCTGATGGAACCTTAATCTTGAGGGGGCGTAATGGACAAACTGTAACCAATGGATCCGGATGTATCAGCAAACAATAAAGGCAGTTTTGATTTGGTTAGCAAATATTGATTTAGTCATGATCTGCAGCTTAAGTTTAGGAGATTTATTTAGTCAAGATCTGCATGTAACTGATTAGCTTAAGTTTAGGCAACAATCATGCAATTCCCTCTTCCCTTATGTAACCTGTGTACTATAAATATGGTATATGTTTATACAAAGAAAGATAAGACAAAATCACTACTTTATATACTAATCGGTTGTCAAAGTGTTCACCCCCCAAGTGGGAATCCCCAACAACAGCCTTAATCTCAATGACATTATCTTTAATGGCAACAATAGAAACATCAAAAGTACCACCACCAAGGTCAAAAATAAGATTATTCGTATACCCTGATTTAGACGATTTCTTATCAAGACTATAAGCAATAGCGGCAGACGTTGGTTCATTTGATCATACAGATGATATTTATGCCTGCAATTAAACCAAGTGTTATAGAGTTTCCTTCTTATTTACAGGGCTGACCCTGAGTTCTCAGTGCCCGGGGAGAACTCCCGAAATGGGCCACGCATACAAAAACAAAATAAAATAAAATAAAATTTGCACATTGTTGAAAATAGAATATGTATGCAAAATATATAAATTTGTTTTAAATCACTCGAATTTAAAGTCTCATATTCAATTCAAGTCTTCAAGCCTAAACCCAAATAATTTTTAAAAAAATTTTAAAGGCTCAAATAAAATTTTTTTTATCATAAAAGGTTAGGCCTAGGCCTTCCCCATGTTTCATTAAAAAGTTTTTAATAAAAAAATAATCAAACGCGGACAATGAAGTTCATGTCACCCACATGCGGGCCATGAAACTCATTCTCCGACCAAAATAAAGGTTCCCCTACCATACATGATATTGACTGACCCCCAAAATACATACATCAAAAAACATCCACCCAAAATACATCCAAAATACATACGCCCAAAATATACCCAAAATACATCACAGTCCGATGTCCGAATACATGCACCCCAAAGACCCAACAAGTAGACCCATGTGCATGTTCCTCTCTCTGTCGATCCGGGTAGTCACCCCACTTGCGATGTACCCTCCCTTTCCTGTGGTTCTTCCTGACTGGTGGCGACGTCTGTGTACATATCCTTGATCTTCTTCGTTTGCTCTTCACCTGCCGTTTTAGACCAGAATATGATATTAGCAATAACCTTGAGAAGCAATTATTGATGCATGATGTGTCTGTGTGTAATTCTAAAAATTCTATTGTTTCTTTCTAACCAAATACCCCAACATATAGCCGCAATACCTCAAATGTCAAAATTACTGCTGCGAATGTGTCCCTGTTTCCAGCCCACCCATGCGTCAATTAGCGTTTGTGGTCCTGCCCCCTGGCTAACCATTCTGTGTAGTAGATCCGCCCAAATTGGCCTTGCGAAGCTGCATGTCACTAATAGATGGTCCACTGTTTCTTTATCCTGGTTGCACATAACACAATTTGGCGATTCTTGCCATCTTCTTCTGGCCAAGTTGTCCCGTGTAAGAATAGTGTTCCTACAAGCCAACCAATTAAAATTCCTCACTTTAAGTGGACATTCGCCTTCCAAACTGGGTCGTTGACTCTAACTCCCCCATCGCTTATCCTTTTGTAAGTCGACCTCACCGAAAAGACGCCACCCTTTTCTGCTTCCCATTTAGGTTTGTCTTCATGATCGCTCCCTGTTGGTTTCCAATCTTGTAGGAAATCAATAAGCTCCTGTTTTTGTCTTCTGACCTCTCTGTTCAGACCTGGTGTAAGTCTTGGCCTCCACTCCTCATTCGTTCAGTTTCTAGCCACCCGATCATATTTGTCCGTAGCGAATTTGTATGCTACCGGAAATCTTCTCTTTAGAGTAATAGGTTTGCACCATTTGTCCTTCCAGAAACATATAGTAGCTCCATTACCAATGGTAAATGTAACCCCTGAGATGAAAATGTCTCTAGTGTGAGTGACCCCTCACCAAAACCCTGATGTAGATTTCTGATTTTTTCTGTTTCTGGTGCATGCAACCATTCTTCAAGTAAGACGCTTTTATGAGTCTACCCCATTTTGTCTTGGCCTTTATTTTGAGTTTCCACCACCATTTGCATAGTAAAGCTTGATTCATTTGACGAATGTTGACCACCCCAATCCACCAAGCTCTTTTCGTCTGCACACAATACCCAATTTGATTAATGCATACCCTCTTCCTTCTACTGCCCCATGCCACAGAAACCAACTTCTGAGTCTATCAATTTTTTTGGTTACCCAAACTGGTATCTCGTAAAAAGACATAAAGTAAGAGGAATAGCGCTAACCATCGAATTGAGCAAGATTAAGCGTCCCCCAAAGGACAACATTTTACCTTTCCACCACTCTAATCTGCTTGCAATTCTGCCGATTAGGCCTAGCCAGTCCACCCTCTTAATATTTCCGGTTCCGATCGGTAATCCCAGGTACTTAATAGGTAGTTTCTGTACCGGGCAGTTAAGAATATTGGCTATAGTGTTCTCACCTTCTCCTGGATCCCCTAAGAATGTGATGGAGCTTTTGTGGAAATTGACTTTTAGTCCCGACCACTCTTCAAATAAGTATAGGCCCCACTTCAAGAAAGTAGCCTGCGCAATGTCGCACTCATCGAAGATTAAAGTATCATCTGCACACTGGTCATTCATTACAGCAGAAATACCCCTCCTCATACCCAGTCCACTAATAAGTCCAGTTTGTCTGTAGGCGTGAAGCATTCGATGGAGCCTGTCCCCCACCAAAGTGAACATCAGCGGTGAAAGTGGGTCTCCCTGTCTCAGTCCCCGCTTGCATCTTATTTCCTTCCCCGGCTCCCCGTTGACCAGGATATTGACTTTGGACGTAGTTAACCAGGTCTTTATCCATCCGATCCACCTGTTTCCGAATCCTCTTCTTTCAAGAATCTCCAATAAGCATTTCCATTCTACCTTGTCATATGCCTTCTCAAAGTCTAACTTTAGCATGGAACCTGCCTTCTTACGTCTTTTCGTGTCTTGTATTACTTCCTGTACCAGCGCCACCCCTTTTAGAATATCTCTCCCTACAATAAAACCAGTCTGATAGTCCTCGATAATGTCCCCGATGATCCCTCCCAATCTATTAGAGCATCTGTAGGCGTTGAAGGGAAAAATATGGATATATGGATAAATGGAAATAGGAATCGAAGTTTTGCTGCAATCGTCAAAAGCTATTTTTTAGCTTTTTATAATAAAATAATAAGCGACTGCTCTGAAGTGCCGTCGGAGAAAAATTTTAAAAAAATAAAAAATAAAAAATTGGAGCGTTGGCACTCGAAGTGCCGTCGGAGGAATAAAAATTCGTGCTCGGAGTGCAAATAAAAAATTACAAAAGAAATAAAAAATTACAAAAATATTTCAGAAATTACGAAAAAATTACAAAAACTTTTCAGAAAGTGCAAAAAAAATTAAAAAATTGCAAAAAAAATGAAAATTACAAAAACCTCCGGACGGCACTTCACCGAGGAATTTGGGCCTGCGATTTGGGGTTTTTTAATTGGAAAAAAAAATCAAGGGACGGCACATGAAGTGTCGTCCGAGGGATTTGGGGTTTTTTTAATTGAAAAAAAGAAACAAGCGACGGCACTTGATGTGCCGTCCGATGAAAAAAATATTAGTTTTTTTTGTGGGACGACACTTCAAGTGCCGTCGCTCAAATATGGATAAATCTCAAATCCATTCTCATTTATAGCAAACGACTGTAACAAAATATGGATAATATGGATATTTGGAAAACGAGTGCAGCGCGTTTTTTAGCCAAATATCCATATTAACGATATTTAGCAAACGACTACAAATGCTCTTAGCGAGGACCTTTGTGATGATTTTGACTAAGCAGTTAATCAAAATGATTGGCCTAAAATTAGTCACCTCTCTCGCGACCTGTTTTTTAGGGATTAGGCAGACGTGAGCATAATTGATTCTTTCCAGGTTCAAACTTCCGTCACAGAACGCATTCATGATATCCAAAGTGGTAATGTTGGTGACTCAAATCCTCTTGCTTGGACTCAGCTGCATTCTCATTATACAAGCCTTTTGCAAGGGAAAGTTTGCTTTAGAAGGGGTATAAAGTAACAGGGTATTGTTGAAAATCATGTCAAATAAGGGGTTTCATAACAAACTTCAAACAAGTTTGAGTTGCAAGCCTGTAATGAATCATGTTTACATTGTCTATGTTGATCCTATATCTTATAAGAATCTCACCAAGAATATATGATCAAGTGGCGTGGGACATACAAACTAGAACCCCTTTCCCTCATCATGAGCAAGAATTTGAATATTCATGACACAAATGGCAACCATACATATCTTTGACATTCCACATTGAGAAGGCATTGCGATTGTCATTAATTTCATGTTCATTTATCAGCATAACTTCTATTAAGATGAATCTTCGCAGAGCATGATTAACGATTCATATATTCTTTGATAAAAACTGATGTTGCAGATGATCACCCACAGTGGTGGTACAAATACTGATATGGCTAAAAATATGATTAAATCGGGACCGTTCAAATTAGGCACGAATCTTAAAGCTTTCAGGGGTAAAACGGTAATTTCACCTACAAACGGGTCGGAAATGAGAACTGGGTCTCTTCTTCAAAACCCAATAGCCCATAAACGGATCTGTCTTATTGGATACGGGTACCAACCCGTTACAAACCAATTCAGAAGGATAAAGAGTAATTCAAATTCATGATTATCTCTAAGATGCGGTTTTAACCACTTCTTATCATGAAACGAGTTTAAACTCCACAGCTTATCCATCAACACCGGGAAGTAGAGATTTATCCTTATCTCGAAACGGGTCCCTAAGGCGATTATAAATACCTCTCTTCCACCACCGTAACAAGGTAATCAATGTTTTTCTACCTAAAGTTCTTTCTTAATCCTTGAGATTACTGACAAGAGCGACGAACCAACATGTTCGCTTTATTGTTTTTCTCAAAAAACTCACAAATTCATTTGTTTGTTCCTACACCCGAAATGAGCAGCAACAAATACCTTTGGTAATCTCAACTTTTGTCCCTCAATATCCAAATTGACGTCATTGGCTCCAACTTGTTTTATGCACTTGGAATGTTTTTGATAGAAGTAAACAAAATAAAATAAAAACTGAAGCCACGTTAACCCAAATCCTGAGACAGGGATAATACTCTTCTGGACTTTTTGCTAAACACCAAAATCAAATGGTGGGTGCCCAAAAGCACCATGATGCTTCTCATGTGCTCTGCCTCTTCCATTATTGCCAAATGAAGATATTATTAGGGCATATAGTTCCTGCAAATTCCCAAACAGTTTTATATTCAAGTGACAGCCATGGCTGACAACTAAGCTCAGCTTAGAACCCTATTTTGGACGGATTGGAATAAGAACGTCAGAATGCTACTAAGGTCTAGCGGTAAGCTTCTTTGCTGGTAAGCAAAATGTCTGAAGTTCGGCAATTGTTTTTAAAAATTTCAAAAAACTCATTTATAATTTTTTTTTACAAACCTAAATTTAAAAACTGTTTTCAAAACAACGAACCAAAAATGTTTGGAAAAGTCAGTTGATAATTTCCTGGTGATCCTGGACAAAACATAAACCAGCAATGTATCCTAACTGACAGAATCAAGATCACCACTGTTCAAAAAAAATTTGGTAGCTATATTAAAACTCATAAACATCTTATACCTATACCGCATGAGGTATTCCAGTATCATGGTTTTTTGCACAGAACAGGGACACGATATGAACAACTGAAGTCACAAATAAGAATTTCAGTGAAGTGAATCTAAACAAAGTAAAGAAGGAAACAGATTATAATAGGCTTCAGTCAAGCAAAACATAGATAGGTCTCCAACATTTCGCATTACTACCACATAAAAAGAAACAACCACATAATATGCTGAACAGAAACATATCGATTTCAAAAGAAAACATAGCAACTAATTAAGCAGCAACCGAACTTCATCCAGCTTGATCAAACACAACAATAGCCTTATTCTGATATACTCTCTATGATCATCATCTCTTACAGTTGAAGTTGCACAAAGAGTTGGCAATGAGAGAGGCAAGATGAGAACTTACATAATCAAGTTGTTGGATCGAGAGAAAGCTAGAACAAGGACGTGATTGAGTCGAAGAGACTCTCTAGCTCAGCTATCTTGCCTAGGATCTCAACAGCTCTAGCCAGCTTGCTGCTTTCCATCCAATCCAACGCCTTTTCCACTGCATCCTCGACCTTTTTCTTAACAGCCTTATATTTGCCGTCCTTGACAGAATTCTTCAACTTGTTAGCATGGTTCTCCAGCGCATACCTTGCCGAAACAATTTTCTTGTTTTCCTCATCTTCCTCCCTGTAAATCTCTGCTTCGAGAACCAATTTCTCAATCTCCTCCCTGCTCAATCTGCCATTATTGTTTGTAATCGTGATCTTCCTCTTTTGCCCAGTGCTGTTATCCTCGGCAGAGACATTTAAGATGCCATTGGCATCAATCTCAAAGCATACATCGATCTTGGCCACATACTTGGGAGCAGGAGTGATGCCTGAAAATACAAATCCTCCTAACAAGTTGTTATGCTCGACAGACACTCTTTCTCCTTCATACACATTGATGGGAATGGCGTATAATGTTCTCACCTTCTCCCACCAAAGTGAACATCAGCGGTGAAAGTGGGTCTCCCTGTCTCAGTCCCCGCCTGCATCTTATTTCCTTCCCCGGCTCCCCATTGACCAGGATATTGACTTTGGACGTAGTTAACCAGGTCTTTATTCATCCGATCCACCTGTTTCCGAATCCTCTTCTTTCAAGAATCTCCAATAAGCATTTCCATTCTACCTTGTCATATGCCTTCTCAAAGTCTAACTTTAGCATGAAACCTGCCTTCTTATGTCTTTTCGTGTCTTGTATTACTTCCTATACTAGCGCCACCCCTTTTAGAATATCCCTCCCTGCAATAAAACCAGTTTGATAATCCTCGATAATGTTCCTGATGATCCCTCCCAATCTATTAGAGCATCAGTAGTCGTTGAAGGGAAAAATATGGATATATGGATAAATGGAAATAGGAATCGAAGTTTTGCTGCAGTCGTCAAAAGCTATTTTTTAGCCTTTTATAATAAAATAATAAGCGACGGCTCTGAAGTGCCGTCGGAGAAATTTTTTTAAAAAGTAAAAAATAAAAAATTGGAGCGACGACACTCGAAGTGCTGTCGGAGGAATAAAAATTCGTGCTCAGAGTGCAAATAAAAAATTACAAAAAAAATAAAAAATTACAAAAACATTTTAGAAATTACGAAAAAATTACAAAAAATTACAAAAACTTTTCAAAAATTGCAAAAAAAATTAAAATTACAAAAACCTCCGGACGACACATGAAGTGCCGTCCGAAGAATTTGGGCCTGCGATTTGGGGTTTTTTAATTGGAAAAAAAATATCAAGGGACGGCACATGAAGTGCCGTCTGAGGGATTTGAGGTTTTTTTAATTGAAAAAAAAAAAACAAGCGACGACATTTGATGTGCCGTCCGATGAAAAAAAATATTAGTTTTTTTTTGTGGGACGGCACTTCAAGTGCCATCGCTCAAATATGGATAAATCTCAAATCCATTCTCATTTATAGCAAACGACTCTAACAAAATATGGATAATATGGATATTTAACGAGTGCAGCGCGTTTTTAAGCCAAATATCCATATTATCGATATTTAGCAAACGGTTACAAATGCTCTTAGCGAGGACCTTTGTGATGATTTTGACTAAGCAGTTAATCAAACTGGTTGGCCTAAAATTAGTCACCTCTCTCGCGACCTATTTTTTAGGGATTAGGCAGACATGAGCATAATTGATTCTTTCCAGGTCCAAACTTCCGTCACAGAACGCATTCATGATATCCAAAGTGGTAATGTTGGCGACTCAAATCCTCTTGCTTGGACTCAGCTGCATTCTCATTATACAAGCCTTTTGCAAGGGAAAGTTTGCTTTAGAAGGGGTATAAAGTAACAGGGTATTGTTGAAAATCATGTCAAATAAGGGGTTTCATAACAAACTTCAAACAAGTTTGAGTTGCAAGCCTGTAATGAATCATGTTTATATTGTCTATGCTGATCCTATATCTTATCAGAATCTCACCAAGAATATATGATCAAGTGGCGTGGGACATACAAACTAGAACCCCTTTCTCTCATCATGAGCAAGTATTTGAATAAACGGGTCGGAAATGAGAACTGGGTCTCTTCTTCAAAACCCGATAACTCATAAACGGATCTGTCTTATTGGATACGGGTACCAACCCGTTACAAACCAATTCAGAAGGATAAAGAGTAATTCAAATTCATGATTATCTCTAAGATGCGGTTTTAACCACTTCTTATCATGAAACGAGTTTAAACTCCACAGCTTATCCATCAACACCGGGAAGTAGAGATTTATCCTTATCTCGAAATGGGTCCCTAAGGCGATTATAAATACCACTCTCCCGCCTCCGTAACAAGGTAATCAATGTTTTTCTACCTAAAGTTCTTTCTTAATCATTGAGATTACTGACAAGAGCGACGAACCAACATGTTCGCTTTATTGTTTTCCTCAAAAAATTCACAAATTCATTTGTTTGCTCCCGCACCCGAAATCAGCAGCAACAAATACCTTTGGTAATCTCAACTTTTGTCCCTCTATATCCATATTGACCTCATTGGCTCCAACTTGTTTTATGCACTTGGAATGTTTTTGATAGAAGTAAACAAAATAAAACAAAAACTGAAGCCATGTTAACCCTAATCCTGAGATAGGGATAATACTCTTCTGGACTTTTTGCTATACACCAAAATCAAATGGTGGGTGCCCAAAAGCACCATGATGCTTCTCATGTGCTCTGCCTCTTCCATTATTGCCAAATGAAGATATTATTAGGGTATATAGTTCCTGCAAATTCCCAAACAGTTTTATATTCAAGTGACAGCCATGGCTGACAACTAAGCTCAGCTTAGAGCCCTACTTTGGAAGGGTTGGAGTATTAGGAAAGAAGAATGTCAGAATGCTACTAAGGTCTAGCGGTAAGCTTCTTTGCTGGTAAGCAGAATGTCTGAAGTTCGGCAATTGTTTTTTAAAATCTCAAAAAACTCATTTATAATTTTTTTTTAACAAACCTAAGTTTAAAAACTGTTTTCAAAACAACGAACCAAAAATGTTTGGAAAAGTCAGTTGATAATTTCCTGGTGATCTTGGACAAAACATAAACCAGTAATGTATCCTAACGGAGAGAATGAAGATCATCACTGTTCAAAAAAAATTTGGTAGCTATATTGAAACTCATAAACATCTTATACCTATACCACATGACGTATTCCGGTATCATGGTTTTTTGCACAGAACAGGGACACGATATGAACAACTGAAGTCACAAATAAGAATTTCAGTGAAGTGAATCTAAACAAAGGAAAGAAGGAAACAGATTATTATAGGCTTCAGTCAAGCAAAACATAGATAGGTCTCCAACATTTCACATTACTACCGCAAAAAAGAAGCAACCACATAATATGCAAAACACAAACATATCGATTTCAAAAGAAAACATAGCAACTAATTAAGCCGCAACCGAACTTCATCCAGCTTGATCAAACACAACAACAGCCTTATTCCGATATATTCTCTATGATCATCATCTCTTACAGTTGAAGTTGCAGAAAGAGCTGCTCAAAGTCTTCCTAGGAGTAGAAGTATGAAAAACTATGAAAACCAGATGAGAACTTACATAATCAAGTTGTTGGATCGAGAGAAAGCTAGAACATGGACATGATTGAGTCGAAGAGACTCTCTAGCTCAGCTATCTTGCCTAGAATCTCAACAGCTCTTGCCAGCTTGCTGCTTTCCATCCAAACCAACGTCTTTTCCACTGCATCCTCGACCTTTTTCTTAACAGCCTTATATTTGTCGTCCTTGACAACATTCTTCAAGTTGTTAGCATGGTTCTCCAGCGCGTACCTTGCCGAAACAATTTTCTTGTTTTCCTCATCTTCCTCCCTGTAAATCTCAGCTTCGAGAACCAATTTGTCAATCTCCTCCCTGCCCAATCTGCCATTATTGTTTGTAATCGTGATCTTCTTCTTTTGCCCAGTGCTGTAATCCTCCGCAGAGACATTTAAGATGCCATTGGCATCAATCTCAAAGCACTCAACAATCTGGGCCACACCCTTGCGAGCAGGAGTGATGCCTGAAAATATAAAGCCTCCTAACAAGTTGTTATGCTCGACCAACACTCTTTCTGTTAGGAATTGTGGCCTCAAATACACGTAGGCACAGAGTACTTGACGTTGGAAAAGAAGAGGAGGAGACAATGAAGCAAGAGAAGACAAGCAGCAATTAGAAGAAGAGTAGCCTGGAGGATTGCGGTCGACCGACCCTAGACTGAGAGTTCTTCGAGTGTACAAGTTCAACAGAGGATAGGACGGTCGACCAACCTAGGGGGTGCAGTCGACCGGTCAGCTCTCTGGGTTAGTTCTACACGTTGCAGGCGACCGTCACTAGGGGTGCAGTCGACTGGCAACGTCGGCTGATTGTTTTGGGCTTACGAGTTTAAAGGCCAATTGCTATATTTGTGTTTATCTTTTAGGGTTTACTTGTTTATCTTTTTGTGGAAATTGACTTTTAGTCCCGACCACTCTTCAAATAAGTATAGGCCCCACTTCAAGAAAGTAGTCTGCGCAATGTCGCACTCATCGAAGATTAAAGTATCATCTGCACACTTGTCGTTCATTACAGCAGAAATACCCCTCCTCCTACCCAGTCCACTAATAAGTCCAGTTTGTCTGTAGGCGTGAAGCATTCGATGGAGCCTGTCCCCCACCAAAGTGAACATCAACGGTGAAAGTGGGTCTCCCTGTCTCAGTCCCCGCCTGCATCTTATTTCCATCCCCGGCTCCCCATTGACCATGATATTGACTTTGGACGTAGTTAACCAGGTCTTTATTCATCCGATCCACCTGTTTCCGAATCCTCTTCTTTCAAGAATCTCCAATAAGCATTTCCATTCTACCTTGTCATATGCCTTCTCAAAGTCTAACTTTAGCATGAAACCTGCATTCTTATGTCTTTTCGTGTCTTGTATTACTTCCTATACCAGCGCCACCCCTTTTAGAATATCCCTCCCTGCAATAAAACCAGACGGATAATCCTCGATAATGTTCCCGATGATCCCTCCCAATCTATTAGAGCATCAGTAGTCGTTGAAGGGAAAAATATGGATATATGGATAAATGGAAATAGGAATCGAAGTTTTGCTGCAGTCGTCAAAAGATATTTTTTAGCTTTTTATAATAAAATAATAAGCGATGGCTCTGAAGTGCCGTCGGAGAAAAATTTAAAAAAAGTAAAAAATAAAAAATTAGAGCGACGGCACTCGAAGTGCTGTCGGAGGAATAAAAATTCGTGCTCGGAGTGCAAATAAAAAATTACAAAAAAAATAAAAAATTACAAAAACATTTTAGAAATTACGAAAAAATTACAAAAAATTACAAAAACTTTTCAAAAATTGCAAAAAAAATTAAAAAATTGCAAAAAAAAAATGAAAATTACAAAAACCTCCGGACGGCACATGAAGTGCCATCCGAAGAATTTGGGCCTGCGATTTGGGGTTTTTTAATTGGAAAAAAAAATCAAGGGACAGCACATGAAGTGCCGTCCGAGGGATTTGGGGTTTTTTTAATTGAAAAAAAAAACAAGCAACGACACTTGATGTGCCGTCCGATGAAAAAAATATTAGTTTTTTTTGTGGGACGGCACTTCAAGTGCCGTCGCTCAAATATGGATAAATCTCAAATCCATTCTCATTTATAGCAAACGACTGTAACAAAATATAGATAATATGGATATTTGGAAAACGAGTGCAGAGCGTTTTTTAGCCAAATATCCATATTATCGATATTTAGCAAACGGTTACAAATGCTCTTAGCGAGGACCTTTGTGATGATTTTGACTAAGCAGTTAATCAAACTGATTGGCCTAAAATTAGTCACCTCTCTCGCGACCTATTTTTTAGGGATTAGGCAGACATGAGCATAATTGATTCTTTCCAGGTCCAAACTTTCGTCACAGAACGCATTCATGATATCCAAAGTGGTAATGTTGGCGACTCAAATCCTCTTGCTTGGACTCAGCTGCATTCTCATTATACAAGCCTTTTGCAAGGGAAAGTTTGCTTTAGAAGGGGTATAAAGTAACAGGGTATTGTTGAAAATCATGTCAAATAAGGGGTTTCATAACAAACTTCAAACAAGTTTGAGTTGCAAGCCTGTAATGAATCATGTTTATATTGTCTATGCTGATCCTATATCTTATCAGAATCTCACCAAGAATATATGATCAAGTGGCGTGGGACATACAAACTAGAACCCCTTTCTCTCATCATGAGCAAGTATTTGAATAAACGGGTCGGAAATGAGAACTGGGTCTCTTCTTCAAAACCCGATAACTCATAAACGGATCTGTCTTATTGGATACGGGTACCAACCCGTTACAAACCAATTCAGAAGGATAAAGAGTAATTCAAATTCATGATTATCTCTAAGATGCGGTTTTAACCACTTCTTATCATGAAACGAGTTTAAACTCCACAGCTTATCCATCAACACCGGGAAGTAGAGATTTATCCTTATCTCGAAACGGGTCCCTAAGGCGATTATAAATACCTCTCTTCCACCACCGTAACAAGGTAATCAATGTTTTTCTACCTAAAGTTCTTTCTTAATCCTTGAGATTACTGACAAGAGCGACGAACCAACATGTTCGCTTTATTGTTTTTCTCAAAAAACTCACAAATTCATTTGTTTGTTCCTACACCCGAAATGAGCAGCAACAAATACCTTTGGTAATCTCAACTTTTGTCCCTCAATATCCAAATTGACGTCATTGGCTCCAACTTGTTTTATGCACTTGGAATGTTTTTGATAGAAGTAAACAAAATAAAATAAAAACTGAAGCCACGTTAACCCAAATCCTGAGACAGGGATAATACTCTTCTGGACTTTTTGCTAAACACCAAAATCAAATGGTGGGTGCCCAAAAGCACCATGATGCTTCTCATGTGCTCTGCCTCTTCCATTATTGCCAAATGAAGATATTATTAGGGCATATAGTTCTAGGGGTGTCAAAAAATACCATATTACCGTACCATACCGTACCATACCATTACCATACCATACAATACCGAAACTTGGTAATACCGTACCAAATTTTCGGTATTGTACCGTACCGAATTTTGATGGTATGGTACTGGTACAAATTTTTTATACCGTTGGTATACCGTACCGTACCGAATATATTTAATATATATATTTAATCTCATTTTTTTCCCCTGTTTTTCTTTGAACTGTATGTCTTAATCTCAATGCAGAATTACTCTTAGTATAACTAGTTCCATTATCTTCCTTCTTTGAACTGTATGTCTTAATCTCAATGCAGAATACCAAAATGCCTTATGACTACATGGATGCTCTAGTACTGAAACGTGTGTTCATTTTTGTTAACTTTGATGGAGAACTGGTAATATGAAAACCTAATTTACTTTGTGGAACATAATTGTCATCTTATTCATATTTTGCATTGAAATGCCCTTTCAATTTTAACTGCACATGAAATGCATGTTGAGTTCTATTCATTTATTCATCTATTAAGACTATTATAGAAGAACAAGAGGAACTTCAACTAATTTCAGCGTTCTTACAATCAGCTCTCCGCATTCTTGTCCATTTGTTTTATGTTTTTGAGTTCTGTATGTTTGGACTAAATGAACCGTGTATACGGACTTTCTTCTTATGAACATCTCAGGATGAATTATATTAATTATGCTTTGTTTTATGCAACATAATTAGGAATATAGATTCTCCATTGTATGAAATTGATCTAATTCCTTGTTTCTCACTCTTAGTGATATATCAAATCAGTTCTTAGATTGGTTCGACATCAGATTCTTGATGGTGATGTCACATTTCTTTGGCAGTAAATTGGATTTCATTGACAATAATAAATTATGAATACCATCTTTCTAACATACCATGTAAAGGGAAATCAATAAGGAATGAAAGTTGTAAGAGATCCAAAATTTAACACAATTAGTTCTGCATCCAAAATTTAACACATTTAGTTGCTGTCTTCCAGGCTGCTGCTTCTGCATACAGTACAGTTGCTGCTGGTGCTGCATTTGTTGCTGTCTTCCAGTTTTTCCTTCTTTCATTTGTTGCATTTGTTGCATTTGTTGCTGCTGGTGCTGCATTTGTTGCATTTGTTGCTGCTGGTGCTGCATTTGTTGCATTTGTTGCTGCTGGTGCTGCATTTGTTGATTTGAAGCCTCTTCCAGGTTTTCCTTCTTTCTTGGCTTTTCATTTTTCCATTGTGTTCATCATATGAATTATTAGCTACAAAAGTACAAATAGAATGCCTCGATCATGTTCTTTTTTGCAAGGGATGTCTTTGTCATCTATAGAAAGGTAAATCAAATTATCAAAGTATCAAAAATTTGCGATCACTTAACCCGTTATCATGTTCTTTTTTGCGATCACTTGATGTCCGGTACTACCATGGTACTACCATTACCATACCAATATTTCGGTATTACCGAACTCGGTAGTACCGAAATTTTGGTACGGTAATGGTAGAGAAATTTGTGTACCAAGTATTTCGGTACGGTAGACGGTAGAGTAATTTTTGTATGGTACGGTACGGTATACCACCCCTATATAGTTCCTGCAAATTCCCAAACAGTTTTATATTCAAGTGACAGCCATGGCTGACAACTAAGCTCAGCTTAGAACCCTATTTTGGACGGATTGGAATAAGAACGTCCGAATGCTACTAAGGTCTAGCGGTAAGCTTCTTTGCTGGTAAGCAAAATGTCTGAAGTTCGGCAATTGTTTTTAAAAATTTCAAAAAACTCATTTATAATTTTTTTTTACAAACCTAAATTTAAAAACTGTTTTCAAAACAACGAACCAAAAATGTTTGGAAAAGTCAGTTGATAATTTCCTGGTGATCGTGGACAAAACATAAACCAGCAATGTATCCTAACTGACAGAATCAAGATCACCACTGTTCAAAAAAATTTTGGTAGCTATATTAAAACTCATAAACATCTTATACCTATACCGCATGAGGTATTCCAGTATCATGGTTTTTTGCACAGAACAGGGACACGATATGAACAACTGAAGTCACAAATAAGAATTTCAGTGAAGTGAATCTCAACAAAGGAAAGAAGGAAACAGATTATAATAGGCTTCAGTCAAGCAAAACATAGATAGGTCTCCAACATTTCGCATTACTACCACAAAAAAAGAAACAACCACATAATATGCAGAACAGAAACATATCGATTTCAAAAGAAAACATAGCAACTAATTCAGCAGCAACCGAACTTCATCCAGCTTGATCAAACACAACAATAGCCTTATTCTGATATATTCTCTATGATCATCATCTCTTACAGTTGAAGTTGCAGAAAGAGTTGGCAATGAGAGGGGCAAGATGAGAACTTACATAATCAAGTTGTTGGATCGAGAGAAAGCTAGAACATGGACGTGATTGAGTCGAAGAGACTCTCTAGCTCAGCTATCTTGCCTAGGATCTCAACAGCTCTAGCCAGCTTGCTGCTTTCCATCCAATCCAACGCCTTTTCCACTGCATCCTCGACCTTTTTCTTAACAGCCTTATATTTGCCGTCCTTGACAGCATTCTTCAACTTGTTAGCATGGTTCTCCAGCGCATACCTTGCCGAAACAATTTTCTTGTTTTCCTTATCTTCCTCCCTGTAAATCTCAGTTTCAAGAGCCAATTTGTCAATCTCCTCCCTGCTCAATCTGCCATTATTGTTTGTAATCGTGACCTTCTTCTTTTGCCCAGTGCGGTAATCCTCCGCAGAGACATTTAAGATGCCACTGGCATCAATCTCAAAGCATACAGTGATCTGGGCCACACCCTTGGGAGCAGGAGTGATGCCCGAAAATACAAATCCTCCTAACAAGTTGTTATGCTTGACCAACAGACTTTCTCCTTCATACACTTCGATATTCATGCGGTCTTGATTGTCACTGGGAGTACGGTATACATGAGCTTTCTTAGTTGGAATTCTAGTATTCCCTGGGATGATGACAGACATAATTGTGCCTTCAACAGCCACGCCAAGGGATAAAGGGGTAACATCCGCGAGAACCAAGTTTTGGACCCTATGGTCGCCATTGCCGCTCAAGTTTGCAGCTAGTAATGCAGCACCATGTGCGACCGCCTCGTCAGGATTGATATTCCTGCAAAGCTCCTTTCCATCGAAGAATTCTTGCAGCAACTTCTGGATCTTGGGTATTCTAGTTGAACCTCCAACAAGAACAACGTTATCAATAGATTTTTTCTCCATATTAGCATCCTTCAAGCATTTCTCTACAGTCAGAATGCAGTCACTGAAGAGTTTTATGTTGAGATCTTCAAACTTAGCACGAGTAATGGTTGTGTAGAAATCGATGCCCTCAACGAGACAATCAATCTCGACATTAGTTATGGGAGCAGAAGATAAAGTTCTTTTTGCCTTTTCGCAGGCAGATCTCAATCTCCTTACTGCCCGAGGGCTGCTATTTATATCCTTGTTCGGATTTTTCCTCTTAAACTCTTGAATGAAATAATCCACCAATCTGCTGTCAAAGTCTTCCCCTCCCAAGTGGGAATCCCCAGCAACAGCCTTAACCTCAATATTACCATTTTCAATGGTAACAATAGAGACATCAAAAGTACCACCACCGAGATCAAAAATAAGAACATTTGACTTCCCAGATTCTGATGATCTCTTATCAAGACCATAAGCGATAGCAGCAGCAGTTGGCTCGTTGATCATACGAACGATATTTAGGCCTGCAACTAAACCGGCATCCTTGGTTGCTTGCCGCTGTGAGTCATTGAAGTAGGCAGGAACTGTGATGACTGCATTCTTGACAGTAGTACCAAGGAATGTCTCTGAAATTTCACGCATTTTCATCAGAACCATGGATGAAATTTCCTCTGCTGCAAATTGCGTCTTTTTACCCTTGAATTCCACGCTGATCATCGGCCTGTCGTCAGGTCCAGCAACAACATCAAACGGCCACAGCTTAATATCTTCCTGGACAGAAGCATCACTGAACCGCCTACCAATTAAGCGCTTGGCATCTGAACAATTCGGTTCGGTTAATATATTGGTTTTGACAAACAACAGTATGCTAATGTTGTCGAAATGAATTTGAACAAGCAACATATATAAAGTATGATATAAACATCTCTTGTAGGCTGGACTTGAGACATCTCTTTACTCATTCCAAACCCTTAATTACCATCTGAGCTACAGGCTTATTACAAGCTTACAACTCAGTGGTCACATTATATATCATATATCTTACATGTTTTGTTTTATGTTTCTATCTTATTGAATAAAATGATGATGTGAAAACTACCCTCAGTACTTGTATTGTATCTGTTACTTGTCATTTAAGTGTTACAAAATTTTCTATCTCTACTACTATAATGGGAGAAGGCCTTAGTATAATTTGTCCATATCTCAACCCGTGCAACGCACGTGCTGGTAGATTTTCTATTTTACTTAAAGTGAGAAGAACCTTTTTTTTTTAAGAAACGGGATAGAGCCTTAAACTCCAGCCCAGAAAATATTATATTAAACCAAAAAAACAGCTTATAAGAGGGCAAACTGAAAACAGGAGCACCCCAAACATAACCGCAACCGACACAAAATGCAACAATAACATAGGAAAACAGCTAATGAAAGATTAGCTTCCGAACAACAACAACAACAACAAATTCAAAAGAGACCCGGACCCGTCGATTCTAAATATTCATCTTCCAAACTCAAAACTCATATATTTTTCTCCTCTCCTCTCCTCTATTCGGGTAGGGGACTGGGTCCGGGTAGTGAAGGACCCGACCCGACCCGATACCATTGCTATTTGCAATCCCTCTCTTTCACTTGACTAAAATTAGTTTTTTTGGCACTGCGAAGAACTAGAGATATTCAGTGATAATTGTATTGCTTTAGTTACTTGTTTACGTTTTTTTTTTCAAGCATAAAACACTTAACATATTCAAAAAGAGTAGCAAGAATTACCAAAAACAGTGTTGGTGGGGTTGCTGGCGACCTGGTTCTTGGCAGCATCACCAATGAAGCGGTTGTCACCGGAGAATGCGACGCATGATGGAGTTGTGCGGTTGCCCTGGTCGTTGACAATGATCTCCACCCGATCGTTCTGCCAAACTGCGGCACAAGAGTACGTCGTTCCAAGGTCAATTCCAATTGCTGGGCCAGACGATTTGCTGCTGCTGCTTCCCTCCATCTCTCTGCTTCTATGAACTCTCTCAAGAAACTATATATTGCTGAAACTGCTAAAGAAGCATCACTTTATATTATCAATCAAGTATCGTTCCGAATCTTCCCACCAAAGAAAGTGCCAACTTGACGACCCCCCCATTTTAAAAAAAAAATTTCTACTTGACGACCCACCAAAGAAAGTTCCAACTTGATGACCGCCGCCGGCCCCCCCTACGTCCAACAATCATAAATAGGGTACAATCATAAATATGTACCCTATTTGAATTATTTAAAGAAGTTTTAACTCAATAAACTTTCTGGCAGTTAAATATTTCAAATTGTTCAGTACACATATAATTCCTTTATCAAAAAGGCTAAGAGAACACTGAAACAAATGACATAATTATGAATACAACTGTATGGCTCAGTTGGCTAGGTATGTTCAACTTTGCAGAAGTTGTGCTGATTCCTAAACGAGAGGAATCCAAGAGTGTTGGGGATTTTAGGCCAATTAGCTTGATAAACTGCTCGGCTAAGATCATCACTAAGGTACTAGCCATCCGCTTAGGAAGTCTTATGGACAGTCTTATCAGTAAGACCCAGACAGGCTTTATCAAGGGCAGATGTATTCTAGACTGTGTGGCCACTGCTGAACAAGTAATCCACCACTGCCACAAGAGCAATTCCAAGAACTTCCTCCTTAAGCTGGATTTTGAGAAGGCATACGACTCCGTAGATTGGAAATGTCTGCTAGAAGCTCTCAGAGGAAGAGGTTTCGGGGACAGATGGATAAGATGGATCAAACAGTGTTTGCAATCTAGTCAAATGGCGATCTCAGTGAATGGGAAACCCGGTCCATCGTTTCCTTGCAAAAAGGGACTTCGACAGGGGGATCCATTATCCCCACTACTATTCACTATCGTAGCTGATGTGCTGAGAGGCATGCTTGAGAACTGTCAAAGGAAGGGCTGGATCACGCCGGTGGCCAGGAACAACTCTAATCAGGGGTGCACGATTCTACAGTATGCGGATGACACCCTACTTTTCGGAAACGAAATTAGATCAGAAACAGTCTGCTTTAAAGGGGCCCTCTACTGTTTCGAAGCCTGGTCAGGGCTCAGGATTAACTTCCACAAAAGTGCACTGGTTCCCATTTCACTTTCAGAGGGAGAAGTACGGGAACATGCCACCATTCTTAACTGTCTGACGGAGGAATTCCCAATCAAATATTTAGGGCTACCTCTAAGACCAGGGAGACTGACGAAGTCTGACTGGTTACCTATAATAGACAGGGTGGAGGACAGACTGACGGGATGGAAAGGTAAGTCGCTTTCTATCGGGGGGAGAGTGGTACTAATCAACTCAGTGTTGTCTAATCTGCCCATCTACTACATGTCCTTTTTTGAACTCCCAAAAGTGGGTGATCCAAAGGATCGACCGGATCCGTAAGAGATTCCTTTGGAAAGGGGCAGATTCGAATATGGGAGGGTACCACCTTATCAAATGGAGTATCGCCTGCATGAAGAAGAGACATGGAGGGCTAGGCATCATTGACCTCCGAGATATGAACCTTGCCCTCCTTGGAAAATGGTGGTGGAAAGTTTTTCACCACTGCGGGGAAGGATGGCAGGATTTTATTCAGCCATACCTTCGGGGAAAAGGGACGAGAAGTTTAGGCTTCCGAGTTGGGTCTAAAGCCTCACGATTCTGGAAAGGAATTGCCAAAGCCAGCGAACCGTTCAACTCAGTAGTTACGTCCACTATCGATAATGGACGGTCCACCAGATTTTGGTGGGATAAATGGTGTGGTCCCCATACTTTAAAGGAAAGTTTCCCAGAGCTGTATGAAATAACGAATCGACCAAATATCTCCGTAGCTGAAACATGGAAAAGGGGAGTTTGGAAACCACCACTCCAAGGTACTCTCTCCCCAAGATTGCATCAGCAACTGCGTAATCTACAATCGCACATCTCCCAATCTGGGGTGTTGTGCACCCAAGGCCCAGACCAGATGCGTTGGGAACTCGAGAATAAAGGGAGGTTCTCGGTAAGATCACTTTACCAACGTATTTACTATCGAGGATGCAGACCCAGCTGGGCAACGGTGTTATGGAAGGCAAAGACGCCCCTTAAAGTGCGAGTCTTCCTCTGGCTAGTGCTAAATAATGCGATCCTCACCAGAGAGAACCTGGCCAAGAGGCAACCCCACATTGCGTCTAACTATGGATTCTGCAACTTGCACACGGAAAATGTGAACCACCTATTTATTCACTGCATAAGAAGTAAGGCTATCATGATAGATGTTCTACGAGCCCTAGGAACAAGTGACTACCCAAGTGACTATGAGGAACTGTGGGTTGGCCCCAGATTTGCTTCAATCCGATATGACATGAAGGATGCGTGGTTTATTGCCATTGCGGCAACAACATGGGTGTTATGGCTAGATAGGAACAATTTTTATTTTCGTGCTTCGTGTAATTCTATTTCTGATAACCTTACTTTCATCATGCATCTGATTTCTTTTTGGGCCACAGCTGCTGCTATAGGAGCGAGAGAGAGGATTGCAAGGGTCTTCCAGGTGGAAGAATTTGATGACGAGGAGGTAGAGTTCGGGCCGACGCTGGACTGAGGAGTGGACACCCGCCATGCTCTTCAGGCTCCCACCAGCTGCCACTGCTACCTTTTGTATCTTGTTTCACTCATTTGTACTTTTGGGTTGTATGAGGTTTGGATGATGTAACCCACCCCCAGGGTGCTGTTGGGGGCTTATGTTTTATTTCCTGCATTGTAGTTTCGTTTTCCCGGCATGCCGGGGTTGTTTATTAATTTCTTATTAATGAAACAGGGTGGCGTTATTCCACCTTTAACCTCAAAAAAAAACTGTATGGCTCAGTTCATCCTAATTTTCTTCACTATCTAGGCTCATAACTTTTTGAATATTAGTGTGAGATGTATGCTTCAGCCCCTCCAAATATGTTTTAAAGCCCACCTCATATATATTTGGGTCTTCTATTTATTTTTTTGGGCACAAGCCCAACTCTTATTCCATCTAGTATCTATAACAACTTTACCCCTCTAGTATTTATATATATTTTGAATGTTATCTTGTGTGAATTTTTTTTTCCTTAGCCCTCCTAAGTTTTCAATCCTGAATCTGCCCCTATTCAAAGTACTGATAAAATACAGAGTCCTACAATACATAAATAAAACATAACTTGTTTCTTCATTTCTATAATCTAATATATTGTATGCTATTTTTTTTTGTATTTCTTTATATAGCTTTTTCAGTTGCTCTACTTGTTATTACTGAATATTCTGATATTTTCTTATCAGTTATATGTTTTCTTTCTATTAGTGTTTTATCAACGTCTCTTATTTTATATTTTGAAAGATTTTTAATCTTAGTTTCTTTATATATATATATATATATATATATTTTTTTTTTTTTTTTTTTATCAAGTATCTTGTTTTTATATTTGAGGGACATTATAATTTTTAATTTTTAAAATAGGGTCATATAAGAAATTTATTATTAGATTTTCAGTTGGATAAATATTTTTGAAAAAGGAATAGATTCGTATATATTTTTTAAAAGTGGGCCAGGTTGTGACAATCACTCACTACTTGGTGACTTGACTTTACTCCGTCAACGTCAACGGGAGTTAGGCATGCCCTAAATTCATTTATTCAATCCAATCCACCAACTACGGTACGAGTTTACATGTTTGACTGCACAAAAGAGTAATGCTAGAGCCACTACCAATTTCACTACATTTCTCTTCACTACGTTAGGTGGCACACTCCAATAGGTAGGGGATGATAGAGTAGGTGGGAGAACTCTCCAATAGGAGTATGCCACCTAAGGTAGTGAAGAAAATGGTAGTGAAATTGGTAGTGGCTAAAGCATTACTCCTGCACAAAATGCACAAGGTAGACGTATATTAATTGTAAGAGCATCCACAACAGCGTTTTTTATTTTTTAGAAAAATGGTATGTATAGAAATAGAATTGATCGAAATGTGTGCAGTGGTTGTTTGCTAAAATTTTTTTTATTTTTGAGTGAGACGATACAAGATGTATCATCGGCCGACGAATTTAAAAATAAAACCATCGGACGAGACATATTGTCTCGTCTCTTCAAGAAAAATTTAAAATTTGTGTGGGACGGAACAACATGTTTCGTCCGTAATTTTTTTTTTTTAGAGAGACGAGACAACTTGTCTCGTCTCTAGCGTTTTTTTTTTAAAAAAAAAAATTTCAGAATCACTTGTTGATTGAAAATTGGAAAACAAAATATTTTTTAAAAAAAATCAGTATCAATTGGAAATTTTTACATCGAGTACCAGGCACTTGTTGATTGAAAATTTTCAGAATCAATTGGAAAACAAAAAAATCAAAAATAAAAAAATAGAAATAAAAGCCATGGGACGGGACATGTTGTCCCGTTTGATCACTACCGTTTGAGGAGTTTAAAAAAAAAATTGAATTGGGAAGGACGATACAACATGTATCGTCCGACCCTATTTAAAAAAAATAAATAAATAAATTTACGTCCGATTATATTAAAAAAATTAAAAAATATTGGAACGATACATGTTGTATCGTCTCCTATAATTTGAGATTCGCAAATTTGTTTCTCATATTTGAGAAGGAATCGTAGCTCGTTTGCCATTTTTTAAGAAAATAGCAAACGACTGCAGGCACTCCATTCTCATAAATTATTCAATCCAAGCCCTAAATTCATTTATTCAATCCAAGCCGCCAACTACTGTACGAGTTTGCATGTTTGACTGCACAAAATGCACAAGGTAGATGTATATTAATTGTAAGCAGGTTTTTGTTTTGAGTAATGCTTCATCCAATACTAATTTTACTATCATTTTGTTCACTATCTCAGGTGACATACTCCTATTGAAAAGTTCTTTCACCTACTCTATTTTCTCCTTCCTATTGGGATGTGTCACCTAAGGTAGTGAAGAGAAATATAGTGAAATTGGTAGTTGATGTAGCATTACTTTTTTGTTTTTATTATTACTAACAGTGACAATAAGTGTCACGGGTTCCATTAATAAGTTATTTAACAAAATATACAACTATAAGATAGAATATGATGTTCATATATTTCAATAAGCCGGATCATTATACTCTTTACTATTCCAATAAGCTGGGTCATTATACTCCCTTACTAAAAAAGAACCCACCCCTGTATAAGAAGATTTCTATGCCCAAAATACAATCACCAAGCTACCCCTCTCTCTCTCTCTATATACTAGTAATTTACACGTGCGTTGCACGGCTTAATAAATACATATATTTATATTTTTAAAAGTAAAAATTCAGGCACGCTTGTTGCACGGGTTGGTAGAAGGACAAATTATACTAAGGCATTTTCCCATTATAGTAGTAGAGATATCTATAACTATTATAATGGGAGAGATGGGGTTGGAAACAAATAAACAATTTTTTATTATTTGTTAGTTTGTGTGTCAACACGTGCAGCGCACGTGTTGGCATTTTTTTTTGGTCCTTTTCATCCCCTCCACGTGCATCGCACGTGCATGATACTAGTGTATACAGAGAGAAAGAGACAAATATTTCATTGCAAAATTACTGTAGCGTTTGTAAACGTACAAACCACTTAACCCGTCGTTAGTTAAGTTATAATGAACTCTTTGTTTAAAAACAAGAAGTTTATGTTTAATATACCTTAACCCATTATTGCCAATAACAGATTAAATGATTTGCATGTTTACAAACGCTACAGTAGCGTTTGCAATAAAAGATTGTTTATATATATATATAAAAGATTGTTTATATATATATATATATATATATATATATATATATATATATATATATATATATATATGAAAATCTTCCATTGTGCACCACCCCTCCGTGTGCACTCGGGTGCACTCGGCCTTCCCGCATTCGTATCGACAATCCGAACCGTTCACATTGATCTACACATCTAAATTTGTCTAAATATGTAAAATCAAATTATTTGAAATTCATTTGCCCATCCATCATGTCACTATAAAAAATAACGATTTTCAGCCATACAATTTTGAAACACTTCAATGGATGGGCAAATGAATTTCAAATAATTTGATTTTATATATTTAGACTAATTTATATGTGTAGATCATTATGAACGGTGCAGATCGTCGATACGAAAGCGGAAGGCTAAGTGCACACGAGTGTACACGGAGGCCTAGTGTACAACGGAACATTACTCCTCCGTTTGCAAACTCCATTTCGCTCCTCCTCCTTTTCCATTCTCATACAATCTCTCTCTCCCAATATCTACATCAAAAGCAAATCAAAACCCTAGTTCGGCCACAAATCGAATTATTGGCAAAATTCGAAGTTATTTTGTAAGGTATCGACTAATTCGTTGCTTTATTAGTTTTAATTTTGTTGATTTTTCAACTTTTCCATAGTAATGTAATACCCCGTATTTCTGAAATATATATATATGTGTAAATATATATATATGAATGGGAATTTGAGATTTGTCCTATAGAAATGTTCTATAGGAAGGATTTATAAAAATCCGGTATTTGAAAAATGATACCCACGGTTTGAATGCTGTTGGTATTAGTTGGTTTGAGATTTGAGTGGATGCTGATGTCATCCAATATTTGATTGGGATTTGATTATGGAATGGAATATTTGAGTATATTGGTTGGTTTGGAAAAAGAATGCTTACGGGATTGGTTTGATTTGGTATTGAATGATTTCGGGTATTCGAGAATAAGATTGAGAAATATAGTCCCACATGGGTCCCATGTACAAAAATAGTTTGAGTATAAATATAATTGCCTATGATCAAGAGTCACCTAATTGGTTAACCACCTTTTGAGAGGCAGCCTGTGGTGGGCAGTTGTACTACCTAGTATCTAATTTGTCTTCTAAAAATATTAAAATTGTCTGAGTATTGGAGCGGGGCGTTACAAATGGTATCAGAGCCGACTTTCGACATCGGGTGTAGGACTAGTCTCCGGAATTATCGGGATCGAGGACGACGCTACATCGCCTAGAAAGGCGGATCCCTGTTGGACATGGGAAGTAAATCGCCTAGAAAGGCGGATCCCTGTTGGACATGGGAAGTGTAGAACCCCGTATTTTCAAATATTATTTTAATTATTTGAAAATGAATTTTGAGGATTTAATTGATATTTTCTAAAAAGATCTATCTTTTGTACACGTGCAAATGACTTTTAAGAAGTTTGAAAAATTAAGTTTTCCTTATGAAAAATCATTATTTATTATTTTGGAATTATGTAGTATTTTTCCAGATTTTTCTGAAATTAATTAGTACTATTTGCAAATTTTAAGAAAAGAAGGACCTTTTTGTAAAATTGACATTCTTAAGGGCTAAAATGCAAAATTGGCATTCTGGACGTTTTGAACAGTATTGGTTAAGATTTAGAAGTATATTTTCTTTTAAATCGTAATTTAAATGAATTTTAGATGAATTTCCAAGAGAAGATATATATATATATATATATATATATATATATATATATATATATATATATATATATATATATATATATATATATATATATATATATATAGTTGTATTTTGGAGGGACTGTTTTCCAAACGTATTACTAAACCCTAAAACTTGATTCCCGGCCTATATAAGAGAGTTTGCAGCCGTCATTCGCTGCACAACTCCAGATTTATCATACTACTATTTTCTTGGTGATTGAAGAGGAGGGCTTGGATCTAGCAAGAAGAAGGCTTTCCATTGGATCTTTGCAATTCTAAAGGTGAGTGATATGAACCTTGTTTAGGTTTATGTGTATGATTGTGTGCTGTTTGATGATGTTTCGTATCTTGTATGTGATCGATGCCATGGTTATTATTCATAATATGCATGTAAAATCCATGAATGTTAGTAGATCTTGTTTAACAAATTCCTTGTTGCTCGAATCATGTTAAGATTCAAGTATGGTTTGATCGAATGAATGAACATCTGGGTTTTGGGTTTATTAACAGATCTTGGTTATTATTGATGAAAGAACCGAGTATTGAGAAACCCTATTGGGAGATTTAGGAATTGAGAACATGAGGACTTAGTATTGTATCCATGATGAGGATCATCTTGAGATTGTCACTTTTAACTGAACACAAGTCAATTTCCAAAGCAATGAATCTTTAGAGAACACCAGACTTGTTTTCGTATTCAGACCTAATTTATGAAAACTGTAGGCCGACAGTCGACTGGTCTACTTATCAGTCGACTGGTACGACCCTATTATTGTATCTTCAGTCTTTCGAGAATTCTTCGGGACAGTCGACTGAGATCCCTATCCAGTCGACTGGCGTGCTGAATATTTTTGTTTGTAAAGTATCGAGTTTCTCGTCTGGACAGTCGACCGATGACTTCTATAAGTCGACTGGTAGTACTTGGAATGTTCTTGAGAATTATTGGTAATTGTCTCGGGTAAGTTGACTGATGGTTTATTAAGTCGACTTATAGCACTTGTTATAATCTTGAATATTGGTTCTCGGGGCAGTCGACTTACTACAGCATAAGTCGACTGGTTCTGATGAGTTTTTCATAATCTTGAGTGTTCTTTCAGTCTTTAGTTTTTGTAGATGGATATGTCCCGCGGTGTAAGAGTCACTGTTAGTGATTGCATACCGGGTATGTATTCGATCTATACCATCTTTAGTTTTTGTAGATGGATATGTTCCGCGGTGTAAGAGTCACTGTTAGTGATTGCATACCGGGTATGTATTCGATCTATACCATCTTTAGTTTTTGTAGATGGATATGTTCCGCGGTGTAAGAGTCACTGTTAGTGATTGCATACCGGGTATGTATTCGATCTATACCATCTTTAGTTTTTGTAGATGGATATGTTCCGCGGTGTAAGAGTCACTGTTAGTGATTGCACACTGGGTATGTATCCGATCTATATTATCTTTAGTCTTTGTAGATGGATATATGGGTATCCGATCTACGGCATTATTGGTGATCGATCGTTGGACGTGTACTGGGGTATTGAGAATAACCGATGATCAGGTAAACAGTCGACTGGCCAATTATTCAGTCGACTGTGTAGTACAGTTGAGCTGTACCATTTTGAGAGTAGTTTGATTGATGGATATTTGATCGTTGACATTGTTTCTCGACTTGGCTTCACGCATGTACTGGCTATCGTTTCTCGATTCACAACACATGTTTGGTTTATGTTCTTTGTTCAGTACATGTTGCTTAAGAAATCATGTTTATTGTTTATTTATGTTTGTTGTTTATATCATTCACACCATTTATGGCTGACCCCTTTAGTTTGGGGGTTAGGGTTCCACTCTAGCCTCATATGATGCAGGTCGTTGCTTAGAGTTGGAGGCTTGGATGCTTGGGTTAGCTTTAGAGATCATGAGTGATATAATAGAGCCCTGTGTAATCTTGTACAGAAGAGTGTTGTAAAAGAATGTCTTAATTTCAAGGTGTTTGTATTTCCACTGCATTTGAAAAAGGTTATTGTAATAAGAGTTTGGAATAAAATAATTTGTGTCATTTGGTCTATGTGTATTGTTACATTGAAGTGGATCGCTGGGAATGTGCCACGTATTTTCTAAGTTATCATATTAGAAATTCGGGGCGCTACAGGAAGTGTCTTCAAAAAATATTAAAATTGTCTGAGTATTTGGGCGGGGCGTTACAAAAACACAACCAACTCCACTAAAATTTTCAACTTTTATTACAACAAACTTTTACATAGCACAGCGGAATTTAAAAACATCTCAATCAAAATCTTCTTTTATTTACAACACAGTCTTATTACAACACTGTTCTTACAAATTTATACAAACTCCATTAAATTAATTTATCTCAAAACTAACTCAAGCATCCACACCTCCAACTCTAAGCAACAACCTGCAACACATGAGGCTAGAGATTATCCCTAACCCCCAAAACTAAAGAGGTCAGCTATAAATGGTGTGAGTGACATAAAAGCAAACAACATAAATGAACATTAAGCATGGATTCTTAAACAACATGTAATAAACAAGAATACCTAAAATATGACATAGCTAGGAAATGTAAACAACAAGTGAGACTAAACCAAGTGTCATGTGTAGAAAACAGGAAATCCACATGCATGAAAACTAAGTCAAGAAAACACAAATTCTATATGCGGACTCTCTAATGCGTACTTGTCGAAGTCTATGCATCCCACTCTACATAAGTTCAGTGCAAGCCCTTAACGTCTCCACATTATAGGGTTCAATCCCCGCTATGCAACTAATCCTAATACGATGACTACTACGAGATAAAGATAAACTGTAAGTATTAGCCAATGCCCGATAATTCCGGAGATGAATCCCACACCGCAGGTAGTTTACCTGGATAATTCCGGAGACCATCCCACACCGAAACATTGACACATCATCACACGAATACCACATGTGCGTCGCCTCGACTCTGATAATTCCGGAGATCAATCCCACACCACAAGTAATTACCGTGATAATTCCGGAGATAAATCCCACACCACAAGTAATCTACCGTGATAATTCCGGAGATATATCCCACACCACAAGTAATCTACCGTGATAATTCCGGAGATTAAATCCCACACCGAAAGCCATACTGAGGTACTTGACCCATGTTCTCGTTCATCATATCACCACTAGTGCCTGTCCTTATTATTTTTGGGTTACTTAATTACTCAACGAATCTCCTAGAGTTGGTGTACCCTACCGGACTTAACTCAAAACTGAACAACTGAAAGCCTCAACAGGCCTTAACAAAATAATTCAACGCCGGTATACTAGGGTCACACACATCCTCTTGAGACTCAAACTCAAATGTCTAAACCAACTTTCCACCATAAATAGCTCAACTGAATATCTTAAAATCATATGCTTAACAGAAGACAAAGTATAGACTAAAATATTTGAAGACTAACCATTCGGAAGAACATTCAAGTTTATGAAAACTCATCAGTTCCAGTCGACTTATTACTGTAGTAAGTCGACTGTCCAGAGAGAAAATATCCATGATTTTAAGAAAATAAGTTAAGTAATATAAGTTGACTTACCAGATCATAAGTTGACTTACCAGATCATAAGTTGACTTAAAAAAACATAAGTCGACTTACCAGATCATAAGTTGACTTATAAAAACATAAGTCGACTTACCAGAGAGAAATTCCAGAAATCTTTAAGAAAATATTCTAAGTGTTATAAGTCGACTTGCAAAGTCATAAGTCGACTTAAAAGAGAATATAAGTCGACTTAAAAGGTCATAAGTCGACTTACCAGAGAAAAATCTACGATAACTTTGAAAAATAAATACTAAGTGTACCAGTCGACTGAAAAGGGTCTAAGTCGATTGTCCAGAACGGATTTTCAAGAAAACTAAAGATACAGCAGCTGGGTCGTACCAGTTGACTGAAAAGTCTGACAGTCGACTGTTGGCCTATAGTCTGCCTAATTTTGGTTGTACATGATAATCAAAATTAGAGTTTTCTAAAAGAAATCATTGTTTATGAAAATAATTCGTATTCAGGTAAAAATGACAATCTCAAAGTATCCTCAGATTGGGTACGTTACTCAAATCAACCCATGTCTCGAAACTCAAGTTCTCATGTTCTGAATTCCTAATTCTTCTATTAGGGTTTCTCAATACTGAATTTCTTTCACAACTCAAAACCAAAATCTGATTTGTAATCACAAGATCCAGATGTTCATTCATCCGATCATAACCATACCCAAATCTTAAACATGCTTTCTAGCAATATAACTTTATAAACCAAGATTTACTAAACATTTATATATATCACATACATAATACGACAACAATTATTGCATTGCTCAAACAAACATGTCAAAACAATCAACGGAACGATCATTCACATGAGTCGAAACAACAACCAAATCTACAACATTCACATAAAGCAAACAACAAACAATTTTACATCACTCACCTAAATCAAACAACAAAACAACTTTATATCACTCACCTTAGAACGAAGAGATCCAACGAAAAGCCTCCCTTTTGCGAGATCCAATTCCTCCTCTTGCTTCTCCCAAAATCACAGATTTCTATATTGTGCAGCGAATGACGGCTGCAAATTCCTTTTAAATATCCGGAAAGAAGTTTAGGGTTTTACCCACTTTGCAAAATAATCCCTTCAAAATACAACTTTATATATATAGCTCTATTCTTGGAAATTCAATAAAATTTATTTAAATTAGGATTTAAAAGTAAAATATAATCCTAAATCTCAACCGGTACTGTTCAAAACGTCCAGAAAATACATTTTACATTTTAACCCCTAAAAATGACAAATCTGCAAAAAGGTCATTCTTTTCTCAAAATTTGCAAATAGATCCAATTAATTTCAGAAAAATCCTGGAAAAATACTAAATAAATCCCAAATATTAAATAATGATTTTTCATGAAGAAAACTTGACTTTCAAACTTCTCAAGCAAGTATTTGTACGTGTTTTGCACGTGTAAAAAGATAAATTAATCTGAAAATATTCATAAATTCTCCAAAAATCATTTTAGTCATTTACAAACCTTTAAAATAATATTTTAAAAATACGGGATTCTACAAGTAAATTATTTAGAAAGTTCCCAAAAAATTATTTGCCTAAGTAATTTGTAAATGTAAAATTGTGAAGACATTTAATATATTCAAGTGCCCAAAAATTCGTTGTCTTATTAATTTGTAGATGTAGAATTGGGAAGAGTTTTAATATATTTAAGTCCCCAAAGAAATCTACATTTAGGATTAATATATTGAAGTGCTCAAAGACTTTTAAAAAATTGTAAATGTAGAAATGTTTGCCTTACTAATTTAGTTTTATTTTTGTTGATTTTTCACGTTCAATTTATACGGAAATAATTACAGAATTTTTTTAGTGCAGTTAGAGTAGAAAATATTGCAAACGACCTCCAAAAAATACTAAACTTTACGAGTAGGTTGATCTCACGCAGCACAAGCCGTACCAAATTGTAGAAGTGGGTTTCGATTCACGGTTCGAGAGATAAAGCCGTGTGTTGCATTTGGTTTTTAAAAAACCTAATAACTCGGTACATGGTCGTATCTCGCAAACCGTGAGTCGAAACTCACTTCTACAAGTTTGGGTGGCTTGCGCTACATGAATTCGAGCAAGTTACAAAGTTTTATAAATTTTGGATGCCATTTGTGCGGTTTTCTCACGTTCCTCGCAATAAAAGTTAATGACTTAGAAAACATTTAGTGCGGTTAGACTAGAAAACCCTTCAAACGACCTCCAAAAAATACGAAACTTTGCGAGTAGGATGATCTCACTTATCACAAGCCACCCCAACTTGTAGAAGTGAATTTCGAATCACGGTTGGAGAGATACGGGTGTGTATCGCTTTTGGTTGTAAAAAAACCAAATAAAGCGATACACGGCCGTATCTCTCCAACCGTGAGTCGAATCTCACTTCTACAAGTTGGGATGGCTTGTGATACGTGAATTCAAGCAAATTACAAAGTTTTATAAATTTTGGATGCGGTTTATGCGATTTTCTCATGTTCTCGCATGAAGAATTAATTGACTTAGAATTTTTTTAGTGCGGTTAGGGTAGAAAACCATCCAAACGAACTTCAAAAAATACAAAATTTTGCGAGTAGGTTGGACTCACGCAGCACAAGCCACTCCAAATTGTAGAAGTGAGTTTCGACTAACGGTTCGAGAGATAAGGCCGTGTGTCGCTATTGGTTTAACAAAAACCAAATAAAGCGGTACACGGCCGTATCTCGCAAACCGTGAGTCGAAACTCACTTCTACAAGTTGGGGTGGCTTGTGCTAGGTGAATTCAAGCAAGTTGCAAAGTTTAATAAATTTTGGTCGACATTTGTATGGCTTTCTCACGTTTCTCGAATTAGAAGTTAATGACTTAGAAAGCATTTAGTGCGGTTAGACTAGAAAACCCTTCAAACGACCTCCAAAAAATACGAAACTTTGCAACTAGGATGATCACACGTAGTACAAGCCACCCCAACTTGTAGAAGTGAGTTTCGACTCACGGTTGGAGAGATACGGGATTGTATCGCTTTTGGTTTAAAAAACCCAGATAAAGCGATACACGACCGTATCTCTCGAATTGTGAGTCGAAACTCACTTCTACAAGTCGGGGTGGCTTGTGCTAGGTGAATTCAAGCAAATTGCAAAGTTTTACAAGTTTTGGATGCCGTTTGTGCATTTTTCTCACGTTCCTCGAATAATAAGTAAATAAAGTTAGAACTTTTTTATTGCATTTAGACTAGAAAAGCCTCCATACGGGTTTCAAAACATACGAAATTTTGCGAGTATGTTGGTCTCACCTAGCACAAGCCGCCCCAACTTTAGAAGTGAGTTTTGACTCACGGCTCGAGAGATATGGCTGTGTATCAGTTTATTTGGGTTTTTTCAACCAAAAGCGATACACATCTGTATCTCTCCAACCGTGAGTCGAAACTCACTTCTACAAATTGGGGTGGCTAGTGATACGTGAATCCGACCAAGTTGCCATGTATTGCTATTTTTGGGTGTCATTTATGCATTTTTTTCCCCACAATTTTGCTATGTTTATTGATCATAGATAAATGGATGTAACACGTATCAACCAAGCCTAAATTTTTTTTGTACATAGATAAATGGCTAGGATAAGCCTAAACTTTTTGACAAATTGGTTTGTAGAGGCTGAAGGTCAGCCAATATCTCTCTACTTAGTAAGTTTCACAAATTCCACAAAGTGAAAAAATCCAACAGCATATATATAGTGCACAAATACACAAATTGCACAGATCTTCAAAATTCACAAATTTCAACAAAAATAAACATTCGCGTATCTATTACAACATCAACATCCACAACAACATATATAATTCACAAATACAATGTGGGTCTATTTGGTTTGGCTTTTTTTTTCCAAAACCCAACAACGTGTTTGGTTAGGGTGTTTGGTTAGGGTGTTTTGTGAAAAGAGTTTTCACAAAACTCCAACTTCAGTCATTCTCTCTCTACACGAGCGCAACCTTACATTTTTAGAAAAGTATTTTTGAAAACTCCAACCTGTTTGGTTAGGGTGTTTTCAGAAAACTGTTTTCAAAACAACAAACCAAACGCAGTCACAAAGTGCACACATACACAAATTGCACTCTGATTAAATACGTCAGTAATCTATTTATAAATGGGCAAAAGCCAAAGTACCCCCCCAACGTTTGAATCGAGTACAAAATGCCCATACAACGTTTGAAAAAATACAATAAACACATTCTTCCGTTAACTTAACCCTTTCCGTTAAGTTATAATTATTAAATTACTTTTTTACCCTTATCCTTTTCCTTCCCTTTCTTCATTCCCTTTCTTCATTCCTTTTTTCTTTCTGTAAGTGGTTTTGATCAGCTTCTAGTTGCAATGGACAGATTACTTGAACAAAATAACAGAGAATATGTGTGCAATACGATGATGAGACAGGAAGCGATCTTCAAAGAGCAGGTGCTTCTGAATCCAGGAAGCGATATATAACCAGTTAGGAAAGTTATGGGCAGAACCTACCCCACAACTAAAGTGAAATTGAGAAAGTTGAAATAAAGTGGACACAAATATTTTACGTGGAAAACTCCCAAAGGAGAATGGGTAAAAACCACGGGCAAGGTAGTGGGATTTTACTGCTGAAAGTAGGGATTACAACCTTCTCTCTAAATATAAGGAGAGTACAATTTCCACTCTCTCTTATAATAGGAGAAAACACTCTCTCACAAATTTGAGAAAAAATACAAGTATACAAATTATCTCTAAGGAGATACAATTTTATCCCTCTTGAGAACACTCTTGTAATACTCTCTTTCTTTTCTTAGTCCCTCTTTCTTTTCTTAATCCTCACTGAGCTCTTATTGCTCTGCTCTACTCAGCTGCATCTCAAACCATTTCCTCCAACCCCTATTTATAGTTAACAGAGGATAGAGTTAGGAGTGGAAGAGAACGAAATACATTTGGTGACTGCACCTACCTTCTGCCCATTTTCCACCAACTGGTTGGTGGGTGTTGAAATTTGATATAAGAACAATTGGTGGGGTTGGTGCTTTCTGACTTTTCTGCCGACATTCTCCCACTTGGAGATTTGATTAAGGATTAATCATGTCTCCACACGTTTCTTTTTACCTTGCCATTTTCATGCTGCTTACATTACTGCTAGGCCACACGAGGATCTACACCATTCAAACTTGCCAGTATTGATTGGCTTGGTCATAACATCTGCTAGGTTCTCGTTAGTGTGAATTTTGTGCATATCCACACTTCCTTTCTCCACTACTTCTCGAACGAAGTGATACTGGACTCTTATGTGCTTTGTCCGTGAATGAAAGGCTGGATTCCTTGCGATATGCAAGGCACTCTGACTATCACAAAACAAAACGATATTCTCATGTTTGTGCCCGAGCTCCTCCAATAACCTTTGAATCCAGACTGCTTCCTTGCAAGCTGTTGTAGCCGCCATGTATTCTGCTTCTGTTGTAGATAAAGCCACAACAGTCTGTAGTTTCGAAACCCAGCTTACAGCTCCTCCTGCAAGTGTAAACACATAGCCCGTAGTGGATTTGCTTTTGTCGAGATCGCCTGCAAAATCTGAGTCCACATAGCCTCTGACAGTTAATTCTGATCCTCCATAACATAATGCAGCATCTGAGGTTCCTCTGATGTATCGCAGAATCCTCTTCACTGTGCTCCAATGCTCTCTTCCAGGATTCGCCATGTATCGACTAACCGCTCCCACTGCTTGTGCAATGTCTGGTCTTGTACATATCATAGCGAACATCAAACTTCCCACTGCTGATGCATACGGTACTCGAGACATCTCCTTCCTCTCTGCTTCATTGCTAGGACACATCTTGGAGGATAACTTGAAATTAACAGGAAGTGGGGTCGAGATTGGCTTACAATCTTGCATGTTGAAGTGTCGCAAGATCTTGTTGAAGTAATTCTTCTGGGAAAGCCAAATCTTCCTGCTACTTCTGTCTCGGTGAATCTGCATCCCTAGAATCTTGTTTGCCAGTCCCAAGTCCTTCATGTCAAACTCCCTAGCCAACTGTGCCTTCATTTCTTGGATTCGATCTTTGTTGGGGCCTGCTACCAATATGTCATCCTCATACAACAGGAGGATAATGAAGTCATCATCACCATCAAACCTTTTGTAGTACGTACAATGGTCTGAACTAAGTCTGTTGTATCCAAGGCTAATAATGAAGGAATCAAATCTCTTATACCAACACCTCGGCGCCTGTTTGAGACCGTACAGAGATTTGTTCAACCTGCAAACCAAGTTCTCTTTGCCTGTTTCAGCAAAACCTTCTGGTTGGAGCATATAGATTTCTTCTTCAAGATCTCCATAAAGAAAAGCAGTTTTCACATCTAACTGCTCTAGATGTAGGTCAAGCGTAGCACACATCGCCAAGACTACTCTGACTGTCGTGAGTCGAACCACAGGTGAAAATATTTCATTGAAGTCGATACCTTCTTTCTGAGCATATCCTTTCACCACCAATCTTGCACGATACCGCTCCACTTGGTCATTTCCATCGCGCTTGATCTTGTAGACCCATTTGTTGCCGATGGCCTTCCTTCCTTGTGGTAGCGTAACAAGATCCCATGTCTTGTTCTTGTGTAGAGCTTCAATTTCTTCCTGCATTGCTATCATCCACAGGGATACATCTGAGCCTGTGATTGCCTCCTGAAAGGATGATGGCTCCCCATCCTCTGTAAGAAGACAGTATGCAACATTACTCTCCGTAACATACTCCGAGTGCCAAGCTGGCGGTCTTCTCTCATGAGTTGACCGACGAACTTCTGGAGCCTCGGACTCGACTGGTTCTTGTTCATCGTGCTCTGGTGCTGCTTCAGAAGAAACTAGATCTTCATCTGGTTTATCTTCCACCTGAACTGTAGTAGTCTCTGGATTCTCCTTTGACATGCTATCGCCTCCATCTTCCTTTTGTAGCTGATCTTCTACAAAGATCACATCCCTGCTGACAACAACCTTGTGGGCAGTGGGATCCCACAGGCGATACCCCTTCACTCCGTCAGCATACCCCAAGAACATGCACCTCCTGGATTTTGGATCCAGCTTCGTTCTTTCTTGGGTATTGTACATCACGTACGCGGGACATCCGAACCAATGTAAAGTAGAGTAATTCGCCGGCTTGCCAGTCCACATCTCCATCGGTGTTTTCAGCTCAATTGCCGTTGATGGCGACCGATTTATGACATAACAGGCGGTTCTGGCTGCTTCTGCCCAAAAAGAGTTGGGCTGACCTGCAGTCCGCAACATAGCTCTCATCCTTTCTGCAAGAGTCCTATTCATCCGCTCTGCCACGCCAATTTGCTGAGGTGTATATGGAACTGTGAACTGTCCATTGATACCTTCTTGCTCACAAAGTGCAAGAAACTCGCCGTCTGTGTACTCCCTTCCATTATCTGTCCTCAACCACTTGATCTTCTTTCCAGATTCAAGTTCCACCTGTGCTTTGAAGTCTTTGAACACTGGAAACACATCTGACTTCTTCTTGATTGGATACACCCACAATCTCCTGGAGTAATCATCAATGAAAGACACAAAGTACTTTGCTCCTCCTAGGGACATTTCCGGTGATTCCCAGACATCATAATGAATCAAGTCTAGAATGCATTTACTCCTGGCTTCAGATCTGCTGAACTGCAATCTATGCTGCTTACTTGTAACACAATGCTCACAAAACGGTAGATTCACCGATTTGAGCCCTGGAAGTAGCTTTCGGTCGGAGAGAATCTTCAAACCTCATTCAGACATGTGGCCTAGTTTGAGATGCCACATCATTGCTGACTCTTCTCCCTTGCTAGACGATGCGACACACGCATCAGCTTCCTGCAGTGTTTCTCCATTAAGCATGAACAGATTTGCCGCGATCTTTTCTGCCTTCATGACCACAAGCGCGTCTCTGACAATCTTCATGACCCCATTTTCAACATGGGTCTTGCATCCAAGGCTATCTATTTATCCCAAAGACAATAGATTCATCTTCAAGCCCTTCACATGCCGTACCTCCTGGATGGTGCGAACCGTACCATCAAATATTTTGAGCTTGATAGTACCAATACCAGCGATTTCCAAAGCATGATCATCTCCCATGTGTACAGAGCCTCCCGAGATTGGTTTGTATGTGTGGAACCACTCTCTCCGAGAAGTCATGTGCCATGTTGCTCCTGAGTCCAGTAACCAGACGTCAGAGAACTGCTTTCTACCTCCAACCACCGTTGTTGCCTCGCTGTATAGAACTTCACCATCATATCGGGTACTTGCCACATTCCCTTGAGCATTTGATGACTCAGGATCTCCACTCTTCTTCTTGAACCAACAATCCTTCTTGAAGTGCCCTTTCCTGTCACAGTTGTGGCACTTGTAAGTCTTCTTACTTCTGGATTTTGATCTACCATGATTCTGACTCCCACTGGGGCCGCGTTCCGTTGATCTTCCTCTCATCACCATCAAAGCTTCCACTTGCTGCGAACTTCCCTGTCTGTCTTCCTTGTTTTTGCGCCTGGTTTCTTCTTCCAAAACAGCAGCTGCAACTTCGTTGAAGACTAGATAGTCCGTCAGGATATTGTTCGTCAGGTTGATGATGAGTTGATCATACGAGTCAGGTAGACTTTGAAGTAGAAGCTCCGTACGTTCAGTTGTCTCTATTTTGCAACCCATTGATGTAAGTTGCGAAAATAGAGTATTCAGGGTGTTGATGTGGTTGGTCACCGATGTCGATTCCGTCATTCGAAGAGTGTACAATCTTCTCTTTAAGAAGATCTTGTTGTGAAGTGACTTAACCTCGTACAACCTTGTCAGAGTATCCCAAATCTCCTTTGCTGTCCTCTTTTCAGCCACATTGGATAACACACCATCAGCTAGTGCCAAGTGCAGATCGGCAATAGCATTGTCGTCCATCTCGTTCCACTTGCCGTCGTCGGTGATCTCCGCGGGCCTATCTCCAATTGCTGCCAAGCAATTGTCCTTCCTCAAGATTGCCTTGATCTTCATTTTCCACAACGAGAAATTGCTCCCGTTGAATTTCTCAACATCGAACTTTGTTGTAGTCGACATTTCTGCTCCACCCTCGACAACCAAAGCTCTGATACCACTGTTAGGAAAGTTATGGGCAGAACCTACCCCACAACTAAAGTGAAATTGAGAAAGTGGAAATAAAGTGGACACAAATATTTTACGTGGAAAACCCCCAAAGGAGAAGGGGTAAAAACCACGGGCAAGGTAGTGGGATTTTACTGCTGAAAGTAGGGATTACAACCTTCTCTCTAAATATAAGGAGAGTACAATTTCCACTCTCTCTTATAATAGGAGAAAACATTCTCTCACAAATTTGAGGAAAAATACAAGTATACAAATTATCTCTAAGGGGATACAATTTTATCCCTCTTGAGAACACTCTTGTAATACTCTCTTTCTTTTCTTAATCCCTCTTTCTTTTCTTAATCCTCACTGAGCTCTTATTGCTCTGCTCTACTCAGCTGCATCTCAAACCATTTCTTCCAACCCCTATTTATAATTAACAGAGGAGAGAGTTAGGAGTGGAAGAGAACGAAATACATTTGGTGACTGCACCTACCTTCTGCCCATTTTCCACCAACTGGTTGGTGGGTGTTGAAATTTAATATGAGAACAATTGGTGGGGTTGGTGCTTTCTGACTTTTCTGCCGACATAACCACATGTAGCCATATTCTGTGTATGCAAACACTTTCTATGCTAATTATTTGAAGTTGATGTTTCATATAAACAAGAATTTATGGTCATTATTGAATAATAATGCTTTATTTATACTATGAAGGTAGGGAAGACGCACGCAGGATACTTAGCAATGATAGTGCATGTCCAATCTGTGATCAGGTGCTCTCTAAACGGTGTACTATATATATATCTTGCATCCTAATAAAATTCTCAGAAGGATCTAAATTTGATGGCTTTTATTTTTTGTGTGGTGGCAAGTAATTTTGTGTGGTTCTACACTTCTACGTCATTCTGCCAACTTCATGTATAGTTTATGATAGACTATCTCGTAATTATGCTGCATAGTTTAAAAAGGAGGCTAGTTTTTTCTCATTTTCCTCTTTTTTATTTTTATTTATTTTTATTTTTTATTTTTTAAGAGAAAGGCAGGTATTTTAATCATAAACTAAATGCCTATTTCCATTGAAGTGAGTAGTAACTCATGGAGCACGAAATTGAGTATAGTACAAAATCCATACAAAATTAAGGAAGAAAAAAAGAATGAAGAAAGGGAATGAATAGGATAAGGGTAAAAAAGTAATTTAATAATTATAACTCAACGGAAAGAGTTAAGTTAACGGAAGAATGTGTTTATTGTATTTTTTCAAACGTTGTATGGGCATTTTGTACTCGGACCAAACGTTGGGGGGGTACTTTGGCTTTTGCCCTTTATAAATTTAAAAACGTTGAATTGAGCATATATATACAATCAAAAGTATGGAACTTTTCAATAATTGATTCCTTCCATGGGCACGATCAGCTTTCATTCCGGACCTACACAAAAAAAACAAATAATAAAGTTGAAATTAATAATTCACTTCACATCGAAAGACAAAAGTAAGCAATTACAGAAAGTTTATCTTCAAAGTTTAATATGACATACATAATACGAAAAACCCCATAGCACGAACCTTCATCTTCATCGTCATCACTCTCTCCAGCGATTGGAGTTTCTTTATACGCTACCGATCCACTAAATAAAGGAGAAGAATGGGTTAGTCTCAACAACAACCAGTTGAGATTGATTGAGTCAAATTAACAAATACTTAGTCATCGATATATTACCTTGCCATATTTTTTGGACAATTTCGTGAATCGTGACATACGACACGAAGGCATGTCGTGAGATTGGTTTGGATGAAAGTTGTGTTCGTATCGGACACCCAAACAACACAATACTTTATAAATCTTTTGTTTGCGGTTCATTGGAATGAGAATTCTCCCACTTGCTAGAAAAGAGTGAAGGCCACTTGTGATTAAAGTTGACCATGTCAATAGAAATATCGAAGGTTATGATACACTTCCGACTATTCATTTTGTATCTAACTATAATCATCAAATCTTCTCCACAAATCTTCTCCAGAGAGAATTTATTTATGTTTTGTGGCATTATGTTTGTGTCAACATGTCTATCCCTGCACTACTTAAAAAGATCCTCCCCTCAAAATTTTCATTGCAGTAGTTTGGGAACTAGTCCATCAAACTTTCCTTGTTTGGCTCTTTGTGTATCTAAAGCCAAAAAGACAATCTTTTGGTAGTTAAAAAGTTGAAGGAGTAAACTTGGTGAGTTGGGTTTGTCCCAAATCTAGAAGGTTTAGATACCTTGCAACTGCTTACTAGAATGTGCTTGCCCTAAAGTGTCTTTCCTCCATTAATGGCTTGTTGGGTATTAACCAAGGTAGCAACATATTAGACATCAGTCATGTGATTAGGTAATACCAAAGTGGTAATGTTGGTGACTCAAATCCTCTTGCTTGGACTCAGCTGCATTCTCATTATACAAGCCTTTTTGCAAGGGAAAGTTTGCTTTAGAAGGGGTATAAAGTAACAGGGTATTGTTGAAAATCATGTCAAATAAGGGGTTTCATAACAAACTTCAAACAAGTTTGAGTTGCAAGCCTGTAATGAATCATGTTTACATTGTCTATGCTGATCCTATATCTTATCAGAATCTCACCAAGAATATATGTTAGAATATAAATATTAAAACCCTCACCCTTACCATAACTTCGAAGTTTTGGTCCATCGGTACGGTCATTAATATGATATCAGAGCAACCCAGGTTCGAATCTCACTGGCAGCGCAATTTAAATGCGGATTGAAAAAAAAACACCGCTGCGTATAGTCCAGGTCTTGGCCCAAAAAGATGGCCATCAACCTGCGGGGGCGTGTTAGAATATAAATATTAAAACTCTCACCCTTACCATAACTTCGAAGTTTTGGTCCATCGGTAGGATCATTAATAATATATGATCAAGTGGCGTGGGACAGAGAAACTAGAACCCCTTTCTCGCATCATGAGCAAGAATTGAATATTCATGACACAAATGGCAACCATACATATCTTTGACATTCCACATTTGAGAAGGCATTGCAATTGTCATTAATTTCATGTTCATTTATCAGCATAACTTCTATTAAGATGAATCTTCGCTTCGCAGAGCATGATTAACGACTCAGATCTTCTAAAGATAAAAACTAATGTTGCAGATAATCACCCACAGTGATTTATCTCAACTTTTGTCCCTCTATATCCAAATTGACCGCATTGGCTCCAACTTGTTTTATACACTTGGAATGTTTTTTGATAGAAGTAAACAAAATAAAATAAAAACTGAAGCCATGTTAACCCTAATCCTGAGATAGGGATAATACTCCTCTGGCCTTTTTGCTAAACACCAAAATCAAATGGTGGGTGCCCAAAAGCACCATGATGCTTCTCATGTGCTCTGCCTCTTCCATTATTGTCTAATGAAGATATTATTAGGGTATATAGTTCCTGCAAATTCCCAAACTGTTTTATATTCAAGTGACAGCCATGGCTGACAACTAAGCTCAGCTTAGAGCCCTATTTTGGACGGATTGGAATAAGAACGTCAGAATGCTACTAAGGTCTAGGGGTAAGCTTCTTTGCTGGTAAGCAAAATGTCTGAAGTTCGGCAATTGTTTTTTAAAATTTCAAAAAACTCATTTATAATTTTTTTTTTACAAACCTAAGTTTAAAAACTGTTTTCAAAATAACGAACCAAAAATGTTTGGAAAAGTCAGTTGATAATTTCCTGGTGATCTTGGACAAAACATAAACCAGCAATGTATCCTAACTGAGAGAATCAAGATCATCACTGTTCAAAAATAATTTGGTAGCTATATTAAAACTCGATAAACATCTTATACCTATACCGCATGACGTATTCCAGTATCTTGGTTTTTTGCACAGAACAGGGACACGATATGAACAACTGAAGTCACAAATAAGAATTTCAGTGAAGTGAATCTAAACAAAGGAAAGAAGGAAACAGATTATAATAGGCTTCAGTCAAGCAAAACATAGATAGGTCTCCAACATTTCACATTACTACCACAAAAAAGAAACAACCACATAATATGCAGAACAGAAACATATTGATTTCAAAAGAAAACATAGCAACTAATTAAGCAGCAACCGAACTTCATCCAGCTTGATCAAACACAACAACAGCCTTATTCTGATATATTCTCTATGATCATCATCTCTTACAGTTGAAGTTGCAGAAAGAGTTGGCAATGAGAGAGGCAAGATGAGAACTTACATAATCAAGTTGTTGGATCGAGAGAGCTAGAACATGGACGTGATTAGTCAAAGAGATGCTCTAGCTCAGCTATCTTGCCTTCCATCCAATCCAACGTCTTTACCACTGCATCCTTGACCTTTTTCTTAACAGACTTATTTTTGCCGTCCTTGACAGCATTCTTCAAGTTGTTAGCATGGTTCTCCAGCGCATACCTTGCCGAAACAATTTTCTTGTAAATCTCTGCTTCGAGAACCAATTTGTCAATCTCCTCCCTGCTCAATCTGCCATTATTGTTTGTAATCGTGATCTTCTTCTTTTGCCCAGTGCTGTTATCCTCGGCAGAGACATTTAAGATGCCATTGGCATCAATCTCAAAGCATACATCGATCCGGGCCACACCCTTGGGAGCAGGAGTGATGCCTGAAAGTTCAAATCCTCCTAACAAGTTGTTATGCTCGACCAACACTCTTTCTCCTTCAACAGCCACGCCAAGGGATAAAGGGGTAACATCCGTGAGAACCAAGTTTTGGACCCTATGGTCGCCATTGCCACTCAAGTTTGCAGCTAGTAATGCAGCACCATGTGCGACCGCCTCGTCAGGATTGATATGCCTGCAAAGCTCCTTTCCATTGAAGAATTCTTGCAGCAACTTCTGGACCTTGGGTATTCTAGTTGATCCTCCAACAAGAACAACGTCATCAATAGATTTTTTCTCCATATTAGCATCCTTCAAGCATTTCTCTACAGTCAGAATGCAGTCACTGAAGAGTTTTATGTTGAGATCTTCAAACTTAGCACGAGTAATGGTTGTGTAGAAATCGATGCCCTCAACGAGACAATCAATCTCGACATTAGTTATGGGAGCAGAAGATAAAGTTCTTTTTGCCTTTTCGCAGGCAGATCTCAATCTCCTTACTGCCCGAGGGCTGCTATTTATATCCTTGTTCGGATTTTTCCTCTTAAACTCTTGAATGAAATAATCCACCAATCTGCTGTCAAAGTCTTCCCCTCCCAAGTGGGAATCCCCAGCAACAGCCTTAACCTCAATATTACCATTTTCAATGGTAACAATAGAGACATCAAAAGTACCACCACCGAGATCAAAAATAAGAACATTTGACTTCCCAGATTCTGATGATCTCTTATCAAGACCATAAGCGATAGCAGCAGCAGTTGGCTCGTTGATCATACGAACGATATTTAGGCCTGCAACTAAACCGGCATCCTTGATTGCTTGCCGCTGTGAGTCATTGAAGTAGGCAGGAACTGTGATGACTGCATTCTTGACAGTAGTACCAAGGAATGTCTCTGAAATTTCACGCATTTTCCTCAGAACCATGGATGAAATTTCCTCTGCTACAAATCGCTTCTTTTTACCCCTGAATTCCACGCTGATGATCGGCCTGTCGTCACGTCCAGCAACAACATCAAACGGCCACAGCTTAATATCTTCCTGGACAGAAGCATCACTGAACCGCCTACCAATTAAGCGCTTGACATCTGAACAATTCGGTTCGGTTAATATATTGGTTTTGACAAACAACAATATGCTAATGTTGTCGAAATGAATTTGAACAAGCAACATGTATAAAGTACGATATAAACATCTCTTGTAGGCTGGTCTTGAGACATCTCTTTACTCATTCCAAACCCTTAATTACCATCTGAGCTACAGGCTTATTACAAGCTTACAACTCAGTGGTCACATTATATATCATATATCTTACATGTTTTGTTTTATGTTTCTATCTTATTGAATAAAATGATGATGTGAAAACTACCCTCAGTACTTGTATTGTATCTGTTACTTGTCATTTAAGTGTTACAGAATTTTCTATCTCTACTACTATAATGGGAGAAGGCCTTAGTATAATTTGTCCATATCTCAACCCGTGCAATGCACGTGCTGGTAGATTTTCTATTTTACTTAAAGTGAGAAGAACTTTTTTTTTGAGAAACGGGATAGAGCCTTAAACTCCAGCCCAGAAAATATTATATTAAACCAAAAAAACAGCTTATAAGAGGGCAAACTGAAAACAGGAGCACCCCAAACATAACCGCAACAGACACAAAATGCAACAATAACATAGGAAAACAGCTAATGAAAGATTAGCTTCCGAACAACAACAACAACAACAAATTCAAAAGAGACCCGGACTCGTCAATTCTAAATATTCATCTTCCAAACTCAAAACTCATATATTTTTCTCCTCTCCTCTCCTCTATTCGGGTAGGGGACCGGGTCCGGGTAGTGAAGGACCCGACCCGACCCGATACCATTGCTATTTGCAATCCCTCTCTTTCACTTGACTAAAATTAGTTTTTTTGGCACTGCGAAGAACTAGAGATATTCAGTGATAATTGTATTGCTTTAGTTACTTGTTTACGTGTTTTTTTTCAAGCATAAAACACTTAACATATTCAAAAAGAGTAGCAAGAATTACCAAAAACAGTGTTGGTGGGGTTGCTGGCGACCTGGTTCTTGGCAGCATCACCAATGAAGCGGTTGTCACTGGAGAATGCGACGCATGATGGAGTTGTGCGGTTGCCCTGGTCGTTGACAATGATCTCCACCCGATCGTTCTGCCAAACTGCGGCACAAGAATACGTCGTTCCAAGGTCAATTCCAATTGCTGGGCAAGACGATTTGCTGCTGCTTCCCTCCATCTCTCTGCTTCTATGAACTCTCAAGAAACTATATATTGCTGAAACTGCTAAAGAAGCATCACTTTATATTATCAAGTATCGTTCTCAATCTTCCCACCAAAGAAAGTTCCAACTTGATGACCCCCACTTTTTTTAATTTTTTTTCAACTTGATGACCCACCAAAGAATGTTCCGACCAAAGAACGTACCAACTTGATGGACCCCCCCACCCCCCACTTGATGACCCACCAAAGAAAGTTCCAACTTGATTGGACCAACTTTCTAGCCGTTAAATATTTCAAATTGTTCAGTACACATATAATTCCTTCATCAAAAGGGCTAAGAGAACACTGAAACAAATGACATAATTATGAATACAACTGTATGGCTCAGTTCACGCTAATTTTCTTCACTATCTATGCTCATAACTTTTTGAATATCACATTTCATGAACTTAGAAAATTTCATTCAACAAATCATAGAGTAAACTTAATCAATGCAGTCAAAAACCCGATGGAAGCATAATGAATGCATCACAAAAATATAGCACCAGGCAAGAACTGACAAAAATATAGCACCAGGAAAATCATAAAGTAGACTTAATCAATGCAGTCATAACCAAATTAAGTGCATTAGTGTAATATCACCACATTGTACTCTCACAATGAAGGATAATAGTGTGATCTCATCACTATCATAGCAAAAATATTGACATCAAAGCATGAGCATCAAAATCAGCAGTCATCTTAGCACAGATTCAGGAAAAAAATTAGAGGTGGGCTCGGTACGGTACCGGACTTTTTGACATTGTACCATTACCATACCAAACTAGTTCGGTTTGAAAATATGCAAACCGTTACCAACCAAAAAGTTCGGTATACTGAAACTTCGGTATACCAACTACTTCGGTTGGCAAGGTTCGGTATTGGTATTATACCAAATATGACCCAACAAATAAAAGAAGACTTTTGTCTATCGTATAGTACTTTCTCTTCACAGTGCTCAGCTATTTAGTACACTGATTTGATGAGGTCCCAGTATTTTCCAAAGTCAGCAACCACCACCCTACTTTGGCAATCTTCTCCGTTTCTTACCCTCTTAGAACGAATCCACCCCAAAGTATTGAGTTCAACTCCTAAAGTATTTATCTGCAGATTTAATCTCTAGGTTTGATTATTAAGATCACGATGGATTTAAACAAACCTAATATTATTTCATAAATTAAAACACCATACAACAACTACTACAATCACCACTATGTCCATTATTAATATAATCAAATATATACAATACAAGCAAGAAGCAACTACTCTAAAAAAATAAATAACATCATCAATGATATGCTATTACCTTGTATGCTGTTATTTTTTTATATTTCTTTAGGCAACTTTTTCAGTTACTTTACTTTTTATTACGGAATATTTTGATATTTTCTTCTCAGTGATATGTTTTTATTTTCTTCTATTATTGTATATTTTCAAAGGTTTTTAATCTTAGTTTCTTTATTTATTTACTTTTGTAAAGTATTCAGTTTTTATAGCGTTTGAGGGACATTATAATTTTCAATTTTAAAATAGGGTTATATAAGAAATATATTTTTAGATTTCAGTTGGATAAATATTTTTGAAAAAGGAATAGATTCGTATATATTTTTTAAAAGTGGGCCAGGTTGTGACAATCACTCACGACTTGGTGACTTGACTTAACTCCGTCAACGTCAACGGTGGTTAGGCAAGTGGTGCATGCCCTAAATTTCATTTATTTAATCCAACTCAGCAACTAGCATGTTTGACTGGACTAAATGTACAGGGTAGATCTCTACTACTAGAATGGGAGAAGGCCTTTGTCCTTAATCCAACCCGTGCAACGCACGTGTAGGTAATTTTTTTTTGCCCTTTTCATTCTTCCCAATTTTTTTCCACGTGCACAGCACGTATATAATACTAGTGTATATTAATTGTAAGCAGATTTTTGTTATAAAATAAAAACCGCAAGGGGTTTTAACATGTATGTCCCTAACAAAGAATGTGAATATCACATATATCCCTCACAAATGTGTATTTTCACATTTACCCCTAACAATGTGTATCCATCCTCTTAGTTACCCCTCAAATTAAAACTACTTTAAAAACATAAAAAATATATGAAATATACAGTTATGTTTAATAAATTTTATGTAAAATGACCGAAATACCCTTCCTCTACTAGTTAAGCTTATTCTTCTTACTTTTTATAAACTAAATCGTCTATAAAACCAATTGAAACACATCAATCATTCTCAATTTTTCTTAAGTTTTCTTAATAAATGGACAAATTTACAGTACATCTTTATAATTTCATCTTCTTCATCATGTTTTCTAGCCAAATTTGCCACGAATCTTGTAAGTTTCAAATATACATAGTTTGAAGCAACTTTTAGGGGTAACTAAGAGGATGGATACACATTGTTAGGGATAAATGTGAAAATACACATTTGTGAGGGGTATATGTGATATTCACATATTTGTTAGGGGCAGACGTGTTAAAAACCCAAATCGCAATTGTAAGGAGATTTTTGTTATAATTGTAAGAGCATCTGTAGTCGTTGTTCTCATTTTTTGGGTATTTGGCAAATGGAAATAGAAAATAAAACGGTGCGCTGTAGTGGTCGAAAGTTAAATTTTGGCCATACGGTGTATAATCTTTCGTCTCAAAAATTTAAAAATTAAAAAAAAAAAAAAAAAAAAAAAACAACCTCCAAAAGTGAGGGACGGCGGATTATACACCATCCCTACACTTTTGTCTTTAGCCAAATGTGTAGGACGGTGTATAATCACCAGTCCGATGCTTTTTTATTATTATTATTTTTTAATCGATTGCGACGGAAGTTAATCTACTGTCCGATACAAAAAAAAATTAAAGTGACGAAAGATAATATTTCGTCCGATCGAAAAATTTTAAGCGACGATGGATAATCTATCGTCCAGCTATATTTTGGCAATTGCCATTTCGATTGCCAAATATAGTCGGGTACTGTAGCAGCCAAACCCAATTTTTTGGGTATTTGGCCAACGACTACAGGGGTATTTTTTTTTTTCAAATTTTGGAAAATTTGGGGATATGGCAAACGACTACAGATGCTCTAAGCATATTTTTGTTATATCTTTTCATTCCAGTTTCTCATCTCACAGAATTTCACGTCACTAAATTACCTGCTTATATATAAGATCGATAATGAATATTCCAGTAATTACCGTAATAATGATATTCATAAGTTTTCTCAATTTTCTCACGTTTTTTGAAATTCTATATAATTTTATGAGTCCTCAAAATTATTTTAGGCTGTGCAATTACAAATGATAACACTAGTAAGATACAATGCTAATGTGCTCAATTGTTCGGCTAGTGTGCCTTTTAAGTTGCTCGTAGTTTTCTCCCTAATTTCTTTACTAATTATCATTTACTAGTATTTTTCACATGCGAAGCACGTTTTGATAAGAGTTTGAGCATTTTCATGTCCGATTGATGTGTTAAGAAATAGTTTTGGAGTTGGACGTGCGTTGCACGGAAAAATATTTTGAGGGAAAAACTACAATTTGTGCGTGCAATACACATGTTTATAAGTAGAATTTGAGTTGTACGTGCAATATATGTGTATGTTTTGTGTTAAAAAAGTATTATAAAATTATTTTGCACATGCGTTGCACGTTTTAAATATGTGAAATTTTATTTATTTATTTATTTTTGTTGTAATTAATGGGAGAGTTGAAATTGCACGTGCAACGCATGGGTTTGTGTGTTGACAAATGACAATCCCAACTACCCCGTTATAATATTAGAGATAGAAATTAGAGATTAGAGATTATCAATTCCCCTCATTTTTCCTTCATCCGTGACTTTCCCTTTTTCCCTCTGTTTCTCCTTTATTCCTCCACTAATTAGAGCATCCACTGTCGTTGGCTAAAGCTATTCTAATTTTAGCAATAAGATTTTAGCTTTTAGGAACTGTCGCTATCGTTATTTCTAAATTTTGTAAAAATATTGTATTGAACGGATCTTGTTCATCCGTCTAACGTTATTTTATTTATTTTTTATTAAAAATTGAGTAGACGGAGCTTCTTCATCCGTTTTAGAGATAGGATGGTGCAACATCGTCCGTCCCTATATAATTTTTCTTTTTTCCGTTTACAAAAAAAAAAAAAATCAAGTCATCTTTGTGGCATGATGGCTTGTTTTTTTTTTTTAATCCTTTATGAAATGACCTGAGCACCCTTGGAAGCATAAAAAAAAAATTCAATTCAATTATGCCGGTTAAACCTTAGGGGTAAAAGGGTAAATATATGCGCCATCTATAATTTAGCAAAAGTGAGGGACGGATGAACTTCATCCGTCTCTCACTTTCCTAATTTTTTTTAATAAACTTTACCGATTTAATAAATTAATTTTATATATTAAAAATCAAATTGACGAATAGACGGTATAACTTCATCTGTTTTTCAATTTTTTTTTTAAAATCGAATTGAGACGGATGATCTTCATCCGTCGCTACCCTCAAACCGATGAACATCCTCCGTCCCCTATATTTAGCAATCGATTTAACTACTGTACATTCCTATTCTAAATTTTGAGTTTTTAGCGAACGACTACATAGCGTTTTCCTCAAGCTATTTCTAATTTTTGAGTTTTTACCGAACGACTGTGGATGCTCTTATTGTAACGCCCCGCCCCAATACTCAGACAATTTTAATATTTTTAGAACACAAATTAAATACTATGTAGTACAACTGCCCACCACAAGCTGCCTTTCAAGATGTGATTAACCAATTAGATGACTCTTGATCATAGGCAATTATATGTATATTTTCTATGCGAGACTATATTTCTCAAATTTCCCTCACAATTCCAAACCGTGTACTTCAAGTACACATCTTTTTTATACAAACCGGGCCCCAAATTCCTTCCACAACATCCGGAGGGAAACAAATCTCAACAACCATATCCTTTAACATTCCAAACAACCCGTGGGTATCATTCTTTTTTTTTCAAAGCATTAATGAAGTATTTTTAACAAGTGGTCCCCCCCTCCACACAATTCCATACTCATCTCCTATACAAGAATCTATAGGTCAACCCTAATCTATTACATATATATTTATTTATTTTATTATACTATTCACAAATTATGGGGTATTACACATCTGGCCCAGGTGACTTATCCTGTCCCAATCCCCATACCGCTGTCTTGACCTCTTCCATGGTGAACGGTAGTTACAGAGCATCAACTCTCTCTTGTGTTTCTCCTTGCAGTTCCTCCCATAAGTTCTCATTGGACTCGATCTGTCCCTCTCTGTTTTGCCCGAATAATTCTTTGAACTTAACGTCAACATGTTTTGCTATCTGTTGCTCATCTGCAACCGAGATTCCGTCGATATCCAGTGAGTGGATATTGTTTTTTCTCCGTCGCATACTGCCCGTCTTGTGGAAGAATTTTGTGTTCGCATCCCCTTCTTTCAGCCACTTAACGCTGGACCGTCTTAGTCCAAAGATTCTCTAAAATGTCGGAATTTGATCACTCGTCCGATGCATTTTAACTGGCTTCAAACGACGACAGCTATAAACCAAATTTTCTATTTCCAAATATCAAATACCCAAAATTTAGCATCAAAGGAGACTACAGATGCTCTTACACATGGATCCCAAAAAATGAGAACTTTATTTCAAGAACTGAGTTACCAACCAAAAACAGTATTGGTGGGGTTGCCGGCGACCTGGTTCTTGGCCGCATCACCGACGAACCGGTCATCGCCTTCGAAGGCAATGCAGGAGGGGGTGGTGCAGTTGCCCTAGTCATTGATGATGATCTCGACACGGTCGTTCTGCCAAACTCCAACATATGAGTAGGTTGTTTCGAGGTCGATTCCGATCGCCGGACCCACCACTTCGTCGTTGTTGTTTCCCGCCATTACTCACTTCTTCTAGACCTTTTCAGCAACGGTCAGATTTGTCGCAATTTATAAGATGTGTTTGTTGTTGCTTTTTTCCCGTAATAGGCCACTTTTTAAAATTAATTTCCAAAATAAAACACTTTCAAAACTAATTCTAAGAATAGACAAGTTCTCATCGGCGTAGTACCGAAGCGCGGCCTCTTCAATTTTGTGGCCACGGTGCACAAATGCAGCCTACGTACATATCATATATCTTTGGCTAGTAGGCTCTGAAATTTGAAGAAAAAAAAAATCATAAATATAAAATATGAAAAATATGAGGCCGCAGTTGGGTATTGAAGCCTTGAAATAACATAGGCTGCATGTCTTAGTTATATGCTAAAAACTGAGTCCTACGAAGCATATAACTGATGCCGCAGTTCGAGACTGCAGCCTAAGTTATATCAAGGCCGCAGTACCCAACTGCAACCTCATTTTTTCACATTTTTCTAAGTTTTAGAGAGCCTGTTAGCCAAAGATGTATATGTACTTAAACCGCAATTGTGAACTACAACCTCGAAGTCGAAGAGGCCACAGTTCAGTACTGCGGCCTATGAGAACTGATCTATTTTGGTACTGCGGCCTACGAGAACTTTTCTATTCTCGAAATTAGTTTCGAAAGTGGTCTATTTTGAAAATTAGTATAAAAAAGTGACATATTTCCGAGAAAAAGTCGTGTTTGTTGTTTAGGTATTTTATTTAATTTTTTACAAGAACTATGAACGCAATATAGTAAAAGCAAAATGCTAGACATACATGAGTTTTTACCTCAAACATACATTATAAACGCATTGGGCCCCACTTCTCACTAAAGGACAATGTTAAAACATTGTCTTTTAGTGAGAAGTGGGGCCCAATGCATTTATAATGTATGTTTGGGGTAAAAACTCATGTATGTGTAGTCATCCTCATAGTAAAATAAGAGGGGACTGAAAACTTTTATTGATAAATGAAATATTACAATGAATAACTTGACCCTCTATTTATAGAAGGGAGAGACTTCAAACGAACCTAAAAAAATATAGTACAACTTAATTTATAAAACAGTGTGAAAATAAGATATCTCTGATCTCTAATATTATAATGTAATACACGTGCATAACTATTATAAATGAAGTCCTATGTTCAAATTAAGACTACATCTAAAATTTTATTTTAAAAAACTATATTTATTAAAACGTGCATCACACGTGTAAACTACTAGTAAAGTTAATGTGCCTTCCACATGCTCGTGGTTTTCTCCCTTATTCCTTCACTAATTATCATTTATTATCAATTCCATTAATCTTTACTTCATCCGTCAATTTCCCTTTTTCCTCTCTTTCTTTCATAATTCCTCCACTAATTATATCCTATTCTTTATTAGAAATCCACCGTCAACAATATATACTTTATCATCAGTTTTTCAACAAGAGTAGTAGTAGTAAGGACTTACAAACAACTCAAAGTAGTCAAACAGATAACATATGTAATGTACCTTAAAATCAACAGAATATCATCATTCAAACCATCATCGAATGTAAAAATATCTTCATAATCCCCTTCACAAATATCACGCCCCGAGGCAAAATTAGACCGAACTAGTACGCAAAACTAGTAACCACGGAATAGCTTACATAATCAACTTTTGCAATCTTCAGAGACTTTGGAAGTGATTATGTTGAAGACATCCTCCAGCTTCTTTCTCTTGAATTCGTACTCCTCAACTTCGGCCAGCGGGTTGTTCTCCATCCAATTATCCGTCTTTGCCACTGCATCCTCGATCTGTTTCTTATCAGTATCCATCAGCTTAGACTCATATTTGCTACCCTTGATAGCATTCTTCAAGTCATAAATATAGTCCTCCAGTGCATTCTTTGCCTCCACCTTCTTCTTGTTTCCGTCATCTTCTGCCTTGTAAATCTCTGCTTCCATAATCAACCTCTCTATCTCCTCCCTGCTCAATCTATCGTCATTGCTTGTAATTGTTGTCGTCTTCGTCAGACCAGTTTTATTATCCTTGGCAGAGACCTTTAAGATACCATTGGCATCAATCTCAAAGCAGACTTCGATACTGGGCACACACCTCGGAGCAGGAGTGATGCCTGAAAATCTAAGGCTCCCTAGCAAGTTGTTATCCTCCACCATCCCTCTTTCGCCTTCATACACTTTGAATATGATGCTCTCCTGATCGTCATAAGTGGTAGTGTAGTTCGCAACTTTCTTTGTTGGAATCACAGTATTCCTTGGAACCACGACATTCATGATTCCCCCTCGAATGCGTACACCAAGAGATAAGGGTGTAATATCCACGAGCACCAAATTTTGGACACTCTGATTGCCATTGCCGCTCAAGTTTGCAGCTAGAACAGCAGCACCATATGCCACTGCCTCATCAGGATTAATATTCCTACAAAGCTCCTTCCCATCAAAGAAACCGCGGAGCAACTGTTGAACTTTGGGAATTCGGGTGGACCCTCCAACAAGAACAACATCATCAATGGATACTTTTACCATATCAGCATCGGTCAGGCATTTCCCCACTGTCTCAATACACTGACTAAAGAATTGAATGTTGAGATCTTCAAACTTTGCACGAGTAATGGTTGTGTAGAAATCGATGCCCTCAAAGAGACAATCAATCTCTACCTCGGTCTTGGGAGTAAAAGATAAAATTCTTTTAGCTCTTTCACAAGCAGTTCTCAATCGCCTTAATGCCCTAGGATTGCTATTAATATCCTTGTCTGGATTCTTCCTCTTGAACTCCTCAGTGAAATGGTTTACTAATCGGTTGTCAAAGTCTTCACCTCCCAAGTGGGAATCCCCAGAAACAGCCTTAACCTCAATGATACTGTCTTTTATGGCAACAATGGAGACATCAAAAGTACCACCACCAAGGTCAAAAATAAGAACATTCAAACACCCTGATTTAGACGATTTCTTATCAAGACCATAAGCAATAGCTGCAGATGTTGGTTCATTGATCATACGAATGATATTCAGGCCTGCAATTAAACCAGCATCCTTGGTTGCTTGACGCTGTGAGTCGTTGAAGTAGGCTGGAACTGTGACCACAGCATTCTTGACAGTAGTACCAAGAAATGTCTCAGAAATTTCACGCATTTTCATCAGGACCATGGATGAAATTTCCTCTGCTGCAAATTGCTTCTCCATACCCTTGAAAGTCACGCTGATCATGGGCTTGTCACTAGGCCCAGCAACAACCTTAAAGGGCCAGAGCTTATGATCAGCCTGGACAATAGGATCACTGAACCGCCTACCAATCAAACGCTTGGCATCTGTACATTAAAAAAAAATATATCAGTCACGAGGTATAGGTTTTAACAGATTAACATGTTAAGGTGCTCAAAATGAAGATGAACACAGAACATAGAATAATCAAAAAAGGTGGAATGGGATAAGTGGGGTATCAAGTTCAAGACAAGGCAATAGCATGTGTAGCCCTTTATTCGAAAGAAAACCAATAGCGTGTGTAGCCCCTTATTCAAAAGAAAAACAAAGAACATAGAACAGGATAAAATTTGATGGTTTCATGTACTCTTAAGCAATTTAGGGAAGGAAAACAAAATCAAAAGGCTCATCTGGCAACAAATTAAGGCATGTCCTACAAGCCAGATTAATAAAGGCTTGAAACTAAACAAATCAAAAAGTGAGGTTTTTTTTTTTTTTGAAATCCATTACCATATATATACTCCACAATGTGCGAATAGATGGCGAGTTATGAAGTCTAGTTAATTAAGGAATTACTTGAAGTCATTACCCCCTGACATTATATTCATCTCTTATCTGTTTTGTTGCTGACCTGTCACCAAGTGTTACAGAGTTTCCTTCTTATTCTATGTATGAAGAAAGGGTCATATGCTTACATTCAGTGCCAGAAGAGTTAAACTTAAAAGGCTTCCTAATAAGAGATGTTTTTCAATATAATCAGACATAAATTTGACTTCAATTTCAGACCATTCCCTCCAAAACTAACATAATATGATCAATACATTTGAATTCAGTTTCAGATTGTTCCCTCCAAAAATAATATACTATGATGAAAACATAGCGGTCTGAAACTTGAAAACACTGTTATAGATGAAAGAGATTAATAGTATTGTAACTTTTATACCAAAAGATAATTTAGTATTCAATGGAAATATATAATAATGAATGTTATTCAAAAATTACAAAAATTTAATTCATTGCCTTCTTAGCAATAAGTGTGTGAAAGTCCCTGCCACAAAGCTAAAACTTCGAAATTGTGGTAAGGGTTAAGGCAAATTGCACTTGTATTTTAACACGCTCCCTCAGGTCGAGAGCTCAATTTTTTATGGGACAAAGAAACGGGATAAATGGCCAACATATTGTAGGCCGAGACCTGAACTATACGCAGCGGTTTTTTTTTTTTAAAAAATCCACATTTAAATTGCGTAGCCAGTGAGATTCGAACCTGGGTTGCTCTGATACCATACTAATGACCCTACCGTTAGACCAAATGCAGTACTAACTTTAGTGTTATGCAAACACACTGTTTTGTAGAGTAAATAAGAGAATAAATTTTCCTAAACTACATTTATCTAAACTCTACTCTAATCAATTTTTTTCTAAATTATGGCAAATGCCAAATACCAAATTAAAAGATAACTTTAACTTTATGTTGGAGGTAAAGCTAGGTAGTATAACCAATCTTATCATATCTTGTACCTCCAAAATTAAGACAACTTGATTATCTTCACTTTGTTCCCAAACAGGACCTAAACTCTCTACATATATCAAGGAGAACTTTAAACCACTCAAAATCCCCCATCTTTATATACCCAACCGAGACCATACAGACACAAACATGTCAGCAATATTCAAACTTTGAAATTTCCCAACTTTTCGCAGACTAAAATGTTTTACAACAGCAGCATATATCTATAGACAATCACATTCCATCCATTTATAAAGCCAATTTAACCTATAGAAAATCAAATCGAAACCAATTGAACAGCATGTCTAACAATGTGGGATCTTCCATCTAAATAACACAATAAACATAAATCTCTTCTTTCTTGGAATAGTTTCCTATTTTGAGCAAATGGAATTAGGGTTTAGGGTTTAGGGTTTTATTAGCAAATTGGAGTTAGGGTGTTCACACCCAACAAAAAAAAAAGAACTTTATATCGAGAACCGAGTTACCGACCGAAGACGGTGTTGGTGGGGTTGCCGGCGACCTGGTTCTTGGCCGCATCACCGACGAACCGGTCATTGCCGGCGAAGGCAACGCAGGAGGGGGTGGTGTGGTTGTCCTGGTCATTGATGATGATCTCGACGCGGTCGTTCTGCCAAACTCCGACACAGGAGTACGTCGTTCCGAGGTCGATTCCGATCGCCGGACCCACCACTTCGCCGTTGCTGTTTCCCGCCATTACTCACTTCTTCTCCTTACTTCCGTTTTTCAATAAAATGGTTTTTTCTCTTATTTCTAGTAACTTTTATAGGAGAGTGGGTGGCTATAGTTCTAGACATTTTCAGTAACGCACGATTTATAAGATTCCCTTTTTTTTTTTTAAATATAAGAAAAAAGTGGATGAGAGCATCTCTAGTCGTTGAAGTGAAAAATATCTATATATATGGATGAATAGAAATAGGAATCGAAATTTTACTGCAGTCGTTGAAAGCTATTTTTTAGCTTTTTATAGTAAAATAATAAGCGACAGCACTTCATGTGCCGTCGGAGGCACTTCATGTGCATGTGCCGTCGGAGGGGGAAAAAAAATACAGCTAAAATTTGTGGGACGGCACTCGAAGTGCCGTCCGAGCGAAAAATAATAATAATAATAATAATAATTAAATAGAGCGACGGCACTTTAAGTGCAATCGTCGGAGGAAAAAAGATTCGAAGTGCAAAACAAAAATTACAAAAAAATTATAAAAATTACAAAAAAATTATAAAAAATTACAAAAACATTACAAAAAATTACAAAAACAATTCAAAAATTACAAAAAAAAACCCAAAAGTGGTGGGACGGCACTTCAAGTGCCGTCCGACCATTTTGGGCTTTTTTGGCTTTTTTTTGTTTTTTTGATTACGAAATTATTTTTTTTTTTTGTGGGACGGCACTTCAAGTGCCGTACGACCATTAAAAATAATTTTTTTTTGTGCGACGGCACTTCAAGTGCCGTCCGACAACTTTAAAAAAAAAAATCGTGCGACGGCACTTCGTGTGTCGTCGCTCAAATATGGATAATTCCCATTCCCATTCTCATTTATAGCACATGACTGTAGCGAAATATGGATAAAATGGATATTTGGCAAACGAGTGCACCGCGTTTTTTAGCCAAATATCCATTTTATCGATATTTAGCAAACGACTACAGATGCTCTGAGGCTACTCTATTTTATTGATAATGAGTTTATAAAACAATACAACCAAAAAAAACTAGAACAAGTACGAAGATCAAATAACACATAATATAGGAGAGTCCAACTAACATAGAAGGATGAGTATAAATGAATTAATTTTTTTATAAGACACTTTTCAAAAATATTTGGACAAAGATGACAGTTGCCCAATGTAGCGCCCCGAGCCCAGTTACGCACGCGGCTACACGTACGCGCACGTGAAAAATGACAGTTGCAGAAAGATGATAGTTTTCTCCCTTATTCCTTTACTAGTATTATACACGTGCTGTGCACGTGGGAGAAATTTGGGGAATGAAAAGGGCAAAAAAAAATCCTACCAGCCCGTGCGTTGCACGGGTTGGGTTAAGGACAAATTACTAGGGGTGGTATACCGTACCGTACCGTACAAAAATTACTCTGCCGTCTACCGTACCAGAGTACTTGGTACACAAATTTCTCTACCATTACCGTACCAATATTTTGGTACTACCGAGTTCGGTAATACCGAAATATCGGTATGGTAATGGTAGTACCGTGGTAGTACCGGACATCAAGAACCCTAGGTATGTTCAATCTAGTTTTATTGTTGGTCCCTTCGTGCTGTCACCGAGAACTGGGAGAATGTCATTGAATACTTTCATTAATGAATGTAGCTACTAACAGACTTGCATTAACTACCAAATATTGATTTCTATTGAAGGTCAAATAGACTAGTCTCTCGACTCTCCCACGGGTCTTCTCATTGAATGGTAACCTCAGTTCCTTTAAAATTGAAATATAATTTGTAATTCCTAGGTTACCTTATGACCTCAATTCTTTCCAAAACAGATGTGGTTACAAATTAAAACATTGATACTGATAAGAAACTAGAACAAAAATTAACTAAAAAATGGGACGATAAGAATCAAAATCAATACCAAAAAGTGAACGAGGAGCGATCAGTCGTTCAATCGAGCGATCAGTCGGTGCGTCGGACGTCGTGCGTGAGCCTTAGGTTCAAAACTAAAAATAACTAAAAAATGGGAAGAGGAAGATCTGTTCGGTGCGTCGGTGATTGGGTAATTACTAATTACTAATTTGATATCTGATTGAATTCACAATGAAGAGTTTGGAGAAGAGTAGCCGACTGGGGTAGAAAAAAAATGAAAGAAAGACTGGGTTGGGCCTGAAACTTTACTGGGCCTGGGTTTTAAAATAAAAATATTAGATTAAATGTATATTAAATATATTCGGTACGGTACGGTATACCAATGGTATAAACATTTTGTACCAGTACCGTACCATAAAAAATTGGTATGGTACAATACCGAAAATTTGGCATAGTATTACCAAGTTTCGGTATTTTTTGGTATGGTAATGGTATGGTACGGTATGGTACGGTAATATGGTATTTTTTGACACCCCTACAAATTACAGTAAGGCTTCTCCCATTATAGTAGTAGAGATTAATTATCATTTTTTATCAATTCCGCTAAGTTCTTTCTCCCTTTATTCCTCCACTAATTATATTATTCTTTATTATCAATCCACCGTCATCAATATCCTTTATCATCATTTTTTCTCCTCCTTTTTTAGTAAAAGTGTTTTTATTATTTGTGGACCCTAAAACCTTTTTAAGGATACTTGGTGACTAAGATTTGCTCTCTTATATTTTGGGTTTTCATTATTTCTGGACCTTTTTAAGGATACTTGGTGACTAAGATTTGCTTTCTCATGTTTTTTTTATCGCAAAATCAATGTATCGCAACTATCACTCTGTAAGTACGATGAACTTTCTAACTAATTTTTTATATATATATTAAATAATCAGAGCCAATCTGAAACCTTCATTTACTTATCACATATTTTTTACAAATTATTTCTAGTGGTACAAATTTTTATTTTATTTGAGTAATATTTTTGTAAATAATTATGTGGTAAATAAACTTGAATTTTGAGAGTATTATGGTAACTAACAATAGTTGAGTAAATGAATGGTTGAGATTAGATGCTTAAATATCTATATACAGGTTGTCTATAAATGACAACTCCAACTCTTCCATTGTTGTTGTTGTTGTTGTTGTTTTCATCAACATCTTTCTTTATTCTTTTACGGCGAAAACAATTAGCGATCTGCCATTGTTTAGGACACGTCAGCATAAACCGTTATTGGAAATAACGGCATAGGTTATTTCCGTGCCGTTTTTTCTAATAACGGCATCTATATTTAAAAAAAGTGTCATGTCGTTATTTGGAGTAACGGCATAGGTTATTTTATTTTTCGACAGTTTGTAGTCTCCATTTAGAGAAAAAATTGCAAGTGTGAAAACCTTATAACAGATGCCGTTATTTTAAATAACGGCATTCTCAATACTTATGCCGTTATTTGGAATAACGGCATCAGTTATAAATTTTTTTTATAAAAAAGTAACTTATTATTCATCCTCTCTGACGAATAAGTTCAAAAAATAATAATAATAATTATTATAACTGATGTCGTTATTCCAAATAACGGCATCAGTTATAATTTTTTTTTATAAAAAACTTATTATTCATTCTCTTTGTTTCCAAACAACGGCAAAAGTTCATTTATATATAACTGATGTCGTTATCTCCAATAACGGCATCAGTCAGTCAAATGTCGTTATTCGGGATAACGGCATTATTTATAAGTTTTTTTACACTTGGAATTTTTAAAGTTAGAAGATTCACACTTGTAAGAGAAATATACTGATACTGTTATTCCAATTAACGGCATGAAAAAAAAGTAAAATAGATGCCGTTATTGGAAATAACGGCATGTAAATAACCTATGCCGTTATTTCCAATAACGGTTTATGCTGACGTGTCCTAAACAGGGGCAGATCGCTAATTGTTTTCGGAAGTGGGGCAGAGCGCCAAATATTTTCAAAAAGTGGGGCAGTATGGCAAAATTTTCGGCATTTCCCCACTCTCTTAGTACAATGACTGTGAAGAGTTGTATGTTGAAATCTTCAAATTTTGCACGAGCAATGGTTGTGTAGAAATCGATGCCCTTAAAGAGAATCAATCTCTAGATCCGTCTTGGAAGTACAAGATAAAAATTCTTTTTTGCTCTTTAACAAACAATTCTCAATCGCCTTAATGCCCGAGGACTGTTATTTATATCCTTGTCCGGATTCTTCCTCTTGAACTCCTTAGCGAAATGGTTCACTAATCGGTTGTCAAAGTCTTTACCTCCCAAGCGGGAATCTCCCACTAACAGCCTTAACCTCAATGATACTGTCTTTAATGGCAACAATGCCGGTAGATGAGGAAGGGTGCAAAGTTTTCGGCAGTGGTAGTGAAAGAAGAGGTCGGATCGGACCCATGCGGGTTGAAGCCTTACTTGGACCAGTTCGGGTCGGGTCGGGTCGGGTCAGGTCGGGTGGTCAACCAGGCCAGGCTGGGCCAGGTAGGGCTGTTCATCGGTGCAAAACCGAACCGAACCGAACCGAAATTTTCGGTTTGGTATATTTGAAACCGAAATCCGAACCGAAACTGATAAAATTTGGTTTGAACCGAACCGAATTTTATCGGTTCGGTTCGGTTAATAACCGAACTAACCGAACTTTTTAGAAGTTGTTCAATTTTGAATTTTACATGTGATTTTGAATGAAAAAATTATTATTCAATATTCAATGCATTAGAATTTACAAGTTACAAATGAATACAATTATATAAGGTTACAATTTACAATTTAAAATTACACGTTTTTATAATACTTGTTGTATTTTGCACTTGCACAAGCACTCAAGCATAGCTGCATAATCACTTGCACAATTGTAGAGGAGTGGAACTGTTACAACTATATAACTGGCACTGCACTTGCATAAACACTTACACAAGCATTTTGCACTTGATAACTCAATCCTGCACACATACTTGATTCTTGAATAGACATGTAGATTAAGAGTGCATTTTGCACTCGCACAAGCACTGAAATTATATCTAGGGTAAATGAGATCTAACGGATCCTAGGGGTAGAATTTATTTTGGTCCAAAAAAAGTTCGGTTTTTTGTTCGGTTCGGTTTATTTAGACGCCAACCAAAAACCGATCCGAACTATCTAAAGAACTCCGGTTTGGATCAAAACCGAACCGAAAAACCGAAAAACTGAACCGAATTGGTAAATCTCTAGCCATATGTGAAAGAATAGGAAAAATATTTTCATTTTCTTTCCACAATTGTAGCACTTCAATCTTAGTACTATAACTCTCACTATATTGTTGATTATACCAATTTAATTCATTATGTGCATTAGTTCTAGATTTTTTTATTGAATACGAGCAAGTAAATTTGCAGCACTCCGAATTTTCAATAAATAAAATTAGAAATAAGTGGCACAATTTTCAGAATCAACTTCAATCGCAATCATAAACAGAGCATCAAATATAGGGAAAATTAAAAAAAAATTATTACATCTTCTATTCTTACCAAACACAGTGAAATTAAAGACATTAATTACAAATCGTTACAACACAGAATCTTCAATTTGCATTTATACCCCAAGATTATTTATTATATATATATATTATTATATATATTTCTATATATAATATTATATATATACCCGCTTAAGTACGGGGTGTTACACCCAAACATTTGCACTGATTGACTTAACAAATTGCTTCATCATCGTCATTGGGAAACAACGTGTTCAATGCTAATTTTAGTTCAAAATTTTCAAAGAAGACTCGTTGTTCCCAACGGCGAGGACATTTATACTAGACTCGCTGTTGGGAACAGTGAGTTTAGTTCAAAATTTTCAAAGAAGACTCGTTGTTCCCAACAGCGAGGACATTTACACTAGACTCGTTGTTGGGAATAGCGAGTCTGGTTCAAATAAAAAATCTATTAAGTTTTTTTCGAAAATTCACCAAGTCCAACAGAATGTTTCACTCTCTGTAAAATTTCCTACATCCTCGCCATTCCCAACAGCGAGTCTAGTGTAAATGTCCTCGCCGTTGGGAACAACGAGTCTTCTTTGAAAAATCGAACTAAACTCGCTGTTCCCAACAGCGAGTCTAGTATAAATATCCTCGCCGTTGGAACAGCGAGTCTTCTTTGAAAATTTTGAACTAAAAAATAGCACTAAACTCGCCGTTGGGAACGACGAGTTTAGTTGTTGAGTCCATGAGCGCAAATACTTGGGCAATTGTCATCTTTCTGCAAATATTTTTGAAAAGCGTCTTATAAAAAAATTAATTCGAGTATAAATTGTGTTTTTTGTTTAGGTATTTTATTTATTTTTTCACAAGAACTATGAACGCAATATAGAAAAAAATAAGTAAACATTTATTGATAACTAAAATATTACAATGAAAAACTTAATTCCTTCTACTAAATATATCCCTCTATTTATAGAAGGGAGACTTCAGATGGACATAAAAAAATATAAAGTACAATCTCTAATACTATAATGCAAGAGTTGAGGTTGTGTAATATGTACACAACCAACCACTAATCTCAACCAATCATTCTTAAATGAGAGTTATATTAACTATTTATTGACTCAGATATTGTCAGTTATCATAATAGCCTCAAAATTTAAATTTATTTACGACATAGTAATTATTTACAAAATTGTCACTCATATAAAATAAAAATTGGGGCCACTAAGGATAATTTGTAAATAGCATGGTAAGGGTTTGAGATTGATAAAGAGATGTCTCGGGTTCGAGGTCAGACTACGTCGTAGTCTTTATTTCAAAAAAATTATAAAAATATTAGAACGTGTGTGCAGATTTCTAGTTTATATCTATATTTTATACTAATAGAAGAGAGAGTTTACCCACTTTTTCCTTTCTCTATTTTGAAATAGAGAAATGAGAGGAACAATATGATTTCCTATTTAACTAACTAGTGCACTACGCACTATTTTATTAAAAAAAACCAAAACAAAATAAAACCCTCAATTCCTTAAACACGGTCTCTTCCCCTCCTAGTTTCTCAATCTCACAAAATCTCATATCTTTTCTCAAACCCACTCTCATCCCCTAACTTTGAATTTGATTTTAAAGCAAAACACAATTCATAAAAATGTTTTTATATGATTTTCTTAGTTTATCATCTTTATCCTAACATGTGCACATGGTTTATAATGTATAACCTACTTACTAATGTTAATAATGTTATTATATATCTGTTAATATAAATTAGTTGAATCTACAATATTTCTTTATTACATACATTTTTTAGTTTTAGTAATATTCAATTGGATAACATTAGAGTTTGACAAAAATTCTCTAAATCATTTACTTATATGAGGTTGATAATGAATGTTTCTGTAATTACAGTAAGAATAATATGCATAAGTTTTTCTCAATTCTTTAAAATTTTTTGGAGTTCTATATAATTTTATGAGTCCATCAAAATTATTTTTGATTGTGCAATTTACACAGGATAACACTAGTAAGATATGAAGCTAGTGTGCTCAATTGTTGGGCTAGTCTTACTTTTAAGGTTTTTTTTTTTTTTTTTTTTTTTTTTTTTTGATAAAAAATGACTCGCGTCATCACTTTATTAATGATAAATAATGAAACAAAGTAGTCTGACTTTTTAGTTGCTTGTAGTTTTTTCTCTTATTCCTTTACTAATTATCAATTTTTTTTTTATCAATTCCGCTAATTTCTTTCTCCTTTATTCCTCCGCTAATTATCTTATTCTTTATTACCAATCCACCGTCATCAATATCCTTTATTATCATTTTTTCTCCTCCTTTTTAGTAAAAGGGTTTTTATTATTTGTGGACCTTAAAACCTTTTTAAGGATACTTGGTGGCTAAGATTTGCTCTTTTATATTTTGGGTTTTCATTATTTCTGCTCTCTTATATTTTTTTGTATCGCAAAATCAAATTATCGCAACTATCACTCTGTACAACGATGCACATTCTAACAATTTTTTTTATATATATTAAATAATTAGACGTAATCTGACCTCCTACCTGAAATCTTCATTTACTCATCACATATTTTTTACACATTATCTCCAGTGGTACAAATTTTTATATTTATTTGAGTGACATTTTTGAAAATAATTATGTCGTAAATAAACTTGAACTTTGAGAGTATTATGGTAACTAACAATAGTTGAGTAAATGAATGGTTGAGATTAGATAGTTGAATATCTATATACAGGTTGTCTAAAAATAACAACTTCAACTCTTCTTCCATTACAATATTAGAGATTAGCCCTAATATTGGCCAAGCTAGCGTAATCCTATATTGGCCAAGCTAGACAGAGTTTTAGTTTCCAACGAGTGGGAGGATGACAACCCCTTTGCAAAAGTCAAATCGGCGATTCGATACACGTCGGATCATCTACCTTTAGTGATTGATTGCGGGCTTACTGGATGGAAAAAGCAACTCAGTTTTAAATTCGAGAAAGCATGGACCGCTTGCGAGGAGGCTCGGGAAGTCATTGCTGGCTCGTGGATGGGTGACACAGAACAGACTACAGCAGTAGGTGTTTGGGTAGAGAAGACAAGGAGGCTACGAAGGGAGCTAAAGGCATGGGCGAGACAAAAGACGCTTGATCTGCATTTCAGAAGAGAGGAGCTAGCAAGCGGTATCGCCAACCTGGAAAGTGCTCAGGAGGAGAGAGACCTCCATGAAGACGAAAAAAACGTACTCGCCAATAATAGACTAGAGTTACAGAACATTTGTAGGATGGAGGAAATGTACTGGCAACAGAGATCGAGAATTCAATGGCTAAAAGAGGGAGATGCAAACACCAAATACTTCCATAAGATCGCTAACGGTAGGAAAAGACAGAATCACATAACGGGAATATCAATTAACGGGGTCTGGACGGAAAACGAAGACTTGATCAAAGAGCATATAGATAGGCAGTTTCATGACCTTCTAGGAAGTAATACAACTAGCAGATGCGAGATGGCCCAGGATATGTGGAGCGGCTCCAGACTGGACGGAAGCAACGGCATCGAAACAAGTTTCACTGAATCCGAGGTGCTCGAGGCCATAAAGAAGTTGGGACAGGATAAAGCTCCGGGGCCAGATGGTTTTCCTATCTTCTTCTTTAGCAACTATTGGGATATTATCAAAGGTGACCTGTTGAATATATTCCACGAGTTAGATGAAGGCGTAGCTAATTTGGAGAGGTTAAATTATGCTACGATTGTGCTGGTCCCCAAGAAAAACGAGGTTCATACTCACGAGGATCTTAGGCCAATAAGTCTGCTGAACGGAGCGTTCAAAATCATCACAAAGGTTTTGGCACAAAGGCTAGCGCCGCACCTGAACGAGATCATCGATCAATCACAAAGTGGTTTCATTAGCGGAAGGGACATCATGGACAGCATAGCTTCTGCCCACGAAATTGTTTTTCGCGGTCACAAAGATAAAGAGAACGGCTTCATTCTTAACCTCGATTTTAGGAAAGCTTACGATACGATATCTTGGGACTGCGTGGAGGAAGCCCTGACTCTTAAAGGGTTCAGTGAGAAATGGAGATCTTGGATGAAAAAGTGTATTCGAGGTGGAAAGTCGTCTGTCCAGGTCAACGGGTGGCGGGGAAGAGAGATTCTCTGTAAGAGAGGACTGAGGCAAGGGGACCCATTGTCTTCCCTTCTCTTCGCTATAGTGGCAGACGGATTAGCGGAAATGATAAGAAGAGCAATGAATAACAACACGATCAAAGGCATAAAGATCAAAGGTATCACACAGCCAATGTCAATTTTACAATACGCGGACGACACAATCATCTTCGGCAAAGCAACAGCGGAGGAAGCAATCGCCATTAAGACCGTGTTGGCTTGCTTTCAGGGATGGTCAGGCCTGCAGGTGAATCTTTCTAAGACTAGTATCGTGCCGATTCATGAGCAGTCCTCAGATGTGTGCAAGGATATTTCGGAAATTATAGGGTGCAAGGTCAGCGAATACCCTATCAAATATCTAGGCACGCCAATTAAGCCGGGAGCTCTTATAAATGAGGACTGGAAGTTCATTATCGCCAAAATCGAAAAAAAGCTGGCTGGATGGCAGAGTAGGTTCCTCTCTCTTGGAGGAAGGATTATCCTACTTAACTCCGTTATTAGTGCTATTCCGCTGTACCTGATGTCTATCTACGAGCTGCCTAAGTGGGTTACCAATAGGATAGATAAGCTTCGAAGAAGATTCCTTTGGAAAGGCGCAGATGAGGGTAGTAAAGGTGTTCACTTGGTGAATTGGGGTAGGGTGTGCAAGCGTAGGGAATTTGGAGGATTGGGTATTGTTAATCTCCACGATATGAACAAAGCCCTGCTCTGTAAGTGGTGGTGGAAGATGTCTAATAAGCATAAAGGCTGGTGGAGACACTCTTTCAACCTATTCCGAAAGAGACGTAAATTTCGATTCGGAGGAAGAAGCCCCTCATCAAAAGTTTCCTTTATCTGGAAGGGGATTGCTAAGGTTGGGACTATTTTTCATGCTAATACCACTTGCAAAGTAGGAAACGGGAGATCCACCAGATTTTGGAAAGACAAATGGTGCGGTACTACAACTCTTGAAAACCAATTCCCCCGAGCAGCTGAAGCTGCTCAGAATCTAGATCTATTAGTGGCAGACGTTCGAAAGAAAGGGAAACTAAAGTTCATAGTGTCACAAGACATCTCGGCTGAGAGCAGGGCGCAATTTGAAGAGATCAACCAGCGGGTTATCCAAGAAGGCGGGCAGGAAAATAGCCTTTACGACGAAAGATGGTGGGACAGGGAAAACTCTAAAGCTTTCACGGTCTCATCAATGTACAAATGGATTAATGATGGAGGTACGAGATGCCAGGTTCAGTCGGTCATTTGGGGGGCTAAAGTTCCATATAGAGTGAAAGTGTTCTGTTGGTTAGCACATTGTAACGCGATACTATCCAAAGCCAACCTTAAGAAGAGAAATATGCTAGTAGACGTTAGTTGTGAGATGTGCCTCGCTATTGAAGAAGACGTTGACCACATCCTATTTCGATGTCCAAAAGCGCGGCTTACTTGGGTGATAGTTTGTAGGGGTTTCGGGTGTAGTGAGGTCCCTAATTCCACCATTGACATTTGGGCTAACATTAGGTCATCGCACATTAAACAAGCCGATAGGAAAGCATATGACATAGCAACAGCAGCCACAATCTGGAACTTATGGCTAGAAAGAAATGAACTAATTTTTCGCAAGAAAGTTTTTACTTTTCATCACTCTATGAATAAAATTTTCCTTCTTATTTATGAATGGGCAGGTGCGCAGGATTCGGCCAAGAGGGCCAGGATCATTGACGGAGAGTAGCAATTCAGATGGTTAGACGGGGTTGATTTGCGGAGAGTCAACTCGGTGACATCATGTTCTTCCATCTCTGCTGTGCTTCCATTTTGATGTCTAGACAGGCCGAGGGGACTTTGTGTGCTTTCAGTCCGGCTGATCTTATATTTTGTGGTCTAGATTATGTTATTTTGGTTTATCGAGGCTGACTATGTTTCTGTTCTTGTAATATTGGTACTGTGTAATGCTTTGTTTCATTTATCCTCATTAATGAAACGATGATCTAGGTCATCTTTTATCAAAAAAAAAAAAAAAAAAAAAAAATATTAGAGATTAGAGATTATTCAGGTATCTCTCCTACAACTTTCTTTCTTTATTCTTTTATTCATGCGCTGTTGTTGTTATTATTACTAGTTATTTGCATGCGTGCGATGCACGCCCTAATATATAATTCATTAATTTCAAAAACATATTTAAAATTTCTACGATGTTGGAATATATATGTCAACCTTAATTGGAATATATCTCAACCCATTGTAAGCAGATTTTCAATAGTATTAATCTAAGTAGAATTTTTTTTCCAATTAAGGTTTCATTTGCCTGCCTTTCAGACATTGTGCATTCTTTTACCGCATGGTCAAATCTTATATCTTGCCAGAAAATAAGGGGGAATAAGTAACAACAAGTCATCACAGGATAACAAAAAATAGATTCATCAGCTCAAATTCTAGCATACCGATGCTGACATGATCAAGCATATAAAACTAAGCAGCTCAAGTTCTTGAATGCCGGACGCTAACATATGGTCTTAGGAAGAATTAAATTGAAAATGCAATCACATGTGAATATTTATACAGTGTAACTAACTAAGGCAGTTGGTACACTCACCGTGACTAACAAAGACTAGTAAGGCAAAAAACCGTCGTCAAAATCATCGTCTTCAACATCTTTATACACAAGTTATGCAAACTGCATTTATCAGAATAACTTCTAGTCTTCGAACAAAGTAAAATGTTCCAGTATCATGAGAACAGAGCCAGGATGAACAATTGAAGTGGTAAATGAGGGCATCCATGAAGTGGATACAAACAACTCAAAGTACTGAAATAGATAATATATATGTAATGTACTTTAAAATCAACAGAATCATCATTCTAACCTTGAGAGTTGTGATCAGCCAATATGACGTAAAAATTTGATCAAACTAGTACGCAAAACTAGTAATCAGGGGATAGCTTACATAATCAACTTTTGCAATCTTCAGACTTTGGAAGTGATGAAGTTGAAGAGAAACTCCAGCTTCTTTCTCTTGTATTCCAACTTCTCAACTTCAGCCAGCGGGTTGTTCTCCATCCAGCGATTCGTCTTTGCCACTGCATCCTCGATCTGTTTCTTATCAGTATCCATCAGCTTAGACTCATACTTGATAGCATTCTTCAAGTCATAAATATAGTCCTCCAGTGCATTCTTGGCCTCCGCCTTCTTCTTGTTTCCGTCATCTTCTGACTTGTAAAATTCTGCTTCCATGATAACCTTCTCAATTTCCTCCCTGCTCAATCTATCGTCATTGTTTGTAATTGTTATCGTCTTCTTTAGACCAGTTTTATTATCCTTGGCAGAGACCTCTAAGATACCATTGGCATCAATCTCAAAGCAAACTTCAATAATGGGCACACGCCTCGGAGCAGGAGTGATGCCTGAAAATTCAAGGCTCCCTAGCAAGTTGTTATCCTTCACCATCCCTCTTTCGCCTTCATACACATCAAAAGAGATGCTCTCCTGATTGTCATTAGCGGTAGTGTAGTGCTTAACTTTCTTCGTTGGAATCACAGTGTTCCTTGGAATCATAACACTCATGATTCCCCCTCGAATGCGTACACCAAAAGATATGGGGGTAATATCTACGAGCACCAAATTTTGGACACTCGGGTTGCCATTGCCGCTCAAGTTTGCAGCTAGAACAGCAGCACCATATGCAACTGCCTCATCAGGATTAATATTCCTACAAAACTCTTTCCCATCAAAGAAACAGCGAAGCAACTGTTGAACTTTGGGAATTCGGGTGGACCCTCCAACAAGAACAACATCATCAATGGATACTTTTACCATATCAGCATCGGTCAGGCATTTCCCCACTGTCTCAATACACTGACTAAAGAATTGAATGTTGAGATCTTCAAACTTTGCACGAGTAATGGTTGTGTAGAAATCGATGCCCTCAAAGAGACAATCAATCTCTACCTTGGTCTTGGGAGTAAAAGATAAAATTCTTTTAGCTCTTTCACAAGCAGTTCTCAATCGCCTTAATGCCCTAGGATTGCTATTAATATCCTTGTCTGGATTCTTCCTCTTGAACTCCTCAGTGAAATGGTTTACTAATCGGTTGTCAAAGTCTTCACCTCCCAAGTGGGAATCCCCAGAAACAGCCTTAACCTCAATGATACTGTCTTTTATGGCAACAATGGAGACATCAAAAGTACCACCACCAAGGTCAAAAATAAGAACATTCGAACACCCTGATTTAGACGATTTCTTATCAAGACCATAAGCAATAGCTGCAGATGTTGGTTCATTGATCATACGAATGATATTCAGGCCTGCTATTAAACCAGCATCCTTGGTTGCTTGACGCTGTGAGTCGTTGAAGTAGGCTGGAACTGTGACCACAGCGTTCTTGACAGTAGTACCAAGAAATGTCTCAGAAATTTCCCGCATTTTCATCAGGACCATGGAAGAAATTTCCTCTGCTGCAAATTGCTTCTCTATACCCTTGAAATGCACGCTGATCATGGGCTTGTCGCTAGGCCCCGCAACAACCTTAAAGGGCCAGAGCTTATGATCAGCCTGGACAATAGGATCACTGAATCGCCTACCAATCAAACGCTTAGCATCTGAACATAAGAGAAAAATCAGTTACAAATTATAAGTTTTAACAGATTAACATGTTAAGGTGCTCAAAACGAGCATGAACGAAGAACATAGAATAATCAAAAAGGGTGGGATGGGATAAGTGGTGTATCAAGTTCAAGACAATGCAATACCATGTATAGCCCTTTATTCAAAAGAAAAACAAAGAACATGGCATAGGATAAAATTTGATGGTTCAATGTACTCTTAAACAACTTAGGGAAGGAAAACAAAAACAAAAGGCTCATCTGGGATTAATAAGGAATTGAAACTAAACACAACAAAAAGTTACGTTTTTTTGGGTGAAACCCAGTACCTTATACATCTCTACTATTTTAATGGGAGAGTTGGGGTTTGTAACCAAACAAACCCTAACTTTGTAACTAAACAAACACGTGTAATACACATCCAAATTAATTTCAACAAATACAAACATTTGTAGACAAACAAATCCATCTATTGCCCGTGCATATTTAATATAAAGGAGGTATTAGATTCAAGGCTAGACAACATTGAAGTTTTTACTTTTAATAAAAATATATTTATTAAGACGTGGTGAAAAATTACTAGTAACCAATAATGTGCTAATAGACGGCGAATTATGAAGTATAGTCAATTAAGGATTTACTTGAAGTCATTTCCTTCATATTCTATGTATGAAGAAAGGGTCATGTCCTAGGGGATGTTTTTAATATAATGAAACATAAATTTGACTTCAATTTCAGATCGGTTCCCTCCAAAACTAACATAATATGATCAATACATACTGGACATACATTTGAATTCAGTTTCAGATTCTTCCCTCGAAAATTAATATATACTATGATGAATACATAGCAGTCATCAGAAAGAGATTAATAGTATTCAATTAGCTTATATATCAAGATATTCAGTATTCAATGAATATAGATAATAATGAATGTTATTCAAATTATACAAAAATTTATATCATTGCCTTCTTAACAATAAGTGCAGTACTAACTTCAGTGTTATGCAGACACACACTGTTTTGTAAAGTAAATAAGAGAATAAATAGAACTCACATTTAGGTAAGAAAATTACGGAAAACACACTTACCAAAAACAGTGTTTGTAGGGTTGCTGGCGACCTGGTTCTTGGCCGCATCGCCGACAAGGCGTACGTCACCTGCAAAGGCAACACAGGACGGGGTTGTGCGGTTGCCCTGGTCGTTGACAATGATCTCCACCCGATTGTTCTGCCAAACTCCGACACAAGAGTATGTCGTTCCAAGGTCGATTCCAATCGCTTGGCCCTCCTTGCTATTTCCTGCCATCACCTTTGATTTCTCTTCTATTTCTATCCAGCTATTGGATGTGCAAACTGAAATGTGGTTCCATGGTTCTACTTATACTTCTAAAGTGACTTATCCTCTTCCATATATAATCAAACTGCAATTATAGCAGCCTTTCCCAATACAGCAATAACTACTTTCAACTTTCTCCCTCTCTTCACTCTTCAAAAATGAATGAACTCTTATTAGTCTTCCCAGTGTAATGTAATAATTACTGGCCTTTATCCCTATGAAAATAAATGAACTGAGAGATGAAGTAAGGGAGTGAGAAGAGAATCCAGTATTGAGCAAAAAGCTGAAAGCCTTGATCATTAAACTAAACTTTGATTCAGATAGAATAATCAACAAATCGTGAAATTCACCTTTTTTCTCCACACACGCGCGCACAAACACAAATCGGGAAATACAGATTTTCTCGAAATTGGCAGAAATGGATGCACTATAATACAAATCAAGCAAAAATATTGAATTTCAGAATTTCTTAAAATAGGCCGAAAATTGTAGAGCAAAATTTTGATATCAAATATTTATCCTAAACCGTAAAAAATAGTGGACCCAGAATCTAGTTTAAACAGTCATGTTCACAATTTCTCTAAATTGGCAGATGATGGGCTATAACACATAATGCATGGCAAGAATAATGAAATTCAAAATTTTTCATTAATTCTTTCGAAAATAATGGTTAGCACACAAAATCAGGCCAAAACAATAAAATCCAGAATATTTCCAAGATGGCTAAAATTTAGACCAAAAAATTCTGGCAAAAAGACAGTGGAATGCAGAATTTGCAAAAAAACGGCCGAAAACCATGGACCCATAAAATCTAGCTTAAACAATGAAACCAAAATTTTAAAAATCATTTGAAAACAGTGGACTGCATCCCACAAAATCTAAGCATAATAGTGAAATTCAGAATTTCATGAAAGTGGCAGAAAACGACTGACTTATAGCCTACATAATTAGCCAAAACGATGAAAACCAACATTTCTTGAATACGGTCAAAAACGGTGAACTATAGTCCCCAACTAACTAATGAATGAATCTTCCGGCGCATAAGTTTTATAAGTCTTATGACCATCTTTGATTCAAAAACTAATCAGTCTTAACTCTTAAGCTTCGTGCTTGACTTTTCATGGACTATCAATGCATTGGCAATGCTACCAAGAAAGCTCTGCAAGTGCAAACCATTTGACTGGGTTTCCAAGGCAGGGTTGCAAGGTCGACGCTCTCGTCATCAATTACACTACATGCTTGGTCTGGATATTGCAGAGATTCCTGTTTCGAATAGCCACGACTCCAGCCAGTTCCGGATCAACCTCCTGAACCGGAACAACAAACCTTAATATGACCAACTCTCACTTTCCAGTCAGCAGCTGAACCATGACACCCCAAAGCCGCATCATAATGTATTTTGATAGTTTTGACAATGCCTGCTGTGGTGTTCAACCCATGTGTCTGTGGTAGAAATACTAGTATAATTGGGTTGGGCATTCTGTCGATCAGCTTGTCCGCATTGTAGTTAAGCAAGACAAACTCTCACCACCATATGCACATTGAGTCTCCATCGAGAAAATACATAACCCCACACATCTACTTTCCATGTATTCCATAAGAAATACGCACCAGCTTTGAAAACATTGCTACCACTAACAGATCTTTCCAACCACTTGAATAGTAACTTCATAAATGTTCGAAAGCATGCTAATATAAGCCGGTATCGGAGTGAATACGACTATACGATCAGGTTTACAAACCAGCAATTAGGGCCGGCCCTACCCTAGAGGCGGATAAGTGTTGCAGCTCGTCCCCTACCAGCGCGCATAAACGCCGATGGACGTCTCCTCACCATTGTTCTGCAGAATTCAAGATCAAGATGAAGAGGAAGAGTGATGAACAAGAACCAAATCAAATTCCATTCATAACCAGTTGGGTTTCCCCCTTTGTGAATTTATACAATGACGACACATACAACGCACGTGAAAAGAACTCTAACTGTATTCAGTTAGAGAGTGGGACCCAGCTATCCAATCTTTTACCGCCAACTACACACGTGCGATGCACACTAAACCAACTACAAGGACTAAACTACATATTTACATGGCTTCTTACACTTTACCCCTATACAATTCCACAATTGCACACTAACTGATACTACTGATACTCTTGCCTTCACAGCTCCATCTTCCCTCTTCACTGCTTCAACTTCACACGCCTATTAGCTCAGCCATTTCATGGATCCAAGATTAGGGACTTGGATCAATCCTTCCCCCATCTGAAGGAGGTTCCAAGGAACTCCTGAATTTTGGAAATCTCCAGTACATATCCCAATAGCTTTCCCAAGTACCCTCAGCTTCCGAACCTCCTTCCCATTGAACTAAAACTTCTGAAATTGCAATTCCCCGTCGTGGAACCATTCTTCTATCCAAGACCTTCACAGGCTTAGGATCTGCTTTCATATAGTATGCCGGAATAGATGTGGTTTGGACAATTTCAGCACCAACATGTCGCTTTAATTGGGATATATGGAAAACATTATGAATCTTTGCTTCTACGGGTAACATCAGTTTGTAAGCCACTTCTCCAACTCTCTCCAGCACTTGATAAGGGCCATAATAGAGTGAAGAGAGTTTATGAACCCTATGTCCTCCCACAGAAACTTGCCTATAGGGTTGAAGTTTTAAAAACACCCAATCTCCCACTGCATACTCCTTCTCAGTGCGATGCACATCAGATCTATGCTTCATTCTCATTTGAGCCTTGAGCAAATTATCCTTCAACAACTGTAAAGCAACATCCCTGTTGATCAATGTGTCTTCTACAGCTTGATCCCTAGCTGACTTGGGAACATAAGTCAGGACTGTGGGTGGTTCTTTTCCATACAGAGCTTGATAGGGACTGACTTTTGTAGAGCTTTGCACATGTGTATTATACGAAAATTCTGCCCAAGGTATCCACTTGACCCAGTCATGGGGTTTATATGCAGCAAAACACCTGAGGTAGGTCTCCAACACCCTATTCAACACTTCGGTTTGCCCATCAGATTGTGGATGGAAAGCAGTGCTCAAACACAGTTTAGTACCTTGTTTCTTCAACAGCTCCTTCCAAAATTGGCTTGTGAAAATGGTATCCCTATCACTTACAATACTCTTTGGTAGTCCATACAACTTAAAAACCTGCGAAAACATCAACTGAGCTATAGATTCAGCTGTGTAAGGGTGACTTAAGGGAAGAAAGTGTCCAAATTTACTCAACCTATCTACCACAACTAGTATCACAGTGCACCCTTGGCTTTTAGGCATACCCTCAATAAAATCCATACTAATGTCTTCCCAAACATTATCAGGTATAGGGAGAGGTTGCAGCAAGCCAGCTGGACTTGCACTTATGTACTTGTTCCTTTGGCAGGTATCACAAGACCTGATATAAGTCTTCATTTCCTTTTTCATGCCCTTCCAATAGACCACCTTCTTCAATGCAGGCCACACTTTATCCATACCCACATGACCACCTTGAGGAGCTGAATGTACATCATGTAAAAACCACTCTTTCAAAAGTGAATCTGGACTCAGAAGTACTCTGCCCTTGTAAAAATACACCCCATTAACCACACTATAGCCAGGTTCCCCTGCTTCAATCTTCAACTGTATGTCATGGTAAAAAGGGTTAGCAGCAACCTCTTGTTGTACCAAACTTAACCACTTAGGCTTAACAATAGTGTAAGAGAACAAAGTTCCTTCTTCATCTTCATACTTTCTAGAAAGACCATCCGCAACTACATTCTCTCTTCCCTTCTTATACTCTACCACAAATTGGTAGCCATGCAGTTTGAGTAACCACTCATGTTGAGCCTCAGTGTATAACCTTTGCTCCAATAAATGTTTAAGGGGTTTGTGAACAGTCTTAATGATAAATTCTCTTCCCAAAAGGTACTGCCTCCACTTTTGTACTGCCAACAGGATTGACAGCATTTCTTTCTCATAAGTAGATAATAATCTCTTCTTCCCCTTCAGCTGTTGACTCAAGAAAGCAATGGGCTGATTTTCTTGCATTAACACAGCTCCTATACCTGAGCCACAAGCATCACACTCAAGGACAAAAGGTAGAGAGAAATTTGGCAATCTCAGCACTGGAGGAGTTATCAAGACTTTTTTTACTTCCTCAAAGGATCTTTGAGAGTCCTCTGTCCATTCAAAAGCCCCCTTCTTTGTAAGCTTCACCAGAGGCCAAGTGAGGGTGCTATAGTGTGATATAGACTTCCTATAATACTCAGTTAAACCCAAAAATCCCCTCAATGCTTTAAGGTTTTTTGGTTTGGGCCAATCTTGAATGGCTATTATTTTGCTTGGATCAACTGCCACTCCCTTTGATGAGACTATATGACCAAGGTATTCAACTTGTTCCACACCAAAGTAGCACTTACTGGCTTTAGCAAATAGTTGATGATCTTGCAGAATAGCCAACACCTTACCCAGGTGATGACAATGAGTCTCCAAGCTTGGACTATAAACCAATATATCATCAAAAAATACTAATACAAACTGCCTTAGGTAGGGTCTAAAAAGGTCATTCATGAGTGACTGGAAGGTTGCTGGAGCATTCGACAACCCAAAGGGCATTACCAAGTACTCATAGTGACCCTCATGTGTTCGGAAAGCAGTTTTATGTATATCTTCCTCCCTCATTCTAATTTGGTGATACCCACTTCTAAGATCCAATTTACTATAGATAGTGGATCCCTGCAGCTCATCTAGGAGTTCATCAATAATAGGAATAGGGTATTTATCTTTCACAGTAATATCATTTAAACCCCTATAATCAACACACATCCTCCAACTACCATCAGCCTTCTTCACCATAACCACTGGAGAAGAGTAGGAACTATGGCTAGGTCGAATGACTCCACTATGCAGCATTTCTTTAACCAACTTTTCTATTTCATTCTTTTGATGCCAAGGATGCCTATAAGGTCTTTGACTCACAGGTTTTGCACCAGGTATAAGGGGTATGCTATGGTCACAAGATCTAGGTGGAGGTAATGCCAGGTTTTCTTTGAAAACTACACTAAAGTTATTCAATACCTGTTGCACCTCTGGTTGCACAGCTGTTGGAGAAGCTTTTACAATTTCACCAGTTGAATTCCTCATTGCAGTCCCTGTCAATTGGAGAAGCCAACCCCCTTTCATAGCATGGAGACTCTTTTGCATTGCTTTTGCAGATGTTACTTCCATCTCCCTGGGTTGAATACCCAATAATTGTTTAGCTTTCCCTTGTGCATAGAACTGCAACCTCTTCTCCTTCATATTCCAAACCACATCTCCAAGGGTTTCCATCCACTGAGCTCCTAAAACTAGCTGACTAGTGTCCATTGCCAACACATAGAAATCAGCCTCAATAGTCACTCCTTGACACAAAAACTTTACCCCTTCACATAAGCCTTCACTATACAGCATTTTCCCCCCTGGTACTGTCACTTCTAGCTGCATATTCCTATTAACAGGAAGTTGGATCTTCTCTACTAATTTCTCCTCTATGAAATTATGTGAAGCTCCAGAGTCCACTAATGCACACACTGGGGTGGCTCTGATGGTTCCACACACTCGAAAAGTTCTAGGACCAGTACTTCCAGCTAGTGTGTTTAATGAAATAGCAGCTAACTCAGAATTTTGAGTTCTATCACAATGAGCATTAGGCATGTCTTCATTCTCATGATCTTCTTCTACTTTAGTCTCATAGTCCACCAGGTCATCATCAAAAGCACCAATCATCTGCATAAAAGTACTTCCCTCAAAAGCACCCATCATATGCATAAAAGTTTTTCCCGCACACTTATGCCCTCTCACAAACTTTTCATCGCAATGAAAACAAAGCCCCTTCTCCCTCCTTTCTTTCATATATTGGAGTATCTGTGGATCTCTTGTTCTATTGGAAGTTACTGAAGAGTAATTCAAAGGCAAGGTGGTGGATACCTGAGGTTTGCTTGGAGGATTAACTGGTGTTGCATTGATCTTATAGGGTTGAGAGGATACAACTGCACTGGCAGTACTCTTCACATAACTAGCATTCTTCCAAACCTTCTTGTGATCTTCCAAGATAGATTCCCTGGCTATTGCTTCTCTATAAGCCTCCAATACACTTCGAGGATGTTTCAACTTCACTTCCTTCCTCAATTCCCCCTTAAGCCCTGAGATGTAGCAGCTTACTAAAGAAGGCATGGACACATTCTTCACCAAATGACTATATTTAAGAAATTCTTTATGGTACTCCAAAACAGTACCATTTTGCTGCAATTTGTACAAAGTAGCTTCGGGATCATCCAACTCAGAAGGTCCAAATTGCAATATCAACTCTTCCTTAACCATTTCCCAATCAATTACCCCATGTTCTTGTTGCTCATACCACCTCCACCATAGTAATGCTTCCCCTTTCAAATAATAGATACTGAAAGGCAATTTTTCATAATAGCTCACTCCTTGAGTGTGAAAGTGTTCCATATGGTACACCCAATTTGTAACACCTCCCGATCCATCAAAACTAGGTAAATCTATCTTAGGATGCTTTGGGAAAAAAGTACTAGATATACCTGGACTCTGTTGATCTTCTCTGAGTCCCTGTCTTCTTCTAAAATTTTCTTGATAATTCTGAGTAGGTCCTCTGATCTTTTCTTTCCCTCGCTGTTCAGCTCTCCGATCTCGAACACCTGGCGACCTACTCATACTTCCACTGCCTTCAGAATCATTTCGACTAGCTTCTTGATCTTGATGAGATCGTCGACGCCGTGGAGAAGCCTCCAACAGTTTCTCTATGGCTCTCTCTATACGGTCGATTCTAGATTCGATGCTGGTTTGCTTGTGAGCAGCGTCACCGTCAACAGTGGCCGCTCGCGCAAACTGATCCCGTTGTCCAGAACCGAATCGAAGTCCAGTTCCAGATCTTATAGGATTCTCAGCTTCGAGATCCAGCTCTAGATCTCCTTCTTGATCGATCGCCGTGTCGAGATCTGGCTCTGATACCATTGTTGCAGCTCGTCCCCTACCAGCGCGCATAAACGCCGATGGACGTCTCCTCACCATTGTTCTGCAGAATTCAAGATCAAGATGAAGAGGAAGAGTGATGAACAAGAACCAAATCAAATTCCATTCATAACCAGTTGGGTTTCCCCCTTTGTGAATTTATACAATGACGACACATACAACGCACGTGAAAAGAACTCTAACCGTATTCAGTTAGAGAGTGGGACCCAGCTATCCAATCTTTTACCGCCAACTACACACGTGCGATGCACACTAAACCAACTACAAGGACTAAACTACATATTTACATGGCTTCTTACACTTTACCCCTATACAATTCCACAATTGCACACTAACTGATACTACTGATACTCTTGCCTTCACAGCTCCATCTTCCCTCTTCACTGCTTCAACTTCACACGCCTATTAGCTCAGCCATTTCATGGATCCAAGATTAGGGACTTGGATCAGTAAGGCGGCCACCTTGGGACCCCAGAGATTTCGCGATTTTAGAGCCCCCAAATTTGAACTTACCTTCTAAATATAGATACGTATTTTGCGCGTAAAAAAATGTTATTAGGGACCCCCATTTTGAAAGTTCGCCTAGGGCCCCCCGGGAACTCAGGGCCAGCCCTGCCAGCAATTCACAAGTACGATTTGTGCAAAGTGTGGACAACCCAACCCAATAAACTTTGTGTGTTTCTTTCTTCTTTCTCTTCATCAAAACTTGGCCATGATATATGTAGAGCTGGTATCGGGTTCTATCGGGTCGCGTCCTCCACTACCCGGACCCGGACCTGGTACCTCACGAGTCCAAAAATTGGACCCGGACCCGGACTTTCAAGAACCGGGTCCGGGTCCGGGTCCTAATTAAAAAAAATTACCCGTCAGGTCCGATAGTAAAGAATAAATATTTGCACTTAAGTATTTTTGCACCCGATACCCTACGATTCTAACAATTTTTGCACTTATGTACATGAATTAATATTATATTTACATAACTATCTTCAACAATTATTTTTATATGTATATTCCCATAACCCTGTTATTCAAAATCTATATGTTTGAGGGTATTTTATAACAGGTCCGGGTCCGGGTCTGGGTCGGTTCTATTTTAAGCGGACCCGGACCCGAAAGTGCATCGGGTCTTATTTTAAGATCCGGACTCGGACCCGTATAGGTCGGGTCGGTTCCGGTCCAATGCCGGGTCCGGATCGGGTCCGGGTATCGGATAAATGTGACAGTGCTAGATATATATCAAGTTTTTATAATAGAAAGGGAAAATTAATCTTAGACCCAAAATAAGAATAAAAATTTCCTTCTGAACCCTGTCCAATAGCGACATTATCTCTAATCTCTAATCTCTAACCTCTAAGAACATCTCCAATGCTTCCTTCATTTTGAAGGCCTTCAAAAGGAAATATTCTTGAAATATTCTTTCTTGAAGGCTCATCAACTCCAACCATCTTCTTTCAAAATTGGTTTATTCAATTTTTATTCAATTTTTTAAATCAAACTATACATTAATTGTAATTCTAATAAAATATAAAACTACTTTAATATCCAGATAAATATTTTTAATTATAAGATTATTAGATTTATTTTGAATTAATAATCTTGACAATAAATATTGTCTTAATTATTTTTTTCAAAAAATAAAAAAATATTCAAAATTTGTCTCATTTTAAAGGTATCATCGAGATATTTCCAACAGTACCAAAATAATAAAATTTGGCTTAATATTTTATAAGATACATTCACGAAATATATAGTTATGCATTTTAATTAAAGGATCTGGAAGGAATTCTTAAAAAAATATTAAGGTAAAAAAGAGTAAAATGGAAAATTTGTATTGTGAATAGTGATTTGAAGGAGCTCAAAAAAGTCTCCAAATTTGGAGACTTTTTTGAAGCTCCTTCATTTTGAAGATGAATTTGAAGCCCGTTTGGAGCAACCCGGGCCCGGTTGGAGATGCTCTAAGGGGGGCGTTTGGTACACGAATTGAAAATTCCTAGGAATGAAAGGATTCCCAGGAATGTGAGGATGGGAATGAAGATTCCCGGGAATATTGCATTATCGTGTTTGGTATAGTACATTGTATTCCCGAAAATCCTTTATTATTGTAATTTATTATTCTATTTTTTTTGGGTTTTTTTTTAATTTTTTGTTATGAAAATCACATGAGAATGCTCAAATCCCATGATTTTAGGGAGGAATATATTTTTTTATTCTAGTTTTTTGGATTATTTTATTGTTTGTTATGGAAATCCCATGGGAATCCTCAAATCTCATGGTTTTTTGGGAATAGAAATCCTTCCCAACAAAGAATTTTGATTCCATTGGGAATCTATCATTCTTTCCAAAACTACGCTTGCCATATACCAAACAAGGTAATCTAAGAGAGAATGTGAGATTCCCTTGATTTTTTTGCCTTTTTGAAAATATTTGGCGCTCTGACCCACTTTCGAAAACAATTAGCGAACTGACCCAGTTTTGGACACGTCTGCAAAAACAGTTATTGGGGAAAATGTCATAGGTTATTTACATGCCGTTTTTCCCAGTAACGACATCTATATTTTAAAAAAAACTTCTGGACCTTGGGTGTTCTAGTTGATCCTCCAACAAAAACAACGTCATCAATAGATTTTTTCTCCATATTAGCATCCTTCAAGCATTTCTCTACAGTCAAAATGCAGTCACTGAGTTGAGATCTTCAATTAGCACGACTAATGGTTGTGTAGAAATCGATGCCCTCAAAGAGACAATCAATCTCTACCTCGGTCTTGGGAGTAAAGGATAAAATTCTTTTAGCTCTTTCACAAGCAGTTCTCAATCGCCTTAATGCCCGAGGGCTGCCATTAATATCCTTGTTCAGATTCTTCCTTTTGAACTCCTCAGTGAAATGGTTTACTAATCGGTTGTCAAAGTGTTCACCCCCCAAGTGCGAATCCCCAGCAACAGCCTTAACCTCAATGATACTGTCTTTAATGGCAACAATAGAGACATCAAAAGTACCACCACCAAGGTCAAAAATAAGAACATTCGTATACCCTGATTTAAACGATTTCTTATCAAGACCAAAAGCAATAGCAGTGTTCTAAAAAGCGGCCTAGGCAGCCGCCTAGGCGGCGCCTAGGCACTAGGCGACCCCCCAACGCCTCGACTAGGGCCTAGGCATTTATGAATATCAGAAATGGGTTCTAGGCGACTAAAATCGGACCTAGGCGACGTTTAATCGGTCTAGGCGGATCTAGGCGGGTCTAGGCGAACTAGACCCGCTTAGGCCTTAAGTAATTTTAAAAAAAAGTAAAAAAAAACCCACCGCTCAAGCCATAAGTAATTTTTTAAAAAAAGTAAAAAAAAACCACCGCTCTCACTTTCTCCTCCTAATAAAATTTAAGTATATCTTTAGTCTTTTTTTATCTTGCATAATTTGACATGTATTCGCACTCTCACAGCAATCATGTTTAAACTTACAAGTATGGACTTTAATATCACTAACGCAGCCAAATAAGTGAAGTTATGCACCAAAGGGGAAAGTTTATAAGAAGTATCATGTGCCAACAACTTCAAGACTCAATCAGTCTACCAAATTATTAGTATGCTTTTCCTCATTAGTGAAGCTATTTATTCATCTTCTATTTTTAGCTCCTAAAATGTCACCCAGATCTACATATCTTTTCAAAGCAATCTATGGATGGCCAATCCACTTTGTATGGGACAGCATGTCATGAGATGGGAGGAAGTTATCTGATTTAAGTGTGGTTATTAGTTGAAGCTGTTCATCGTTATCAAACATATCATGAGATCATCTATCAACTTTACATTTATTCTCTCATTAGAACTTGTATTCTTTTATGAGTAGCCACAATGTGGTTTACATCGGATATGAAGAAGATAAAGTCCTAATGTTCACCGATACAATAATACACCGATTTGACTATGTGAAGCCCATCCTACAATTGCAAAGAGAAAAAGTTCAATAGTAAGAATGAGTAGCAATAAAAAGTAAAAAGGGGTAACAACAAAATAAACCCAAAAGATCGATAAATAAATAAATAAATAAACAAATAAATAAATAAATTTAAAAAACCGCCTACCGCCTAGCCGCTTAATTCCCGATTACAAGGTCTAGGCGCTAGGCCCCCATCGGCCGCCCGACTACCGCCTAGCGCTTTTTAGAACATTGAGCAATAGCAGCAGACATTGGTTCATTTGATCATACAGATGATATTTAGGCCTGCAATTAAACCAAGTGTTACAGAGTTTCCTTCTTATTTACAGGGTCGGCCTTGAGAACTCAGTGCCTCCCGAAATGGGCCACGCATACAAAAATAAAATAAATTTTGCACATTGTTGAAAACAGAATATGTATGCAAAATATATAAATTTGATTTGAATCACTCAAATTTAAAGTCTCATATTCAATTCAAGTCTTCAAGCCTAAACCCAAATAATTTTTGAAAAAATTGAAAGGCTCAAATATATATTAAAAAAATTATCATAAAAGGTTAGGCCTAGGCCTCCCCCGTGTTTCATTAAAAAGTTTTTAATAAAACAATATTCAAACACGGACAATGAAGTTCATGTCACCCACATGCGGGCCATGAAACTCATTCTCCGACCAAAATAAAGGTTCCCCTACCATGCATTATAGTGACTGACCCCCAAAATAAATACATCAAAAAACATCCAACCAAAATATTCCTATAACCCTATAACCCTATTATTCCTATAACCCTATTATTCAAAATCTATATGTTTGGGGGTAATTTATAACGGGTCCGGGTCCGGATCCGGGTCCGGGTCGGTTCTATTTTAAGCGGACCCGGACCTGGACCCGGACCCGAAAATGCATCGGGTCATATTTTAGGACCCGGACTCGGACCCGTATAGGTCGGGTCGGTTCCGGTCCAATGCCGGGTCCGGGTCGGGTCCGAGTATCGGATAAATGTGACATATATATCAAGTTTTTATAATAGAAAGGGAAAATTAATCTTAGACCCAAAATAAGAATAAAAATTTCCTTCTGAACCCTGTCCAATAGCGACATTATCTCTAATCTTTAATCTCTAACCTCTAAGAGCGTCTGCAATGCTTCCTTCATTTTGAAGGCCTTCAAAAGGAAATATTCTTGAAATATTCTTTTTTTTAAGGCTCATCAACTCCAACCATCTTCTTTCAAAATTGGTTTATTCAATTTTTATTCAATTTTTCAAATTAAACTATACATTAATTGTAATTCTAATAAAATATAAAACTACTTTAATATCCGGATAAATATTTTTAATTATAAGATTATTAGATTTATTTTGAATTAATAATCTTGACAGTAAATATTGTCTCAATTATTATTTTTTCAAAAAATAAAAAAATATTCAAATTGTCTCATTTTAAAGGTATCGTCGAGATATTTCCAACAGTACCAAAATAATAAAATTTGGCTTAATATTTTATAAGATACATTCACGAAATATATAGCTATGCATTTTAATTAAAGGATATGGAAGGAATTCTTAAAAAGATATTAAGGTAAAAAACGGTAAAATGGGAAATTTGTATTGTGAATAGTGATTTGAAGGAGCTCAAAAAAGTCTCCAAATTTGGAGACTTTTTTGAAGCTCCTTCATTTTGAAGATGAATTTGAAGCCCGTTTGGAGCAACCCGGGGCTTCATTTTGAAGAAATGAAGCCCGGTTAGAGATGCTCTAAGGGGGGTGTTTAAGGGGGGGCGTTTGGTACACGGATTGAAAATTCCTAGGAATGTGAGGATGGCAATGAAGATTCCCGGAAATATTGCATTATCGTGTTTGGTATAGTACATTGTATTCCCGGAAATCCTTTATTATTGTAATTTATTATTCTATTTTTTGGTTTTTTTTTGTTATGAAAATAACATAGGCTGCATATCTTAGTTATATGCTAAAAACTGAGTCCTACGAAGCATATAACTGATGCCGCAGTTTGGGACTGCGGCCTAAGTTATATCGAGGTCGCAGTACCCAACTGCAGCCTCATTTTTTTCACATTTTTCTAAGTTTTAGAGAGCCTATTAGCCAAAGATGTATATGTACTTAAACCGCAATTGTGAACTGCAACCTCGAAGTCGAAGATGCCACAGTTCAGTACTGCGGCCTATAAGAACTGATCTATTTTGGTACTGCGACCTATGAGAACTTTTCTATTCTCAAAATTAGTTTCGAAAATGATCTATTTTGAAAATTAGTATAAAAAAAGTGACACATTTCCGGGAAAAAGTCGTGTTTGTTGTTTAGGTATTTTATTTAATTTTTTACAAGAACTATGAACGCAATATATTAAAATAAGAGGGGACTGAAAACTTTTATTGATAAATGAAATATTACAATGAAAAACTTGACCCTCTATTTATAGAAGGGAGAGACTTCAAATCGAACCTAAAAAAATATAGTACAACTTAATTTATAAAACAGTATGAAAATAAGATATAAAGTTAATGTGCCTTCCACATTGCTCGTCGTATTAGCATTTACTAGTAGTTTACATGTGCGATGCACGTTTTAATAAATATAGTTTTTAAATATAGTTTTTAATAAATATAGTTTTTAAAAATAAAATTTTAGATGTAGTCTTGATTTGAAGTTAGGACCTCTTTTATAATAGTTATTCACGTATTTTATACGGGTTGGTAGAATGACACTAAGACCTTCTCCCATTATAATATTAGAGATTAGAGATTATCAATTCCATCAATCTTCATCCGTTACTTTCCCTTTTTTCCTCTTTTTCTTCTTAATTCCTCCACTAATTATATCCTATTCTTTATTAGAAATCCACCGTCAACAATATTTACTTTATCATCAGTTTTTCAACAAGAGTAGTAGTAGTAGTAAGGACTTACAAACAACTCAAAGTAGTGAAACAGATAACATATGTAATGTACTTTAAAATCAACAGAATATCATCATTCAAACCATCACCCAATACGAAGTAAAAATATCTTCATAATCCCCTTACCAAATATCACGCCCCAAGGCAAAATTTGACCGAACTAATACGCAAAACTAGTAACCACAGGATAGCTTACATAATCAACTTTTGCAATCTTCAGACTTTGGAAGTGATGAAGTTGAAGAGAATCTCCAGCTTCTTTCTCTTGTATTCGAACTCCTCAACTTCAGCCAGCGGGTTGTTCTCCATCCAGCGATTCACCTTTGCCACTGCATCCTCGATCTGTTTCTTATCTGTATCCATCAGCTTAGACTCATATTTGCTACCATTGATAGCATTCTTCAAGTCATAAATATAGTCCTCCAGCGCATTCCTTGCCTCCGCCTTCTTCTTGTTTACCTCATCTTCTGCCTTGTAAATCTCTGCTTCCATAACCAACTTCTCAATCACCTCCCTGCTCAATCTATCTTCATTGCTTGTAATTGTTGTCGTCTTCGTCAGACCAGTTTTATTATCCTTGGCAGAGACATTTAAGATACCATTGGCATCAATCTCAAAGCAGACATCGATACTGGGCACACGCCTCGGAGCAGGAGTGATGCCTGAAAATTCAAGGCTCCCTAGCAAGTTGTTATCCTCCACCATCGCTCTTTCGCCTTCATACACTTTGAATAAGATGCTCTTCTGATCGTCATAAATGGTAGTGTAGTTCGCAACTTTCTTTGTTGGAATCACAGTATTCCTTGGAACCACGACGCTCATGATTCCCCCTTGAATATTTACACCAAGAGATAAGGGGGTAATATCCACGAGCACCAAATTTCGGATACTTTGGTTGCCATTGCCGCTCAAGTTTGCAGCTAGAACAGCAGCACCATATGCGACTGCCTCATCGGGATTAATATTCCTACACAGCTCCTTCCCATCAAAGAAATCGCGGAGCAACTGTTGAACTTTTGGAATTCGAGTGGACCCTCCAACAATAACAACATCATCAATGGATACTTTTTCCAAGTTAGCATCGGTCAGGCATTTCTCCACTGTCTCGATACACTGACTGAAGAGTTGTATGTTGAGATTTTCAAACTTAGCACGAGTAATGGTTGTGTAGAAATCGATGCCCTCAAAGAGACAGTCAATCTCTAAATTGGTCTTGGGAGTAAAAGATAACATTCTTTTAGCTCTTTCACAGGCAGTTCTCAATCGCCTTAATGCCCGAGGACTGCTATTAATATCCTTGTCCGGATTCTTCCTCTTGAACTCCTCAGTGAAATGGTTTACTAATCGGTTGTCAAAGTCTTCACCACCCAAGTGGGAATCCCCAGCAACAGCCTTAACCTCAATGATACTGTCTTTTATGGTAACAATGGAGACATCAAAAGTACCACCACCAAGGTCAAAAATAAGAACATTACAACATCCTGATTTAGATGATTTCTTATCAAGACCATAAGCAATAGCTGCAGATGTTGGTTCATTGATCATACGAATGATATTCAGGCCTGCAATCAAACCAGCATCCTTGGTTGCTTGACGCTGTGAGTCGTTGAAGTAGGCTGGAACTGTGACCACAGCGTTCTTGACAGTAGTACCAAGAAATGTCTCAGAAATTTCCCGCATTTTCATCAGGACCATGGAAGAAATTTCCTCTGCTGCAAATTGCTTCTCTATACCCTTGAAAGTCACGCTGATCATGGGCTTGTCGCTAGGCCCCGCAACAACCTTAAAGGGCCAGAGCTTATGATCAGCCTGGACAATAGCATCACTGAATCGCCTACCAATCAAACGCTTAGCATCTGAACATAAGAGAAAAATCAGTTACAAATTATAAGTTTTAACAGATTAACATGTTAAGGTGCTCAAAATGAGCATGAACAAAGAACATAGAATAATCAAAAAAGGTAGGATGGGATAAGTGGTGTATCAAGTTCAAGACAATGCAATACCATGTACAGGATAAAATTTGATGGTTTCATGTATGTACTCTTAAGCAATTTTGGGAAGGAAAACAAAATGAAAAGGCTCATCTGGCAACAAATTAAGACATGTCCTACAAGCAAGGATTAATAAGGGCTTGATTGAAACTAAACACATCAAAAAGTTAGATTTATTTTATTTTTAAAATCCATTACCATATATATACCCAATAATGATGTGCTAATAGATGGCGAATTATGATGTCTAGTTAATTACCCACTGACATTATTTTATTTTATTTTATTTTATTTTATTTTATTTTATTTTTGTTTTTGAGAAACAGGATATAACCAATCTTATCATACTTGTACCTCCAAAATTAAGACAACTTGATTATCTTCACTCTGTTCCCAAACAGGACCTAAATTTTCTACATATATCAAGGAGAACTTTAAGCAAAATTCGAACTTTCTGGGAATAGTTTCCTATTTTGAGCAAATAGATTTAGGGTTTAGGGTTTTATTAGCAATTTGGAGTTAGGGTGTTCACACCCCCAAAAAAAACAGAACTTTATATCGAGAACCGAGTTACCGACCGAAGACGGTGTTGGTAAGGTTGCCGGCGACCTGGTTCTTGGCCGCATCACCGATGAGCCGGTCATCGCCGGCGAAGGCAACGCAGGAGGGGGTGGTGCGGTTGCCCTGGTCATTGATGATGATCTCGACGCGGTCGTTCTGTCAAACTCCCACACAGGAGTACGTCGTTCCGAGGTCGATTCCGATCGCCGGACCCACCACTTCGCCGTTGCTGTTTCCTGCCATTACTCACTTCTTCTCCTTCCTTTGTTTTTTCAATAAAAGGGTTTTCTCTTATTTCTAGAACTTTTACAGGAGAGTTTTCGACCACCTTTTGAAACTAATTCTGACAATAGACCACTTCCGAAACTAATTTTGAAAATAGGCCATCTGCAGTTCCAACTGCAGGCTCTGTTAAATTTAGGGGACGCTACCCTCAAACGGATGAACATCTTCCGTTCTCTATATTTAGCAATTGTCTAAATCGAACTCCTAATTTTAGCAGTTTACTGTACATTTCTATTCTAAATTTTGAATTTTTAGGAAACGACTATATGGTATTTTCCTAAAGCTATTTCTAATTTTTGAGTTTTTAGCTCAAGACAGTGGCTGCTATTATCCTATTCTTTATTATCAATCCACCATCAGCAATATCCATTATCACCACTTTTTCTCCTAAAAGGGTTTTAATTATTTCTGGGCCTTTTTAAGGATACTTGGTGGCTAAGATTTGCTATCTTGTATTTTCTTTCTTTACTTGGTAGCTAAGATTTGCTTACACACTCAGTGAACTGCACCAAAACTAATACCACATTATTTTGTGTTTCCAAACTTAGTGCATGCATTGTTGGGAAATTATGCAGCAAGTATGGCAAGAGTTTTCAGTATTCAGGCATGCATTTGCCCACTCTCTCAATGCATTAATGACTGGAGAGTTGTATGTAGACTATATTTTAAAAAATCCCACTGAATTTTTGGTCATTTTAAAAAAAACACTAATTTCTTTTATATAAAAAAACAACACAAAGTTTTAAAAAGTCTACTGGGTTAGTTAGTTTTGGAGGGTTATTTAAACATCTGATTAGTTAGGTGATATTTTTTTTAAACACAAATGAAATATGAATATAGTTTTTTTAAATACAAATTAATGTGTTATAAATAAATTATTAAGTGTGAATTGTCTATTGAAACCCCCCCCCCCCCCCCCCCCCTCCCCTCCCCTCCCTCATTCAACATTCTCCACCACCACCACTACATTCATTCACATTTATTCATACTAGTAAATACACGTGCAATGCACGTCTGAACAATATTTTTTTTTATTCTATTTATCTATCTATCTATATTATAATGAGAGAAGCAGGTGCAGAACACGTAAAATAATAGACTGACATTCACTGTTCATGATTCTTCTCCCACGGGGCAGATGCAGAGAGATGGAGATGAAGAGGGTAGGTTTTTTGGTTTTTTTGAGAGATAGGAAGAAAGTAATAAATTTGAACGTGTACTATACGTATTTTATTGGTTTATATTGTAGAGTTTAATTAAACGTGCATTGCACGGGTTGGGATATGGACAAATTACACTAAAGCCTTCTCCCATTATAGTAGTAGAGATGTAATAATTATGTAATTGTCTCTTTGTATTCTTTGTAAGCCTATAAATAGGCCATTGGGTGAATCATTTGTATAGATATGAAAAACTTATGAATGAGAATAATCCTCTTTCCTCTTGTCTCTATTTTTTTAGTTTATTGTTTCTATTATTTTATAAGAAGTTATCAGCACGAGTCTCTACCTTCCGAGTCTCAAGTTCATCCGAAGAAAAAGAAAAATGTTTGGTCTTATATATGTAAGTATGTTAATCTCGAGTTCATCTTATTATTTTTTACTTTTGATCATTTCCTTAAAATCAATATAACTTAGTATTCTCTACACTCGCCATTTTTTTATGGATCTTGTATATCAGAAAAGTTACATTTTGATCTCGTCTTTTGATTTCTAATTATGCATATAATTTCATTATGTACTTATTTTTCAAAGCTCTTGATAATAACCGACAAGAATTACTTGTCATGAGTTTTGGATGTTAAAATTCATTTGAATACCTAAAGTCTCAAAGAGACAATTGATGGATTCAAAGAATCATCGAAATGAGATCATACGAAAGATATAACGAAAGCTATAATTTTTCTTTTGTCACAATCTCCCTGAAGGAGTGAAAGATGATTGTATCAAAGTCAATGATCCTGAAGATCTCTTGAAATTTAAATAAAATATTGTTCATCTAGCAAAAGGAATCATGTGAGAATTTGATATATCAAAATTAAAGATCCCGAAAATCTCTCGAAATGAAGAAAATATTGTTTGTATAAACAATACAATGAGTATGAATTAATGACGATTCTGTAGATCTAAATATGTATAACTGTGGCTAACTATAAATGTATGGAAAAATAACGATTTCGTCTTATATATTGGACATGCTCCATTCCCTGAAGTGAATGTGATGATATATAATTGTTCTGGTGATTTTAGCCATGAGGGTACCCATCATCGTGGCCATAGGTGTGGACTTGGATAATGAAAAGAAAATAAAATGTATAAACAATCCATCATTGGTGTATGATGCACGACCATCGGTCGCGTACCTGTAGTACGGTAATGTATTTTGTTGATCTATATCAAGAATCATTAAAGAATAAAGGAAACAATTAACTGAAGGTCATAACCTTAATATTATGATACACTTAAAGGTGGCAGATTTCTCTATCCATTCTGAAGATGGAAGTGATAATCACTAGAAGTGATAAATATACTATCCTGAAGATGAAAATCATGATCATCAGAAGTGATCAAAATGATTTATCATTTCAAGTTACTTTATTTATAAGTTTTGTTTTTTTTTAATTTTTCATGTCTGTTATGAGTTATGATAATATTATGTTTATTTAAGTTTAATATTATCATATATGCTTGATATATTGCTTTACAAGTTTGCTTATTTTTTTTATATGTATAAATTCAAGAGTCAAGTTGGGACAAATGTCTTGAAGACATTATTACCACACTCTATAATACATTTTCTCTCATTTGAGATATGATGAAGCACATACCAATATTATATAAATTTATATGGTTGTGTGAAATTAGAAATCTTGAAGAGTTAAATTTCATAAGCTCCTGAAGAGCTAATTCCATGATGCTTGAAGGCACAAAATTCAGAATTCGAAATACACCATTTTCTCTAAAGTCCCAATAAATTTGTTCAGATACAAGACTACGAATGAACAAGGTATATACGTTACCTTAAGTATGACAATCAAAAGGTGTGTGTTGCAAAGTTTACTCCACTTTGTGATTTGGATTGTATTATACATATATAAGAATGATTGAATCATATCACAGTAAACCCGAAATTTACTAATATTGTAAACCATAAGTTTACAAAGATGGTTAAGGTTTGGCATGACCGGTTAGACCATCTCGATTCATTACTGATGCGAAAATAATTGAGAATTCATGTGACAGTCCATTGAAAAATCAGAAGATTTTTCAAATACGAATACATTGAATTGTGAGAGCTATGATTATGAAATCTAATCTCTCTGTTTGGACCTGGGGACATGCCGTTTTGTACTCATCACAACTTACACGCATCCGGCCAACCAATTATAATAATTATTTCCCCGACAATTAGTTCATGGTCAGGAACCACATATTTCCATTTATGAATTTATCCACCACAACGCATAATAAAAAAGGGGACCTGAGAGAAGAATGGGAATATATGTTGGGAATTTCCATCTATAATCACGTTTATGGAACTAGTGACTAGAGATGTATTTACTGCAAGGTTTGCAGATTGTCACTTTAAATTTCCAACATCAGGGGGAGGAAATAAACAGTTGGAAAAAGAAATATTATGGAATTATCATTGATAGTTTTAATCCTCGAGTAAATTAGTTTGAACCAAAATTTCAAAGGATAATTCAGTTGCAAGATAATGTCAATTAACTACCAGACATTTACTGACCAAAAAGAGCAACCAAATCTTATTTCCAACTGATAACGCTCTAATCAGAATTGGTATCCCTGAAGGATTACCTATAACTAATAGTGAGTCTAAGGCACGCCTGAAGCGTGGTAGATCACTTGGTTCCAAAGAAAATTATAAACATCCTCGAAAAAAAAGGAGCAAATAAAAATGATGGTCGAAACGAGGATGTCTCTCCAGAAGAGACCGTTAATATAGTTAATAATAAAGAGAATCATCAGGTACCTGAAATGAATAAGAATAAAGAGATCTCGATTAACTATGTCATTACGGGAAGAAGATGGGACCGGAATAATATAATTGTCAATATTTTTGTATATAATATAGCGCGCGATATCATAAATAAAAACGAGGATCATGAACCTACCTCTGTGGAAGAGTGTAGAAATAGAAATGATTGGCCAAATTGGAAAGAGGCAATTAAGCCTGAATTAGACTCGTTTGAAAAACGATGAGTTTTTTGGACCTGTAATCCAAACACCAAAAGAGATCAAACCGGTAGGCTATAAATGAGTATTTATACGAAAAAGAAATGAACGAAATGAGATTACTAGATATAAAGCACGGCTTGACACACAAGATTTTACCCAGTGCCTGGTGTTGATTATGAAGAGACATATTCTCCTGTGGTGGACGCAATAACATTTCGATATTTGATATGTCTAGCAGTGCATGAAAGACATGAAATGCGCCTCATGAATGTGGTCACGGCCTATTTGTATGGTTCGTTAGATCATGATATATATATATATGAAAATCCCTGAAGGATTTAAAGTGCCAGAAGCACATAATGATAATTCCCGAAAAATTTACTCAGTTAAGTTAAACAAAGCGTTATATGGATTGAAACAATCAGGACGGATGTGTTATAACCGTCAGAGTGAATTTTTAATAAAAGAGGGTTATAATAATGATTATATATGCCCATGTGTGTTTATAAAAAGTTTAGGATCAAAATTTGTTATAATTACTGTTTCTGTTGATGATTTAAATATCATCGGAACTCCTAAAGAGTTATTACAAGTCGTGCAATGTTTAAAGAGAATTTGAAATGAAAGACCTTGGAAAAACAAGATATTGTTTAGGTCTTCAAATTGAATATTTGAAAGATGGAATTTTTTTGCATCAATCTACTTATCTGAAAAAAGTACTTAAAATGTTTTACATAGATAAAACTCATCCCTTAAGTACTCCCCTGGTAGTGAGGTCATTAGATGTTAATAAAAATGTGTTTAGACCTCGTGAAGAACATGAAGAAATTACACTTGGTCCTGAAGTACCATATCTTAATGCCATTGGAGCATTGATGTATCTTGCTAACAATACACGTCCTGATATATCTTTTGCGGTAAATTTATTGGCAAGATATAGTTTCTCACCAACTCGAAGACATTGGAATGGTGTGAAACATATATTTAGATATCTTCGAGGGACCATGGATATGGGCTTGTATTATTCTAACCTGTCCAAATCAGATTTAATTGGGTATGTAGATGCAGGATATTTATCTGATCCACATAAAGCCCGATCTCAATCAGGATATGTGTTCACATGTGGAGGAACATCAATTTCATGGCGTTCTACAAAGCAAACAATAGTAGCAACTTCAACTAATCATGCAGAAATATTGGCAATCCACGAGGCAAGTCGTGAATGTGTTTGGTTGAGGTCGATATCTTAATATATCCGGGAAACGTGTGGCCTTTCAGTCGATAAAGATATCCCCACTACCTTATTTGAAGATAATATATCATGCATAGCGCAACTAAAGGATGGATACATCAAAGGTGATAAAACGAAGCATATCTCACCAAAATTCTTCTTCACTCATGTTTCAATTAAAAGGGTGAAATCATTGTTAACCAAATAGAATCAAGCGACAATCCAGAAGATTGCTCGCTATGACCCTATCACCCCACCTTTTGGAAAGGATGGTAGAATTGATCGAGATTCGAGATACGACTTTTGAAAGTCCTAATCGGATGATCTCGTCAGGGAGAGAGATGATATGCGCTACACTCTTTTTCCCTTCACCAAGTTTTGTCCCACTTGGTTTTCTTGGTAAGGTTTTTAACGAGGTAGCATCTTCATTGCATATCATTGTTAAAAATTATGTACTCTTTTTCCTTCACTAGGGTTTTTCCCATTTGGGTTTTATCTAGTAAGGTTTTAACGAGGCATATTCTTATTTACATTCAAAAGACATTCAAGGGGGAGTGTTATAAATAAATTATTAAGTGTGAATTGTCTATTGAACTCCCCCTACTCATTCCACATTCTCCACCACCACCACTACATTCATTCACATTTATTCATATGTAATAATTATGTAATTGTCTCTTTGTATTCTTTGTAAGCCTATAAATAGGTCATTGGGTGAATCATTTGTATAGACATGAAAACTTATGAATGAGAATAATCTTCTTTCCTCCTGTCTCTATTTTCTTAGTTTATTGTTTCTATTATTTTATAAGAAAATGAAAGATGAAAGTGATTTTTTAAGCCCTACCATAACCCAACCCTAATCCTAATCCTAACCCTAACCCTAACTAACGCAGTGGACTTTTTAAAAACTTTGTGTCGTATTTTTTAAATAAAAAAAACTTAGTACGGTTTTTTTAAAATAACCCAAAACTCGGTGTGTTTTTTTTTAAAAATATAGCCTTGTATGTATGTTGAGATCTTCAAACTTTGCAAGAGCATTGGTTGTGTAGAAATCGATGCCCTCCAAGAGACAATCAATCTGTACATTGGTCTTGGGAGTAAAAGATAAAAATCCTTTTTGCTCTTTCACAAACAGTTCTCAATCGCCTTAATGCCCGAGCACTGCTATTAATATCCATGTCCGGATTCTTCCACTTGAACACCTTAGTGAAATGGTTTACTAATCGGTTGTAAAAGTCTTCACCTCCCAAGCGGGAATCTCCAACTAACAGCCTTAACCTCAATGATATTGTCGTTAATGGTATCCATGTCCGGATTCTTCCGCTTGAACACCTTAGTGAAATGGTTTACTAATCGGTTGTAAAAGTCTTCACCTCCCAAGCGGGAATCTCCAACTAACAACCTTAACCTCAATGATATTGTCTTTAATGGCAACAATGTCGGTAGATGAGGAAGGGTGCAAAGTTTTCGGCAGTAGTGAAAGAAGGACAACTAGCCAACTAGGTGCTTGAGCCTTCGTAGAGGTTTTGATAGAGGAGGTGAAGGGTGCTCCATACACATGAAAAAGGGATAATGGGCTGCATGCAGTGTTTGGGCCCAAAGCAGGGTCTAGCTATCTTGCTGATGGGCTCATGAATAATGGGCCAAATGGTGCACCGATTCAGGGCGAGTTAGCGCACTTTGTGGGCCAAGTGAGGCCCAACAAAAACCCAAGATCAAAATCAATGTCTTTTCTCTCAGATATTGATTTCATAATGAGGTCTACAACCATGGTCCGGCCCACCAAGTGGTCCACTATCAGTATTTCCAGTGACTGTCGGCCTGGTTCTCTATTTAGTTAACAGGCCCAAGACGGTCTGCTGAAATTGCTTATAGTAATCTTCTTAATGACGATGTTGAAATAGGGATGGCAACTGGGCTGACTGCTGATGTGACCCCAAGGGCGGATATAGGGGGGCTGCCCCCCCCCCCCCACCAAAGTTTTGGGGTGTGTGTGTGTGTATATATATATATATATATTATATAGTGTAGGATGTGCTTCAGCCGCCCAAATATTTTTTAAAGCCCACTCTATATATATTTGAGCCTTCTATTTATTTTTTTAGGTCCAAACTCAACTCTATTCTATCTATTATCTATAACAACTTTACTCCTCTAGTATCTATAACAACTGTATACATATTTTGCATGTTACCTTGTGCGAATTTACTTTCTTCCAACGCCCCTCACTTTTCAATTCTGGATCCGCCTTTGGGTGACCCGCGACCCGCCCACACAAACCCGACCCGCTATAGTGCGGTTCGGGTCCGGGTCAAACCCGTGGATTGACCCGGGTCGAAAAAATTGCGAACTCAACCTACTTGACCCGGTCCGCCCAACCCATTGACCAAGTCAAACCCGTCCGCTAACCCGCGGTTTTTTTTGTATTTTTTGATTTTTTCCCCCCTATAAATACCCAAATAATTCAACCTAAAAATTTTTACACTTTAATCTCCTACGCTCTCTACTACTAGTCTACTACTACTCAATTCAATCTCAATTAAATCAGGTTTTTTCAATAAAGAAGCAAGCAACAAACAAATGAATAATCAATAATATATGTATTTTTCACTTTTATACAATTATACTTGTTATAAATTTTTTTTAATAGCGAAGTTGTAAAAAAAAAATCAAATCGGGCCAACCCGCCACCCAGTTCGACCCGAAACGGGTTCGACCCTAATGGGTTCGCGGGTTGACAAGGTAGAAATTTCCAGTTTTGGACTCAGCCTGGCCCGCCCGGTTAACGCACTAATGCTGCTTACAATGGAGAACTCTCTCACCCTCTCAGATGAAGTACTCTCTTCTTCTATTCGGCACTCAATAGAATCATATGGATCTATGAGCTGTTACAATTGTTTATATAGATCTAGAGACAAACCCTAAGTTAATATCTTGTTACAATAACCATTGGATATTCCTAAAGAGACAACCCTACAATAGGAGCCGTCATATCTAACTTGAAGAGCAAATTAGGCATTTTCCGAATCACCTAGATTCAAGCCCAAATATCCATTAGCACCGCGACCGGTCGACCACACCCCCAAGGTCGGTCGACCGTCCCTCTCTCGGGGATTCTGCACCCTATGACCGGTCAAGCGCCACTTCTGCAACTACAACCGCTGACTATTCCTTGCCCCCATTCCGTCTTCGATCTTCTCGATTCCTCCATCGTCTCATCATCTTCTTATCCAATCTCGTATGCAAGACATAAACCCAACATTTACAACCCCATTTATAATTATTTTTCAACATATACTAATGGAAACATGGACTTTTATTTACAACTAATTATTGTCATACTATTCAAACTTGAGCTACATAATTGTTGTTTTATTGTTTACAGGAATTTTCGTGTTTTGTATCATTCCGAAGACGTGTCGTAGGCACATGCCCACGGGCAAATCTAGTATACATATATGTGATATATCCTTCTTTTTGATGCACAATTCTGAATGCATGAAATGTTCGATCGATAACATGCATGCATGCTCTCTTTGCTTTGAACTGGTGACATATATATATATATATATATATATATATATATATATATATACTAGATTTGCTCGTGGGCACGTGCCTGCGACACGTCTTCGGAACGATACAAAATACGTTAGCCCTGTAAATAGTAAAACAACAATCATGTAGCTCAAGTTTGAATAGTATGACAATAATTAGTTGTAAAAAACAATCAATGTTTCCATTTGTATATGTTGAAAAATAATTATAAATGGGGGTGTAAAATCTAATTTGTTAGAACTTTAAGTGTAGAAAATGATGAAATTTAACTCTTGAAGAGATATTTGCTATTTTCAATATAACAAGTACAATAAAAAATATATAAAAATTCTGAAAATTTACAAACCTGAAATATTAAAATCTAAATTTCTAAGTAAATAAAGAAAGAATGGAAGAGAGAGATAGGAAGAGAGAGAAAGAGAGAAATATCTCTACTATTTTAATGGGAGAGTTGGGGTGTGTAACAAACAAACCCTAACTTGGTAACTATATAAACACGTATAATTCACGTTCAAATTATATCCAACAAATATAAATGTGCATCGCACGTGTAGCCCAAATCAAAACATTCAAATATAAACTATTTTTTTCTTATTCAATATATATTCATTTAATTTGATGAGTTTACTTTTTTTAGACGTGCATCTCACTTACATTATACTAGTGAAAAAGTGAAGGGAGAGATAGTAATAAAGTCATGAGTTTTTTAGTTTTGGGAGAAAATTTTAGTTTTGGGGTTTGAAATTTAGGGGGGGAATGTGTTTTGTGAGGTTAGATCTGGACGTTTGATTTTGGCTCACTTAATAGCTTTCTTTGTGTTTTATTACCCCCCCCCCCCCCCCCCCCCCCACACACACACACACACATATATATATTCTGAATGCATGAAATGTTGCTCTCTTTGCGTTGAACTGGTGATATATATATACTAGATTTGCCCGTTGACACGTGGCTACGGCATGTCTTCGGAACGGTACACCTTGTTTGATCATATAAAATAGTTTTGGAGGTTCAGCAAATTAATTGAAGTAGCAAACATAGAGCAAAAAAACATATTATATGATTTTTTTTTTTTTTTAATTATTTTTAAAGTTTTTAAATTTTTAATTTTTTTAATTTTTTTTCTTCATATTTTTCAAATTTTTATTTTCTTAATTTTTTTGAATAGAAGAGGGAGGGGGAGAGAGAGAGAGGAAAAAAAATAATTAAATAAATATATGAGTTATTTTGGGTGAGGGATTTGAATTTGAGTTTTGGAGAAAACTTTTGGGAATGAGAAATATGTTTTGTGAGATTAGATCAGGGCCTTTGATTTTTGAAAGGATTGAAGGAGAGCCACTTGATAGCTTTCTTTATGTTTTATTATACAGATATATTTTGTACGTAAGTGAATTAGAACATCAAGGTTAAGTGGTACAATCTTCGATTCCATGATGGAATCTTCTTTGATTAATTTGGGTGCTAGCTAGTAGGGCGGGCAAGTTAGGGAGATCAGAAGCAACAAAGTCAAAAAAGAATTAATTCATATGATCAACGATATATATCAAATGTTCAAATTCAGACACAAACTCGAGCCCGATCGATGTCATGATCGAGTTTCAAACAAATTATATATTCCATCAAATCATATATGCTGATATATATTGAAGTTAAGGCTGATATATATAATCATGCATATTGACAAATCACAGTTGATGGATGACTCTTTAAAGTACAAAGGAAAAGGCAGGGAATTATGTGATCGACAGATTTTATATAAAAAAAAAAATTACTGGAAGGGACATAAGACTTTTGGCTATGCGAGGCAAACATAAAAGCAGGCACAAATTTGGGGCCACCAAAAAAATATTACATGCAAAATACATGTATATATATAAATATAAGAAAAAATAAATTTGGAAACCCCTAAAATTGACAAAAAATCGGGGACCCGAGGCGACTGCCTCCCCGTCCTCAATTGGGGCCGGCCTTGGGTACAGTTTATTTATAGCAATCAAAAGATTGTTGGGGAAATAGCAATCCAAATAATAACAAAATACAATAGAAATTTAAATTATTTAAATCATAAGTAATAAAGACAACCAGTTTAGAACATACGCTGCTGCTAGTTTGAGGGATAAAGTCAAAGCCTAAAAGGCCCTTTGCATATAAAAAGTCCGATGTTGCCGCCTCCATGCAGGTAGTTTATCGTAATAAGTCCCCTCGCGGCAAAGATATATATACATCCTCAAGTATCCGGCACTCAGGCGGTGCACAGGCAGATTGAGACTCTTCATGACCCGATTAATGCTTCAAGTTTCCAACAAATAGATATTATACTAGATTTATCCTGTCTAGATCAAATAATGAAATATAATATCAATATTCTAGCTAGCTACATCTTGTTCTATTCGAGTCATTGGCCAGAGAGAGGATGGCCGAGTATAATATTCGTCGGTTGAATAAACTGACGTACCCACAGTTTTGTATGCAGGGTAAATGACATGATAAAGAATTAAAGGAGAACTGATGCTTAGAGATTATTCAAATGTTGTTTTACTTTTATATAAATATTGTAAATTTGCTTCCGCTGTAAAATGTAAAGTGTAAAGAACTCTTGTAACTCTAATGTAAAGTGAAAATTTTTAAATTCCTTGTAAAATTATACGAAAGAAGTGTAAAGATCCCCGGAATCTCGAATTCAGTTGTATTTTGGAATTCGGGGTGTTACAGAGTGGTATCAGAGTCACGCTTCACAATAGTACAAATTTACAAGGAACGACACCCTAGAAGTATACATTAGAGTGTGTGTTGAGTCTAGAAATTTAAATGTAAGTTACTTACATTTGTGTAGCTCTATGATTTGTGCCTCTTCCTCTCTATTTCTAAGATGACTGATCACTTCAATCCTGTTGAAGACGACAATTGGCATATCATAGAGGAAGATTATTATCCTGGACAAGCAGATTCCGAGGAAGAGTACTATCCAGGACAAGCAGATTCCGACGGAGAAGAATGGCCTGAGTCCTGAGAGATCACTCCTCCTCCGGACTCATCTGATGACTCCTCTAACGAAGAAGAAGAACCAGTTCCAAGTAGTCTTGTGATATCTCTTCAGAGGCAGGTAGAGACTCTGTAGGAGAGAGTCGGACTATTGGAGGCTCAGTTGGCAAAGCGCAAGGATGATTTTGCAGTTCTCAGTCATCGTGTATGGGAACTCGAGAAGAGGAAAAACATGACCGATGTACTGAAGAAGGAAGTTGAAGAACTACGGGAAGAGCTTCGTGAAGCCAAGAGGAACCGTAGGAGTAGAACATTGTATCGTCTGTTGCTTTCATTTTGATGTCAAAAATGTTTTAAATTCGAATGTATAAAGTTTGAAATTCAATGAAATGGAAATATTGACTTAAAAGTTCATGTTTCACACTTCGAATTTAATGGATCTTTTGCATCAGAATATAGCTGGACGAAGAGCAAGAAATGGTGAAAATCTGAACTTGAAAACGGAACTAGCGAGGGTCTATCAGACACTCAATGCCGTTACCATGAATCAGAATCAGGGAAGGGTGCCTGCAAATCCGGTGCCCGAAGCAATCAAACTCGTTAAATCATTTAAACGGATGAAACCACCGGTATTTGAAGGGAAGTCAGACCCTGACATGGCTGACAACAGGATTCGGCAGGTAGAGACTATCTTCGAAGTCTTGGAGATCCCTGAAGGCAGCATGGTGAAGTTGGCGACTCTACAATTGGAGAAGGATGCGACTGTGTGGTGGCAGTCGATGAAGCGGACGATGGGAGGCTTGATTCTTGGCTGGGAGGAATTTTTGGAGAAATTCCGCAGTCATTACTTTCCTTCAGACGTCCAAGAAAAGAAGGCCATGGAGTTTCTGTCGCTGCAACAAGGTGGCATGTCAGTTAGGGAGTATGAGACCAAATTCACTCAGCTCTCAAGATATGCTCCCAAATTGGTGATGGATGAGGCGAAGAAGGCTCGTAAGTTCGAGCATGGATTGAGACCGATCTTGAGGTCCCGGATGATACCCCTCGGTATCAGAAGATTTGACAAGCTGGTCAAACGAGCGGCAGCCACGAAAGCATATATGAAGCAGTTTCATAATCAACTTTTGATCAAACTAATACGCAAAACTAGTAACCACGGGATAGCTTACATAATCAACTTTTGCAATCTTCAGAGACTTTGGAAGTGATAAAGTTGAAGACATCCACCAGCTTCTTTCTCTTGAATTCGTACTCCTCAACTTCGGCCAGCGGGTTGTTCTCCATCCAATTATTCGTCTTTGCCACTGCATCCTCGATCTGTTTCTTATCAGTATCCATCAGCTTAGACTCTTATTTTCTACCCTTGATAGCATTCTTCAAGTCATAAATATAGTCCTCCAGTGCATTCCTTGCCTCCGCCTTCTTCTTGTTTCCCTCATCATCTGCCTTGTAAATATCTGCTTCGATAACCAACTTCTTAATCACCTCCCTGCTCAATCTACCCACATTGCTTGTAACTGTTATCTTCTTCTTCAGACCAGTTTTATTATCCTTGGTAGAGACATTTAAGATACCATTGGCATCAATCTCAAAGCAGACTTCGATAGTGGGCACATGCCTTGGAGCAGGAGTGATGCCTGAAAATTCAAGGCTCCCTAGCAAGTTGTTATCCTCCACCACCCCTCTTTCGCCTTCATACACTTTGAATAAGATGCTCTTCTGATCGTCATAAATGGTAGTGTAGTTCGCAACTTTCTTTGTTGGAATCACAGTATTCCTTGGAACCACGACACTATGATTCCCCCTTGAATATTTACACCAAGAGATAAGGGGGTAATATCCATGAGCACCAAATTTCGGAAACTCTGGTTGCCATTGCCTCTCAAGTTTGCAGCTAGAACTGCAGCACCATATGCCACTGCCTCATCAGGATTAATATTCCTACAAAGCTCCTTCCCATCAAAGAAATCGCGGAGCAACTGTTGAACTTTGGGAATTCGGGTGGACCTTCCAACAAGAACAACATCATCAATGGATACTTTTTCCATATTAGCATCGGTCAGGCATTTCCCCACTGTCTCAATACACTGACTAAAGAGTTGTATGTTGAGATCTTCAAACTTTGCACGAGTAAAGGTTGTGTAGAAATCAATGCCCTCAAAGAGACAATCAATCTCTACCTCGGTCTTGGGAGTAAAAGATAAAATTCTTTTTGCTCTTTCACAAACAATTCTCAATCGCCTTAATGCCCGAGAACTGCTATTAATATCCTTGTCCGGATTCTTCCTCTTGAACTCCTCGGTGAAATGGTTTATTAATCGGTTGTCAAAGTGTTCACCCCCCAAGTGTGAATCCCCAGCAACAGCCTTAACCTCAATGATACTGTCTTTAATGGCAACAATAGAGACATCAAAAGTACCACCACCAAGGTCAAAAATAAGAACATTCGTATACCCTGATTTAGACGATTTCTTATCAAGATCATAAGCAATAGCAGCAGACGTTGGTTCATTTGATCATACAGATGATATTTAGGTCTGCAATTAAACCAAGTGTTACAGAATTTCCTTCTTATTTACAGGGTCGGCCCTGAGAACTCAGTGCCCGAGGCGAACTCCCGAAATGGGCCACGCATACAAAAATAAAATAAAATAAAATAAAATAAAATAAAATAAATTTTGCACATTGTTGCAAAAAAGAATATGTATGCAAAATATATAAATTTGATTTGAATCACTCAAATTTAAAGTCTCATATTCAATTCAAGTCTTCAAGCCTAAACCCAAATAATTTTTTAAAAAATTTGAAAGGCTCAAATGTATAAATTTGTTTTTTATTTAATAAATAAATTGTACGTACTTTGTAAAAGAAGCGACAAAAAAGCAACAACAAAAAAAGCGCCGTAAAAAGAATAATAATATAATATATTGAAAAAAAAGACAAAAGAAAAACGGAATGACGTAACAGTCGTCAACTTCCATTAATATAACATCACTAGACTACGATCGGACATGCAGCATAAGTGCTTACCTTAGTTTCCTCCTCTATCTCAATCTTCTTCTTCTTCTTCTTGATATTCTTGATATTCTTCTTGTGTTGATATAATTGCTTAGTATGCAAGGTCACTTAAGCTTTGTAAAGATGATATTTTTGTTGTAGATTTCGGCCTCCCCGGCCACCGTTGGGGGTCGACCTTGGGTACAGTTTATTTATATCAATCAAAAGATTGTTGGGGAAATAGCAATCCAAATAATAACAAAATACAATGGAAATTTAAATTATTTAAATCATACGTAATAAAGACAACCAGTTTAGAACGTACGCTGCTGCTAGTTTGAGGGATAAAGTCAAAGCCTAAAAGACCCTTTGCATATAAAAAGTCCGATGTTGCCGCCTCCATGCAGGTAGTTTATCGTAATAAGCCCCCTCACGTCAAAGATATATATACATCCTCAAGTATCCGGCTCTTAGGCGGTGCACAAGGCGGATTGAGACTTCATCACCCGATTAATGCTTCAAGTTTCCCACAGGTAGATAATATACTAGATTTATCCTTTGTAGATCTAATAATGAAATATAATATCATTCTAGCTAGCTACGTACATCTTGTTCTATTCGAGTCATTAGCCATACTAGGTATTTTCATAAGCGATATATATAAATTAAGGGGACATAACATTATTATAGGGTAATCAAACTCAATAACTCTCTCAATTAAGGATTTGAAATGGTTAAAGTAAAATCTTTATATTAAACAACCATATATTAATGTAACCGAGATTACATTTTTATTAAAATACTAATGAATATTTATAACCATTTTTATAAATTTAACTTTTCCAAATAAAACTTCCAACGTAAATGAGGTCGGAAAGCCCGCGCGCGGTTTGATTGAGAACATGCATCACCAACAGCTAGCACGTAGAAATTGAAGATATATAATTATATTCTAGGCAAAACTATCTTGGAACATAGGCTCTGTTTGGTTCAAAGGAGGGGAGGGGAGGGGAGGGGAGGGGAGGGATTTTAATGGAGGGGAGTGAAGGGGGGGAAAGGGAGGAGAGGGATTTAATAAAGACTCTGTTTGGTTCAAAGGAGGGGAGAGGAGGGAAAATTATTATCTTCTTGTTTGGTTCACAAGGGCAGGGAATGGATTTTATAATAGGCAAAACAAAAAACAAAAAAATATTAAGAAAAATAAAAGCAAAATGGAAAATAAAGAAGAGATATATAAAATTATAAATAACACCACGTATTACGTGTGATAGTTACAGAAATATTCCCTGAGAATCTCAATGCACCGGATTGTGCCACGTGTACGGCTCTCATCACTCCCTCTTCTATATAAAGACCCTCAATGCTTCAAACTCAAAACATAGAGCTAGCTAGCTCATATTTTAATTTCCTTACATACTTCATATCTTCAATCCTACGTCTTCACTCTCAAGAACAATCCTGCAAGTGTTACTGTTGTTGTAATTATTACTGTTGTTGTGTTACTTTCGAATTCTATCAGCAAAAAAATGTAGCCTTTGGAGTTTGCTTATTTCAACTCGACAAGTGTCTTTTACATGGTTTCAGTGTATATATTGGCTTGCATTTATCAAAGATATCAAATTCAATCAGATTTGGTCATTGAATACAACTGTCATGCACTTTGATTGTGTCAAGATGAGGAGACCGAAATTTGAAACGAACACATCAACTGTAAACAATCAGCTCATTTGATTATTGAACTCATAATCATAATAGTACTGTATCAAGATGGATTATAGCCATCCAGATGTGTTTCATTAATAAGAGGGTTACGACAACCCAGTAATTAACCTGGGGAAAGTGCAGAAAGCAGTAGTGATGATATCTTCAATTTTTAGAAATGGTATTGAAACATCTGAATACTCGAGGAACATATAAAATGCTTTCTGCATAGCATTAGCAACATTAGTTTCGACTCTTACATCTTACTATAGTTTACAGTAGAGTTAAAAAATAATAATAATAATAATAATAAAATCAACATTCTGCATATATAGCCATTCTGTACATAATTTCGACTCTAAACAACACAACAATTCTGAACAGCAACAACGATGTGGCTATAAAATGATTTATGCTTTCGTAATATTAGATGTAATTTTCATATATTACTGCGCAAAATAGTGGTCCCAATAAATGATTGGACAGGTCATTCAGGTTCCAAGAAAGAGAATCCGATTCGAGGGGGGAGAGTGACCGCTTTGGACAGGGAAGCAAGTATCTCCAGACTCGTCTGCTGGGGTAGGACTGTTGAGGAGCCCCGTGTGATACAGGCCTATGGGGATTTCTTTTGTTGTTGTGTGTGCCGTAGTGCACGTTTCATTTCTGCATCTTAGGTGTTACGTTGTAATAGATCTTTTGTATGTGGTGCCGATGTGCACAGAACGTTGTATGAGTTTTAGTAGGAGTATTTTGTGATGTCGTTAATCATTCATTAATGAGATCGGTAATCATTTGGTCACTTTTTATTTCAAAAAAAACAAGGATAGATGTTGCTATCTCACAATGCAATGATAGTTGAAACTTTTCGTCAAAGCTTAATCTTAAGAAAAGATGCCTCTTGCTGCTCTTCTGAACAGGTCCTGCACCAGTAGAAAAGATATATCTTGGGAGAAAAATGAAATCCCGAAATTTGGTTCAAGAAACATGCACAGTTCAATATTGATTTTTAAAAAGGGCTTCGATGTTGCTATCATGGAAATTTAGCAGTGTACAAATGTGTGGATGAAGAACAGACCTCTAGTCTGTACTTCGCCGTAAAAGATAGGGAACTGTTGGGGTGTTCGAAGTGATATGGGCTATATTGGCTTTAAAATTCGGCAACACCATATATGATTGGTGGTTCCTAACAACTATGGAATAATTCCATCTTTTGTTGTCTCTAATAAAAGTTTAAAAAGGAATAATGAACTCAAAGTAGTCCTGAAAATGAGAGAATAATAAATATTTCTTTTTTAAATAATGAACTGAAAAGAAGCCCTAGAAAATGAGAGAAGGAATTACATATTTGAGAAGGGTGGCAGGATATATCACTGTTCCATAACTGACATAATTTTTTAGTATCATTATAGAAAGATACTAAACAATAGTGCAAACTCTTTGATTTTGAAGTGTTATTCTGGGGGGAGATTTGAATTTCAAATTGATTTTTAAAATTCGAACCGATAAGTTGATATAATTTTGACTTATAGTTGAGATTATGTTCAGTCTCATCGGTTGGTAACTAAACCAAACATCAACACTATCCTGCTTCTGTTTTAAGATTTGTTGATAAATTAGTTAAATATTTCCTATATTTTAAAAATACATGAATTTGGCAAGATTTTTTTTGGTAATCTTCCCTTTTTATTCATTATTACTGACTAGTAATTTACATGTGTGATGCACGTTTTAATAAATATAGTTTTTAAAAATAAAAATTTAGACATAATCTGGATTTAAACTTAGAACCTCCTTTATAATAGTTATGCTTTATAATAGTTATGCACGTGTATTGCACGGATTGGTAGATTGAAAAATATTTACAAATGACACTAAGGCCTTCTCCCATTATAATATTAAAGATAGGAGTATTTCTTAGTTTTCTAAAAATAGTGGGGATATATGCTAGTTTTCACATTTAAAATTGGGGTATTTGCTAAAATATCTCTTTTTGGGGGGCTGCACGTGCATCACACGGGTATGTTTGGTGGATTTAGTTTGGCCGTATATTGCATGGGTTTGCTCAGTTACAAAATTAGGGTTTGTTTGTTTACAACCCCAACTCTCCCATTAAAATAGTAGAGAAGAGATTATTATTATTATTATTATTATTATTATTATTATTATTATTATTATTATTAATATTAGAGCATTTTAATCATTTCAAATGAAACGGGGCTCAAGATGGGTGATTGCAAGTGGCTGGCTGCAATTTAAAACTGTATGGTTAAGATAGATTGGTATATTGTTGTTCATAAAATACAGAAACTTGAACTCTCAGATTCTCTGATTATAATAGAAGAGAGATGAATTATGATTAAGTACAGAGGATCATTCAAGCAATCAAAGAATCACAGGCTAATGCTTTGTTAGAAAATTCTACATTCAAAACCAGACACACATCAATAGAGTTGTGCATTTCAGGATACTCAAACAGGAGCTGATAACATGAACATGACACAAAAGATATTTGAAGAAAGAACATACTAAAGATGAATTAAATCATATAGCAACTAAACTGAATCAAATCAAACAGGATAGTTTCAGCATTTTATCTAAGTTCATAACGAACTAAAATAAGCAAAATTCTAAACACCAGGAATCAAATCAAACTAGAATCTGTAACAACAACAACAAAAAGAGAGTAGAATACCAACTTAATCAACCTCCTCAATCTTAGGCCCAGCTCCACTGCCACCACCAGCAGCAGGTGGCGCTTCACCGGCAGCTCCGGGAATGCCTGCTCCTTCACCCTGATACATCTTTGCAATTATCGGATTACAGATCCCCTCCAACTCCTTCATCTTGTCCTCGAACTCATCAACCTCTGCCAACTGGTTATTATCCAACCACTGAATTGCGTCCTCCACTGCGTCCTCAATCCTCTTCTTGTCACCGCCTTGAAGCTTCGCTCCGATCTTCTCATCCTTGATTGTGTTCCTCATATTGTATGCGTAGTTCTCCAGTGTGTTCTTCGCCTCCACCTTCTTCTTGTGCTCCTCGTCCTCAGATTTGTATTTCTCAGCCTCGTGCACCATCTTTTCGATCTCCTCCTTACTCAGCCTCCCCTTATCGTTTGTAATTGTAATCTTGTTCTTCTGCCCGGTGGTTTTGTCCTCAGCAGAGACGTTTAAGATGCCATTGGCATCAATGTCGAAGCAGACAGTGATTTGTGGGACACCTCTAGGTGCAGGGGGGATGCCAGAGAGCTCAAACTTGCCCAACAGATTGTTATCCCTTGTCCTCGTCCTCTCTCCTTCATAAACCTGAATCAAAACACCAGGTTGGTTGTCCGAATAGGTAGAGAAAACCTGCTCCTTTTTAGTTGGGATTGTGGTGTTTCTTGGAATCAATACAGTCATGACTCCGCCCGCAGTCTCTAGGCCAAGAGACAGAGGGGTGACATCCAACAGAAGCAAATCCTGAACCTTATCGTTGCCCTCGCCACTCAAGATAGCAGCTTGGACTGCAGCTCCATAGGCGACGGCCTCATCCGGGTTGATGCTCTTACAGAGCTCCTTCCCATTGAAGAAATCTTGAAGAAGTTGCTGCACTCGAGGGATTCTAGTCGACCCACCAACAAGAACAACCTCGTGGACAGTACTCTTATCCATCTTTGCATCCCTCAAGCATTTCTCTACAGGTTCCATACACTTCCTGAACAGATCCATGTTGAGTTCTTCGAACCTTGCACGTGTAATCGTAGAGTAGAAGTCAATCCCTTCATACAGAGAGTCGATCTCAATGGTGGTCTGAGCAGTGGAGGAGAGGGTTCTCTTAGCCCTTTCACAGGATGTCCTCAGCCTCCTCAAAGCCCTCGGGTTTCCACCAATGTCCTTCTTGTTCTTTCTCTTGAACTCCTGAACAAAATGATTCACCATACGGTTATCAAAGTCCTCACCACCGAGATGGGTGTCTCCAGCAGTGGATTTGACTTCGAAGATACCCTCCTCAATGGTGAGGAGAGAGACGTCGAAGGTGCCACCACCCAGATCAAAGATAAGGATGTTCTTCTCGCCAACACTGGTGGCCTTCTTATCAAGGCCGTAGGCGATGGCAGCAGCAGTAGGCTCGTTGATGATGCGCATGACATTAAGGCCGGCAATGACACCAGCATCCTTGGTGGCCTGGCGCTGGGAATCGTTGAAGTAGGCAGGTACAGTAACAACTGCATTCTTGATAGCGGTACCCAGATACGCCTCAGCAATCTCGCGCATTTTCATCAGGACCATGGACGAGATTTCCTCGGCAGCAAACTCCTTCTCTTCACCCTTGTACTGGACATAGATCATGGGCTTGTCTCCAGGTCCAGCAGAGACTTTAAAGGGCCAAAGTTTGATATCACTCTGTACAGGCTCGTCGGTGAACCTCCTTCCAATCAGTCGTTTCGCATCTGCAGAAGCAAAAGGGGAAACACATTAAGTTATGCTGTAAAAAAAAATTTGAGAATAATGTAGCAGATAGCAAGATATGCATATACACATGAACATCTAAATTAGCAAAAGCAACAGCTTTTCAAGATTTCATAGTGCATTATGTAACAGGGCTGACCTTTGAGAAATTTGTGTTGTGTTACAGAATTGTTCGATTCATGATGAACAAATATACATATATGAGAGAGTGAACTCAAATTGGCACGAGAAAATTGCTCTTACGAGATCGGCCGAACAGTAGGATTAGATTTCGCTGTATTTTTTGTTTATTGGTTGGGTTGTATGAGTTCTAGAATCCAACCTGTTGAGATCTGAACTGTATAAGCCTTATTTTTTGTTGTATGTTTTGTTAATTCTTTTTAATGGAACGTGGGGTATTCAACCCACCGTTAAACGATCAAAAAATATATACATACATTTATGAGAAATATATGGTTTCTTAATCAGTTCTAATCCTACATCTAACAAATAATAGACAACTTCCATGAATTTCAATCATGATCATTGCAAACTCTCCACATAATCACAGCAAATATGACATACCCCATCTTCGGACATCGGATTGTGATGTATTTTGGGTATATTTTGGGTGTATGGGTTTTGGATGTATTTTAGGTGGCTGTTTTTTTATGTATTTATTTTGGGGGTCAGTCACTATCATGTATGGGTGGGGAACCTTTACCTGGGTCGGAGAATGAGCTTCGTGGCCCGCTTGTGAGTGACATGAACTACATTATCCGCATATGATTATTGTTTTATTAAAAATTTTTTAATGAAACACGGGGGAGGCCTCGGCCTAACCTTTTATGATCAAAAAATATGACATACCCCAAGCATAACTGCATAAATCATAAATCACAAATTTCCATCTCTATGTTGGTTACTATCTAAAATTCAAAACTTTACTAACTTTTCCTACAAACTTTAGTCGCAAGATCGAAACTTTACCAACTCCAAATTAAGATTAACAAGCTTAACTAAAGCTCCAAACTTTACAAACTATTCCAACAAATCACACCCACAAGATCGAAACTTTACCGAAGACGGTGTTGATGGGGTTCATGGCGACCTGGTTCTTGGCGGCGTCGCCGATGAGCCTCTCGGCTTCGGTGAACGCCACGTAGGACGGCGTGGTGCGGTTGCCCTGGTCGTTGGCGATGATCTCGACGCGGTCGTGCTGCCAGACCCCCACGCACGAGTAGGTGGTTCCGAGGTCGATCCCGATCGCCGGTCCCTCGCTCTTAGCAGCCATTGATTTCCGAATCTGACGTCTAAGAAGTTAGAGAGAGAAAGAGAGCTGTTTGGTTCAGATTTGCGATTGGTTTATTATTTATAGGAGTGTTAGAAGGGATTTCTAGAAGGTTGGGGAAGACGAGGTCAGACCCGTTGGATTGAGATCGGACGGTCGACATTTCCTAGGGGTTTCCGAAGGAACAGGTCGATTTTCGCGGGGTTTTCGGAGTTTGAACAGCGATTTTGAATTTTGAGTGGGCCGTCGATAAGGCCCATGGGCTGTAAGGTTCAATGAGTACAAATAAGAGTCTTGGTGAAACCGAAACATTTTAATTTTTCATTTCCAAATACAAATCACTAACAAAATGCTATATCACACTGTGGTAGGGTAAAAATGACATGGGGGCCCAACCAGGGCCCAGTACAGCTCTCACTCCAAAGATGGGAAAAACAACAATCTGGCTCGGCTTCGAGCCCCTATCGGGTCGGCGCCGAACCTCGAGTTCACTCCTACAGAACTAGTCTCCTCGTATCCGACGGGCCCCAATGGCCCTCGGTCTCCGATCCGCGACAGCCCCACGGGCCGTCCGTCCAGTCTGGCAAGGACCAGGCACAGCCTAGGCCGTCCGATTCCCCCAAAGGCACAGGAGCCCCATGATCCGCCATGTCAGCTCCAAATACCACCAAAGGCTTTGCCACGTCAGACCTATACCACTCCTGGTACCGCCACGTCAGCCCTAAACCCCCTGGGCCTTCTACCACGTCAGGCCCATGGGCTTTCAGGTTCAGACCCGGCCCCCAAGTGGATCCAAACCCGGTTGAAATTCTCTATAAATACTAGACCCTCACCCACCTTTTGAGGTAACCAATCTTTTGCCACTAAAATTCACCTAGTTATTGCTACTCTCTCACAGAGACTGACTAGATCGTCGGAGGGTCCGCCACCGGGATAAACCACGGTGTTTCAGGACCGTCTGCAGGTACACAAGACCTCGGATCCGAACCCTCTGATCCGAGCCCAGACATCCACCTCATTCCGAGCCTCTCGCAGGTTCCGCCCGGTCAGCCAAGGGTCGTCAGACGAGCAGCTTTCTCCTTCAATACAAATCGAGTCCGAACTCACACCTGGTGCATCCATACGTCTCCCAGAAACAAACCGCATCAGGTTGGCGCCGTCTGTGGGAACCACTGCTTCAGAAGCCGACCTGAGCCGACCATCAAGGGACCTCGACAGCCGAACTTGCATGGCCTCCAAGGGCAAGGGGGCTGCTTCCTCTGTCAACCGACGGGACTCGCCCCCACCAACTGCCAATGCCGGTCCACGCATTTCAAAACACAAGGCTCCCCATCAGGGGTCCCAAAGGAGCGTCACCCGTCAAGTCCAGCCTGACCTACGGGGGATAATCGTCAACCGACAAATTAGCCGCAGCAGGGGAAGGGCCGCTTCCAACCCGGCCCCGAACCATCCCAGACCTCCGCCCGATGAACGGAGGCCAGCACTCAGCCGCATCGGAAGACGACCTTCAGACCGACCAAACAGGGTCGAGGGAGCCCCCGTCACTCACAAGGAGTTCCAAGACTTCCGAAGGAAAATTCTTGGAGCTCTCCAACGGACCCCCAGGGAGGAAGGCCCGCGGGATCGGCAAGGTGCTAGGAATCGGAGGCTCTCACCTCCGAACCCTACTCCGAACCGCATCCAGGGTCGGGGTCACGAGTCCGGGGAAGCCGCGGATACGCCATTCATCTTGCACTGTATCCACGGGGGGCCAATGGGAGGAGAATCAAATACGTCCCGAAAAGCCTTCATCAGAGAGGTGAATGCTGTCCAAAACAACCCCTCGCCCAAACTACAACCGAGGCCAGTCTCCTTCTCAGGAGAGGACCTCAAAGGCGTTCGCCTACCCCACTGCGATGCCCTCGTCATTAGCCTCCACATGGCTGGTTGTGAGGTTCGCCGAATCCTCGTCAACAACGGCAACTCGGTAAATATTCTTTTTCTCAAAGCCTTCGAAAGTCTCAAATTACCCAGAGGGAAGCTCAAACCAGCCGGATACATATTGCATGAATTCTCCGGCGTTCCTGTCGTAATAGAGGGGATTATTACCCTCGACGTCACCGCGGGATCGGCTCCTGTCAAGAGGACCGAAACCATGGATTTCATGATTGTCAACCTCAAGACAGCTTACAACGCCATTCTCGGCCGACCCGGACTGAGCTCCCTCCAAGCGGTACCTTCGGCCTACCACCTGAAACTTAAATTTCCCACCCCCCAAGGGGTCGGCATCGTCCGAGGTAGCCACGAAGCAGCACGGTCGTGCTACTTAAACGCCGTCGGAGGGGATGTATTCCCCCTCGACGCCATCGAACTCGAGCCCGAGAGGGACGGCCCAGCTCCCAAGCCTGTCGACGAACTTGAAGAGGTCCTGTTCGACGCCGAGGATGAATCAAAATGGTTCCGAGTGAGCCGCTCGCTCACCAAGGACTTGAGAACAGGCATCATTGCCTGCGTCCGTCGCAACGTTGATCTCTTCGCTTGGAAGCCCTCAGACATGCCCGGGATATCCGAAGACTTGATTATGCATCGACTGAGCGTCATCCCCGACTCTAAGCCGGTCATCTAAAAGAGACGCAAAGTCGCCCCGGAGAGGCAACAAATTGTAAAGACAGAGGTGGACAAGCTCTTGTCCGCGCGATTCATTCAGGAAGTCAGCTACCCCGAGTGGTTGGCCAATGTCGTCATGGTGAAAAAGGCAACGGGGGGATGGCAGATCTGCATCGACTTCACGGATCTTAATAAAGCATGTCCGAAAGATCCTTTCCCCCTCCCCCGCATCGACGCTTTAATCGACGCAACCTCGGGGCATGAGTTACTGTCCTTCATGGATGCATTCTCGGGGTACAATCAGATCTGCATGTTCCCACCAGACATCACCAAGACCTCATTTGTCACCGACCAGGGTCTTTATTGTTACCGCGTTATGCCCTTCGGGCTGAAAAACGCCGGAGCCACGTACCAGCGGCTCGTCAACAGAATCTTCAAAGACCTGATCGACCGCAACGTGGAAGTCTACGTCGACGACATGCTCGTCAAGAGCCGGGCCGGACCGGACCACGTCGCCGACCTCGAGGAAGCCTTCGGTGTCCTCCGACGTCACAACATGAGACTCAACCCGGCTAAATGCGCCTTCGGTGTCTCCACTGGGAAATTCCTGGGGTTCATCGTCAGCCAACGCGGCATTGAGGCAAACTCCGAGAAAATCCAAGACATTATTGATAAGTCCCCGCCTCGGAATGTCAAGGAGGTTCAGAGGCTCACGGGTCGATTGGCGGCAATCGGCCGTTTCCTCTCCAAATTAGGGGAGAAGTCTCTCCCCTTCTTCAAGGCCTTGCACGGGAAAGGGGGCTTCGAGTGGGGTACCCATCAACAAGAAGCTTTCGAACAGCTGAAGCAGTACCTCGCCAACCCGCCTCTCCTCAGCAAGCCCGAGCCAGGCGAGCCGCTCTGCCTCTACCTGTCCGCCTCGGATAGCACCCTCAGCGCCGTCCTCGTCCGAGAAGAGGAAGGGGTTCAAAGGCCGTTGTATTATGTGAGCAAAGTGCTACTCCCAGCCGAGACGAGGTACGCAAAAATAGAGAAGGTGGCCTATGCCTTGGTCATGGCAACCCGGAAGCTTCGTCCTTACTTCCAGGCCCACTCCGTCCAAGTACTGACCGACCAGCCTCTAAAGACTGTGCTTCACAAGTCCGAAAACTCCGGCCGCTTGGTCAAGTGGTCAATTGAGCTGAGTCAGTTCGACATCAGCTATCAGCCGAGGGTGGCCATTAAAGGACAGGCTCTCGCCGAGTTCATAACTGAGTGCACCGTCTCCGAGCAGCCCAACACCGAGGGTTCGGATCCGACCTGGGAAGTCTTTGTCGACGGCTCGTCATGCGAAACGGGGAGTGGGGCTGGCATCATCCTTCGTGGCCCCGACCAATTCCTACTTCAATACTCCCTCCGCCTCAACTTTCCGGCCTCCAACAACGAGGCAGAATACAAGGCCATGATCGCCGGATTGACCCTCGCTCACCGAGCCGGAGCCAAGCAAATCCGAGCCTTCAGCGATTCTCAACTCGTGGTCAATCAGATCACCGGAGAATACGAAGCACGCGATGAGTGCATGATGAGATATTTGGCGGCAGTCCGACGACTCCTGGCGTCCTTCAACTACGCCACGGTTATCAGAGTCCCCAGGGAACAGAACGCCCAAGCGGACGCGTTGTCCAAACTCGCCTCTTCCTCCTTCGAGGGTCTCGATCAGACGGTGCTCATAGAAATCCTCCTGAAACCAAGTATCAGTGACCCAGAGCCGGAGGCGATGTGTGTGCAAAGTGGCACCAACCCAGACGACTGGACCACTCCCATCCGAAGATTCTTAATCAGTGCCGAGCTCTCTAAAGACAGAGCCGAGGCCAGACGAGTCAGAGTCAGAGCCGAAAGGTTTGTCATGATTGATGACATCCTCTTCAAGTGCTCATACACCTTGGCCGACGGCAAACCATACCTCCGCTGTCTCACCAGCGACGAGGCCAGCTACGCCCTCAAAGACCTGCATGAGGGGATCGGCGGATGCCACATGGGGAGCAGGACACTGGCTCGGAAGGCCCTGAATCAGGGGTACTATTGGCCAACCATGCTCCAAGACTCACAGAACTTAGTCAAGAGGTGCGGCCCCTGCCAAAGATTCTCCCCTATCAAGAGGCTTCCTCAAGCCAATCTCCGATCCCTGGCGAGCCCTACGCCATTCGCCATGTGGGGCATGGACCTTGTGGGGCCCTTCCCCCCAGCGGTAGGACAAAAGAAATTCTTGATAGTCGCCATCGATTACTTCACCAAGTGGATCGAAGCCGAACCACTGTCCAGCATCACCGAGCGCCAAGTGCAACAGTTCTTTTGGAAGAACATCATTTGCCGGTTCGGAATCCCTCTGGTCCTCATCACAGACAACGGAACCCAGTTCCAAGGTCAAAACTTCCAAACCTTCTGCGCGGACATCGGCATCCAACAGCGTTTCTCCACCATTTGCCACCCTCAGTCCAACGGCCAAGCGGAGAACGCGAACAGGCAAATCCTCGACGGCCTCAAAAAGCGTCTCGACAGTTTCCCCGAAGGGCTGTGGGTCGAGGAACTGCCTAGCGTGCTATGGGCACACCGAACCATCCAGAGGATCCCCACGGGGGAGATGCCGTTCAGTCTGACCTATGGGACAGAGGCAGTCATCCCCGTCGAGGTCGGATTACCTTCCCCCCGGATCATAGCCTTCGATGAAGCTGACAATGCGTCCGGCCTGAGGGCCAACCTGGACCTAGTCGCCGAGGTGCGAGAGAAGTCTGCAATCCGGAGAAGCATCTACCAGCAACGGATCGAGAGGTTTTACAACAAGAAGGTCCGCCCCACAAACATCAAGGCAGGGGACCTGGTATTACGAAAGCTATCTGTCTCTGATCCAACCAAGAAGAGAAAATTGGCTCCCAACTGGGAAGGTCCACACCGTGTAATCGAGGCTGTACGCCCTGGTACATACCGACTGACAGATATGGACGACCGACCCATCAGCCGACCCTGGAACGCCGAGCACCTAATGAAATTCCTGGAAGAGCGAACCTAGGTTCTAGCCTGGCTAAAGTAAATTAAATCTTTTGTAAGCTTTCATGCGTAAAGGGCCACTTCAGCGACCCTCCCTATCTTGTATAAAAGAAGTCTCTTTTTGTCAAACTCCAAACAACTCGGCAGCCCCGACCTAGTACCGGACAATGGGATCGGCACCCGGGTTCTCACTCCGGTATCGTCCCCAAGCGTCTCGGTAGGTTCGACCCAGCTCCAGACCAGGGAGTCTTCCTAATGCCCCGCGTCGATCCCTCACGAATCGACGGAGCCAAACCTCGCACCACCGACCTTCACTACACTACTAACCAGAGCAAAGAAGGAAAAGACTTCTTTATTCATACTCTTTTATTTTGTTCTGGGAAAACAAACAAGGACCGTTACAGGACCACTCCACTCATCTCAAACTGGAGGAAACCACCACCTTAGGGCCCCTCGGATCCGATGAAGGACGGGATCACTCCGACCGAACGACTTGGAACTCTCTCTTTGTCATGACGGTCCTTCGGCTCAGCCACAGTCGACGCACCGGCCACAGAGCTCTGGGCATCAACGGGTCGCATACGCTCCATCAGAAGCAACGCAGAGGGAACCCCCTCCGCTCGCCGACCCCCCAAGGAAGATATTGAGACGCCCAACATCGTCCGTTAACGGTGTATCTCCATCTCCTTCTCCACTATCACATCACGAAGTAGCTTCTCAGAGGAGGGCCTCTGCACCGAGGGACTAGACATAGTATATCCAAGACTGGCGCCCCCGAGCTCCCGATCCACCATCGCCCTCCTCAGCCGGCTTGCCTCGTCACTGAGGGCTTCGGACTTGTTCCTGTAATAATTGAAGGCCGCATCAGTATCACGGGCCCCCTTGCGGTACCGAACCAAAGTGGCCTCCAGTGCCTCAACCTTGCTCCGAAGCCACGTCACGTCGGAACGACAGGGTCCACCTCAGGAGGGAGAGCCATAACCTACAAGAGAACCAGCCCACTCAAAACATATAAGCAAGGAGGTTCGGAAATATCCGAGGTCAAAACTGTAGCGCCCCGAATTTCTAATACGAAACTTAGAAAATTACGTGGCACTTTCCCAGCGATCCACTTCAATGTAACAACATACATAGCCAAAAACTCAAATCATTTTATTCCAAATCTTTATTACAATAATCTTTTCAAATTGCAGCGGAAATACAAACACCTTACATTACAATAATTCTTTTACAACACTATTCTTTACAAAATTACACATGGCTCTATCATCTCACTCATACTCTCTAAAGCTAACCCAAGCATCCAAGCCTCCAATTCTAAGCAATAACCTGCAACATGTGAGGCTAGAGTTGAACTCTAACCCCCAAAACTACGGGGTCAGCCATAACTGGTGTGAGTGATATAAACAACAAACATAAATAACAAATAAACATAAATTCTCAATCAACATGTACTGAACAAAAATACATAAACTGAACATGTAATCTTAAACAAGAACGATAGGCCAGTACGAGCGTGAAGTCAAGTCGAGAAACAATAACATCGATCAAATATCCATCAATCAATCTCTCTCAAAATATGTACAGTTCAACTGTACGGTACAGTCGACTGTTCAAAGGACCAGTCGACTGATCGGAACAACAATAATCCTCACCTCTCTGATCAAGCCCAACTATCAATAAATCTCAATACCACGATGTATGTCCAACAATCGATCTCCAATAATACCATAGATCGGATACCCATATATCCATCTACAAAACTAAAGAGGGTATAGATAGAATACGAACCCGGCATGCATCACCAATAGTGACTATTACACCGACGAACATATTCATCTACAAACAAACTAAAGAGGGTATAGATAGAATACGAACCCGGCATGCATCACCAATGGTGACTATTACACTGACGAACATATTCATCTACAAACAAACTAAAGAGGGTATAGATAGAATACGAACCCGGCATGCATCACCAATGGTGACTATTACACCGACGAACATATTCATCTACAAGCAAACTAAAGAGGGTATAGATAGAATACGAACCCGGCATGCATCACCAATGGTGACTATTACACCGACGAACATATTCATCTACAAACAAACTAAAGAGGGTATAGATAGAATACGAACCCGGCATGCATCACCAATGGTGACTATTACACCGACGAACATATTCATCTACAAGTAAACTAACGATAACAAGAACCTTCAAGATCATGAAAACTCATCAGAACCAGTCGACTTATGCCGTAATAAATCGACTGCCTCGAGAACTAATAGTCAAGATTATAACAAGTGCAGTAAGTCGACTTAACCAACCATCAGTCGACTTACCCGAGATAATTATCAATAATTCTCAAGAAACAATCCAAGTGCTAACAGTATAAGATGACTTATAAAAATCATAAGTAGACTTATCAATAATATAAGGTGACTTATAGAAATCATAAGTAGACTTATTAACAGTATAAGATGACTTATAAAAATCATAAGTAGACTTATCAAAAGTATAAGATGACTTATAAAGATCATAAGAAGACTTATCAAAAGTATAAGATGACTTATAAAGATCATAAGAGGACTTATCAAAACATAAGATGACTTATAAAGATCATAAGAAGACTTATCAAAAGTATAAGATGACTTATAAAGATCATAAGAAGACTTATCAAAACATAAGATGACTTATAAAGATCATAAGAAGACTTATCAAAAGTATAAGATGACTTATCAAAACATAAGTCGACTTAAAAGGAGACATAAGTCGACTTATAAGAACATAAGTCGACTTATAAAAACATAAGTCGACTTACCCGAGAGAAATTCTACGATAACTTTGAAAAATAAATTCTAAGTGTACCAGTCGACTGAGAAGGGTCTAAGTCGACTGTCCAGAACGGATTTTCGAGAAAAACTAAAGATACAATAGCTGGGTCGTACCAGTCGACTGATACATAGACCCAGTCGACTGTCGGCCTACAGATCTCACAAATTAGGTCTGTAATCAATAAACAATACTGGAGTCTATCTCAATACCAATTTTCTTCCTCAACTCACATCTAATCCAATTCGTAATCACAAGGCCCAGAGATTCATCCATCCAATTTCTTATTTTATAGTCATAATCAAATCTTAACATATTTCAAACAATCAAGAATTGTCAATCGAGATCTACTAATCTATCTTAGATTTCATATGAATAAAATAATAACAACCAGTGCATCGACCATATGCAAGATACAAATTATCAAAACAAACAACATATAAGCATCCACATAAACAAAGCAAGTTCATATCACTCACCTTTTTAGAATCAAGAAGAATCCACAAGCCTTCCTCTTGCTAGATCCAAGAACTCCTTCTTCAATCACCAAGAGAATAGAAATATAATAAGATCTGAGTTGTGCAGCGAATGACGGCTGCAAACTTCCTTTATATAGGCCGGGATCAAGTATTAGGGTTTAGGAAATACATTTGCAAAACAATCCCTTCAAAATACAATTACTCGTATATATATATATCTACTCTTGGAAATTCATCTAAAATTAGGATTTATATGAAAATATACTTCTATACCTTAACAAATACTGATCGGAAAGTCCAGTAAATACATTTTGCACTTCAACCCTTAAAATTGTCAATTTTGCAAATAAGCCCTTCTTTTATTAAATTTTGCAAATAGTACTAATTAAATTCAGAAAAATCCGGAAAAATACTACATAATTCCAAAATAATAAATAATGATTTTTCATAAAGAATTCTTAATTTTTCAAGCATCTCAAAACTCATTTGCACGTGTTTTGCACGTGTACAAAAGGTAGATCCTTTTAGAAAATATCAATTAAATCCTCAGAAATTCATTTAAATTCATTTTCAAATAATAAAATAATATTTGAAAATATGGGGTTCTACAAAAATACTTGGCCAGTCAAAAACCCTCTTTTTATAAATTTAGTTGCTCCATACAAAAAATGCGGTGGCCAGTCCGCGGAAGGCAAATACAATCGAAAGAAGGAAAAAGAAGGACAAAATTACACAGCTTGTTTTCCCACCTCAGTGTCGACCGGGTTCACAGGAGGGTCGGCAGCCGGGTCATCATCGGGCCCTTGTTCACCAGGGGTCTTCGGTGTCCCCTCAATCTCCATGTCAAACTCGAAGTTGGACAGATCGACGGTCGGATAGAAGTGCCTCACATGACTGAGGGCCTTCGCATAACAGTTGTCCTGGGCTTTGATCACCAGGAGCTGACACGTCTCCGTCAACTCATCCTTCTCCTTCGCCGACATCTTCTTCTGAGCCGTCATCGTCTTCGCCCATTCCTCCTTCTCCTTGTCGAAGGCTGCCTTCATCTCCGTCTCCCTCCTATGCGAGCCTTCGAGCTCTACCTTCAACTCCTTCACCTCCTGCACGGCCTTGTCAGCCCGGTCTCGCTCTCGCTGCAAAGCCGCCTCATAAAGGCCTCTCACGTGGGCCCCCTGCACGGTCGCCTGCAGTAGCCAAACACTACTAAGAAAGCCTTCTTAGCAACATGATCTGAAGACAAGAGGGTACGGTTGACTTACCAGCACATTGGCCTGCGCAAGGCGCACGTACGCCTCGTCCAGGGTCTGGGCCTTCATATCCGAGCGGTCCCGGGGAGTCGCCAGCTTGTCTGCAACCTCCACGGCCTGGCACCCTCGGACCAGGCAGTCACCCTCGCGGATCGACCAATTCGGCACCCACGGTCGTCGAAGTCTCTCCTCTATCCCGGGATCCACCAGGGGACCCTTCCCCTTATCAAGGTCAGCAGCCCTGCCCTGATCCAAGCCCCCCTGGACCACCGCGTCCCCGCCTGTCTCCGAACGAGTCCTTTTGGCCCTCGGCTGAATTGGGGCCTCGGAGACCGCCTGGGACAACTCGGTCGTCTTTGCCGCGTCCCCCTTCTTGTCGGCCTTTTTCTTCTTCATGGCGAGCCTCAGTGCCTTAATCGATTCTTCATCCATATCTGTAAAAAAGTCCATTAAGAACAATGAGCAAGAAAGTACAAGAAGATCGAGAGAAAAGAAACAACCATGTACTAAGCACGGCCGGGCTCAGTCCGACGCTCGCCAGGTGGGCCTCTGTCACCCTCGTCCAATTGATGCTGTACGACAGACGGAGACGCTCAACAAACCTCCACTCCTCAGCCGTCAGGTCCCTCGGCCTCGGCGTTTCGTAGCTCGGCTTAGAGTGGTTCCATCGAGTAGGGATATCCCAAGGATCCTCACTCCGGATCACCAGATATTTCTTCTTCCAACCCTTGATAGAATCTGGGTGACCGTGGACTACCTTCCCCTTACCCCGAGGCAAGATGTAGTATACTCCCTCTGCCGACGAGCCGATCATCAACATCGCTCGGAACACATTCAGCCGCAGGGGTACCTTCTGCTCCTCGCACATCAGCACGAAGCAGATGATCTGCTTCCAGGAGTTCGGCCCAAACTGCATCGGCGCCAAGGACGCCCAATTAAGCACCTCCCGAACGAATGGGTGGATTGGCAGCCTCAGTCCGGAGATGAAGGCGTCCACGGGGAGGATGCAATACCTATCCGGCAGGGGGTTGGTCGGCCGTAGAGTAGAGCTCGACAGCATGAGCTCGTAGCTGGACCCTATATGGTATGACAACTGTAGAGCCTCCAAGTCACCTGCCTCCAGAGCGGTCGGGAGTGTGTCCATCTCCACCCTCTTCCGGCTCGGCGACGACGGCTGGACCCCAAGGAGCTCCTCCTCGGAGAGATCGTCGGGGTAGCAACGGAACGGCTTGGGCTGTACAGGCGACCCTGTCATCAAGTTACTATACACAGGTACCTGACTCGAGCCACCGGTCCTCGGCCCTTTCTTCTTCGGAGCCCTCTTCTTCTTGACTCGTTCCGGCGAGGGTGTAGATAATCGCCCCAGACCGGTCGGATTCCGAGGCCCTTCGGCTTCACCCCCCTCAGGACCACCCTCCTCTCCGGAAGCCAACCCTAGAATCTGGACTTCATCTGAGCTACCGCCCCCCTCCTCAGATTCGCTACTCTCCACCACAGAATGTCTCCGAGATCGCAACGGCTTCACATCGTGCACCACCTCCTCCTCGCCTACCGGCTCCTCCCACGAAGACGATTTGGAGGCGGGTTTCACTTCCCCCCCCAGACGTCGACGCTGACGAGCCAGACTGAGCCCTGTCCATCTGTGCCTAAGATAAACTGACTTACCGACTAACCTGGGATCACTTCGGAAGAATGAGCCTACTGCAGCAAACTGAAGGGGCGAGCGCTGAAGAGTTGGGAGATCTTTTGAAAAGTAAGAGGCGAGAAAGAAATGGGCGATAGAAGGAGAGGGGGGAACATTTATAGAGGACAAAAACGACTCCTCGATTTCCGCAATCACTGTTCACCGATTGACGTGTAACTGCAGCCTAGAAAATCGCGCCACGTCCTCGAAACGTGGGCTGCTGACGTCATCCAACGCCAGGCTGGCACAGGGGTCGGTCCGGATGAAGTGCTCGGCGGAAAAATTTCTTTTTTAAAGATTTAAGGCTACAGGGCTCGGTCGGCCCCCTCTCACCCGCTAACAACTTGGGGCTTACAGCCTCGGCGGCCGAAACCCCAAATTGTTCCCGGGTGGCAGGAAAGCCACCATCACCTGCGCCCCGGGCTCCAGGACTCGGTTGGCTCCCTTCTCACCCGCGAGCAGCTCGGGGATTACGGCCTCATCAGCCGAAACCCCGAACAGTTCGAGGGTGGGAAGGAAACCACCATCGCCTAGAACCCTAACAGAAAGCGGATCGACCCGCCTATCCGAGGCTCTTCAGCCTCAGGTCCAGAATACGGTGGGCACCACTCCCGTCCGGATCTCTCTCGGGCCAAACAACCGTGTGAGGGCCGTCTGACCCGAAAAAGGATCCGGACGGCAGAGTCACCACCAATCCGAGGCTCCCTATTCCCCGATCCAGATTTCGGTCGTTATCCCTCTCGCCCCGATCTCTCCCAGATCTGACTACCGTATCGGGGCCATCAGATCCAAGAGAAGATCCGGGCGACAGAATAACCACCTCTCCGACACTCAGGGATAAAATTTTGCAAGAAAGAGACGTCTGCCGAAGCAGACACCTCTGGCGGCCAATGGACCACACTTGCTGTGATCAAACCTGCTAAGGGGAGAGGGGTATTTATAGCCTCCCCCAGAGGCCTGCCGTTATGACATTGGAAAAGCCAATCGACGGAAGCTCATGCGCCACATGCATTTATTTAGGCGGCGCCATTAATGCCCCTAGGAAATTGGAACACCTGCACAGATCCCGGAGCGCCTTCAATGCTCCGTAAAGACAGCAGACCGTCCCGCTTAATCCTTCTCAGGAAGAAACAACGGCTCGCCATCACCCTTACCGACCCATAATCCCTCCTCATCTCAAGGTTCGGTCTGGCACCAGGGTACTCTTCTCAGGAAGAAACAACGGTTCGCCATCACCCTTGCCGACACGTAATCCCTCGTCATCTCGAGGTTCGGTCTAGCACCAGGGTTCTCTTCTTCGGAAGATACACCGGCTCACCATCACCTTTACCGACCCATAATTCCTCCTCATCTCGAGGTTCGGTCTGGCACCAGGGTACTCTTCTCAGGAAGAAACAACGGTTCGCCATCACCCTTGCCAACACATAATCCCTCATCATCTCGAGGTTCGGTCTGGCACCAGGGTTCTCTTCTTCGGAAGATACACCGGCTCGCCATCACCCTTACCAACCCATAATCCCTCGCCAGCTCGAGGTTCGGTCTGGCACCAGGGTACTCTTCTCAGGAAGAAACAACGGCTCGCCATCACCCTTGCCGACACATAATCCCTCGTCATCTCGAGGTTCGGTCTGGCACCAGGGTTCTCTTCTTCGGAAGATACACCGGCTCGCCATCACCCTTACCGACCCATAATCCCTCGCCAGCTCGAGATCCAGTCTGGCACCAGGGTACTCTTCTTAGGAAGAAACAACGGCTCGCCATCATCCTTACCGACCCATAATCCCTCGCCAGCTCGAGGTCCGGTCTGGCACCAGGGTACTCTTCTTCGGAAGATACACCGGCTCGCCATCACCCTTACCGACCCATAATCCCTCCTCATCTCGAGGTTCGGTCTGGCACCAGGGTACTCTTCTCAGGAAGAAACAACGGCTCGCCATCACCCTTGCCGACACATAATCCCTCGTCATCTCGAGGTTCGGTCGAGCACCAGGGTACTCTTCTCCGGAAGATACAACGGTTCGCCATCGCCCTCACCGACCCATCAACCCTCGCCAGCTCGAGGTTCGGTCAAGCCTCAGGGCAACCCCCTCATGAAGGCCCAGCGATTCGCCATCCTATTTCCACGACCATGAACACTCCTCCACGGCTAGCTCCCGCACCCCCGCAGGAGTGGGTGGCTTGTGTGGTAGGGTAAAAATGGCCTGGGGGCCCAACCAGGGCCCAGTACAGCTCTCACTCCAAAGATGGGAAAAACAACAATCTGGCTCGGCTTCGAGCCCCTATCGAGTCGGCGCCGAACCTCGAGTTCACTCCTACAGAACTAGTCTCCTCGTATCCGACGGGCCCCAATGGCCCTCGGTCTCCGATCCGCGACAGCCCCATGGGCCGTCCGTCCAGTCTGGCAAGGACCAGGCACAGCCTAGGCCGTCCGATTCCCCCAAAGGCACAGGAGCCCCATGATCCGCCATGTCAGCTCCAAATACCACCAAAGGCTTTGCCACGTCAGCCCTATACCACTCCTGGTACCGCCACATCAGCCCTAAACCCCCTGGGCCTTCTGCCACGTCAGGCCCATGGGCTTTCAGGTTCAGACCCGGCCCCCAAGTGGATCCAAACCCGGTTGGAATTCTCTATAAATACTAGACCCTCACCCACCTTTTGAGGTAACCAATCTTTTGCCACTAAAATTCACCTAGTTATTGCTACTCTCTCACAGAGACTGACTAGATCGTCGGAGGGTCCGCCACCGGGATAAACCCCGGTGTTTCAGGACCGTCTGCAGGTACACAAGACCTCGGATCCGAACCCTCTGATCCGAGCCCAGACATCCACCTCATTCCGAGCCTCTCGCAGGTTCCGCCCGGTCAGCCAAGGGTCGTCAGACGAGCAGCTTTCTCCTTCAATACAAATCAAGTCCGAACTCACACCTGGTGCATCCACACGTCTCCCAGAAACAAACCGCATCACACACCAATCACATAAAGCAGTAACACACAAAAATTATCACAGTTGGAGCTTTTCGGAGGAGGAAGAACCGAAATATTATTCAACTAAAGAAGATAAAAGAATAATATAATTCTCACAACGTGTCTTCTTTATTTAAGTGTAGGCACCAATCGAAGATAAATGCATTTCTTTCCAAGCTCAATCTTGGTCCCCCTCACATCAGATTTTCAAGAACATAGAGTCAATTATATCCGCTGGCTTGCTTGTTTTTTCTTTCTTAGAGCTTACGAGACTCCGCTTTCTTCTTTCTTCTTTCTTGAATCCAAAGAACGGTTTCTGTGCTCCACTGAACAACTAAACTAGCTCGCTTCCTCGCGTGCTTTCTCAAAGCGCTGCTAGCTGAAGCCTAACTGAAACTACTTGCTGTTTACAATGGAGAATCTCTCACCTCTCAAATAAAATAATCTCTTATTCTGTTCGGCACTCAATAGAATCATGTTTTTCTTTTAGCCATTGCATTGATTAATAGAGATCTAGAGAAACTCTAGTTTGATACAATTGATACACTAATCATCCGATGTATACTGAAGAGATAATCATGCATTGAGAGCCGTACGATATAACTTACAAACGAAGTTGAGCTTTATATGATCCCCAAGTCTCGCATTGGTGATTCTTGTAACGACTTACTAGATTATGCTTTAGGAATAATGGACTTCCAAACACGCGGCCGAGTTTTCATGCTCCCACAAAGCTGGTAGAAATTGTGCTGATCCTGCCCAATCCCCCTCTTACCATTCATCACCTTACGACGACTTTCCCAAACTGTCAAAACTCCACATTGAGTCGTGTACCTGCAGTTCCAAGAATCAAGAGTCCCTAAGGATATCAGATTCTGTTTTAGTACTGGAATATGCATGACTTCTTCTAGTGTGAACCTTTTACCATCTGGCGTCTCTAATTCAACCGTTCCCTCGCCCACCATTCCACAAATCTCACCGGTCTCCGTTCTCACACTACAGTCTATTGTAGACTTGTAAGTAGAAAACATTTCACTCTTTGAGCAAATATAAGAAGAATTATCTGAATCAAGATATCAACTCCAACCCACATCTGAAGAACTTGAAACAAGAAGATATAAATTAAATTACCAGATTCACCTGAATCAATAGCAATGGCTATGTTGGCTTGAACACCTTCTATGGTAACACCCTTCTGCTTTAGCCACTTGCGACAGTCTCTCTTGTAATGCTCAATTCCTTTATAGTTGTGGCAATTGATCTTACCCTTATGTGTCATATCCCTTTCAAAGTACCATCAACTGCCTAACAACCTGCAGAAATAGACCCCCCCCTCCCCTTCGTCTATTCCTCGATTCATCTTCCTTCAAACTGACAGTGAATATATCAAGTGTTTCCTTGAAAAAAATTTCGTGTAGCATGGTAGTTATCAAGTGATCATAAGAAACTGACAGTGAATATATCAAGTTGAAAATTTTATCATCTTCACTAAGATCGTCAACGTTAATCGCCTTCAGTTCAAATATTACTTTATTGAACTCCACAATTTGATCTTGAAGATGGGTACCTTCCTACATTAGAAATGAAACACCTTCTTCTTCCAGTATATCTGATCCAACAGCGAAGGTCCGGAGTAGTCAGATTTGAGTCTCACTCATAGACTTGTCGCGCTTTTCTCCTCAATGATATTACAATTGACTTCGTTTGCCAATTGTAGCCAGATTGAACTCAAGGCCTTCAAACAAATGTCATCACACTTCGCCTGCTTCATATCAGTTGGCTTATTTTCTTCTAGGGCAAGGTGCAAGTCCTTTTGAACCAATATATCGTACATGTCCACCTTCTATAGGTTGAAGTTGATCTTACCATTAAACTGCTTGATTTTCATCTTTTGATATGCCATCTTCTCCAAAGAACTAGAACAAACCCATGATCCTGATGCTCCAATACCACTTATTAGGGAATTATTCCATCTAAAGGATCTTGTTGAGTCGTTGACATGATCAATATAAAACACCAAGCGAATACTAGATCACACCAATCACATAAAGCACCCAATAATTGTCCCGGTTGGGAAATTTTTCTTAAACTGGGGAAGGAAGAACCGATGTATTATTCAGCTAGAAGAGATACAAGAATATTACAATTATCACTACAACCCTCTCTCGAGCCTAACTAGAACTACTTTCTTTTTACAATGAAGAATCTCTCATCTCTCATATGAAGTACTCTCATCTTCTATTTTACACTCAATAGAATCATGTCCTTTTTTTTAGCCGTTACATTGATTTAAAGATATCTAGAGAAACCCTAGTTTGATACACTTAATATACTAACCATCTGATGTAATGAATAGATAACCATGCATTGAGAGTCGTACGGTCTAACTTGATGACGAAGTTGGACTTTATACGATCCCTAAGACCCGATACCCAAAACTGCATCAGCCGCGTCCGACGGTCGACTACCCATGATTACGGTCGACTGTAATCATCAAGAATCAAACCAGAGTGGGGGGCAGTCGACTATCCCCTTCTCTATTCGTTGTCGTTAGTTGACTGCTTCTTCTATCTTTCTTCAATCTTCGCTCCGATCGTCTCATTGATTCATTGTCTTCTCATCGAATATGTATATGTAAAACATATAAACCCAACAAAAAACTACTCAAGTACTTTTACAACGAGTAATGGGATTGTCCATATGGCTTAAGGGTTTAGATGGAAGAGATGTTTTGAATAGAGAGCTCACAAATAGTGAAAAATGTGGTGGTGTTGTTTTTTTGATAAAAAGTGACTAGGGTCACATGTCTCATTAATGAAACGTAAACGAAACAAAATAGTGGAAAATGTTATTTGGATGTCTTGTAATTTAAGGTTTCTTTCACTGTAGCCGACGACAAGTCTTACATTTTATTAGGGTTAAAATTAAGTCAATGAAATTTACGAAAACAAGAATCTTTCATCAGTGGAAAATAAATGAGGCTCCCAATATCTATCACCTACTCTATCTTTAAATGGACTGCAAACCATCGTATGTTTTCCTAACAATTTAGACTTTATTTCATATTTACCCCTGAATATTACTAAGTTAATCATGATTTTTACCCTTACAAGACAAATAGAAACAAATTAAAAGATTAAATCAGAAAATCGAATGAAAAAAGAATTAAGAAAATACAAACATTAGAAACATAATATTGATAGGGTACTTTGACCTTCACCCCCAAATTCAGTCATCAGATTAAAAAACTAGGACGCGTTAATGCTAATTATAACTAATTAGCTTGTAATAATCTCTACTACTATAATGGGAGAAGGCCTTAGTCCATAACTGAACCCGTACAACGCACGTGCTGGTAATTTTTTTTTTTTTTCCACTTTTCATTCAACCCCCTCCCAAAAAAAATTCTCCACGTGCAAAGCACGTGTATAATAGTAGTTAATTATAAAGAAAGACTTCAAGAGGTCAAGTGTGGAGTAGCAAAGCTATTGCCGAAGGACCCACATCCGGCCGACCTATCTCAAGTCAACTATACTTCGCTCTGAAGCTGCGCTTTAGTTTCCGTGATTGATTTGCATAGATTGGCCATGAAAGTTGCCTTGTCCTGAACAGTATTATATATGGTCAATAATTTTTTATAATCACCACCCTCATTAACTGAGATAGAGTTAGCATTGGTATCGGGTCTGGTCGGATTCTTCACTGTCCGGATCCGGACTCGGTCCCCTATGGGTTAAAAATTGGACCCGGGCCCGGATCCAGACCAGTGAAGACCGAGTCCGTCTCCGGGTCCGCGTCCTATTAAAATATTCCTACTAGTTCGGGTAGGAGCAAGAGTGTGAGTGGCAAGCGGAGGTGACAAGTAGATGATTTAGACTAGATGAGAGAAGAAAATGAGTTTTGAGTTTGGAAGAGAAATATTTAGAATTGAAGAAGAAGGAGGTAAGGGATGAGGATATAATATTTATTTTTATGTTGATTTTTTGGGGTTTTTTTAATGGGTCCGGGTCGGGTCTCTTTTGAGCGAACCCGGACCCGGATCCAAAAGTACAACAGATTCCATTTTAGGACCCGGACCCGGACCCGGACCCGGACCCGAATAGGCCGGGTCGGTTCCGGTCCAATGCTGGGTCCGTATCGGGTCCGGTTCGAATCCGGGTTTCGGGAATTTATACCAATGCTAGATAGAGTACTATCTCATGTACACGTTGCTAACCTTTCAAAATATGAGAAAGGAAAGGACTTTCTGTCACGTCAGTGGGTACACAAGATTGAATCCACGTATTTGTGTAGTGCCCAAAACGGCTTCAATGACCTGAAGCACCAAGAGTAAGATTCTACACAAATGCAAAATCTCAGAGTATTGATTATCTCTGCATATCGTTTTGTTCTTGTGTTTTTTGAGATCTTACGTTTGTGTGGAATCTTGTTATTGGTGTTTCAGGTCTTTGTGGGCGTTGTGAACACTACAAAGTGGTATTACGGCTTAGGCCTTCATCATGACCAATAGCAAGAAACAAAATCGATGGACTGATTACGCGTTGTGAAAGATTCAGATCGTGGTGTATCTCCATCAGAAATATTAGGATTGTCCGTTATTCGATTGGAAGCCAAAATGTGCAGACAAGAATGCAAAGATCTTAACGGTATGGAATCATTTGGACCAGAAGGAGTTTGGAGCAGGTACAAATGTTGCATATCTACTAGGAGTTGATGACCATAGTGAGAAGGATCCTAGAGGAGAGCAAGAGTTTATTGCAGCGAGGGATCTTTGTGATATTACTGAAACTTCGTGTTGCTCTTGTGATGTTGATAGCATTAGCATCGATATGAAGGGTGATGTCGATGAGTATAACCCAGTTGGTCTTAGTGAGACTTTGAGCGATGTTTTGTAGTCCGCGAATATTATGGAGGCTTCGAGTATAAAGAGTGTCATGGCATTGAGAGGTTTTGTATCAAATCCGATGTTGGCGGAGATTTCGCGAGTTTGGCAGTCTACTAATACGGAATCCGACATGGTGAAAAGATGAGCATTTCTCCATTATTTGTGTCATATGCGATAGTTGGTGGGGTATGTCCTTCATGAGTGTATGAGGGGCGTTTGTGCTCTCCACGTGGTAGAGATGCATGAGGTGCTCTTCATGTGAGTGAGGGATACTTTGTCTTTTACAAGCACTAGAAGGCTAGCAGAGGTAACGCAAAAAAAAACAAAATTTTGAAGTCACGTGTTTTGATCCAAGTGGAATATTGTTGGGCCTTCTTATAAATTAAAACACAAAGTTTGGACCTATGTGAAAAGTGTGGTCAAAGGAGGGGCTTGAATATAATTTGGCAAACAGAAAATCCTACAATTTACATCTATATTTATAGTCACAAATAATTTATTAAAAAAAAATCCAAGATTTCCAAACCCATAACTCAAAAACCCAACCCAATAAACCCTTTGGTTTTGTTTTTGTCAGAGATCGAGTCACCATAGTTTTTGGTTTAGTTTAGTTGATGTTTTCCTATATTTTTGATGTATTTTGATCTTTGTTCAGGATGTAGTTTTCTGCACAGATGAACTTTGATGTTGATCGCCTTAGGGTACTCTATGTAACTGTTTTGACTGTTTCGTTAATTTCTCTCTAATGAAGCGATGAACTTAGTCATCTTTTAATCAAAAAAACCCAATAAACCCTTTTAGTGGGTTTGGATCTTGAAATAGATTCTAGGAAATCTTAATGAATGCAAGCAGTGTAAGTCCTGATCAGACTCGAATTAGCCACCACCCCTAGCTAGATTTGGATGAAGAGAAGTAACAAAGAAGTTTAACAGAAGCACAGTGTGGGTTATCTCACTTGTCAGTGTTTAGTTAATTTATGTGTCCAAATCAAACTTTCTGGAATCTTTCCATGAAATTTCATGTGCAAGTATAAAGAAATCAAGAGTAAATTGGGCAGGAAACAAACAAACAAGGCCCCCACCCAATCATCATCTATGTCTATAAATACTAAAAAGAAACAAACCCTTTTCCTGTATTGGGAGGGAGACATTTGTATCACCAGCCAAAAAGGTTCAAAGGTATGCCATCATCAAATGATTAAATTTAATTTGGATTTGTTAGTTATTTAATTAATTCATGGTACAAGAAGTTTTTTCTGAAATCAGTTCCTTGTTTCGTAGACATGATTTACGGGGAGATGACCCACAACCTTCACCCTGATCACAAGATCAAGCTCGTGTCCGGGGAAACACCCTACATCTGCGACGGATGCCAGGAATATGGATTCTACAGCCGGTACACATGCGACGACCATTTCTCATCATGCAACTTTCACCTGCATAAGTGTTGTGCTCTGCCCGAGCCCACACTCACACACCCCTTCTTCCCCGACTCTGTATTTGAGTTCCTACAATCGGGTGAACCACACACGCACTGTGATGCCTGTGGGAGGTCGATCAAGGGCTTCGTCTACCATTGCTTCGACAAAGATTTGGACCTACACCCTACATGTGCAACGCTACCAGACACAAGGATGATTGAGGGCGATAAGAAGCTTGTACTTAAAAAAAAATCTTCTTCAAAATGCGATCACTGCCACAAGAAGGAGTTCATTAAGAACAGGAAGAGTTGGACTTACGTGTCGACTGATAAAGACTGTCACCTGCATATTGGATGCGTGAAAGACTTGTTGTGCAACTTATGGGAGGACCGGTTCTGTAAGGGCGACGATGGGGAAAGGTTCAATGATAAGATTGAGACGAAGGCAGTGGTGAAGCAAGCGACAGAACCGGCCATTAGCATAGAGCTTGACAAGGGGAAAAAGAAGAGGGGTGGGAGGTTGAAGAAGTGCAAGGTCATTATAAAGATTGCTCTCAGTATCATCATTGCAGTTATAGTAGGAGATCCTAGTGGTCTTGTTGTTGGTCTCATTTCCAACCTCCTACATTGATATATGATTAAATAGTTCTTTTTTCTGTTTTTGGCTTCCCAATTAAACTTGTTTCCCTTTGTTGGTATAGGAAACATGAAACAACAATATTAGATTTGGTTGTATTTTTATTTATTGGTTAGGGTGTATGAGTTTCAGAACCCAATCTGTTGGGATCTGAACTTTATAAGTTTTATTTTTTGTTGTATGTTTTATTAATTTCTTATTAATGAAATGCGGGAATATTCAACCCACAGTTTAACGATAAAAAAAAAAAACAACAACAGCGGTATTGTGCAGATTCTCAGATATATGTTTGTAATTGTTAGTCAATTTGATTGGTTTGGTCAGAAGACTACAGACTGATATTCAGTGCAAGTGTTGTTTTCCAGCTTTATTACATGATATTACTGTTATGGATCATAGAGATAGTGAGCGAGATTTCATAACTTAAGAACAAAATGATGCCTTTTTTGGGACAGATATCAACAACGCTAGGCTTTCTGTAGGCCAAAAAAAAAAAAGAGGCCAAAATGGGCCGGCCCAAAAGTTGAACTAAGTATAGCTATTTGCTTCATTAATAAAAACGCCCATTCATACCTCATTTCTATAAGAAATTACTTTTTGAAAATTTTTTGTGGACTAATGCAACACACAAGCTGAGTTTGAAGAATAGACGTCTTGTCACCTGAGTAATATTATGTGCACAAACTTTTTATACAAGTTGTAGTCCATAAAGTGATGCAGTACAATTCTTACCATATAAAAAGAATCTTTTATTATGTATTATGTATGGGGGTTGAAGATTATAAATCTACTAGGTTTGCCCGTTAACACGTGCCTACGACTCGTCTTCGGAATAGTGCACCTTGTTTGATCATATAAAATAGTTTTGGATGTCCAGCAAATTAATTGGAGTAGCAAACATAGAGCAAAAACATATTATATGATTTTTTTGATTTTTTTGGAATTATTTTTAAAGTTTTTAAATTTTAAATTTTAAATTTTTTTAATATTTTAATTTTTTTTAATATTTTAGTATTTTAAAATTTTTTAAATTTTTATTTTCTTAATTTTTTGAATAGAATAGGGAGGGAGAGAGAAAAAAATAATAATTTTGGGTGGGAGATTTGAATTTGAGTTTTGGAGGGAACTTTTAGGAGGGAAAATATGTTTTGTAAGGTTAGATCTGGGCCTTTGATTTTTGGGGAGATTGAAGGAGAGCCACTTGATAGCTTTCTTTGTGTTTTATTATATAGATAACTATTATAATGGGAGAGATGGGGTTCCAAACAAATAAATAATTTTTTATTGTTTTTTGTATGTTAGTCAACACGTGCAGCGCACGTGTTGGTAGGTTTTTTTTCTTTTTTCTTCTTCCTCCACGTGCATCGCACGTGCATGATACTAGTGGTGGGTAAAGTTGAATCTTTTTGTTCAACTTGATTTATTTATATTCATGTCTTATTATCTATTCATCTCTTAGAGCATATGTAGTGGTTGACTATTTTGTCAAAATTACTCAACCAAAAACCAAGGAATTTTGGTGTTGTAGTTGTTGGTTATAAACCCAAAAATTGGGTTTTAGATGAATAGTGGTCTGCCAATTTTGGAAGAAGAAAATAACTATTTCAAAGAAGAAGAAAAAATAGCCGACGAAAGATAATTTTTCGTCTGTATGATTGGACAAAATATCATTTTTCGTCGTTTTTTCCCATCGGATACCGTCCCCAAAAAAAATTAAGCACGTAATTCTCGGACGAGGGATGATTCCCGGTCCTTGATTTTTTTATATATATTAAAAAAATGATCGGACGGGAAATGATTTCTCGTCCGTTACATTCAAAAAAAAATTTTGGTCGAACGGAAAAAGATTTCCTGTCCGTTCAATTTTTAAAAAATAAAATTTTAAATGAACAGGGACGGGAGATGAAGCCCCCTCCCATACATTTCTTTCCTTCAAAATCCTATACAACCACCCTATAATTATTTCTATGGATAAAAATTAGGTTTAAATTGAAATTAATTAAAAATTAAGATTTATTTAAGCTTTAATAAGAATTAATTGTGATTAATTTAAAGAATTAATTAGGATTTAAATTTTTTATTTTTTATAAAAATGCAACGGACGGGAAATGATTCCCCGTCCGTTGTTTTTTAATTTAAAAAAATTAAATAAAAAAATAACAGACGAGAAATCATTCATCGTCCATTAATTTTTTCAAATTAGAACCCAAAATTTAGGTTCAAAAGATTACGGCTCAAACTCATTTTTTCTATTCCTATATGTCAAATACTTAAAATTTGACTCCAGATGCTCTCAGACCCCAATTTTATATTCCCTTTTTTTATGACATCAATTTAGATTAATTAGTTTTACCAGTATTCCCAAAAGAGTGAAAAGAATCAATTTTGATTAGCTATATGTACAACTTCACTTGACATGTTATTTTACTTTGCATTAATATTTATCCTTGTTTTGACTCACATAGTTGCATATATACATTCATTCAGGGCCGGCCCCACCCTTGAGACAGGTGAGACATCCACCTCAGGTTCCAGGGTTTTTGCAATTTTAGGGACTCTAAATTTGTAATTTTCTTGTAAATTTAGACACATATTTTGCGTGTAAAAAAATACTGTTATTAGAGGCCCCATTTCGGAAGTTTGCCTCGGGCTCCCGGGAACTCAGGTCCGGCCCAGCATTCATTGATTTTGTTAATGTTAAAACATTCATTCATTGTATAACATTTCTGAAACCCCAATTTGTATAGATTATTATCAATGTTAATTAACTAATTACATTAATCTAATCATATGTATATAGAGTTCTTGGAATATTCCAATTTAATGGACCATTCATTGGACTCTCACCATTAAAGAATAAAATTAGACAAAGATAAGGCTACAAATAACTATACATCTTAAAAGCAAACGAAAACCTCAGAATGTCTAAACTTTCACATGGAGATGATTATTAATAGTTAGTTCAAATAAGCATCTAATCTTCAAACAAAGAGTATAATCAAGCCAGTAGCTTGAGCTTACCCCTTTACTGTTTTAGTTCAAGTTCACAAGTGACTGCTGTTCAACTTCACAATATTGCATTGGGAATGAGAAAAGAATATGCCAACCTAAAGCAACTTTTAACTCTTCAAGCTTTTGAGAAGTCGCTTTTTCACACTGCTTTCAAAACTCACTTTTGCCCATGCTCCCAGGTATCGATCAGTTTTATGAAATTTTTGCCCTACTACCCCCACTTTTTGAAAATATTTAGCGCTCTGCCCTACTTTTCAAAACAATTAGCAATATATTCTTATTTAGGACACGTTAGCAAGAAATGTTATTGGAAATAACGGCATAGATTATTTGCGTGCAGTTATTTTCAATATCGCTAATTGTTTTGAGAAGTGGGGCAGAGCGCTAAATATTTTCAAAAAGTAGGGTTGTACGGTAAAATTTTCCAGTTTTATCTTTCACTTCATAAGTTCTTTTTTTTTTTTTTTAAACAGATATAAAGAAATTAAGCAAACAAAAACAAACGCTTAAACTCGAATCAAAGATCAAAGCATCCATCCATAACACTGCAGCACATTGGCCCTCATTCATTCATTCACGACAGTAGCTACTAAACCAACCACAAATGCTAATGACAGAAGATGACCTTCAGCTCCTTAGGACTGGAACACTGATGGGCCAAGCTGGGACTGTCATGGGCAAACGTGAACGTCGCCGGACACCGGCTCTTGAAGAACTCCGAAAACTTTGACGCCTTGCACTTTGCCGGACTGTTGAACCCGTTCCTGCAGCACAACTCGTCCGTCCCGAACGCCTCACACCCGCTCTTGCACCCCACCACCACCCCCCCTCCCGCCCTCAGCTGCAGCACATCCGGGCACGTCGCAAGCAAGTTCTCCCTGCACCCGACAACAGGGCAGTTCCCCTTGCCCTCGTGCGGGGTCACCGTCATCGGCACGTTGAAGCCGTCGACTAGGCTGACGCCGTAGGAGGTCAGGTCCTGGTGGGGCCCACCTGTTCGGATAATCAAGAAAAAAAAAACAAACAAGATATGTATATATTAGGGTTGTAGTAGACGTACATCTATATATATAATACATGCACGCAACACACGTACCGTGGTGTAGGGTGATCTGGGCAAGGGTGGCGGGAGGGGCGCCGCCGAGGCCGGCACAGGCAAGGCGGGAACCGCAGTCGCCGGTGGCGCAGGTGAACTTGGCGCCGAAGTGGGCGCAGTGGGTGCGGGCCCAGATGCGGCCGGACCAGGGGGCGGTGGGGGCCGGGAAGGAGCGGTGGGAGAGGGTGGGGAGGCAGAAGCCGCCGGCGTTGTCGGGGAGGGGGTGGCCGGAGTTGGGCTGGATGGCGGGGCAGACGGTATAGGGGCAGTTGTTGACTAGGGTTAGGGTTAGGGGTGGGTAGGTTTGGGAAGCTGCGTGCTGGACCACGATAAGGAAAGAGATGCAGAGGAACAACGTAGAGATGGCCATTTTTGGAAGTGAGCTGAGGCAGGCAAGAGCGGAAGGGGATGGGTTGGTTTTATAGATGTTGCTTTTAGGGAGTGGTGTGGTGAGGTTGAGGAGGAGGATAAGGTTAACGTAGACTAGAACGTGGGTTTCGAGGGGACAGTTCACGTCGTTTTGTGAGGAGATGAAGATGCTCTCTTTTTCCTGTACACACACTCTGTTTTCTGTTTTCAATTTGAATAAAAATAAATCCAAACAAACAGCAACATCGATACATTAATGTTCCCATATTCTCTTTATACTATTTGAATATCATTTACTCCGAGTTAAGTTTTAAATTTCTCAGTAATGTCTTAGATGATATTAGTGTGTGCAATCTTTGCAGCAATGAGTCATGTATATAGTGATGTTTGTTTTTTTGGCTTTAGGGATAACACGTATGAGTTTTTGTAATTTATGTACGTAGCGGAAGATGTGGTACTGGCATTAATCCGTTCCTAGGTTGTAGTACTGGTCAGGAGTAGCAATAGAGAGGTAGACGTCGGGTGCTCGGCTCGGATGCTCGGCTCGGATTTTTGAGTAGCTCGGCTCGGTCTTTTGTATCTACACATTTTCTAGAAACACCGGGAGAAGTTCCGGCGACGACATACCCTCCGACGATCTAGTCAGTCACTGAGAAAGCAACAGTAACTAGATTTGAGGTGGGAGAAAGTTAATTACCTTTGAAAGTGAGGAGGGAATCTCGTATTTATAGGCATGGGCAAACGGGTCTGAGACCCTAATGGACCGGGCCGAACCTGTTTGCCTATGGGTCTGAATGAACTGAAGCTCGTTGGACCTGCTTTGACCTGATGATCATGGAGAAGCGAAATTTAAGGGGATCTGACGGCCGAATGGGACCACGTCATTCACCCCATACCAAAGGAATTTCATCAATGCACCAAATGTATTTTGGTGCACACCTTCAATAAAATTTCTGACTCCGCCACTGGGCTTGGACAGACTCAACAATGGATAGCTTTGAATCGAGTGAAGTGGGTCCCAAGTTAATTTGTTTCTTTTCCAAACAACCAAAGTTATTTGATTAATAAAGTATACAGCGTTGATCGCTACATTGTATGTTATATACTATGCCTAATTAGGACAAGTTTTAAACTAAGAAAGCGAAGGTGTGAATGGTCGATTGAGTTCAGTGTCATTCATCAAGCACAAGAGAACTGGCCAGCTAACTGTTAGAGCATCTCTATTCCTTGGCATTCTGCACAAGTGTTTCCAGACATTAACAAGTTTGACAGAGTTGAGAGAGAGGGAGAAGAAGCTGAGGAGTAAAGTTGATGAAATGAAGAAGGTAATTGAAGAGGCAGAATCAGAGCCTAACTTCTGGTTTTTGCCTTTTCCTATTGCTTCTTATAAGATGAACAGCGAGGTGGTTCTCTGTTTAGCTACCATCGGGTTTTGTGTTTTGGGGTTGATGAGAGAGGTCGGGCTGCAAACGAATCGAGCTATTCGGCTCGAGCTCGGTCAAAGCTCTGCTCGAACCGAGTTCGAGCTCAAAACCGAGCTCGAGCCGAGCTAAAAAATGAGCTCGATCTCAGGATGGAGTGGGCTTTTGTCTTTTTGGGATGGTCCGATCTACGGACTCATCGTTTATGTTGTATTTATTTCTTTTTGGGAGGGGTCTTCTCTGTAAGGGAGTGAGGCTTATTTTGGTCGGGGATGAGTATCATGACCCCTACTTGGGGCGCATGAATATCATCTGCCGTGGTTGATTGTATTGTTTTGTTAAATTCTCGTTAATGAAGCGCGGGGGGATAGTACCCACCGTTTTCAATCCAAAAAAAAAAAAAAGAGCTCGTTTCGTAAATAAGCCGAGCTCGAGCCTGAAGGTATTCGGCTCGGCTCAACTCGATTGCAGCCCTAGAGAGATGTGAAGGAGATGGAGAAGGGGATAGTAGAGCTATTACAATGGGGGAATTCCTGCACTCATATTAACTTGCATGAGATATTTCCTGTAAATTAAAACTTGCTTCTGATTAAAATTATGGTTACAAAGTTTATTTCCTGGGATTTTGTTAATTGTAATTTCATTCCGTCAGTGAAATAGCAGACGAATTTTCGTATTGAAATTGGAGAAAATTTTACCGTTTTGTTAAAGTTGCAGGTAAAAAAGTTTTAACTGTGCAGTAAAACGGAAACTCGATACCGAAAACTCTGAAGATAAGAGAGGGGACCGTTCATTGTCTGAAACTCACTGAACATGCAAACAAAACACAGTTTCGTGCCGTTTCCTGCAATGTCTGGCTAAATGTTGAAACTTTTCTGTGATGCAGAATAAAAATGATCGAGCCCGATCGCAATGGGATTCGAACCCACGACCTTTAGATTCGGAGTCTAATGCGATATCCGACTTCGCTATGCGATCGTCTGTAGCTCATCAAGCTCAGTTCATCATTTTATCTCATAGCTTTCTGCAATGGAAGTAGTCCCAAAAGTTAAGAACAGTAAGACTGATTATGGACAATACAAAAATATTACAGGAGTAATTTTTTTATTTTATTTTTTTAACTGTGGCTACTGGGTTTCGAGCCCTGGTCTTCAGGCCCAAAATGTGCAATTCTTACCACCAAACTAGTCATAATGTATTAATGTTGATGCTCTGATGGTAGGCAGTTGGAAACAGGAAAGACAGAATATTGAGTTTGAGGGAGGAAATCGTCAGAAGAATCAATGCCAACTGCAGAGTCTACAAAGATTGGTAGAAGAATATAGGAATCCTAACAGAGCAGAGGAGGGTGTGAGAGTGGAAACTGGACTCTAATAGTAACTATAAATGATGGGGGGAATCAGAAGCTCAAGTGCAGAGATCATTTGGAAATCAAAATGCCCTAATAAGGTCAAGGCATTTCTTTAGCTGGTGATGAACAACGCTATCCTTTCTAAAACGTAATATTCCGATTGATGTGACTTGCCCACGATGCAATTCTGGGGAAGAGGATGTAAACCATATCTTCATTTTTTGTCCCAAGGCTAGACTTAACCTGGAAACATTGGGATTGGGTTTTTGTATGGTAGAGATACCCAATAATATCGACGACATTTGGGGTAGATGGAAAATGAGGTACATTAGGAAAGAGCTTAGAGTTGTGTGGGATATTACGATAGCAACTAGTTTGTGGAGTCTATGGCTAGATAGAAATAATGTTTGCTTCCGTAATATTAATTGTAATTTTAGAATGATGCTGCATAAAATTATGGTTCTAATAGATTCTTGGGCAGGTGTATCAGGGACTAGGAAGAGGCTTCGTATGGAGAATGCGGAGGAGTTCAGTTGTGGTGTCGGGCGGGCAGTCACCGCCTTCCTCGAAGAGTTTTGTCCGCATACTGATGGGGGTACTGTTATTTTGTGTCTGAGATAGGTCTTGTATTATCGGATAGATGCTAGTAGCCTAGTGGTTTGATGTATTTGAATATGTGTACTTGAGATGAGTTGATTTGTAATTTTGGCTATTGTTTCGTTAACCTTTTATTAATGAAACTGATTATCTCAAACAAACAAAAAAAACTACAGCCATACTTTAATAAATTGGATCTATACTACTGTTTGCGAGGAATTATCCATCAAAGTTAAGTGAGAACAAATCCAAGTTGTTGTCTCAATCGTTAATTATAATGAACACCAAAACAGTTCCAACTTATTGATAAAAAAGCAGTACGGCGATAGATACATGCAGAGGGTATGAAGCTTATATATTCTTGTCAAGTGCTAGGAGACTTTACCAGGGCCGGCTCTGAGTTCCTGGGGCCCGAGGTGAAAGGTCCAAATAATTATTTTTGGAGATCGCTAATAACAGTATAATTTTGTTATGCGCAAAATACGTGTTTATATTTACAAGAAAAATACAATTTTGGAGGCTCCTAAACTTGTAAAAAAATACAGGGGCCTGAGGCAGCTGCCTCACCGGCCTCAAGGTGGGGGCCGGCCCTCGACTTTACCACTGTACCCTATGGATAGTTCCAAAATAGATTATTGGTTTCCTATTCTATGGAGGACAGTAAATGAGATCTATAACTATCCTTCTCGCCGACGCATCCATCAAAGGTAAGCAAAAAATGAATCCAACTTGCTGGCTCAATCAATAAGTGAAATAAACACAAAAAACATCCCGACTTATCGAGAAATAATCCGTAGTTTGATGCGTGCGGGATTTGAGTCTCAAATATTTAGGTAATGCTATACCTACTACCAAATCTATTCTTTTCTCTTTACTACCTTAGGTGACTATTGAATGTTTCTATCACATACTCTACAATAACTTCCACTAATAGTGTACCACCTAAGGTAGTAAAGGAAAAGGTAGTTGATTTGGTAGTAGGTGAAGCATTAGCCCAAATATTTTATCAAGTGTTGTGAGATTTTACTACCGTACTCCATTATCAGTACGGTTAGCACGGTTATGTGCATTGCATGTGTCAAATTTTCCGAAAACACGGAAGACACATTTTCCATGCATTTTTTAATAGAAAAGAGCTCATATAAATAGAGAGCAACCGTTCCAGGGTTTGAAATATTTTTTTATATGCCACTTTTTGAAACTATTTACAGACACAAGACAGTTACCAAAGTATTTGCATTCGTGGACTCAACAACTAAACTTGTCGTTCCCAACAACGAGTTTAGCTATTTCATGCTCGTCATTGGGATGTGACTAATGTAGGTTTTTTTTGGTTTTTTTGGTTTTTTTTTTTTTTTTTTTAAGAAACTCGACGTTCCTAACGGCGAGTGCGTTTCTAACGGCGAATTTAGTTCAAAATTTTCAATGAAGACTCGCTGTTCGCAACAGCAAGGTTATTTGTATTAGACTCGCTATCGGAAACGGCGAGTTTAGTTTTTTTTAAAAAATATATGGAGTTTTTTTTTCTCGAAAATTCACTAAGGTACTGTTCTTTTTTTTGCCTCTTATAAGAGGTTACCTCTTCTAAGAGATTTACAGTAAGAGGCTCTTGTAAGAGCCTCTCTTTGAGGTGTTCTTTTTATATAAAAATAACTTCTTATAAGAACCTCTTATAAGAGATTTCTGTTCTTTTTTCACCTCTTACAAGAGCATATATTACCCCAAAGTCTATATTACCCCCAAAGTATAAAAATAGTGAGATGAAGAACAAGAAAAGAAAAGTTCAAATGCTGGATAAATTATGTCTTTCCAATTGCATCACTTTGGATACCTATCACACAAAAGTGTGAAAAGTCAAAAAAGAACCAATAGTAACAAAGAAAACGGTAATATGGTAAACTGAGCTCATACAAAATAATGAAGATAACGTCCCAGCAAACTGACACTACAACTAGGGAAAATGACTTTGGTCTGTAAGATAACGTTCCAGCAAAATAATGAAGATAACGTGCAAAACTATTCTTGTGGTGTCACCATAGACTTTCTTTAGAATAGGTATTGCTCGTTGAACCTCCAATGTGCAAGAAGTACCTACAGAAAATGAGAAATTTTAAACCTTTAAGCAGATGGAAGATAAAATACAGCCAAAAAAAAAACACTAGATGATCACATGAGGTTGGACTTACCTAAGTATGCCAATGTTATTTTTGAGATTGAAATTAGTAACAATTATAATATAGAGTTGGGGTAATATAGACCTTTTAAGTGATATAAGCCTTATAAGAATTTGAAAGAGGCTACTAGAAGCCATTTAGGCTTATAAGCGATTTTGGAAAAAATCACTTATAAGAGGTAAAAAAAGAACGCTAAAAAAACTCTTGTAAGAGGTGGACCACCTCTTATAAGAGGTAAATCGCTTATAAGAGGTGAAAAAGAACACTACCTAAGTCCATTAGAGTGTTTTCACTCTCTGTGAAATTTCTTATATCCTCGTCATTCTCAACAACGAGTTTAGTATAAAGAACCTTGCCATTGAGAAACGGCGAGTCTTGTTTGATAATTTTGAACTAAACTCGTCGTTCCCAACCACGAGCATAATACAAAGAACCATGTTGTTGGGAACAACGAGTCTTTTTTGAAAATTTTGAACTAAACTCGGCCGGTGGGAACAACGGGTTTCTCAAAAGATTAGCACTAAACTCGTCGTGTCCCAACGGCTCGTGGACTTAACAATTAAACTCACTGTGAGTTCACAACAGCGACTTTAGTTGTTGAGTCACCGAGCGTAAATACATTTACAACTGTCTTCTTTCTGTAAATAGTTTCGAAAAGTGACATATAAAAAAATTCTCAGGGTTTCTTCTCCTTCTCCCAAAAACCCAACCAGATTAGCACCAAGCTCTTAACGGGTTATTGGATCCCAAGCCCGCTTTCACCAAAACCCTAACCACCGGGGATTTTGGCCATGTCTACCGGAATCTGCGGCAAACGGGCCGGGTTCGACGACATCTTTGGATCCCCAACCCGCGATCCGTCAGCTAAGCGTGCTCGCTGCTGCTCCCCTTTCGAAACCGATATCGGGTTCGCGCCCGGATCCGACGACAAGCTCGCCGTTCTCTTCCGGATGTTCCCGTCAGTTGATCGGAAGGTATAAAGGTTGAAACTTTGGTATAAAGATCGAAACTTTATTGTCAAAATGGGGGAGATTGTTGATTAGTTTATACTACTATTTGAGCTTGCGGGAGTGTGGATTAGTGTGTTGGAAGCTTGGATTGAGCTAAGGGGTTTGCTTTGTTTGATGGGGTTGGGATTGTAATGTAGTTTGGATTTTGTCCAGGTGTGGAGGGAGTAGGTTGATTGGATTCGATGAGGAGTTTATTCGTCTCGTTTGTAGTTGTGATTAGAATTGCAAGTAATTGCAAGTGAATGGTTGCCACTATGGCTAAACAAAAATTTATGATTTGTGATCCTCCATGAATGTTGGAATAGGGCCATTGGCATGATTGTAGTTGGAAAATTAACCGGTTGCAGCATGACTAAATGCCGACACAAGTTGGCTATTCATGTGCAAGGGATTGGTGTGATTGTCATTGCAGCTGGTTTGGGGACATATCCATTCACAGCAATTGGAGGTACGAAAAATAGTTTTGATTTGGTTGCAGCTGGAATTAGTAATGCAACCAGACCGAATAAGAAACAAAATTTGCTTCTATAATGTTAGGATTTTTTGGAGTGTTTATGAATGGTAGGATTTATATGCATGTAACGATGCCCTTAAAATTTTGGATTGTAGTGTATAACTACACTACATCTATGAACACATTGAGCATAATATGACCTAAGGTGTAGTAAGGCTGAAAAGTGGGTGGGGTTAAGCTTGAGAAAACCCACATATGCCTTTCCAAACCAGCCCAATTAATTGATGACGTTTGTGCGGGTCATCTGAAACCCAATTAGTTAACAGATTATTTGGGCAATATGGAGTCTAAGTATACTAACCTACCATTAATTTGAAATGAGTAACTAGGTAAGCTTTTAATTATGATGCAGCCTCTTGGTAGCCCCTTTTTGGCAATTGAACGCATGACAATTTTTAAAATATAAAAGAATCTCCAATATAGTTGTTGAGACCAATGTGGACTATTGGAGCATGATTTTAAATTTGCACCTTGTTTCTGGAATTTGTTATTCTATGCGCTGCCACTCTGATACCACTTGTAACATCTCGGCTTACCTTGAACACGGACCCATTAATAACTTCAATTCCAATAAATGTACAAAGTTTCGAATCACCAGACAAACCTTTATAACATATTAGACTGGTTTTGGTCTAACCTCTAGGTAACCTTTCAGTTTAACTTGACATGTTTACTTTTTTGGCTCTAATAATAGTTGTTGAGAGACTGGACAGTATTTTAAGAGTTATAGAATTGCTGGTGAGATCAAATTTCCTTTAAACTTGTGGATCACAACAATTGAAGCACACTTTGCTTTTCTCTAGCAACAGTTGCCCAACATCGAAGGCAGTTTCGTCCTTGGTGAAACAGATGAACAAGTAGATTAAGTTAGTTATGAAGGTATCCTGTTCTTCACTGTCCGTTATTTATTCTTATATAGTTGTTGCATTCCTTTTTCGATAGACTTGAATACTGATAAGTACAATGATAATCTCAGATGATGCATTATACTAACAGTATAACATTCTATAAATTAATAGGTTACTATTCTGATTAGCATTGTAAATTTTGGCCGAAACTCCTGAAATTTCAGCCAAAATTTTGGTTTTAGACCTTGGGGACACTGAAACAGCACAAAATATCAGTTATATAATTGTAAGGCAAAATTCCCAAAATTTCCGTTTCAAAGTTGCAGCCGATATTATCTATTATCAGGTTTGTCTTAGAATTAGCTGGATGGGGTGGTTTTGACAGTAGAAACTTCCAAAACCCAACCCAATCTGACCGTTGTCTAGTAATTGCTTGTTTGAGTTGTGATTATATTGATATACTAAGTATTTTAATATTTGCACTGATCGCGTTTTTTTGTGTGTCATGTTGTAATGGTTACATATTTGGGTCGTAATCAATATTGCCTGAGTTACATATATGATAACGGGAATATATAGTGTGTGTATAGGTTATGTACATCGTATTTAGGAGATGTATTTTAAACCGACATGACCCCCCGATATTTATTAAATATCCGGAATTTTCCCCGAATTCCAAAATGAAAATTATTACACGACATCAAAATCTGACATTTAGAACCTTGCTAATTAGAAAACACAATGGGATATTGACATCAATATGAACTAGTTAGACCTTATGCATGGTTCGATGAGCTTCTACTAGTTTTATAACCATGGGTGAAGTCATTGTACAATGTGTTTGGCTAAGTGACAACTAGCAGGCCAATAGAAGATAGGCACGAATATTTAGATACATTTAAGAGTTAATCAAGCATTGATGATGCATCTGAATCTTTTGGATGATTTCCTGATGTCGTATTTCTAGTTCTTCCATAGAGTTATCAGGAATTCCCCCCGAATTTTGTTCAGACAGGAAGTGGATTGAACTCAAGCTAGTGCTTCCAATAAATTAGTTAATGGCTTGGATACGATCCAACTAAATAGTTTTGTAGCCTAGATATGATCCATTGAAGATCCATTCAAAGTTGCCAGGAATAAGAATCATGGAATGAAGACGATTTACCAGAATATGTTATCACTTCGAACTGTGGTACTGTATGGGTAGGGTTTTTTAAAAAAAAATAATAATTTCTGTAATTGCTTAAACATAACAATTTTCTTTTATCTTAAATGTGGAATACTTCTTACGCCCTTGCAAATGAGTTTTCCGTGGTACTATGGATGAGCAAACTTTGCTTATATCGTGTTGTATTCTACTGCACTAATTTCACTATTAATGTCAAAATCTGATTAAATGCAACTCTAGTTAGAAAAAAACTTACATGATTGCTACCAAAAGCTTGTCAACAATTTGGACTGCCAATTTCATCGTCTTGTGTTGATAAGACTACAATATGGAACACTTGTCCCACAATGCAGATCGCAAAGATTTGTCGGTTTGTGGTAAAATCTATCTGACCAAACTTTCACCTGCTCCTAGCCTAGATCACATTAAAAACATATCATTAAATAGAGTATATAGTTCCACAATGTGGATTGCAAAGGATTTGGTTCATATTGATTGCAGATGCTAGCAGGATAGTACACAGGTATTAATGAATAGGACTGTAGAGTTCGCGAGAAAAATTATAATGTTAATCTTAAAGATCATATTAGATAGAATTGTTTTTTTTTAAAGATGTTTAGATCATGTAAAAATAAATATTTTAGATGTGTTTACCTATATGGTATGTTCAGAACAGTATTTCAGCTACCAAACACATAGCATACTCTATCCATATCTTAAAAAACAGATGGATACAGAAATCTATTTTTATTGCAAAAAAGAGTTACAGAATGAGTTATATTTGTTTGCAGCACTAGTGCCAAACCCTTGTCATTATTTTCTTTCTTTTACTTTTGACAGTCCTGATTAAAGTAATCCTTTTAGGTTATTGAATCAATTTTAGATTCTCATGACTACAAGCTTGACGATGCCATAAAGAATCTCCATGCGCTTTGCATGAGTAACATTTGTGCCACAAATGAAGCTATAAGCACTAGTGCTGCAGTCCTTGCAAACGAAGATGCTCATAAAGGTTAGATTTGGTTTAGTAAAGCTAATCTTCTCCTTAAGTACAATGCATTAACCTTTATTTTTGGCAGGAGGTACAGTTCAGGATAATGGTGCCTCGTTGGTAGATATTTTTGTACAGGAAATGAGGAATGCATCGAACTGCGACGACGTGAGAGGCCGAACTACAAAGCTATTGGAAGCTTTTGAAAGGAGTATTCTTGCCAACTCCATCTCATCAAAAGAGGTATACATTCCATTATGTTATTTATAAAAGCATATATATTTTCTAGTTATTAATTGCATGATTCCTTCTGCACCTCTGGATAAAGCAGCAAGAGATTGCATTGCTTAAAGAGCAGCTTCAGTGTATTTCAAAAGACAACCTTATCCTCAAAAAGGGTATCCAGATCCAGCATGAGCGCACTCTTGAGCAAGAGGAGAAGATGAAGGAAATACCCCAGTTGATGCATTTTGTTAGCGAATGTCAGGAGCAAATTTGCAAATTGGAGGTAATTACAGGCAGCAAATACCAACTATGAAACATGGAAGCTTCTAAAACACTAATGATACATGGGGATCTCAGATTCCCTTCCCTTGCAGATTACCTATTTGGTTAATCACGTGTAGTTTTTGAAGGAATGCTGCATGCCCATGGGAATCAAATTCCCTTGAATGTGGCAATTTTCATTTCCATTGTTGAGTGTGCTAATTATGGATTCCCATGGGAATAAAAGAGTGCAAATTTCTACTCACCACACACCGTCACCCATTCACCACCACTGCAAACACCGTCATCTGTTCACCACCACCTAACAGTGCTATCACCCATTCTTCCCTCCTCTTGATGTCTCACTTGACCCAATCCCTCCTGTAGGATATGTTCGAAAAAGTAACACCATTCATGGGAATGCAATATACCAAACTTAGAAATGCGACATTCATGGGAATGCAGTCTATTGTACCAAACACAATAATTCATGATTTTCCCGTTACATAGGAATCCAAATTCCACTTACCAAATGCCTCCTTATTGAAATAGGAAGCATTGTGTAGATACATGTTTCCAACATAAATTTCTAAGACATTGGGACTTCCAATTAGAGGTTCATGTGCTTCATAGAGTAGCTAAAATCACTGCAAAGCCCCCCTTAATAGGTGCATCCAACATTCACATGAAGCTCGAGTTTTTGTTTATTGTCTTCTAACTTCTAACAAGGAACCCTGATAGTGAATGTGGGGAAAAAGTCCTATGTGCATGCTCTGTAAGATGTGGCTAGGGGCAGCTTCTAGTCTTGGGATGAAATGGACTATATTTCCACATTGTTCTCCTTGTGTCATTTCCCTTTATATTAATTGCACGTAGTATGCAGGGTTATAAGACTTTGAGATGTGTATCACACTGCCACTTCAATTCAATGGTTAGGGAACCTATAGGCAGATCCTACAGTGCACACACCTCACACAGGTCTGAGTCAGACATCAAGTTTCTTCGATTTGAATTATTAATGCTTGATTAATTTGCATAGCCTACATGTTTAACTTTTACTATTTTCTATAATTTCGAAAATAATTCACCACTGTTTAGTTATGGGAGTATGGTTAGGGCTGTTTGGTAATGTTCCCTCATTTTTGTGTAGATGTTTGCTACACTTGATCAATATAGGTTGGTCTTCAACTCTTCATACACATGAATTTGGATTGTACTAGTGATAGTACCCATAATATTATATTGAAAATATATAAAAATAAAACCAATTTCTCAATTCAATAGTTGCCCAAGATGTGAATATGGTAACTAAACAATGATATATATAACTAAAGCAGGTCCCATTTTTCCTATTCCTAAGCCTAAAAATAATAATCACGTAGGATCTAGGATCCGCTTTTGGCGGGAAGGGATATTATGTAATGTTATCGATATCTATTTGGTGATCAGGTGGATAACTTGCTTTAATTTTCCCTTTTACTTGTGCAGATGGACAACTACACATTAAGGATCCATCTCCAAAGAGCACATGAGTCCAACTCAATTCCAAACAATTTCAACCGAGACATCTTCTAAAGGCCTGCTCGTGTTCATGTTTTCCATATACATATGCTTATGCGTGTGTCATGAGCTCGGAAAAAAAACTCTGCTCTGTTTATATTATCTTTTGGCCCATAAGCAATGGAAGCAAGTCCTAAATTGATGATGCATCCAGTTAATGATGACGAGAAAGTCTGCGTGGTTGGCTATGTATTTCAGCTTCAGTTCTACTTTAGGATACCTGAAATAATAATCATATTTATTTGAGTTACCGCCTTTTTTGTATTGTATATGAGGGGTACGTAAGTTTTATGAACAAAAAAAATGGGGTATGTGTTACCATGTTTTCGCACCCTTGGAGCAGACCGGGATTATATATGCTTGTTCTTAAAGATGAAAGCTTCAGACTGGTGATTTATGTTGTGAGTTGAGATTTGCTGCTGATCTGCTGTTATTTCTGTTGTTTATTGTCATTGAAATGCTACACATGGACCTTCTGGGTTGACAACACTGCAGGTCATGAGATGCTCTCCATCAATTCATTATTATGGATGATTTCTGGCTACAACCAGATTGATGTGTTCGCAGAAGAAGATCCAGAGAAGTTGTCGTTCGTTCACAACATCTTTAAGGGACATACTGCTACGTAGTAATGATTTTCGGTGTACAGGTGAACAACTCGTAAGGGTTTAGAAGGATTTTATTCTTTAGCTAACAAAGGCAATGCTGCACTCCACCAAGTCTAACATCTTAGTCAATGGAGTTGGGGGGAAGACTATACGTTCCAAGAGGGGACTTAAGCAAGAAGACCCTCTCTCTCCGATGCTTTTTATCCTTGCTGTGGATGTCCTTGCGCAAATGCTGCGCGTAGGCAGGAACAATGACACCTTCTCCAGATTAGACCTTAGAGGGTTCCTTGCAGACCTCTCTATATTACAATTTGCAGATGATACTTTGCTATTCTGCAAAGGAAATGAACAGGAAGTGTTGCATCTGAAGATTCTTTTGCATCTGTTTGCAAATGTCTCGGGACTTCATATCAACTTGTCTAAAACAACCATCACCTATTTTGGGCGCTCTCAAGCTAAGCTCCACGCCTTCTCTCACATCCTTGACTGTAAACTAGACACTCTGCCAACCAAATACTTAGGAATGCCTCTTGCGAAAGGCAGACTTAAGAAGAGGGACTGGCAGCCCTTATTGCTCAAAATTGAGCGCAGACTCTCAACATGGAAGGGCAAAATGCTTTCACGTGGAGGACGACTCATCTTGATTAACTCAGTACTCAGCGCACTTCCAACTTACTTTGCATCCTTTTTTATGTTGCCGCGATGGGTAATTAATCGCATAGACCAAATGAGAAGTTGATTCTTCTGGGTTGGTGGCGAAGGCAAGTATCGGGGACCTCTTGTACTAGTTGGAAGCGTATCTGTCAACCGAAACAGCAAGGAGGACTTGGGGTGCTTGACCTTCAGGTCTTCAACCATGCACTCTTGATGAAGTGGTGGTGGAAGATATACACTGATAACTCCCTTTGCACGCAAACTTTAAAATCATTATACTTTCAAAGTGACAGCAACAGCTTTATATGTTCGGCCAACTCTTCTGATTTTTGGAAAAACTTATGCAAGCTCAAAGAGCAATTTGATCAAGAGGTCTCATGGGAACTTGGGGACGGGGCTCTCCTCAAATTCTGGACATCGAAGTGGATCAACAAAAGCTGCATTGCTTCTCTATACCCTATCCTTTATGATGTTGCTTGGAACAAGGCAGCCTCCCTAAGATCACAAGGATGCTTTCATCAGGGGCAATGGACTTGGCGACCAAGTCTTCATATATCTTCCAACAGTATTATCCTAGCTGAAAAGCGTCAGTTGCTTCAAAACATCTCTTCACTTCAGCCATCTACTCTTCAACCCGACAGAGCCATATGGAACCACGACTTCTCTGGGTGCTTCTCAGTCAAGTCAGCCTACCGCTTCTACATCACCTCTGGCTTACTTTCTCCCTTCTATCGAGCATGCTGGAGTAACTGTGCGCCCCTCAAATGCAAGATATTTATCTGGATGTTGAGTGGGGAGAAGCTCAACTCCAGAGACAGACTTCATTCCAAAGGTTGGAATGGAGATACAGCCTGTAGCGACTGTGATTTTCACACCGAGACCACCTACCATATCTTCTTTGAGTGCCCAAAGGCTACTCAGACATGGCTTCACTTTTCCAGAGCCTTTGACATACACACACTGCCGGCATCTATTGCGGAATGTTTTTCCACTTGGTGTTTTGACAACACGAAGCACAAATTCTCTCATGCATGGCACCTCATTACTATTGCTTTATGTTGGTCAATCTGGAATGCTAGAAATGATAGAATTTTTTCCAACAAGCAAACATCGGTGATTAAGTTGATTGCTAATACTAAATTCTGGTTTTCTCAATGGTTAGATTCGAGTGATGCTTCAAAGAAGAAGACCAGAATCATGGAGGAGTTGGGACGAACAGGAGACAGTGATCTTATGCGGCCTGCTCAAGGGAGGACATCCGGCGGAAATGCAACTTAAGTGTTTCGGTTGCACCTGCTTTTAGTTTTTGTGTTTTGTATGTATTTTGGGACTGGTCTGTATTTTGGGACTTAGACTTGTACTCTTTTAGCACTATCTCCTAATCTGTTTTACTGCAAGGGGTTGAATGTCTCGGATGATTGTAAGAGAGGGGAAGGGGGATGAGATCATGGTGATGGCCCTAGTTGAGGTGTACGACAGACGTCCGCTGTCCTCTCTACGGTCCACTGTCATGCCATCTCGAACTCAACTCCTCTCATTTCCTGAGCATCTCCCTACAACAGTTTTTTGTACTAGATACTTTGACTTATATATATATATATAGTTTCTTGAGGTAGGCTTGCCCTACCTTTTCCAGTCAAAAAAAAAATGGTATGGATAGAATTAAACTGGTAAAAAAAATTTAGCAATGAACCGTAAAAAATACAAATAAACATACCTGCACCCTTGCACTTGTTTAGATTATTGGTATTGTAGATAGCTTCACACCTGCACTTGTGTTACCATTGTATTTAGACATGCTTATAGTGGTTATGGGATTAGAGTAAGCTTTATAAAATCTATATAAACCTATATGATAATGTACTTGCATAACTATTTCAAGCATCTAAAACTGATGCTGAAGTTAAAAAAAACTCTATGCAGTGTTTCTAACAAACTATGTGCATTCCAAGTAAGTTCAAGCTAATGATCAGGAAGGCGATAATTGAGCTTAAAGGTAGATATACTGCTTTCTCATATAATATGTTTGCTACTTCAATTTATTTGCTGGACCTTCAAAACTATTTTATATAATAAAATAAGGTGCACCGTTCCGAAGACGTGCCGTAGGTACGTGTCAATGGGCAAACCTAGTACAGATACAAATTTAGAATGAGTGTCACTTTTTGTCCTGATAAGCAAATACTACTTTTGTTAAGGATTAAATTCTAAATTTCCATAAAATTGTAAACCATTCAAACAATAATTGAGTAATAATTGAATTTTAAAAATCAACAAAATATATCGTAGAAAGAAAAGTAAATTAAAATAATCCGACAATTACAGCCCTTGGATGGAAAGATTTGCTGTACTGACTCACTTTTTGAAAATATTTGGGGGTCTGACTCACTTTCGAAAACAATTAGCCATCTGATTCAGTTTTGGACACGTTAGCATAAGCCGTTATTGAAAATAACGGTATATAAAACATAACGGCATCATTTTACATTTTTTTTGCATGCCAATATTTGGAGTAACGGTATCAGTATATTTCTCATACGAGCGTGGATCTTTTGACCTGAAAAAAATTCTAAGTATTGAAACAACTTATAAATAATGCCGTTATCCCCAAGAATGACATTCGAATTAAACGACATCAGTGGCAATGGTTCATTTTATTATAACTGATGCCTGATGTCGTTATCCCCAAGAATGGCATTCGGGATAACAGCATTATTTATAAGTTATTTCAATGCTTAGAATTTTTTCCAAGTCAGAAGATTCACAGTATGAGAAATATACTGATGTCGTTACTCCAAATAACGGCATGCAAAAAAAAAAGTAAAATGATGCTGTTGTTGTTGAAAATAACGACATAACGGCATATAAATAACATATGCCGTTATTTTCAATAACGGTTTATGCTGACGTATACAAAACTGGGTCAGATCGCTAATTATTTTCGAAAGTGGGTCATAGACTCCCAAATATTCTCAAAAAGTGGGTCAGTACGACAAAAAAATCCCTTGGATGAAGGTGGCGCGCATCTCAAAGCGTCCCCCACTTCCGTCTATAAACTTCTCACTCTCTCTCTCTCTCCTCTCTCTCTATCTCTCTCCTCATCTACTCACCCACCCTCGGTGTAAGCGGCGGCTTGCGGCGGCGGCAACGCCTGATCGGTTGAGGCCTTCGATTTTTGACCGGAATCTCACCTCGTACTCGGTGAGTTATATTTGATCCTTTTGCTTTAAATTTCGAGCTGCTGTTTTGTAACCACGTAATATGAATTTAGATAAATTCGATAATAATAAAAAAAAGTTTGGGCATGAATTTGGATGTGTATATGGTTTTTTAGATATTGAAATGTGAGTATGTAATTGAATTGGAATGTCTGTATTTATTTGTAGTGAATCTCTCAATTTCTACCCAAAACAATCTATAGGGTTATTTGGGTGAAGATAGGAATTTAACAACACATTCTCCTATTAAGGTAAACTTTGATGCCCCATTTGGGGAAAAAAAGTTTCGATGCCTATAGGTATCTTGTAAGTGAAGGTAGAGGTATTCAACCTATAGGTAGCTTTGTCTCTATCTACAAAGTTTAGATACTTATAGTAAAGCCCTGTTTGGATACGGAGGTTAGTGGATAAGTGGAGGTTAGTAGATGTGATTTGTTTACCTGTAGGTATCTAAAATCAATTTGGATTATATTTTGGAGGTATGCGACCTCCATATTTTTAAACTCAAAGTTAAGATAACAAGGAGATTACGGTACTTATAGTAAAGCCCTGTTTGGATACAGAGGTTAGTAGATGTGACCGGTGTACCTGTAGGTATCTAAACTTTGATCCATTTGGATTATATTTTGGAGGTATGCTACCTCCATATTTTTTAACTCAAAGTTAAGATAATATGGAGATTATGGTAAGTATCTAAACTCCAATCCAACCAAATTTATTTTTAAAGTCAAAATTGAGGTATCGGTATGCAAACTATAGGCTGCAAACCTCTTACTTCACTTAAAAATTACTTATACGTATTCTACCTTTGTATCCTAGGGCCTATGTTTTTAAAAAGAGCGTTTTTCTTTGGAGGTTAGATAAGTTTTATTGGAGGTGGGATAACTATAGGTATCTTAACTTTTTGGGCAGTTATCTTACATCAAAAGATGTTTCCAAGCGGACCCAAAGGTAGGATAACAGTGAGTGTATTAGATACCTCCACGTACCTCCGGTTATCTTACATAACCTCTGTTTCAAACGGGGCCCAAGATAAATGTATGTATCTAAATTCCTTTCTAAAGCAAAAAATGGAGGCATTCATCTACCTCCACTTAAAAGTTGCTTATAGTTATCCCACCTTTGTATCCGAGCATCTGTAGTCGTTATTGCCAAATTTGCAAAATTTGGCTTATAGCAAATAGCAAAAATAGCTTTCGTCGTAGTCGTTGTTAGCCAAAATTTCGCCGGACGGTAAATTATCTTCCGTTCGACGTCATAAAAAAAAATTAATTAACAATGATAGTGACATTTTAAAAAAAATTCAGAAAATCCAAAAAAAAAAAAAACCCACGAGCCTAGGACGGTGTATAATGCATCGGTTGTGGATTTTTTTTAATTTTTTTTTATGGGACGGTAGATTATCTACCATCCCTAAAAAAAATCTTAAAATGTTCGGACGTTGTATAATGTCCTGTCCTGTAAAAAAATTGTAGAAAATGTTGCGCGACGGTGTATAATTTACCATCCGTTCATTTTTATTAAAAAAAAACATTCAGACGGTAAATTATACTTCGTCTGATCTTCAGACGAAATATAATGTATCGTCAGGATATTTTTTCCATTCAGCCAATTCGTCTGCCAAATATAGCTCGCTATTGTTCCCCAAAAGCCAAATTTTGGCTAAATAGCCAACGACTGCAACACCCCTTCGAGCCAAATTTTGCATATTTTGGCTAAATAGCCAACGACTACAGATGCTCTTAATAGTCAAGAAGTTGAAAATCAAAGACACCCATGAATCTGCTTTATATTGACTGTGAAGGAGCCGTGCTAGGCTGTTGTCATCACATTCCTACATGAGTAAAGAAAGCTACTCAATTCTAGTCATTGTCAATTCTGAATGTATCTTTTCCTTTTACATGTGATATGTAGATTAATATTTTCACGAACTGAGTACTGTTTCTTGTGCCTGAAATTTAACTATTTATTGAACATATCAATGTAGGTGCATTTCACTTGTATTTTTTACAAGTCAGAATTTCAACATTGCACACATCCTAAAAGACAGATTTTATAAAATGGAAGCTCAATACTTTATAGGACATCTAGAAGATTACTTTTGAGTTTTGACTGCAGAACACCATAATTAGTAAGTAAAGAATTTGGAAAACCATTAGAAAATAATTTGGTTTTGGTATCGTTGGTTGACAAACTAACAAAATTTTAATGGTGAAAATGCACTTTTTACAATGTCAAAAGTGAAAAAAGTTGCGAAGGAATTAAAGTCCCTGATAACAAAAGCTTACTACTTAACTCAAGATTGCAAGACAGGGAAGATTATGATTTGCCAAAGTGCCAGACAATATTTATCCTCTTCTTTCAATTAACTTGGCTAGTTGGCTTCTAATTGCAAAACACTTATAACATGTAGGAATCAGTGACTTCCTCTCTTTTCATTGCTATACCAGCATAAAGTTGTAACAGGTTATTTAGGCTTTATATAATATCAATAAAGAACTGTAACATCTGAAATTTGCTCTGCAGATTGGAATGGGAACCGTGAAAGAGGACAAGTTTCGGTTTTGCATTGACAGGGGAGGCACATTTACTGACATTTATGCAGAGGTTCCTGGCCAATCCGACTGCCACGTGATGAAACTTCTATCCGTTGATCCATCAAACTATGATGATGCTCCAATTGAAGGGATCAGGAGAATCTTGGAAGAGTTCACTGGTGAGAAGATCCGAAGATCTTCCAAAATTCCAACTGATAAGATAGAATGGATCAGGATGGGGACCACGGTCGCCACCAACGCTCTTCTTGAAAGGAAAGGCGAGAGGATTGCTCTTTGTGTTACTAACGGGTTCAGGGACTTGCTTCAAATCGGTAATCAAGCCCGTCCAAATATTTTTGACCTTAAAGTCTTGAAACCCTCAAATCTCTATGAGGAAGTCATCGAAGTTGATGAGAGGATTGAGCTTGTTCTTGACAAAGAAAAGGAATCATCATCATCTTCATTTGTTGAAGGGATATCTGGGGAACCTATCAGGGTTTCTAAACCACTGGACAAAGAAACATTGAGGCCTAAGTTGAAAGCTTTGCTTGATAAAGGAATAAGTTGCTTGGCAGTTGTATTGATGCATTCTTACACTTATCCTCATCATGAGATCTTAATCGAGGAACTGGCTTTGAGCTTGGGTTTCAGGCATGTGTCTCTTTCGTCTGCATTGACTCCCATGGTTCGTGCAGTACCACGTGGTCTGACAGCTAGCGTGGACGCTTACTTGACACCTGTCATCAAGGAATATTTATCGGGTTTCATGTCTAAATTTGAAGGAGGGGCGGAAAAGGTGAATGTACTATTCATGCAATCTGATGGGGGTCTAGCACCTGAAAAAAGTTTTTCTGGTCATAAAGCTGTCCTATCCGGTCCAGCGGGAGGGGTTGTCGGCTATTCGCAAACCCTATTTGGGCTTGAAACATCCAAGCCACTTATTGGGTTTGATATGGGTGGAACTTCAACGGATGTGAGCCGTTACAATGGAAGCTATGAGCAAGTCCTGGAGACACAGATTGCAGGGGCTATAATTCAAGCACCTCAGCTCGACATCAACACTGTAGCTGCTGGGGGTGGATCCAAGCTCAAATTTCAGTTCGGGTCTTTCAGGGTAGGACCTGAATCTGTTGGAGCGCATCCAGGTCCAGTTTGTTATAGGAAAGGTGGGGATTTAGCAGTCACAGATGCCAATTTGATTCTAGGGACCGTCATTCCTGATTATTTCCCTTTCATCTTTGGTCCAACTGAGGATCAGCCTTTAGACGTAGAAGCTACCAGAAAAGCATTTGAAAAACTGTCAGTTGAAATCAATTCATATAGGAAAAGTCAAGACTCATCTGTAAAAGACATGACTGTTGAAGAGATTGCTCTAGGGTTTGTGAAAGTGGCTAATGAAACTATGTGCCGCCCTATAAGGCAGTTGACAGAGATGAAAGGGCATGAAACGCGAAGCCATGCACTCGGGTGCTTTGGGGGTGCAGGGCCCCAACACGCTTGTTCTATTGCCAGGTCATTGGGCATGTCGGAAGTCCTTGTTCATCGCTTTTGTGGAATCTTAAGTGCTTATGGGATGGGACTAGCTGATGTAGTTGAAGAAGCACAGGAACCATATTCGTCTGTTTATGATAAAAAATCTATTCTTGAGGCCTCACGGAGAGAGACTCTTCTTATAAACCAGGTCAAAGAAAAGCTAAGAGATCAGGGTTTTAAAGATGAAAGCATTAAAACAGAGTCGTATCTGAACTTGAGATATGAAGGAACTGATACAGCTATCATGGTGAAGAGGGAAACTGATGAGGAAGGTAATGACTATGCTTTTGGATTTGAGAAGTTATTCCAGCAAGAATATGGTTTCAAGCTACAAAACCGGAAAATCCTCATCTGTGATGTGAGAGTGCGAGGTATAGGGGTCAACAACATCTTGAAGCCTCGCGAACTTGAACCAATCTCAGGAAACCCGGAACCCGAAAACAAGTACAGGATATATTTCAGTGATGGGTGGCAAGATACTCCGTTGTTCAAGCTGGAGAAGTTAGGGTTTGGCCACATCTTGCAAGGACCGGCAATTATAATGAATGGTAATAGCACTGTTATTATTGAACCAGATTGTAATGCAGTTATTACAAAGTACGGTAACATAAAGATCGAGATTAATTCAGCTCAGACTACTGTGAAAGTATCTGATAAGGTTGCAGATGTCGTTCAGCTTTCTATCTTCAATAATAGATTTATGGGCATCGCCGAGCAAATGGGTCGGACTCTTCAAAGAACATCCATTTCAACTAACATAAAAGAGCGCCTAGATTTCTCATGTGCTCTCTTTGGTCCAGATGGTGGATTAGTCGCTAATGCCCCACATGTCCCTGTTCATCTTGGGGCCATGTCCAGCACGGTTTGTTGGCAACTCGAGTATTGGGGTAAAAATCTTAGTGAAGGAGATGTTTTGGTGACGAATCATCCATCTGCAGGTGGAAGCCATCTTCCCGATATAACGGTTATCACTCCTGTTTTTGATGGTGGGAAGCTGGTATTCTTCGTGGCAAGCCGAGGGCACCACGCTGAGATTGGTGGAATAACACCAGGGAGCATGCCGCCATTCTCAAAGGCCATTTGGGAAGAAGGTGCAGCAATCAAAGCGTTTAAGCTTGTAGAGAAAGGTGTCTTTCAAGAGGAAGGGATCGTCAGTTTGCTCCGAAATCCGGGTTCCGAGGTCCCTGGGACTCGCAAGATTCAAGATAATTTATCTGATCTACGAGCACAAGTTGCTGCAAACCAGAGAGGAATATCTTTGATCAAAGAACTCATAGAACAGTATGGCCTTGAAACCGTCATATCGTACATGAACTATGTGCAAGCCAATGCCGAAGAAGCTGTGAGGGAAATGCTCAAGTCGGTCGCTTCTAAAGTCGAATCCGATAACGGCTCCACTGTCATCGAAGAAGAGGACTACATGGATGATGGCTCAGTTATCCATCTGAAACTCTCAATCGATGCAGTAAAAGGCGAGGCTAGTTTTGATTTTGAGGGGACAAGCGCTGAGGTTTATGGAAATTGGAACGCACCCGAAGCGGTAACAGCTGCAGCTGTGATATATTGTCTCCGTTGCTTGGTCGATGTCGATATCCCCTTGAACCAAGGTTGCCTTGCTCCTGTAAAAATACACATACCGAAGGGCTCTTTTCTTTCTCCAAGTGATAAGGCTGCTGTCGTCGGGGGCAATGTGCTCACATCCCAAAGAGTCACGGATGTGGTCTTCACGGCCTTCCGAGCATGTGCATGCTCTCAGGGGTGTATGAATAACCTTACGTTCGGAGATGACACGTTCGGTTACTATGAGACCATCGGGGGCGGGAGCGGAGCAGGGCCTACCTGGGTTGGGACGAGCGGAGTCCAGTGCCACATGACCAACACGAGGATGACTGATCCAGAGATCTTCGAGCAACGGTATCCTGTCATATTGCGTAAATTTGGGCTACGGGAGAACAGTGGAGGTGGTGGATATCACAGGGGCGGTGATGGGCTAGTGAGGGAGATAGAGTTCCGGAAGCCCGTTGTGGTGAGTATACTTTCGGAAAGGCGGGTGCATTCTCCGAGAGGGATGAACGGGGGAGGAGATGGAGCCCGTGGGGCCAATTACCTTATTCGGGCAGGCAACCGACGAGTTTATCTCGGTGGGAAGAACACGGTCGAAGTGGGCGAGGGCGAGGTGCTTGAGATCTTGACTCCAGGTGGTGGTGGCTGGGGAGCTGTTGCTCCCTGAATCTGGAACAAGGAAGCTGTTTCTTAGTAAATAGCAGTCATTTTCCATTAGACTTGGCCTCTGTTTGCAGTAATAATTAATGGCCTTCTGGTTTGTGAGGAATTTATGTGGAAACACTGAAACATACCAAACAGTTTGAGATGTTCTTGTACTTAATACTCTCTCAGTTAATAAATCCATATCACCAGGGCTGTAGTTTTCTTCCCTGTGGTGAATTTTTTTACCTTGTACAGAGCTGAAGAACACACTGTTATTGTCTCACACACACACATACACACATTTCAACTCTATTTATGTGACACACACCCACACATACGCACACACTGTTATTCTTCATTCTATTTTCATGTTCGAAAAGATACTTTTCTTATCTTTGAATTTTTTCCTAAAATGACCACTTTTTGAGAGTTTTCCCAAACTGACGATCTCGTTGTCTCAAAAAGCGAGTTTGGTAAAAATCTCATCGCTTTTTGAGACAGCGAGTGCGAGACTTGGGTTTTTTTTATTTCTCTCTGGCCAAGCGAGACTCGATGTCTCAAAAAACGAGTGGGTTTTTCCTAAACTCGCTTTTGAGACAGCGAGTGTCGTTTGGGGGTTTTTAATATCCCAGACTCAATTTTTTCCCTCTCATTATCTCAATTTTTACTCTTTCTTATCTCCATTCATAATCTCTCCTTAACTCCGAAACCCAAAACCGTAGCCTCCCAAAATTGACCTCCCACCCGCAAAATCTCCTATAAATCTAAATATATCCGCTTAATCTTTTCCAACCCTCTCACCTTTTACTCTCAAAATACTAAACCCATCTTCCGAAAGATCCATATTTTGAAATTTCGATAAACTTCAAGAGGATAGCAACTTCAACGCTTTACCCATACCGAAATATCCATATTTTTTTCCTTAAACTTCCTTTCTCAAAAAGCGAGTCTGGTATAATCCTCCTCGCTTTCTGAGAAAGTGAGTTTAGAGTTGAGAGATTTCCAGAGCATAACTGGTCTCAGAAAGCGACTTTAGGCAAAATCGAATCGCTTTCTGAGAAAGCAACTGTGGAGTTAAGAAATTTTCAGAGACCAGCTGGTCTCTGAAAATCTCTCAACTCTACGGTCGCTTTCTCAGAAAGTGATGAGGTTTCACCTACAATCAGCTAGAGGAGATCGGCCAAATGGGTTAGGGTTTCGGGGTTAGAAGAGGAAACGGGAGATTGTAACACCCCGAATTCCAAAATACAACTGAATTCGAAGTTCCACAGGATCTTTACACTTCTTTCGTACAATTTTACAAGGAAATAAAAATATTTCTTACATCAAAGTTACATTACACCTTTACATTATCACAGCGGAAGCAAATTTACAATAAATTACATGAAACAACATTTAAATCAATCTTGAGCAGCATGTATACTTTAATTGTGTTAAGCATCTTTACCCTGTATATAAAACTGTAGGCACGTCAGTTCATTCAACTGACGAAATATTATACACGGCCATCCTCTCTATGCTGGAAACAGTATAACGATTCTCAATACTTAGCAAACCACAAACTTGTCACAGACAAAGCTAAAAGGGACTATCCTATTGATGTCGTGTTGTGAATGCGCACTTAGTCCTTAATGCAAATGTTTCCATTATATGACGCTAATGCGCACTTGTTCAGATTCTATGCAGCCCATACTACATAGGTCTGAGGGCAAGCCCTTAACCGTTCTTCATCTTGTAGGGTTCAATCCCTCGCCATGACTTAATATACTACTGTAATTACGGTAAGTATCCTAGATGTTTTCTGACTTACGAACTCATGTCTAGGCGCCCTGGAGGGAATCCCAATGCACTGTCACATGACTCATCATGCAGGCATCACGCGGTCTCCTACCATAGACATGATACCACCCGCAGTCGTCAAACACCCCACGAGTGTCGCCACCGGGACAGTACTCTGGAGCAGTATCCACGTCCTATCATGACGCATCATGGGACATCCTGTGAATACTCTCATGCCGCCAATCCAAGGACCCTCATACTCAATGTTTTTTTCTTACTTTCATCACATCTTCACTATGTATCCAATCCTTAGTTTAATTGTATCATGAATAAAATCAACCCTTAGAGTATACCACTCCCACTATACCGGTCTTATTCATTTAATTCACATGACCCAAAGCTTGGTCTTCTCATTTCAAATATCATTTCCGCATATGCAGCAAAATGCAACATTGAACTGACCCAAAAAACCCTAGATCTAGAGAAGAATTGGAGGGGGTGGCGGCCGGGATCTCGCTGCCCCCTCCCCAGCAGCTGTTCGACGCCCCTCCCCCTCCGCCCTTCACCCACCACCTGCTCCAGCCGCACCCACCGCCTTCTCCAGCCGCCGCGACTTCATTCCTCCTTGTCTCCTCCCGCTACAAGCCAGATCCCGAAGCCTGGCTACCGGCGTTCCTCCTCTTCTCCACCCGCTACTAGCCAGATCCCGAAGCCAAGCCGCTGAGCTGCTCTGCTCTCCTCCCGACGAGGGGTTCTTGCCTGGGCGCCGACTCCAGAGCCGACCCAGACGAGAGAAGGGGCTCAACTTTGGCCTCTCATGGTGCCGACCATGACCCAGATCTGATCAGATTTGGGCCTTGATAGGGGGGGCGCCGCCCCCCCCCCTAACGTCGCAGGCGGGGAGGCCGTTCCGCTGCCCTCAGGTTGGTGTAGCCGAGTTCCATCGATTCCGCCGCTCCTCGAAGTCGCCAAGCATCTGGGAAGAAGCTACCGGTTAGAGAAGCGAGATCCCACGGTAGGGAACTCGCGACTTCGCCGCCCTTCAGGTCCCTTCGCATCGTCATCAGGTGGGGCGCCGGTATCGCCACCATAGACGCCAACGAGCCATTTTCTTCGCCGCCACCACCATGTACACGCTCTCGGGGCCGATTCCGGTGATCTGCAGCCATGATCTGGGCTTCCAGGGTTGGTGTAGTCGGCAAAGTAGTCGGAGTTTGTGAGAATGGCAGAGACAAAGAAAGATGATCTAGTGGGGCGGGGGCTGCACTCAGTTTGTTTCACCTATGACCACAGTCGACGGGTTACCACCACCACTACGCCCTCGGAATAAAAGCTGATGCCCAACGCCACCGCCCATGTGGCGAGAGGAGAAGGTGATACTTCAATCAGCTGGGTCTTATTTTGGTTTTCTGTTTGAGAGAGAGTGTGAGAGAGTGGGTGAGTGAAGATGTTGCTCCTCACTACTCTTTGTTGGTGTTGGACTGTATTTGTGAGAAATCACTGGAGAGAGCAAGGGCGTGAAAGAGGCGAAGGTATCCTCTCCACGGCTCTCTCCTTGACTGCGGTTTTTGGGTGAGGGTGTGATAATTGCTAGATTGATAGATGATTGGAGGTGTAGGGTGTGCTTGGCGGTTGTCAAACTATGACCGCGGAGCTTGGGCCTAAAGATGGGGTCCCCCCAGCGAGTTGAGTGTTCTCGGCGGTTGTCAAAACTCGACCTGCGGGGCTTGGGCCCAAAGAGGGGGTCCACCCAGCGAGGAGAAGGCAGGGCGCGGCGGATGATAAAATCCTGCCAGACTAGCTTCAGGTAGGTGTACATGTGCTGTGGAGGCCGTGTACGAAGCTAAACTGACGTACATTCAATTTTGCTGGTCCGAGCTTGTTTGTCGGCCTACCCTCCAGGGTTGTTGAAGGGATTTGTTGTATGTACATGTCATGTTGCTTCATGTATGTTCTATTTCCTGTCTGTAGGTTATTTCGGCTCAGTACTCTGAATTTGTATCGCTAATTTCGCATTAATGAAACAAGGTAGCCTTATTCCACCTTTTCCTCAAAAAAAAAAAAAAAAAAAAAAAAAAATCATTTCCACATTTCTTTTATTGCGGTATAAGGCTTGGCTATACCCTAATTCTCAATTTTAACTCATAATTACAATATCGAGCTTTTCATACTCATAAGGTCTTTTCATGATTAATCATCATTCATGTTTCATAAGCATAGCATTCATGTATTCACATCTTTCATAACTCATCACAATTAATAATTCAACTTCACGTGCAATTTATGCGTAAGAATAAATTTTAACTAGTAGTAATCAATAATTCATGTATTCCACAAATCTATTATTCTCATTTCAAAATCTTACTACAAGCACAAATTCGAAGTCCAATTATTTACACCAATCACACTTTCAAAAATTTCTCATTACTAATTTTTCATCTTTATAACTCAAAAATCTCATTTATTTTTCCTTTATTTAAAAAGACAAATTGATTCCAAAAAGAAGTTCTTTCTTGCAAAAACCCCAATTTATTAATCACACTTTATCAAAAGTTATATAAATTTTTCTTATAAAGTCCTAATAATTTCCAGTAATTAATCCGTATTTTTCCCAATTTTTATCTATTTTTAAAACTCAATTAATCAAAAAATCCCAAAAAAATAATAATTTGCACTTAGTCCTTAATGCAAATGTTTCCATTATATGACATTAATGTGAACTTGTTCAGAGTCTATGCAGCCCATACTACATAGGTCCAAGAGCAAGCCCTTAACCGTTCTTCATCTTGTAGGGTTCAATCCCTCGCCATAACTTAATCTACTACTGTAATTACGGTAAGTATCCTAGATGTTTTCTGACCTACGAACTCATGTCTAGGCGCCCTGGAGGGAATCCCAACACACTGTCACATGACTCATCATGCAGGCATCTTGTGGTCTCCTACCATAGACATGACACCACCCGCAGTCGTCAAACACCCCACGAGCGTCGCCACCGAGACGGTACTCTGGAGCAGTATCCATGCTCTATCATGACGCATCATGGGACATTCTGTAAATACTCTCATACCGCCAATCCAAGGACCCTCATACTCAATGTTTTTCTCTTACTTTCATCACATCTTCACTATGTATCTAATTCTTAGTTTAATTGAATCATGAATAAAATCAACCCTTAGAGTATAGCACTCCCACTATACCGGTCTTATTCATTTAATTCACATGACCCAAAGCTTGGTCTTCTCATTTCAAATATCATTTCCACATTTCTTTTATTGCCGGCATAAGGCTTGGCTATACCCTAATTCTCAATTTTAACTCATAATTACAATATCGAGCTTTTCATACTCATAAGGTCTTTTCATGATTAATCATCATTCATGTTTCATAAACATAGCATTCATGTATTCACATCTTTCATAATCCATCACAATCAATAATTCAACTTCACGTGCAATCTATGTGTAAGAATAAATTTCAGCTAGTAGTAATCAATAATTCATGTATTCCACAAATCTATTATTCTTATTTCAAAATCTTACTACAAGCACAAATTAGAAGTCCAATTATTTACACCAATCACACATTCAAAATTTTCTCATTACTAATTTTTCATCTTTATAACTCAAAAATCTCATTTATTTTTCCTTTATTTAAAAAGACAATTTGATTTTAAAAAAAAGTCATTTCTTGCAAAAACCCCAATTTCTTAATCACACTTTATCAAAAGTTATATAAATTTTTCTTATAAAGTCCTAATAATTTTCAGTAATTAATCCGTATTTTCCCCAATTTTTATCTATTTTTAAAACTCAATTAATCAAAAAATCCCAAAAAAAAATATTTTTTAAACTCAAACCCCCAACCAGATTCGAATGCACAACTAGCAGTCAAACAGATAGCGCACAAGACCAACGCACCAAAGCCACCAAACGATATAACCAGGGGTTATAATCCCTAACTATCGACTCTCGGCCATTTGAGTTTTTAACAAAAAAATAAAAACAGAGCCACAGTATCAAACCCGAGACCTCCTCCTTACTGTAGCGGCCAAAGCTCTACCGACCAGTTGGTCTAAGTGGCCAATTCATTTTGATAGTAATTAATTTGTGTTTTGATTCTGCTCTCTGTTCATAGTTATAATTCATGAAATATCAAACAAAAATTGTCTATTTTTCTCCTCTTTTGAAAACAAAAATTTCCAGAATTAAAATACATTCAATTCTACAGTAACCAGTATTTTTATGAGTATTTTCAACTCTTTAAAACATATATTTTAGCCTTAGTTTATATTCCATAATCATAATTTCGACATTCGAGAACTAAAGCATACTTCTTCATAATTAGGGATAGATTCCCACAAAAATCACTACATTAATGTTCTCTTACTTATTGACAACTATGATGTTTTTAGAACACAAAATCATCTTTCTTAATGAATAAAACTTCAATTTTACCAACTAATTTACACATGATGCATTCAATCATTTGTTTGCAAAAACACAATCTTTTCATTTATTCTAACACTCATATGGCATACAAAAATGGATAATTCTACTACAACAATTAACAATTATCTCTTAGTAAATCATTCCATCAATTCATCTCTAATATACCATTCTACTTTAATACTTTAATTAACAAACATGGTTCCAATCTCTTACTAGTTAATTCACATAATTGCATTTAAAACATACCTAGCATGCATTCTAATATTAGAAACAATGTGAAACATTCACTTTCACCCATGATTAATAAATCTAGCAACCAAATTAACACACATCTACTGGTCTATCAATTTCCCTCTAATTAGACAACATGGATTTCATTTCAACTAGTTGCTTTTTAATAACCATTCAATTCATTCCTAACATGATTTCTACTTTAGAAGTCATGAGAAACACCCACCTCTTTGGAGAAAAAGCCAATTAAAAACTCCGAGAGTCCCCTAGAATGCAAGAGAGTGCCTTCCCCTCCAAGATTGTGATGCAAAAGATCCTCCTTCTTCCTTCCTTGCCAAAACCGAGAGCTCCTTGTGGGGAAAGATGGGCCGGCCTCCAATGTAGGACACATACACACTCACACTCACTCTAATATATTTCACCTATATAATTTTCTTTCTTTCAATAATTTCTTAGTGTAGAATACAAATAGGTAGGGGGTATTTATACTAGTTCTAGGATGGATTAGAGGGCTAGGATTCATTAGATGGTTAAAGGATGGATGGCTAGGATAGGAGGGGAAGTTGTAGCAACCACTCACACTCAAAAAAACTACCCATGCACACACACACCCACTCCCCATCACTCCCATGCATAATTCGGCCTCCACATGGTGTGCATTGCACACTACGTGCATGCACGTGCCCCCTAGTACCCCCCTATTTGAAGTTTGTACAATTTTAATTAATCAGTTTGTTCACAATTTGTGTCTACATGACAAGTGTGACAATTTAAATGATTAATTAAATTTGTGGGCTTCACAAATAGTGGACTTAGACTTGTGGGCCAAAATAATAAAATAATAAATTATTAAAGTGGGCTCAAACTAAAAAAATAGTGTTTTAGGCTTTACAAAATAGGCTTTTAGAAAAATAAAAAAAGAAAATAATTGTTCATACTACAAAAGGAAATTTTATATATAAAATAAATAAATAAATATACACATGAAATTTGTACGTGCACAACACGTGAAAATCAACATTTTTATTAAAATGAAAGTTTAGAGTATTACAGAGATAGAGAGTTGAAAGAGAAAGTGGGATCGAAATAGCGAGTCAGGGGTATTAAAAACCCCCAAACGACACTCGCTTTCTCAAAAACAGAGTTTGGGAAAAACTCACTCACTTTTTGAGACAACGAGTCTTGGCTAGGGAGAAATAAAAAAAACCCAAACCTCACACTCGCTGACTCAAAAATTGATAAGATTTTTACCAAACTCGTTTTTTGATACGGCGAGTAGAACAATTTGGATTTTAAAAAAAAAAAAAAAGTAGGTCAGTTTGGGAAAACTTTCAAAAAGTAGGTCATTTTGGATTAAAAAAAAATCAGAAAAAGAAAAAGTACAATCTTTTTATTTCTATGTAGTCTTTGTATGTATACTAGATTTGCCCGTGGGCACGTGCCTACTACACGTATTCGGAACGATACATCTTATGAAAGTCTTGTAAACAGTAAAATAACAATTATGTAGCACAGGTTTGGAGAGTAAAACAATAATTAGTTGTAAATAAAAGTCCATGTTTCAATTAGTATATGTTGAAAAATAATTATAAATGGGGGTGTAAATTCCAACTTCTTAGAACTTTGAGTATGAAAAATGATGAAATTTAATTGTTGATGATATATTTGCTATTTTCAATATAACATGAGCAATAAAAATTGCATTAAAAAATTGAAAATTTACAAACTTGAAATTTGAAAAAATTTCGGAAAAATTTTACTTTATTGTTCTCTGGGTTATATGTAGATTGGGCTGGAATCGCTAGATTCTATCCGCGTTAGAAAAAAAAAAAGAAATCTGAAAAAAATAATTTATGAGTAAATAGAGAGAGAAAGAGAGAGAAAGAGAGAGAAAGAGAGAGAGAGATAAATAAATAAATAAAGAAGTTGTTTTTTTTTTTTTGGGGGGGGGGGGATTTGAATTTGAGTTTTAGGGGGGAACTTTTGGGCGGGAAAATATGTTTTATGAGGTTAGATCTGTACCATTGATTTAAACCCTACTAAATGAGCGCCACTTGATAGCTTTCTTTGTGTTTTATTGTATAGATATATATATTTATTCTCAACCGATAAATGCCATAGACGAGTTGGGTAATGCATCTTTCTAAACACTACATGTAGTTAGACTCAAACTTTTAAAAGTCATTACAACTTCCATTTTATTTATTTGGTCGACCCTAGTTGCAAACTGGACCGGTTGAGTCAGATCGCTCTGTATTCAAATTGAGTCCTAGTTGGGGGCACTTAAATTCTACTTATAAACACACACATATGTTGTACGTACAACTCAAATTCTGCTTATAAATACGTGCATTGCACGTACAAATTGTAGTTTTTTCTTCAAAATATTTTTCCCAATTACTTGCAACGCACGTTCAACTCCAAAACTATTTTTTAACGTGTATATCGCACGTGAAAATCTCAAACTCTTATCAAAACGTGCAGCGCACGTGGGAAATACTAGTAAATTATAAATATTAAACTAACATACTTAACTCTATACTTAATTCTACTAGTATAATGTACGTGCGATGCACGTCTAAAAAATTAAAGTCATCAAATCAAATGAATATATATTGAATAAGAAAAAAAATAGTTTATATTTGAATGTTTTGATTTGGGCTACACATGCACATTTATATTTGTTGGATATAGTTTGAACGTGTATTATACGTGTTTATATAGTTACAAAGTTATGGTTTGTTTGTTACAAACCCCAACTCTCCCATTAAAATAATACTAGTAATTTACACGTGGCGATGCACGTCTTTATAAAAATATATATATTTAAAAAAATCACAATGTTGTCTGACATTGAACCTAAGACCTCCTTTATTTAGTTATGCATGTGCATTGCCCGTGTTTGTTTGGTTACAAATGGAGTTTGTTTGGTGACAAACTTTCCTATTAAAATAGTATATTAAGATTATAGTACTCATCTCCGCATCATTTCCTAAAAAGGTGATCTCATTATTACTTACTATAGCGAAACCACCCATTAGGGCCACAGTTAACCATTAGTCATTGAGGCGTATTCTCAAAAGACCTATATCTACCACTGTGGCAATAGGGGCGTGGTTTTGTTAATATGCCAATTTGGCCACTATTAGTAAATAAAACGATTTATTTTACTTCTGAATCCCAAATAATTCGATTAGGAGTCAGTACTCAAAGATTTAAGGTCATTTCTTCAATTTGCTCACCTCTTCTCAATTAATAGCTTTCGCGGTAGCTTCATCGATATTACCCACCAAATAAAAGGCATGTTCGGAAAGACCGTCTAATTCTCCGGAAAGGATTAGTTGAAACCCCTTAATTATTTCTGCTAGACCGACATAACTTTAATAATAATAATAAGGGCAAAAGCCAAAATACCCCCCCAACGTTTGGCCTAAGTACAATATGCCCATATAACGTTTGAAAAAATACACTAAACCCATTATTCCGTTAACTTAACTTATTCCGTTAAGTTAGAATTATTGAATTACCTTTCTACCCTTACCCTTTCATATCTCAATCTCTTCTTTCTTCCTTTCTTCGTTCCTTTTTCCTTATTTCATTTTTCTCTATTAACAACGATTTATTCAGCAACGATTTCTTCGGTCCACAAACGTTTTAGAAGAGTGGGATGCTACAGTAGTGTACATGTATTATTGAATGAACAAGATTAAACAAGTTAATTTTCACATGAATATCTGTTTGTAAAAGGAACAGATGAACCATGCAAATTGTTTCATTGGTCATGTAATGATCCACGAATGTTTATGAAAATGACTGTGGCAGTTTAAGAATTAGCAAGTCAAATCACATGGAACTTCTTCATTTATCAAAAGTTCTTGGTAATCTTAGAGGCTTCGTTTTATAACAATTATAATTTTGAGACGAGGGAAAGGGTTGTCACTTTCAGATTGTTCTTTACAATTTGAATATCCACAGTATAAATGTTGGTCGCGACTTGAATTTGATTTTAAAAAAGTTTCTGATCAGGTGTAGACCTTCTTCCAAATTTCACATTATGATATCAATTTTGATGAATATAATGTCATTAAATAGTCAGACAATTATGTCAATCCAATTATGAATTTGGGATGAGATATGTTAAATTATTTAATTTTATATTTTATATTTGCCAAATTTGTTGTGATTAGTTTGAAATTTGTAAGAAGTTTTACTCGATCAAACAAGTGCTCTTCTTTTTATTAAATTAAATTTACTGCAGATGTTTTCTCTGTTGATATTTAAATTTTAAGGACTAAAGTTAAGATCTTGGTTTTCTAGTGTGCAATGGTTTCATAGAACTCTCTTCATGTACTTTGTTTCAAAGAAATCGTTGCTGAATAAATCGTTGTTAATAGAGAAAAATGAAATAAGGAAAAAGGAACGAAGAAAGGAAGAAAGAAGAGATTGAGATATGAAAGGGTAAGGGTAGAAAGGTAATTCAATAATTCTAACTTAACGGAATAAGTTAAGTTAACGGAATAATGGGTTTAGTGTATTTTTTCAAACGTTATATGGGCATATTGTACTTAGGCCAAACGTTGGGGGGGTATTTTGGCTTTTGCCCTAATAATAATAATAATCTCTAATATTATAATGGGAGAGTTGGGGTTGTCATTTGTCAACATACAAACTCGTTCATTGCACGTGTTACTCCAACTTTCTCATTAATTACATCAAAACAAACAAACAAACAAACAAAATTTCACTTATTTAAACGTGCAACGCATGTGCAAAATAAATTTTCAATGTTTTTTTAACACCAAACAACACATATGTTGCACGTACAACTCCAATTCTACTTATGAACACGTGCATTGCTACTACAAATCGCAGTTTTTCTTCAAAATTTGTTCTCAATTACGTGCAACGCACGTCCAACCCAAAAACTATTTCTTAACGTATATCGCACGTGAAAATCATCAAACTCTTATCAAAACGTGCATCGCACGTCAAAAATACTCATCAAACTCTTATCAACACGTGAAAAATACTCATCTGCACGTGAAAAATACTAGTATTATATATATATATATATATATATATATATATATATATATATATATATATACTATTTTAATGGGAGAGTTGGGGTTTGTAACAAACAAACCCTAACTCTGTAACTATATAAACACGTATAATACACGTCCAAACTATATCCAACAAATATAAATGTGCACCGCATGTGTAGCCCAAATCAAAACATTCAAATATAAATTATTTTTTTTCTTATTCAATATATATTAATTTAATTTGATGACTTTACTTTTTTTAGACGTGCATCGCACGTACATTATACTAGTAACAATCTCTATTATTTTAATTGGAGAGTTGGGGTTTGTAACAAACAAACCCTAACTTTGTAACTATATAAACACATATAATACACGTTCAAACTATATCTAACAAATATAAATGTGCATCGCACGTGTAGCCCAAATCAAAACTTTCAAATATAATTTTTTTTTTCTTTTCTTATTTAATATATTTCTCTAATCTCTAATATTTAATGAGAGAGTTGGGGTTTGTAACAAACAAATCCTAACTATTTGTTGGATATAGTTTAGACGCGTATTATACGTGTACACGTATTTAGACGAGTACACGTATTAAACGAGTATTATACGTGTACGCATCTAAATACGTGTACTCGTCTAAATACGTGTACACATATAATACGCGTCTAAACTATATCCAACAAATAGTTAGGATTTGTTTGTTACAAACCCAGCTATGTCATTAAATATTAGAGATAGAGATTAGAGATTAGAGATAAATTCAAATGATCTCAGATCCTAACAACCCAAAACAAAAAAAAAATATTTATCTTGATCTAGGAAATCGAATAGAAAAAACTTTCGGTTGAAAAATCCAACGGTCAGATAACACTCATCAAACCAGAAACCCATCCAGATCCTGCCACGTGTAATTACTCAATTTATGCTAAACCCACCATCAACCTTCCCACATTCTAGGGATTAGCAAAAATCCCAACTTTCCCCCCAGAACCATAAACCCTAGAATTTCCAATCCCAAAATTCTCTCCTTCCATCATCAAAATTCGATCTTTTGCCCAGATCTAGATTCAGATCTGCCAATCGTTTGGTAGAAGGTAATGATTCCGGTATAAAGCCGCTTTCTTTCTCATCCCTTTTTCGATTGCGTGTTTTTTAAGAATTCCCCTCTTTTCTTTTTGTCCTAATTTTATTGGTTGGTGCATTTTTTCCCCCCATCTTTTTGGCTCTATAAATACATAGATCTTATCAATTTGTATTCAGTGAAGATTTTGAGGACATAAAGATTTGATTTTTAGGGTGTTTTTTCGGGTTTGATTTTAGCAAGATTTGAAGAGAATGGCGAATGAATCATCAAATGGCAATGTGGTGACTAAGCCGCCGCCGAACCCGTCACCGTTGAGAAATTCCAAGTTTTTTCAGGTAAAAGAGTTCTTCTTTTAGTAGATTTTTTGGTAAATTGGAATGAATTTAAAAATGAGATATCTTATGTGTATCCCAAATTGTACCCATATTTTAGTTGACGTGTTGGATTACTACGTGGAATCTGAATAAAAGAAAATAATTAATTTTACAATGTTTGATTAGGTGATGATACGATGTAACTGTTTCTGTCAATTAGATTCCACATAAGAGTCAAAACACATCTATTACATTAAGATGTACCTGTAGCACTAATTTTTTTTGGGCGTCAAAGTAAATTTGGAATGGAGAATTAAAACATAGGATTTGGAACAAACAAAAAAAGCACCATTTTCTGAACTTTATGCTACTTTGTGTCAAACTAACATACCCTTTTGGATTGTGTTTGATTGGTAGAAATCCCACATTTGAATAAGGTGTTGTATGTTGCAGTTTGTGTGTGGGTTATTGAGTTGTGGATTGTGTGGGGTTGATACTTGAGTTTGTGGGTTTTTACAGATGGTTGAGTTATTTTTTTATATATGTTCATTGGCAGGCGAATATGAGGATTTTGGTCACTGGAGGGGCTGGGTTTATTGGGTCACATCTTGTGGACAAATTGATGGAGAATGAGAAGAACGAGGTAATTGTCTCTAAAGATTGTTCTGAATGATTTGTTTCTTTGGAAATATTTTTCTTAGGGTGCGTGTCAGTGACGTGCATATAGCATAATTATAACAATTATCTATGTTAAAGTTTAAATTTCAATTCCCCGTTTGAATGTGGTCGCTTGAGAACTAGAGTTGTTTTTTGAGTGGAGATGCAGATTTTAAGCATACCGGTGTCTCCACTTGGAAAATGAGGTCATCTTTGGTGTTAATGATGAATGATGTTTGTCTATGTTGTATAACTATAGTTAGCTCAACTTTTTGGCTGAGATCTTAAACAGACTATTAGGGATTGTGTACTTCGGGATATGGCTCCATATGTTAAACTTCAATCAAAGGAGGGAATGAATTTAATCTTTTGCTTTGTAATATGCAGGCAAGAAACACCACTGACCTTAATTTCTAATATTTGTCCTTGTGGGGGTTAACTATGCATATATTAGCAGCTCTTTCCAGTTAATTATTGGTTAGGATGACTGGATTCATTCGAATTACTGCAGTTAGATTTCTAATAGGTACTAATTTTGATATGATTAAATTTCAGATATATACTGTACATGCTAGTTAAATAGGTCACTATATTTGAAAAATTATTACTTACTAATGTAGATTGCTGAATATGTTATGCTGGGAATGTGGTAGAGTCCGTTCGTCACTTTTTCTCACTAAGAGTGATCAGTTCCTCAACTTAGTATCTACTTAGATTTATCGTATGTAGATTTTGTGTATGTGTATTGGAGCATTTAATCTCTTTGATTTTTAACTTCTAAAGAAGTAGAGATGAATCTCTTTGAACCTTCGAGCTGATAATGCTTCACTGAACATGTCTAGGTAATTGTTGCGGACAATTACTTCACTGGTTCAAAGGACAACCTTAAAAAGTGGATTGGTCATCCAAGATTTGAACTCATCCGTCATGGTAACTTGAAATGCTTTTTAATTGAACTTTTCTTTCTCTTTTAATTTTAGTCTTTTCGACATTCAAAATGGTTTTTTTGCTTGTGCTACATGGAGATTTGAGAATGTTACTCTGTTTTTTTGCTTCTCATTGTTTGATTGTAACATGTATTTACAGTTTTCTCTATACTGTTCAGATGTGACGGAACCATTGCTGGTTGAGGTTGACCAGATTTATCATCTCGCTTGCCCTGCATCTCCAATTTTTTACAAGTACAACCCTGTGAAGGTATGCCTTCTAGAAGAACTTGTCATCTTTAACATTTTTTACGAACAACTAGTGTCAACTGCATATGAAACACTTGAATATTCACAAAAGGCTAAATTTGGGAGGATGTCAAGAGTAATAATGGCCTTCTATTGCTGTTAATTGTAATTTGAGGTATTTGCCTCTGTAATAAGGATGGTTCTTCTCAAAAAATGTATTAAACTATTGGCTGCATAATAATGAAAGTAGTCAACCCAATTTCTGTATTTAGATCTTTAAAGCTCATTGACATTTATACTTAGTTAAAATCTCACATCTTATATATATATTTCAGTAGCTATACTATTAGACTAAGTAATATCGTACTTTGTGAAAGCAACAGTGGTTGTCCGCTGACCTTGGCCACCTTCTGTACATTCTGCTTTATGTTTATCCGTCTATGTTCTTATGCGTTTGTATGGGATATAAGAAATTTGACTTTACATGGTATTTGACAGACAATAAAAACCAATGTCATCGGCACATTAAACATGTTGGGCCTTGCAAAACGAGTTGGAGCAAGGTAAACAATTTTGTAATTTTATTGTGTAAATTGGTTTGAATTTTGAAATTAAAAATGATTTTACCTGTTTATATGAGTTCCTTTCAGGATTTTGTTGACATCTACTTCTGAGGTTTATGGTGATCCTCTTGAGCATCCCCAAACAGAGGAATATTGGGGCAATGTCAACCCAATTGGTATGATTCCTGAATAATTAAGATATATATGATTGATATCCCTTTGTATACTAGATGTGCATTAGAATTCAACTTGACTTTGAAAAACTTAGCACTGCTGTCTTCATCAGTTCCATTATATACCTTGTAGTGCATATTTATCATCTTCTACTATTTCTTTAGGAACTGTTTGTACAGAGTACGTTTGCAGTCTTTTTCTTTACCAATGCGTGCAACTGTCGTGTTATATGCTTGCATTTTATTCCATAGACAGTTTCTTTTACATCATACAGGAGCTTTACCCTATTGTTATTTTTCATACTATCACCCGCATTTTTGCATATGTAGTGTACTCATCACCTATTTCGTATGGGAATTTCTAGCCTCTGAAGAACATTTTCCTGTATTGTAGGAGTCAGGAGTTGCTATGATGAGGGTAAGCGTGTGGCAGAGACGCTTATGTTCGACTACCATAGGCAGCATGGCATAGGTGATTATTTTATACTTGTTCTACTTGTAAAGTCACTTGTATTGGTAGCTCCAAGCAGTCAATAAAATATTTGATTTGGGTTTGGCCTTTTTTTTATTACAGAAATCCGAATTGCCAGAATTTTCAACACATATGGACCACGGATGAACATAGATGATGGTCGGGTTGTCAGTAACTTCATTGCTCAGGCACTTCGGTACGTCTTTTTCATATGTTCTGAACTTACTCTTATCAATAATCAATAGATGATAACTATTTCACCTAGTGGTTCTTCTAGAATTTGCATTGTTTTTGGATTTGGGCTATGTTTGGTATTGCCTTTGGAGAATTTCAAAGCACCTCTTACATTCTTAACATCATACAGCAGTGTGTTGGGCCAAAAGAAATTTTCAAAGGTCATCGTTTTCCCTCGTAACTGAGGAGGTGCTTATAGATTTTTAGAAAAGTGGTAATTGCCCTCTAAATAGAACTTAAGTATAAATAACAAAAACTTCTGTCAGCACTTTCTGGCAACAGTCACTTACAAATCTTTTTCTTGATGGCAACAGCAAACACTGCAAACTGTTTACCCTTTCTCTGAATTTATTCTCACATCTTGGACTGAGTGCTTATAAAGTGTTATTTTAAAATAATTTATAGTCTATTTTCCTCAATACTCTTTGATGGCCGTCTGCTTACAAATTGCTTTGTTGCTTATGTGTAGGGGTGAACCTTTAACAGTTCAAGCACCTGGAACACAAACTCGAAGTTTCTGTTATGTTTCTGATATGGTAAAGACGGTTCCTTTTATCTACTGATTCTAAGTTCTCTACTATTTACGTCTGGCTAATTGTTATTGATTATGTCATTTAAATTTTGATCTGTAAAGGTCGATGGCCTTGTTCGATTGATGGAAGGAGAAAACACTGGTCCTATCAACATCGGCAACCCAGGTAAATTGTCAACTTTACCTTAGATAAGTTTATTGTTTGCACGAAAGTTTTTTAATATCAAAATTCTAGATCTTCTATGAGTTGTTGGTCGCAATAAACTGTTTGACGAAGCTTATAAATCAGTTCTATATAGAAATGCAGCTTTTTGGAATATCAATGAGTTCTTTTCCCATTTTTTGGACGATTAATGGGTTTCATTATTATGATTGCAGGTGAATTTACCATGATGGAACTTGCAGAAACTGTGAAGGAGGTAAATATTTGGCTTACACCTTTTTTTTTTCTCCTTAATATTAGCCAAACTACCTCAAGTCCTTTCTTTTCTTTCCTTATTTTGCTTACCTCCTTCAGTTTCTAGAATTGAGGTGATGTAGTCCATATGGTTGATTTTTGAATGCGAACTCTTGAGCTTTTTAGTGTACTTCTCTGCATTCTTACCATAGTAGAACTTTTATCTTCCCATTGTATTTTGCAGAAGCATTTCATCCATTAATAACTCCTAATCCTTTTATATATAAACCACATGCAAATCTTCAATACAGTATCATCCCCCAAATATTTCGAGTATTTTAATGATACTCCTGAAGTGTGAAATATACTCTCATCTCTTTTTTCCTTTCTCTATTCCCCATTGCACCACTCCTAGTCCTTGAATGCCATTTCTCTCATACTTACTAATATTTGGGGATGAGAAAGGTAAAGGGATGAAGTGTTGGAAATAAATTTCAGTACTTATATATGGTTCTGTATATATGTACTTATTGGCAGTGCATTTTTATGTGGAAGATGAAATAAATTATAGATTTTATGGCAGTATTTGTATATTGTACTGAAAGTGTGAATGTATAAAAAAGAGAATTTATGTGACATCAAAGGGAAATTTTTGGATAGAGGAATAACATGGGCTGTTGCTTTCAATTGCAGTTGATCAACCCAGATATCACATTGAAATCTGTGGAGAACACACCGGACGACCCTCGACAGAGGAAACCCAACATCACGAAAGCCAAGGAGTTGCTGGGTTGGGAGCCGAAGGTTACCCTACGCGAGGGTCTGCCCCTCATGGAGGAGGACTTCCGGTTGAGGCTCAGCGTCCCCAAGGCCGAGAGTACTGACTAAATAAAACCCTAAGAAATCCAAGACATTTTGCAGGCAATATACCGTTTTGAAGTTTTGATCTTGGGATGAATGGATGAGTCATACCAGCATATTACGATCAGAATAAGTTTTTTGCATTGGATTTTGGTATATGATGGGTGTTTGGTCAAATAAAATTTAATTGTTTTGGAGTGTTTAATTACCATATTTCCTTTTATTTAGTAGGGGGCTCTGAATTGTAGAACCCTTTTTTCATAATATATAATCAACAATTTGTTTGTTATTTGTTGGCATGTGAAATTCATAATTTGTTCTTCAAGTGTCTTTTACCTTCAAAAAAAACTTGAGCTATGATGCATAATATATTCCAGAAAAAAAATCTATGATCAATTGTTGACTTGAACTATGGTTAGCTTTCTTACTGCTAAATTCTTTGCTGCGCAAATTACTTCAGTGTAAAGGACCGATGATGATACACTTTCCCCCAGTACAAGCAAGTGTGCAAGTGAGTGAAGCAAGCATGATTTGGGCACAACCTCTTGCTCACAAACGAAGAGATAACCTGAGTGGCTGGCACTTGCCAAGCCGAGACACATGTATATCGAATGGTATGGCAGTAGTTGCTAGCATTGAATAAGGTCGTGAAGTCCGTTGATTGGCGTGGGACCAATCTTTAAGAAAAAAGAAAATAATGAGAATTCAGAAGTCTAATCTTTAATCTGTGACGATCAAAGGGATCAGGTGAATGATTAAAGCTCGTCCTAGGTATCGCTGCTTGACCTCAGCTCGTCCTAGGTATCGCTGCTTGACCTCAACCTGGGGGGCACAACCAGCCAGCGACAGCGACTCTCCAAAGTCAATTGCAAACCATTTAGAATATAAATTGTAACAAATATTAGCTAATGCCAGTTTTTCTGACCATGATGAATATGAAGATCTTGACACCAGTGAAAAAGGTTTCTAGACCTGTCATTGTGAAAGTTTCAATAGAGATTGATGCAAGTAAGACTCAAAAACCCAACCTCTTGATTGTCAGTAATAATACCATTGTCGGACTTGTGGGACGAGTCATGGGCTGTCAAGCATCGATAAAGAAAACTAATTCCTAACGCGACTGCAGCTTAAAACAATGTGTTTTCTCACAAAAACTCGAAACAAACAAAGCTCTAGCTCAAACATTCTGACACCAACAACATATACCATTCTTCTTCAGTAAAACTAGGTTAAGACACTGCAGATGCACGATACCGCAAATCTCTTTAAAGCTAGTTTACACTAAACCATGATCAACAAGTCTGCTAGTTGTTTTCATCACAACTCTGCCAATCACAGTTTGATGCTAACCCGAAAGAAATTGACTCAGTCTAAACATTTTCTTGTCGAATTAAAAGCCAAAAGGCACCATACAAGAATGTTTCACATAAGCAAAATTGCAATATCAAACTAGAGATCAATAATCCAAAGACACCAAGGCCTATTATTTTACAAACAAAGACGTCAAACTTATTCGACAGTTTCAAAACATTTAAGGAAAAACATTAAGGCAAGGAGCCATCCTCATCCTAAACAAGAGACATGCATCCGCAGTTCACCTACAAAATGACAAAAAATAAAATGCTGTTATTAGTCTCATTGTAAAGTCTGAATCAAGAGAGAGCATAAAGACTTCATACTGTAGAAAACCGATGATTTTGATATTAGAGCCAACAAAAATATGAGCTTAAAAGATAATAACAAGATGAAAATATGCATACATGACTGTTCTCATGCAAGCAGTGCAACTAGTCAGAAGCTGTGAAGCACGAAAACATATATTTGGAAATAATGTTGTGTTTGATCTGGAATTATGCTTCGTGTATATATGTAAAACTTCAGAATTTTCAGTGTGCCGATGTGTTGTGTATTTCATTGTCACGTTTGGGTTTCTTAGGTTAGAATGGGAAATGCACACGTTTCCAAAAAGTTTGGAGAAAGAGAAATGAATTGTTTGTTTCCAATTAGCTCTATCAAAGGATTAAAATTAGGACAATCATAGGGTTGTCTATTTGAGCTCCAAATTAGAATTGGTCCTAAGAGAAAGAGAAATGAATTGTTTGTTTCCAATTAGCTCTATCAAAGGATTAAAATTAGGACAATCATAGGGTTGTCTATTTGAACTCCAAATTAGAATTGGTCCTACTGAGCAGCACTTGGATAGGTTGCAGTTAAGCAATCATAGGGTTGTCTATTTGAGCTCCAAATTAGAATTGGTCCTACTGAGCAGCACTTGCATAGGTTGCAGTTAAGCACATTAGCGAATATGTATAAATGAACAAATGTACATACCATAAAATAACAAGAAGTGTAGTATCTAGTGTAGATCTAAGAGATAGAGACCAATGAAATGTAAGAAGCATTTTGCAAATGAAAAAATATATATTATAGCAACATATAATATGAAATTAAAATAGAAGAATCTGGTTGTTATTTGTTAATATAACCTGTTTAAAATACAGGATAATAACACCAGGACTCCATGTAATTGAACATTCTTATGTGCATGACGATCTGGTTGTTAATATCTCCAGGTTTTTCTGTTAATCTATTATGCCTTACTTTAGAATAAACTTATTTAAATAGCCAGGGCTATCTATTTGGTCCTTGTATTTAAAAAAAATAAAAAATCCTAATATAAGTTGCTCCCTCTAATGTACACAAGCATAAGAGAGACTGAACACGTATGTACATTATTATCAACAGAAATGAACTTCAGCTACAAAGGAATATTATCATTCTCGACTTGTAATCACAAGCAATCCACATATTGCTTAATCGGGATAAAGAGATGGTTGCTAAATTCTTGTTAATTTCTCATCACGAACCTCAAACGCTACTATTATACACTACAGTAGCAGATAAAACTCGCCTACCAGGTTAAGAAAATCTGAGCGAATAAAAAACTTTCAAAAAACTATATGAATAAAAAAAAATCCATAATTTGGTCAAACTATTAGCCCAAAATCCACCTCCAGTTATGAACCCTTGTTTAAATAGGTGAATTTTATGTGCTGATTTGACAATTGACAAACAAAACTATAGGTTTTCCCTCACTATATCACAAATTGTATTTGCCACAAACTTCTTACTGATGTGCTCTTTATAATCTCAGGTCCCTCTCCACCTCAACATCCTTGTTTTAGCAATTTAGCTACACTCATTGTTTAAACAAACTGTTTCTCGCTTGTTCCCACATTCTAATCGATAATGCACAGTTGTTCATATATTTGTCTTACAAAATGTTCTTTTTTGTTTCCCAGGTACATTCACGGAATATGCTAGAAGCATTTCTCCACTTCAGCTCACACTCTTCTATCATAATGAATGGTTTCGTCCTAGGCCTAGTCAGGATACAGAGGTTAGTGGAGGTGACTTGTATAGTTGTATACCTACATTTATCTAAACTTTGATCATTTTCGATCAGATTTTTGAGTTACGTTACCTTCGTTCATCACACCTTAAAGTTAAGATAATTGTATTGTTTAAGTAAAAGATTGAGGTACATGGTTGCAATCTTCTACCTCTACTAAAAATTTACCTATATGTATCCTACCTCTCTATCCAAACAAGGCCCTCGTTGAGAAGACAACCAGATTAAACGCAACACAAGTTCACAAAAGTAAAACGAATTCTCATCGAGAACAATCGAATATCTAATTAAAAATATTCATCATATCGTGTGAAATCACTAACATGCCACAATTCGGATCAAAGGGTTTAGTATTTCCTACAAACATCGATCCATCTTAAACATTTAACACATCAACAAAACCCATATGAAGATCCATCTCGATCTCCCATCCACAGTTCCCAAATAAATCCTAATCTTAAAGCAATCAAACATTCCCATACCTCCTGTTGTGCTCCTGAACGAAGCGGGAGTTCTTGGCATCCTCCTCTGCAAAAAAAAATACAAACACATGGGTTCGACTCAAATGCAAAAAAGATGCGATCTTTGAAGTTAAAACACGGGGATGTTTTGGGATTCTTTTGTTACCGGTGAGCCCGGCGGTGAACTTGGTGATGATGGCGCCGGTGAGGGCGAATCCGGCGATGAACGGCCAGTTGCGGGCCCACTCCCTCTTGAAGAACACTGGCCATGGATCGAACTTCCTCATCTTCTTCGATTTCGATTTCGCTTATGATCTCGATTTCGATTTTGGGGGAAATGGAGGAAGAAGACGACGGCTGCTTCACTTTGAGCTAGGAGTTTAACGGGCCGGTCCGGGTTTAGTGGGAATGAATTTTTATACCCGGCCCAAACCAGTAAGTGGGCTTTTTTAATATATTTTTTCTATATAAGTTTCCAAAATAGTCCCTACCATGACTCTAGTACCCGTTAAAAAAAAACAAAAAAATCAACATATAAATAAATATTCTATCCTAATCCCTCACCTCCTTTCCCCTCAATTCTAAATCTTCATTTTCCAAACTCAAAACTCATGTTTTTTTTTTCTCTCTTCTATTCTAAATCATCCACTCGTTGCCTTCGCTCGCCGTTCATACTCCCACTTCTACCAGAACGGGTAGGAATATTTTAATAGGATCCGGTCCTCACGGGTCTGAATCCGGGTCCAATTTTTGGACCAGTAGAGGACCAGATCCGGGTAGTGAAGGACCCGACCCGACACGACCCGATACCAATGCTGACTCCGGTCACTGGCAGAGTCTCAACGTCAACGTCTTGAAAATTCTAATCGATTGTACCAACTTTCCAGGCCCGGCTCACTGTTGATGCAGGTGATGCATTTGCATCAGGTCCCCAGAATTTAAAAAAAACAGAGCATAAAGGGGGCCCCGTTTCAGAAAAACATATAGGAACTGGTTTGTACTGTGCTCTTAAAATGAGATTATACTGAGATAGGCAATGGTAATTGTTTGATCCCTTAAGCCACAAAAAAAAGGGTCTCTGTTTTCAGGAAAAAAAAATATATTTGGAAATGTGTATATGTGGGGTATATGTGAAAAAAAATTTAACACGTGAATTATTATTATTTTTATTTTTTGGGCATATGTGGAGCTCCTTTTTGAGAGTTTGTTTTGGGCCCCTAAAATTCTATGGCCGGCTTTATAACTTTCGATAAATAATCTTGAGTGGAAATATGTCTGTCTCTCAAAATAGTCTTTCTATCGTTGCAATCTAAATATCTTTTAGATCATTATGTTTTAAGAATTTTTATTTAGTTGGCTCGATGGATCGAAATTTTCATAATGTTGCTCAAGAGTGTCATACGTATAGCTTTAACAATGTTTATACCTTGGTTGCCTTCCTCGTTTGTTACTCGTAATGGTTTCTTTTATATCGGTATGTACTCGCCCCACCTTAAAATAACGAAGTTGTTGTTCTGTTTATTACTGTCAAGTACAAACTCTTTATCATTGTATCTCTGCTTAGAATTCATATTAGAAATGATTAGGTAAGTCTTTTTCTATAGTCATGAATCTATCTCTACTACTATAGTGGGAGAAGGCCTTAGTGTAATTTGTCCATATCCCAACCCGTGTAACGCACGTGCTGCTAGATTTTTTTTCCCGTTTCATTCCCCCTCCCAAATTTTCCATGTGCAATCCACGTGTATAATACTGGTATATATATATATATATATATATATATATATATATATATATATATAGTACTATAATGGGAGAAGGCCTTAGTGTAATTTGTCCATCTACCAACCCGTGCAACGCACGTGCAAAACTATTACAAATGAGGTTTTAGATCAAATTCATACTACGTCTGAATTTTTACTTTTGAAAAAACTATATTTATTAAGACGTGCATCGCACGTGTAAACTACTAGTACTTTGGTAATTAGCCTACAAGGCTACAGACCTGGCCTATTTAAACAGTGTGAAACCAGCGGGATGACTATTTTTTAAAGAGTAATGCTTTAGCCACTACCAATTTCATTATTATTTTTCTTCACTATCTTAGGTGGCACACTCCAATAGGAGAGTTTTCCCACCTACTCTATCTTCCCCTGCCTATTGGAATGTGTCACCTAAGGTAGTGAAGAAAAATGTAGTGAAATTGGTAGTGGATGTAGCATTACTCTTTTTAAAAACTAGGTCTGATATCGTAAGTGGTACCTATGCAAATAGCAATTTGTGGAAGAGTAATTCGCAATTTTAAAACATATACTACAAAAGTTTTTTTTCCCCAAAATAGGATACCTTTTGAAATTATTTCCCTAAATAGATTATTTTTAAAACTAATTTCGAAAAATAGACTAGTCATAGGCCCTAGTATTAAAATGTGGCCTCTTCGATAATGAGGCTGCAGTTCACAACTGCGGACTCCGTACGTGTCATATAATGCTAAACTTCATGACTCTTATTTTTTTCATAAATGTAAAATGTGAAAAATATAGGAACGCAATTTGGTACTACTGTCTCGATATACCATAGGCCACAATATTGAACTGTAGCCTCATATTTTTTACGTTTTACACTTAGGTATATCGAGACCATAGTACTCAACTGCGAGTCTGCGACCTTATATTTTTCACATTTTAGACTTAGGGAATTTTTTCCTAGAATGCAGTTCATAACTGCGGCCTATGGTGACCGGTCTATATTCCAAATTAGTTTTGAAAGTGATCTATTTTGAAAATTAGTTTTAAATAGTGGCCTATGTCGGGGGAAAAAATATCCTGCAAAAGTTGTTATTCAAAGGAGTTTACTACAATCTTTCCCCGTTCATTAGAGCTTCCACAGTCGTTTGCTAAATTTGGTTAATATGCATATTTTACCAATTTTTGATCTGCAGTCGTTTGCTATTTATCCATATTTTGGTAAAATCGCTACAGGCGCTTGCTATATTTGAGACGGGATATGAGAATATGCATATTGTACTTCAAGTTTCGTCCGCAAAAAAAAATCAATATTTTTATTGTATCTGACGAAACTTGAATTTTTCTTAGAACATGAAGTTTCGTCCGATGAAATTAGAATATTTTTTAATTTAAAAATAGGCAAAAAAATAAAAAATCTCCTTGGACAAAACTTCGAGTTCCGTAAGTTTCGTCCCATGGTAAATTTATTTATTTATTTATTTTTCCTCCGACGAAGCTTCATGTTGCATCTGATATTTTAAATTATTAAAATATTCAATTATTTTTTTAAAAAATGATTTCGAACCATTTTTTTCCACAGGACGACCGATCATATTTTATTTGGGTTCGCTATATTATAGCGTTTCACGAGTCACGACTGCAGAAACAATCAAGTTGCTATATGTATAATATGCATTTTGCTATTTTTTTTACCATTGACTACCGTGGATGCTCTAAATTTTTACCAAACTATCCTACTTTTTGTAAGTATGTACGAAACTATCCATGTTTGAAAATTTAATACCAAAACATCCCTGTTGCTAACTGAGTTAGCGTGCCTAGTAATTTTCTTTGCGCTAACTCAGTTAGCGTGTTGCAGGAGATACAACTTTCCCCCCTTGTTTGGGTGTGACAAAAAACTCACCCAATATAGTTAGTGTGCGTGTTTAAACCACTCACGCTAACAGGATTAACGTTCGTAGATGAGACAGTATTGGGCACTACCTCAAAGAGGGGTGTGAGTAAATAATCACTAAGTATAGACACGTTAACTCAGTTAACGTGCCTATTATTACCAAGATCGTTAACTGAGTTAACGACTATGAAGATTTCAAGTTTCCAGAAAATTGGAACTTTCTGGAAATTAGAGATACTCACACACGTTAACTCAGTTAACATGCCTATTCTTACCAAGGCCGTTAATTGAGTTAACGAGTGTGAAGATTTTAAGTTTTCAGAAAGTTGAAACTTTCTGGAAATTGGAGATACTCACGCACGTTAACTCAGTTAACGTGTCTTGTTTTACAAAGGTCGTTAACCGAGTTAACGTGTATGCCTATCTTCACAAACAAACAAACAGGAATGTTTTGTATATAAAAAATCACTAAGTATAGACAGGTTAACCCAGTTAACGTGCTTATTATTACCAAGGCCGTTAATTCAGTTAGCGACATAGATGTTTTGCTATTCAATTTTCAAACAGGGATAGTTTCGTACATACTTACAAAAAGTGGGATAGTTTGGTAAAAAATTCGGATGCTTTACATGTTCTCAACGCGGCATTGTACCAACACCTAAATGACCAAACTACCCTCTATTTCACATCCAAATTCAAATTCCCACACAAACCAAAACCGTAAATACGCTCAACAAGACAGCCCCCTTTCCGTCATTCCACCTCCTCTCCCCGTTATCCGCCACGTCATCATCTTCCTCCTATGAAAACTCTACCGACCAAATCGCCGAAACTCTTTCCCTTCCTCTCCCTCTCCGATCTCTTTCCCGATCTCAAATTAGGGTTTCGCTTTCTCGAACGGCGATCTGAATTAGGGTTAGGGTTTCTCAAATCAGTTTCTTCTCCTTCCCAAATGCAAAGGGAAGGATGCAGAAAAGCCCATCGGCTCGGAGATCCGCGTACCTCACCGCGCTCACGCAGGAGATCGAGAGGAAGCTCCAGAAGGTTCGCAGATCTTGAATCCTGATTTCTTGATTTCTTGAAATTGCATTTGATTAGATGTTTGATTGATTGTGTTTATGTTGTTGCAGGCATTGAGCTCGAAATCGCAGCGGTTTGATCTGTTGCAGCAGTTGTTTGCGGATATTGCACTGGAGATCGATGATCGAGCGCGAGGTAATGGAATTTTTCGTCTTTTTTTTGTCCTGTGTGAATGTGTGCTTGTGGATGCAAATTGAGAATGTAATAGGAGGCCTAAATTGAGAATTGTGATGGAGGAGATTGGAGAAGTTGAATATTTTGGCATCATAAGCCACCTTTTGAAAATATTTGCGATTATGGGTTAGTTTCAAAACTATTAGTGCTCGTGGGCTACTTTGTGCCACGTCAGCAGCGGCCGCTATTCTTATTATCGATCTATTCATTTTGAAAGTCGCTAATGGGAATAGCGGCCTATGTTTTTTAAAAAATTGAATTTTTTTGTTTGTTGTCGCTATTCTCACTAGCGACTTTAGTATATATGAGTTCGCTAATGGGATTAGCGATCTCAAATGAATGTATTGTGATACTTAGCAATTTCTAGAGAGCTTTTGCTCATTTGGTATTTTAAAAAAAAAAACTTAGGTCCCTATTGGGAATAGCGACCTTAGTATACTTCGGTCGTTATTCGCAATAGCGATCTCAGTAGGAAACACAATTTCTTTATTCTTTGTAAAATTTGCAATCTAATCACACAACTAAGGCCTCTATTTGGAATAGCGACCTTAGTACAATAAAGGCCTCTATTCCGAATAGCGACCTTTGTACAACTAAGGTTGCTATTCGGAAAGCGACCTCAGTTTCAAAAATAAATTGATTGTTATTTTTTCAGAGAGTAGAAGCTCTCTAGATTTTGCAAAGTGTTAGAATACAGTTCATTAAAGGCCGCTAATCCCATTAGCGACCTCATATATACTAAGGTCGCTAGTGGGAATAGCGACATCGAACAACACATTTCAAATATTTTAAAATAGAGGCCGCTATTCCCATTAGCGACTTTCAAAAATGAAGAGGTCGCGAATGAGAATAGCACAAAGTAGCCCACGAGCGCTAATAGTTTCGAAACTGGCCCATAATCGTAAATATTTTCAAAAAGTGGCATATTACGGCAAAAAACTCGGAGAAGTTATGGAATGTGGGGGAATTAGAATTGATAGGAAGAGAATGGAAAATATGGAATGTAAGCACTATGTGTTTGCGGATATAGGGTTGGAGATTGACGATTGAGCTCGATGTGAGGGATTCTTTTCGTTCTTTGCATTTTTATGTGTGATGGATGTGAATTATGAGGTGGATTTGATTGGTGAACGTGGGCCTTTTTAGAATTGATAAGATAATGGAGGATATGGAATGTAGTTTTTGTGAAATTATGAGAGGAGGTGTGAAGTTAGTCGTGTTGATGGTCGGAAAAGATATGGAAGTGGAGTGAGTTCACATGTTCACTCATTATGGTGTTGTGGGTTCTCTAATCGGATTTCTTAAACTAGTGATCCACCACATATGGCTTCTCCCTTCTTTCAAATGAACACTTATGTTCATTTACCCATCAACTCCTTTCAAACTATCCTCAGTTCGCCGTAGAGTTCAATTTGTTTACTACTCTTATATTTAGCTATGTGAGTAACTAAGGTATTTGTAGTCTAATTTTATATCTCAATCTCTACATATACATGTATATGTGTTACTCGAATGAGTGCTCAACTCATCCTACCCCCTCCGTACCATGTACCGCTCAAGGTCGCATACTGTTATCTCGTACTCGTACCATGAACCAAAACGTATTGCAAACCTGGTAACACTGGTTTTGGGCGTTGAATAGTACTTGTAAACTGAAAGGAAAATTTAAAAGGTGGACAGCTAGGAATAATGGGTATAAAGTTGTGGGACATGTTGGAATATGAATGTTACTGAATTAAAAATGTATATCTGGCTGGATGAGTGAATGTATTATGTTAAATGATGAAATGGAAAGTAATTCATCTTTACTAAGCTTGAGGAACCTTTAATTGATGATTAAATAATGGAGGTTGTTTGGGTTTGACGATGGGATAGACAGATGGTACACAAGGTAATAGAAGTGTATGGACTTCATAAAGTTAGGCACACAAATTAACATCTATTGCATTTTCCATTGAACTATTAACTTGATCCAGCCAAGAGTTGTCAATTAAAATCTCCTGAACACACCAGGAAGAAACATTCCCATATAATCCAAAGCGAGGCCCTGAAAGGCACAAACGTGATCCGAAATTCAAAATAGAAAACTGTTCACGATTTCCGTGCACAGCTTCAGAGAAAGGGGGTATAACTGGAACTACATGTGTCCTATTTGGGTGTGTGGCTCCTCTTTTTGAAGCTGGCTTGACGATCTACAACTTTTTTGAAGAAATAACTTAGAAATGAGTTCATCTCTAGGTCGAAATGGACTCACAAATCTCTGGTCTGACAGTCTTGATTTGGGTTAGTTAGTAAGGTTTAAAGATTAGTTATTTTTTCTAAGATATAGTTATATCTAGGATTGCTTTAGATTTGGTTCCTAACTTTCTAAACTTTGCCTATAAATAGGCTTTGTTAGTCTACAGTATATTTTAGTTGAGTTGAGTTGAAGCACCGAAACCCTAGTTTTGGTGCTTCATAACTACTTCAGTATATTCATGTGGCACAAAATATCTGTTGAAGAATATAGATATAATATAAATGTTTAATTTGACTTCATCAAGTTTTCTTTTGTGGGATCAAAATAGTAAATTCACAAGGGCAACTGAATTAAATTTGCTGCAAAGTAAAAGCTTAATTTCTTTCAATTGTACGGAATGAGTGATTTTTCAAGGCAGCTGTTCCATCAGATAGAGGATAAATGTGCTGCATGTAAGTGGATATTAAAATTACATCTATATTCTTATAGCATACAGACTTTGGTCAAAAAGGCATTTTACTTAGAAGTTACCTTAGTCTCTTTAATACTTTCGAAGATTCCGATTATTGCTATAAAGCTACAACAAAGCAAATTAGTTGACAAAACAATTTAGAGCCCCTTGATGAGGACATCAATTCTATTTAATTTAGTATTTTATTTCAGTACCATATTTGTTTTTGGCAATTATAGCCATATGTAATCTTTTTTATATTTTTTAGATTTTGAGAATATTTTGAGATTTGTATCTTGATTTGTTTTGAGCCTATATATAGGCCTTGAGATTAATGAGAAAGATATGCCATTCTTGATTAAAATTATTGTGTTGAAGTTTTGCTCTTCATCTTCTCCTTTGTGTGATACAATTGAGATTCAACTTGTTAGGATTTGTGATAAATCCTAATACAATTTTAGGGTTAGTAATTAACTCTAAAATCTACCCCAAATTAAAACCCCCAAATCCCCAAATTAAAACAAATCCCAAAATCCAACACCCTAATCATCTCCTACCTCTCATCTCTTCCCTCAATCCCGATCCATTACTCCCGCCGGCAACTCCCTCGTCGCGCCGCCCCTTCTAGCGCCGTTGCTCTGTGCCTCCGCTGCCGCGACCCCCGTTGCTACCGCCCTGCCCTCATCCCGACGCTAGAGCTCCTCTCCCTTCTCCTTCCGTCGATAGCAGCAACCATAGCGACGGCAGCCACCCTTCCACCTCCGACTACCGCGCCGCCCTCGCACCGCCCGTCACAACCTTCTGTCGTCGTCGCCCTGCCACCCACGCCAATCCAGCAGCAACAGACCTCATCTCTTCGTGCAATCGCGACACTTTCTTCGAACCTGGTAAATTCTTTCCAATACTCATTTATTTGTGATACCATCTATCATCTCTATTATATTATTCAATTTAACTGCCGACCACAAATATTGAGATTGCGTGTTCCACTTGCTTGATTAGAGTACGAATCAGTATTGAATCTTTTACTTGCTAAGAACGCTTAGGAATTTCATTATTGATTGTAGAGTTGAATTAATAATTGGGATTGTTAAACGCGATTCAATTCTTGAAAATCCATCAAACCGGTTAACTGTTAAAATTTCTAAGTTTGATCCGCAGTACGTGTTGGTAAAATTAATCCATTAAGAATCTTGGAAATTCTCTGTTTAGGGTTAGTTTTACATCACCCCTTCCCCTGGGCAACATTTTGACTCTCTTTTTGCTTGTACATAACGAATGGCCATATATATGCATAGAATATCTAATTCAATGAATCCGAGTAGATCCATGCTCGTGTAGTGCTTTTGAATTGTTAAAATAGTCTTAGTTTTAGTCCCACATCTGAAATAATCTTAGAATTAATTTTTGTACTCTTATATATATATGAGGTAGTGTATTTAGTTATTATCATTCAATAAAGTATTCCTTTCAGTCACTATACTATAACAATAACATGGTATCAGAGCTGGAAACATATACACAAATGTTTTCCAAAAAAAATTAGGGTTCTCTTTCTTTTTTTTTATAAAAAAAATCCACTGTTCATCTTCCTCCCCTCCTTCGAAAAACCCTAATCCTCCTTCTCCAATCCCACAACTGCCAACCCCCAACTCTCCTTCTTCGTCATCGTTTCCCGAAACCCAACTCTGATCCTCCTCGCCACCGCATCCCATGCCTCCGCTCTCCATCCTAGGCGTCACCTCCAAAACTCCACACCTGCCTCCGATCCCCACCGCCCCTGCCTTGCTGTCGACCATCGCAACCCACCCCTGCCTTGCTGTCGACCATCGCAACCCACACCTGCCTCGCCCCGCCCCGCCCCGCCGTCGACTGCCCCTGCTGTCGCCACAACCGCACCGCCGCCCGTTGCCGTTTGCCTCCATCACAGCGCCGAAGTCAACCCTGCTGTGCATTGCCGCAACCTCTTACTGTTGCTGCTGATTCTCTTGCCGTCGTCGCCGCCGTGTGTTGTCGTCGGGACACCGCCACAACAACCACCACCGCACTCCACTTCGATACCCATTGCCTTCCTTCTCCCTCTTCCTCTTCTTCTTTCTGTAATAAAAAAATAAAAAAAATCGAAAGAAACAAATCTGCTTACCTTATGCTGCACGATGTTCTGTAATACGTGCCAACTTTTGATGCCCTCTTCACTCATCCTCCTCACTCGTTTTTTCCTTCAGATCTGATCTAGATCTGCTCCTATGACTATTTTCATTACTTCAACGACGACCTCTTCTCGTCCATCGGTAAACCCATATTCTTCCACTGTTTCTCCTATGGATGAGTCAACATCCTTCCAATCTATTATTTCTGCTGAAGCATACCAACCACTATGCCCCCTCCATCTGATAACTCTGTTCACTCAGGTAATGCTTGTCATGTTTTCTCTCATCAACTGATAATTGATTCAGGTGCTTCTGAACATGACTCCTTTATCACCTTCTTCAGATTCTTTACGTCTAAATTATCATGTGCATATTGCTGATGACTCACTTGTTCTGGGGTGGGCGATATCTCTCTTATTTCGGACATTCATCTTATATCAGTTTGCGTATTCCAAACTTTCTATATAGCTTATTATCCGTTCCTAAACTATGCAAAGATTTGAACTGTTCAGTGACATTTTTTCCTTCTCATTGTGTGTTTCAGGATATTACGACGAGGAAGATGATTGACCCCGGTCGTGAACAACGTGGGTTATATATCTTGGATTCTCCAGTCTTGGTATTATTTTCTTCTGCTAATCCTGAACTGTGGCACCGCCGACTGGGACATCCTTCTTCTACAACTCTCAAGCACTTAGTTTCAGGTTTTGAGCCTTCATTTAAGGTATCCTGTGAGTTATGTGAATTAGGTCAACATCATAGAGTTTCATAGAGTTTCCTACCCAGGACGCATCAATAAACATAGTGAACATTTGTTTGATTTAGTGCATTCTGATGTTTGGGGTCCTATTGGTTTTCCCACATTTAATAACTATCGTTATTTTGTTATGTTTATTGATGATTTCTCTTGTATGACGTGGTTGTTTCTTTTGAAAGATCGTTCTGAAGTATTTAAAGTTTTTCAAGAATTTTTCTTTGAGATACAAACACAATTTGACACAACTCTCAAATATTTTCGTTCTGATAACGCTAAAGAATACATGAGTTCGCATTTTCAACAAATTTTTTTTCTCAAAATGGCATAATTCACCAAACTTCTTGCGCCTACACTCAACAAAATGGTGTGGCAAAACGCAAAAATCAACATTTACTTAGCACTGCTTGATCTTTGATGTTTGAAATGAAGGTCCCCAAGTTTTATTGGAGTTTTTCAGTTTTCACTGCATGTTTTCTTATTAATAGAATGCCTACTCTTATTCTTCAAAATCAATTCCCATTCAACCTGGTATTTCCATCTAAAAATTCATTTTCAATACCACCTCGTATTTTTGGTTGCGCTTGTTTTGTTCAAAATCTCCAAACCGGCGCTGATAAACTTGACCGCGTGCTACTAAATGTGTATTTTTGGGTATTATCGTTTTTTGAAAGGCTATCTTTGTTATTGCCTTTCACAGAAAAAAATGTTTACCTCTGCGGATGTTTCTTTTTTTTGAACATAAACCTTTTTTTGAATATTCCTTCATACAATCTCGAGTTACCAAGAGCTGTTGTAAAAAGTCTTGATTTTTCACCCCCACCCCCACCCCAAGTAAGACCGTCCCCACCACCGCCACCACCATCGCCTCCGCCACTTCAGGTTTATTTCAGAAGACGTTAGATTTGTCCGGACTCGGCCATCCACGATGTACCCTCTGTTGTTCACCCAGTGTCAACCCCCTCTATCGGTAATATCCCTAACACAGATGATTTACCTATTGCTTACCGTAAAGCTAAAGGTTCTTGTGCTCATTATCCTATTGTCCAGTTTGTTTTTTTTTCAAAACTAAACAGATCTTTTCGAGCCTTTATTTCTTCATTGGATTCCATTTCTATTCCTAACAATGTTCATGAAGCACTCAAACACCCTGGTTGGACAGCAGCCATAAATGAGGAAATGCATGCTTTTCAGCAGAATGGTACTTGGCAGTTGGTTCGTCTCCTTGTGGGTGGTAAAACAGTTGGTTGTAAATGGGTATTTACTGTCGAACATAATTCTGGTGGCACAGTTTACCGCCTTAAAACTCGCCTTGTGGCTAAAGGTTATTCACAAGAATTTGGGGTTAACTATGCAGATTTTTTTCCCGGTTGCAAAACTCACTTCTGTTTGTGTCCTTATCTCTCTTGCATCAAATTGTTCATTTCCCCTTCATCAGCTTGATGTCAAGAATGCATTTCTCAATGGCGACTTGAAAGAGGTAGTGTATATGCAACAACCTCCTGGATTTGAGCAACAAAGGGAGAATCTTGTATGTTCACTCAAAAAGTCTCTTTATGGCCTCAAACAGTCTCCACAAGCTTGGTTTGAGAAGTTCGGCAAAACTGTGTGCTCTTATGGGTTCTCAAGAAGTAAGGCAGTCCATTCTCTTTTCATAAAGAAAGGAAGCAAAGGTATTGTTATTCTGTTAGTCTATGTTGATGATATCATTATCACAGGCAGTGATTCCCAAGGCATTGCATACATCAAGCAGCGGTTAGCTAAAACCTTTCAAACAAAGGATCTGGGTCCTCTTCGATAGTTTCTTGGCATTGAGGTTGCACGCACAAAGGATGATATATTTTTTTCTCAAAGAAAGTATGTTCATATTCTTACCGAGACAAGAATGTTGGGATGTCGTCTCAGTGGCACACCTATAGATCCCAATATTAAGCTGTCCGCCTTCTCCAATGATACATTGTTCTCTGATCCAGGACGATATCGCAGACTGGTTAGCAAACTCATATCTTTCAGTCACGGCCAAATATTGTCTTTGCAGTTAGTCAAGTTAGTCAGTTTATGCATGCACTGACTATCGCTCATTGGGAAGCAGTGTTCACATTCTTCGTTATCTGAAGAAAGCCCAAGATCTTAAGAAAGCCCAAGGGCAAAGACTTCTCTTCAGGCCTGATGCATCTCTTTCTTTACAAAGATATTCTGATGCTGACTAGGCAGGGTCGATTGATGACAGGCAATCTACCAGTGGATACTTTGTGTTCTTTGAAGGAAATTTGGCATCTTGGAAGAGCAAGAAGCAACTTGTTGTAGCTAAATCAAGTGCAGAAGTTGAATACCGAACCATTGGGCATTTGGTTTCTGAAGTTTTATGGCCCAAATCTCTCATTCGAGACTTGACAATTTCAGTATCTTCTCCAGTTCCACTGTATTGTGATAACCAAGCTGCTATACATATTTCTGCAAATCCAGTGTTTCATGAGCGCACAAAACATATCGAGGTCGATTGTCATTTTGTTTGTGATGAGTTGGAGAAGAAAGTGATCTCATTTTCATATGTTCGGTCTGGTGACCAACTTTCTAACTTGCTGACATCCTCACTAAAACATTACCTCCTAATCTCTTTCAAACTTTCTTGAGTAAGCTTGGCTTCGACAATATCTACGCACCAGCTTGAGGGGGAGTGTTAAAATAGTCTTAGTTTTAATCCCACATCTGAAATAATCTTAGAATTAATTCTTGTACTCTTATATATATAGGAGGTCGTGTATTTAGTTATTATCATCCAACAAAGTATTCATTTTAGTCTCTATACTATAACAATAAAACGAATTAAGTAAGAGACGAGCAAACCTGATGATGTGAAAAAAAAGTCATGGTTTGTATATTTTAGTCTTTGTGCAAGATGCATTCCTGTTTCTTTTTTAGAATCTAATATCTTTATAATGACAATTGTAAACAGACACAATTCTCAGCAGGGTTGAAGATGGGATCACATTACCAGATGATGAAATCGAAAACAGCCTGTGCTTTTATGATGTTCTTGCAAATCACTATGTCAAAGTACCTGAAAATGGAAAACACATTCTAGACTTGATTGTGCAACTCTGGAGCCAGTCTTTCGCTTCACATATATTTGCCCTCTTGTTCCATAAATGGGTATGTGACTTTTACGTAATATAAGTTCCGATAAGTTCTGGTATATATTTGATAAGTAGAGAATCTTTTTATGGGATGTTAACATATTGGTCGTTGACATTATTGTGTGCAGTAAGCTCTTAGTGTCTGGTGTTTGAACCACTTGCATTTTCAATTATTAACCTGTCCACCCATTAAGATGCATAGATATGAGCATGCATGCATACATTTTTGTGCGTATAGTTCATATTTGTATGTAAGTAGTGAATCTCACTGGCGTTTGAACCACTCCTGCATTTTCAGTTATTAACCCATCTGCCTATTAAGATGCATAGATGTAAGCATGCATACATATATGTGCGTATACATTATATTTGTATGTGGGTATAGATTGTCATTGGACATGCCTACTATAGCAGGATATTGACTACTTCTGTTGTCACTGGAGTTTCTATATTTGGGATGGTAATAGCAATATATGTTGAGTTGTCATTTAGCAAGTGTTTAGTAGTTAGCCACTTTAAGTTATATTTATTTTGTCTGTCATTTATTCTTTATGTTTTTAAATGTTACAAGTAAGCATTCCACTTGGTTCTTCTCTTATTCAAGAAAATTGTTACAAACTAAGATCTTTTTACATCTGCATAGTTTACACTAGGGATTTGCTGCTTACTGTATTTGTTATGGAACAAGCAGATGTTTGCATTAAGTAAGAAAGCTCATTTTACAACCATTTGTTGAACTGGTTCTTTCTTTTGCTCGTCCTAGTCATATCCAGAGCTGGCCCCCCAATGGTGGCAGGGGAGGCGGCCGCCTCGGGCCCCCAAAATTTTCACAATTTTAGGGCCCCCCAATTTTTTTCCCTTGTATTTATATATACGTATCTTGCACGTAATGTTTTTTAGGGCCCCCCAAATTAAATTTTTTGGGCTTTTGTTTTTAAAATTAGTACTTGGGCCGGCTTATTTTAGTTGGGCTTGGGTTTGTATGGAGTTTTTTTTCTTCTCTCAAATCCCCAATTCTCCACCTATTTCTTTATATATATCAGTTTTTAAGAATTGTAGCAAAAAAAATTCTATAAAAAATTTTTTTGACAAAATTTTTTAAAAATAAATTTTGTATGGGGCCCCATTTCAGGAGTTTGCCTTGGGACTTGTAAACTCAGGTGTAAACTCAGGGCCGGCCCTCGCCATATCTATGTTTGGCACATATGAAGATGCATCAACCTGTGTTATTTTTGTTCCTTGTAGCACATTTATCATCTTTCCCCCTTATAGACTTCGCATATGAGAGTTCCTTGGCTATTTAGTGAGGTAGGCTTTTTCTACCTGCCAATTCGATGTCTAGGATTTGTTACAGGCCTTCTTTTGCTCATAACTTCCATGATAGTGAGTTGATTCCAATTTAAATTGCTAGCTCCTGGTTGAGGGATATTCAGGAAAAATAAGTGAACTTTCCTGGAGCCTCATGCTGTATATCCCAATCCATCATGATGGAAAAATCATGATGGTTGAAACTTTCTTTGTTAATAATTAATCGTCACTATTTCTTTAAGTTCAGAAGGCCCTATCTTTGTGTGTTGGATTTTGTTTGTAGTTGTTTGAAGTTCCCCTTGAAGACTCCTCAGCACTTTTAAGATTTGGATCTGCTCTTGTTCAGGGTGCTACAAATGTTTTTTGGTAAGCTATCTACAACTGTTCAGGCTGGTTTTTCTTTAGTTGTTGGTTGATAATTGAAATTTGAGATACTTAGTTGTACATAATTGTTGACAGCGTTAACTCTCGTATGATAAGGATGTGAACTTTTGGCAGTCTCCTATTTTTTTATCTAGGTTAGGGTTTAAAAATAATGCACAAATGCAAGTATGTCTTATCTGACTTTCTTGAAGGTAGTTCAAAAGGAGGAAGAATTTGGAAGGATTGAATGGCTATTTCTATAGATGATAGTCTTTGCGGTTGCAAGGACTGAACTATTCATGCAGCAAATTGTGTTGGACCGGTAGATTTAATTTCAGTTAATTTCTCATTATATTGCAATTATGTGTTACAATTTACAACTTACAAGCGAATTACTCGAAGTCCATAGGCATTATAAACTTATTAAAGGACCAAGTAATATAGGATAAAACGGATTAATGACTTCAAAGATTCAGAAACAGAATTGTTACATGAGTAGCATGAAGATCGCGGTATGATAGTAACGAGCTATTGGATATCTCCTACTTTTTTACAGAAAAACGTAACCCTCATATAAACAGTTTTTCAGTATTTAGCCCCGTCCAACTAAAAAATCTTTAATTCTGTGTTATGATATTTCATCACCCCCAAAAGAATCTCAATATGTGAAACCTGTACATACATACACACACACACACACACACACACACACACACACACACACACACACCACACACACACACACACATATATATATATATATATATATATATAGGCATTGGGCACCAACATATTTTGAATTTTATGGTTTCCTCTCCTATCTACAACAGCTGTGTAGCCTAAATCGTAACAGAACTGCAGAGGGAATTCAGGGTGTTACAATGTATATAAATTATCAATTTCAAGGTTTTGCATGTCCTAAGTGTAGTGAATGTATATGGATCTGGTCACATATTGACAACAATGACAAATGAGAGGTGTAAAATGCTAATTCATTACAGCTTTGTGGGTGAAAAGATATTCTGATATTGTAAAATAAACTACACTTTATTTTGCTTTCACGCAAAACTTTAGGCTCACTAGGGGGTGGGAATTCGTTGCTGCTTAAACTCCACCACTGAAGTGATTAGAGATGGGGAGCAGCTAAGCATATCGCTTAAAGAAAAAAACAACATCATTTTTTAATTATGAGTACTTGAGTTAAAACTCTCAAAAGAAAAATGTAAACCATTAACTTCGTCGGGAAAAAAAGTCTGGTCACCATTTTGGGCCACAACTTGACGGAAGCTGCTGGTGAATATGGTAGATATCACCGCTAATACTGGTGGTCCTAGAAGTTTGGAACCAGATTGATGTAAAACCAACCCTAAAATAGAGAATTTCCAAGAATTTTAATGGGTTAATTTTACCAACATGAAAGTGCTGATCTAAGTTAGATATTTTTAACAGTTAACAGGTTTGATGGGTTTTCAAGAATTGAATCAAATGTAACAGTCCCAATTAATAATTCAACATTATAATCAATAAATAAATCCCTACGTGTTTTAGCAAGTAAAAAGTGCAATACCGATTCGTACTCTAATCTAGCATGTGGATCACTCAATCTCAGTATTTTGTGGTCGACAGGCAAATTAGATAATATGCTAGATAATATGGCAGTAAAACACAAATACTTAATAAGGGAACGAGTATACCGAATGCGAAGAAAATTCAGCGCAGATGTAGAAGCGGACAGCAACCAAGAACACAACAACCAAGAACCAGGAACACAGATCTGGCCGATGGCGCAGCGATGGGGCTTGTCGGTGTAGGAGTCGACGTGGATGTCGGTGGATTCCGGGCGTCGATTGGATGCAAGGGTTCGAGATGGACGGACGTTGCTGATGAGGGGCTGTGGTGTCGATCGATGAGGGTATGGTTGAGGGCTGGAGTCGTTGGTGAAGGACGACGGGGATCTGGGCGTGGAGGTTGAAGGGGAGTCGCGGATCTGGGGGGGCGTGGAGGTTGTAGTGGTGGTGATGGTTCGCCGGAGATTAGGGTGCGGGATTGGGTGGCGACGGAGGTTGAAGGAGTCGGGAGTATGTGGAGTTGGGTTCTTTTGGTGGAGATCGGCTGGGAGTTGGTGGGTTTGGGAAAAACGAAGGACAGGAGAAGATGAAGGGGGCGGCTGTAGCGGGGGAATTAATTTAGGATTTTGGGATTAGGGTTTGTATTAGGGATTTGTATTTGGGGATTTTGTTTTTTTTATTGGGGTAGATTTTAGAGTTTATCACAAATCCTAAAATTTGATTAGGATTTATCACAAACCCTAATGCAGATCTCAGTTGTATCACACAAAAGAGAAGGAGGAAGAGCAAAACTCAACACAGATTTTTTCCCATCAATAATGGCATGCTTTCTCATTCATCTCAAGGCATTTAAATAGGCTCAAATACATCTTGAAACACATCTCCAAAATATTCTCAAAATCTAAAAAATACAAAATGATTACATATGGCTATAATTGCCAGAAACAAAAATGGTAATAAAATAAAAATCCTAAACTGAATAAAACAGCTGATGAAGACGACGCCTGCGCTGATAGAAACGCCCAAATCGTCTGGAACCGATGTCCTCATCATTCTCCCGGGTGGGAGAGGGCTCGACCCAGTCGAGTCAAAACCAGTCCCCCTGTCATAGTGCTCCAAGAGGTCTGGATCCAAGCGCTGGAGCTCTCCGCGATCTATCCAAGTGTTCTCCGACTTCGGCTTGTTTTTCCAACTTACCAAATATCTATGAATACCACCATCTTTAGTAGAGATTATCTGATCATCTAAAATATTATCCAACTCTTTTGTCGATGGGTAAGTAGTATCTGGTAGTGGGGGTACTGGGGGAATCTCACCAGTGGGCTGCAGGGTAGGCTCATCTATAAGAGGATTTCTAGGGTTAAATTCTGGGCCTTCATAGGGTACTAGATCCTCAATATTGAAAGTTTTACTGATGCCAAAGCCTTCGGGGAGGTCAACAACATAGGCATTATCATTGATTTTATGAAGAATTTTAAATGGACCTGCAGCACGTGCGTTCAATTTCTTAACGGATCCCGCTGGGAACCGTTCTGGACGAATCCGAACCATCACTTCGTCACCCACATTAAAAGTTTTAAATTTCCTTCTAATATCAGCTCTTAACTTGTAGTTAAAATTATTTTCATTAATTTTCTTGGAAATTTCTCTATGTAAGTCATAAATGCGGGATGCAAATGCAGATGCAGACTCAGAGACTCGGTGATGTTCTAACATGGGGGCAAGATCTATACTTCTATAGGCTGCCTAGGACGATAACCGTATACAACTTCGTGTGGACTCATGCCAGTGGTTCTATTCCTAGATGTGTTATATGCAAATTCAGCAACCGTTAATTTTAAATCCCATGTTCCCAAGTTCTCTCCCACAAGAGTACGTAAGAGATTGCCAAGACTCCGATTGACAACCTCAGTCTGTCCATCTGTCTGTGGGTGGAACGCTGATGAAAACTTCAATTTTGTACCCAACTTGTGCCATAGTGTCTTCCAAAAATAACTCGTGAATTTCACATCCTTATCAGACACAATGGTTTTTGGCAACCCATGTAGCTTCACAATATTATCAAAGAAGATCTGAGCCACGCGGGATGCATCAAAAGTTTTCGAGCACGGGAGGAAGTGGGCCATTTTAGAAAAACGGTCCACGACGACGAGAATGGAATCGTGTTTCTTGTGTTTTCGGTAAGCCTAACACGAAATCCAAACTCACGTCTTCCCAAGGGCGGCTGGGAACAGGTAATGGAGTATACAAGCCTGTGTTCTGTTTTTGTTGCTTGGCAAGTTGACAGATGTGACATCTGTTAACAAGTCTCACAACGTCTCTCTTTAGCTTCGGCCAGTAAAACCTATGTTCCACAGCATGTATGGTCTTGCTATGCCCAAAATGTCCAGCAAGGCCACCTGCGTGCAATTCCCAAACAAGATACTCTCGTAAGGATGTACTAGGAATGCACAGTTTGGAGCGATAGAAGAGATAATCATCTTTCAAGAAATAATCATCTATCACTCGAGTTATGCCTTCCTTCAAAGAGGTGTAGATCTCGTGAAAATCTGGGCAGGAGGCATACTCATCTCTCAATCTCTCAAAACCAATAATTTCGGTGCGCAGTGTAGATAAGATCATGTAACAACGACTTAGCGCATCCGCAGCCTTATTATCAATCCCTTTTGTATGCCTAATGGTATATGAATATTCTTGTAGGAACTCTACCCATCTAGCATGTCTCGGATTCAACTTTTGTTGAGAATTAAGGAATCTTAAGGCCTCATGGTCTGAGAAGATAACGAATTCTTGCGGCAGAAGATAATGTCGCCAATAGCGAAGTGACTGAATGACCGCATAGAACTCCTTGTCATAGGTGGAGTATTTTTGTTTTGCTTCATTCAGCTTTTCACTGAAATAAGCAACATGATGACTCTCTTGACTGAGGACTCCACCTATACCAATACTAGAAGCATCACATGTTACTTCGAAGACTTTAGTGAAATCAGGCAACCTCATGACAGGTGTCTGAGTCATTCTCTTCTTGATCTCTTCGAAGGCTTTCGTGGCTTCTTTCGACCAGACAAACTCACCTTTCTTCAAACAATCGGTTATCGGAGCCATGATCGTGCTAAATCCTCGCACAAACCGACGATAAAAGGTGGCAAGGCCATGAAAACTCCGCACATCACGAATATTGCGGGGCTCAGGCCACTCTGTAATAGCTCGTATCTTTTCTGGGTCAGCAGATACTCCTCTGGCAGATACAATAAATCCCAGAAAGATAGTCTGATCGGAGAGGAAGGTACATTTGGTAGGATTAGCATAAAGCGGTTCCTTCCTCAAAACACCGCAGACCTGTCTCAAATGGTCAAGATATTGCCCAACGGATCGGCTGTAAATGAGAATATCATCAAAGTACACCACAAGGAACTTACCCATGAAGGGACGGAGTACTTGCGTCATGATTCTCATAAACGTGCTCGGGGCATTTGTCATTCCAAATGGCATGACCATCCACTCGTACATGCCATCCTTCGTCTTGAAGGCGGTCTTCCACTCATCACCAGGACGAACACGTATTTGGTGGTAACCACTTTTAAGATCAATCTTGGAGAAGATTGTGGCACCAGACATCATGTCCAACATGTCATCCAAACGAGGAATGGGAAAACGGTATTTCACCGTGATCTTGTTTATGGCACGACTGTCCACGCACATACGCTAGGTTCCATCTTTCTTTGGCGTCAATAGAGCAGGAACAGCGCAAGGACTTAAACTTTCTCTGATGAAGCCCTTTGCCAATAACTCATCAACTTGCCTTTTCAGCTCAGCATGCTCTGTCGGATTCATCCGATAATGTGGCAAGTTAGGAAGACTCGCTCCCGGAACCAGATCAATAGCGTGTTGGATGTCACGCAATGGGGGCAACTGGTTGGGGAGGTCAGCAGGAAACACGTCTGCAAATTCCTGTAGGACAGGAGTAACTTGGGGCGGGATGAGTGACTTAGGATCTTTAGGGACTTCTCTCGCTGTGAGTAAAAGAATGGTAGCCCTCTTTTCAATTTCATTTGTAAGTTCCTTTTCACCCATATACGTTACCTCCTTGCCCTTTCTCGAGGGAGCCGGTGTTGCTTCAGCTGGACTAGTTCGTGGTCTCACGGGAATGAGCTTTATTTTTAGTCCATCGTGCTGGAACACACATTGGTTGGATCGACCATATATGGTCACATCGTGATCGTATAACCAAGGTCTCCCTAAAATGACTTGATCCACATCCATTTTAAGTACATCCCACCAAATTTCCTCTTTGTAAGCTTTGAAGTCCACTGGGACTAAGCATCGATGTGTTACTTGGAGTGCTGTTGCATCAATCCAAGATACTTTGTATGGGCGTGGATGGGGTTCAGCCTTAAGTCCGGTCTTTGCTAAGACCGCAGAAGAGACAGCGTTGACGCAGCTCCCACTGTCAACAATCATCTTGCAGTTTTTGCCACCTATAGTCGTAAAGGTGTGGAATATAGCAGTGCGCTTCCAATCATCTTCTTCTTTTGGTTGGGACAAAGCACATCTAACTACATTCAAGTCAGGTGATTGGATAGACCGAATACAGTGGAGATACTGGTCATCCTCTTCTTCACCGAAGTCATCGCCTTCTATAGGCTCATAAGAAAACTCATTGTCTGAGTCGTCAGCAATGACAGCGGTACCCTCTACTATATTAATCCTACTGGGACTGGGACAGTTGCTAGCAACATGACCATATCCCTTACATTTATAGCACTTAGTGAGAGGGTCAATCTTACTGTAATCTCTTTCGGTGTTCTTACCCTTATGTTCATCTCTATGTGAATTAAAATCTGAATTAGGTTTGCTGGGGTAAGATTTGTTGGGGTGCTGAGAGGGAGGCTTAGGTCTAGGTGGGTCAGTAGAGGTCATTCTAGAGGAATGATTTCTTGAGTCGCTGGACCTAGAATGAGAACTAGCTTTAAGGGAATCCATGTCGAGGACTAGGGCGTAGGCTGCCGCTATTGAGTCCACGTTTCTATAGATTAGCTCATTCCTAAGGTCAGCTCGTAGTCCAGCTCTGAACCTAAAGAGAGTTTGTTCTTCACTCTCTTTACCTAACGCATTGCACCGAATAAGGAAGTCATCGAATTTATCAACATATTCTTATGTGGATTTACTTCCTTGATACAATTGGTTCCACGAATCTAGCAATCGGGTGTGGAACGATAACGGTACATACCTCTCAGTGAGCTTCTCTTTCATGGCCTCCCAAGTGGCTATGGGTGCCAGACCTCGGCCTCTGCGGGCATGTTCAAGATTGGTCCAATGTTGTTGAGCTTTACCCGTTAATTTCATAGTGGCAAATTTAACTTTAAGGGCTTCGCTCATGTCGAACCACACAAAGTAGTGGTCCATGGCACGGATCCAATCGAGGTAAGCTTGGGGTTCCATGTGGCCTTCAAACTGGGGAACGTTAGCCTTAACGTTCTTTTTGTATTGTTCGTCAGGGTCACGTTCTTGACGTCGATCGTCATGAATATTCCCTTGAGGGATCCGACGATGGGCATGAAGCTCAGGGACAATGGTTTGATTTAGCTCCACTTTCTCAAGCCTCTGATTGATATTGGCAAGAGTTGCTTGGATGACAGCTAGGGTAGCGGAGATATCAGAGTTGTCCATTTCAGGTCTGGGAAGTCTAGGGTTCCTAATTGGGTGATTGGGAAGGGCTAGGAAAGGCTCTTCAGGGTCTGTGATGGTGCTGCGAAGACGCATTCACCAAAAGTGGAAACTATGGGGTGTGTCCTTTTTTTTTTTTTTTTTTAAATGATTCTGAACTAAACTAAACTAAACTAAAATTAAAATAAAATAAAATAAAAGACTACACGATACTAAATGAATGCAAAAATGATGTCTACGATGCAAGAACTAAGGTTTTAAGAACCTTGGCTCTGATACCAAAATGATGTAAAACCAACCCTAAAATAGAGAATTTCCAAGAATTTTAATGGGTTAATTTTACTAACATGAAAGTGCTGATCTAAGTTAGAAATTTTTAACAGTTAACATGTTTGATGGGTTTTCAAGAATTGAATCAAATGTAACAGTCCCAATTAATAATTCAACCTTATAATCAATAAATAAATCCCTACGTGTTTTAGCAAGTAAAAAGTGCAATACCGATTCGTACTCTAATCTAGCATGTGGATCACTCAATCTCAGTATTTTGTGGTCGACAGGCAAATTAGATAATATGCTAGATAATATGGCAGTAAAACACAAATACTTAATAAGGGAACGAGTATACCGAATGCGAAGAAAATTCAGCGCAGATGTAGAAGCGGACAACAACCAAGAACACAGCAACGAAGAACCAGGACCACAGATCTGGCCGATGGCGCAGCGATGGGGCTTGCCGGTGTAGGACTCGACGTGGATGTCGATGGATTCCGGGCGTCGATTGGATGCAAGGGTTCGAGATGGACGGACGTTGCTGACGAGGGGCTGTGGTGTCGATCGATGAGGGTATGGTTGAGGGCTGGAGTCGTTGGTGAAGGACGACGGGGATCTGGGCGTGGAGGTTGAAGGGGAGTCGCGGATCAGGGGGGGGGCGTGGAGATTGTAGTGGTGGTGATGGTTCGCCGGAGATTGGGGTGCGGGATTGGGTGGCGACAGAGGTTGAAGGAGTTGGGAGTATGTGGAGTTGGGTTCTTTTGGTGGAGATCGGCTGGGAGTTGGTGGGTTTGGGAAAAACGACGAAGGACGGGAGAAGATGAAGGGGGCGGCTGTAGCGGGGGAATTAATTTAGGATTTCGGGATTAGGGTTTGTATTAGGGATTTATATTTGGGGATTTTGTTTTTTTAATTGGGGTAGATTTTAGAGTTTATCACAAACCCTAAAATTTGATTAGGATTTATCACAAACCCTAATGCAGATCTCAGTTGTATCACACAAAAGAGAAGGAGGAAGAGCAAAACTCAACACAGTTTTTTTTCATCAATAATGGCATGCTTTCTCATTCATCTCAAGGCCTTTAAATAGGCTCAAATACATCTTGAAACACATCTCCAAAATATTCTCAAAATCTAAAAAATACAAAAAGATTACATATGGCTATAATTGCCAGAAACAAAAATGGTAATAAAATAAAAATCCTAAACTGAATAAAACAGCTGATGAAGACGACGCCTGTGCTGATAGAAACGCCCAAATCGTCTGGAACCGATGTCCTCATCATTTTGGGCCACAACTTGACGGAAGCTGCTGGTGAATATGGTAGATATCACCGCTAATACTGATGGTCCTAAAAGCTTGGAACCAGATAATATTGGCTGTAGTTCTTCACTGCTGGCACAAATGACACTGAACTTTATTCCAGAAAACACTATGATACAGGCTACAACCTACAACTACGTTATTGAATTAATATATTGCTTTTGCAAGATTTGCAACCTATTATATGTCTGATGTTTCACAACCAAAAGTTTAGGTGTCCATTTGTGTTGTGTTCCACTTGCCCCCTGCTAAATGGCCCATCTCCATTAACTGATTATTGAGCACAGTATACACAATTGTATTATTCTTCTCTCTGCAGAAGCACATGATGAATTTTGGTTCATAAATGAATAAAAGGTTGTTGTTATTTTGCTAAGAACTGTTGGGGATTTTATGTCAAGTTTGCATGCATTGTAACTGTTCTCCTTTTGCAAATGCTTCTAATTCTGCTGTTCTTGATATTGGCAGGATTGATATTCACACAAATACAAGGCGTTTTCTATCCTTGTTCCATGTAAGAGCTCTTAAACTATTTTCCTGGGCTACTTATTTCCTTCGTTAAGCACTTGTTTACACCTACGTCTAGTGCATCACTTTTTATTCTCTATTCACTTATTATGTTTTTTGTTTTGGTCTAAATCAGTATTTACTTGAGGAAGTTGCCTTGGTCCCAGTCCGCCTTGGTAAAATTTCTTTACAGGTAGAAACTACCTCTCCATGAGTGCCACGACTAATTAGCTGATATCTTGACCTTGGTTTCTCTAATTATCTATCACTGGGAATCTTAACTAAGTAGAGTAGTGGTTTGAAATTTTCCTACTTATTGACGCCATCACCCTTTTTCTTCTTGTTTGTTTTCTTGTTTTGCCAGGCCCGTCGTGACCTTTTTTCACTTATTTCCAAGTTCATTTTCTTTTACAAGTCAGGTGGCACTATCACTTTCCATCATTCCCTTTGATAATTTTTAGTGTAAAGTGTATATAATAATATTAAGCATATAGCTTCTTGGTTTTGATTCAAATACAAATACCACCTTGAACTTAAGCTACTTCCAACTGATTGCCCTGTTTTCTTTGGAAAAGGAAACGGAGTGTAATTTATTGAGGACCTTTTCCGACAGAACACAATATTTATTTATCTGCAACATTTTAGAAAACCTGAAGATTTATATAGAACTAGTTCTGTGCAAGAAAAATCTAAGTTTAAGATATAGATATATATATATATATATATATATATATATATATATATATATATATATATAAGCATATCATTGGATGATCTAGCTGTCCCAAAATTTTGTGATACAGGCTTTGTTGTTGTTGTTGTTATTGTTGTATATAATCCATCTGTCTTATTAATGTTCCTTCACTTGCAGATCACTTGCTTGAAAGTTTCTTAAAGCAATTCCCCAGTTCTGCAAGTAATTTTCTCATTGGTGGCCCGCGAGACATATTTGTGATCGAACTTACAGATCAGGTACTTCATACTTGCTTTTATTTAGAATTATAGTGCATTACTCAATTTTGCAATTTTAGCATGTGCGTTACGTGTTCTGTTCAACTTGTCATCTCAGCTTCAAAAGTTGAAGGTAGAGCCTGTCCTTCTACACTACTTCTCCCATATGAGGGCCCTTCAAGGTAATGGCTCTTCTGACTGATAATGTTATATCAGTAAACTTTACCAGTCTATCTAGAGAAGGGTTGCACCAAGTCAATCTCATTGTTCCGTGTATGATGCTTACTGCGAATGCATGATCCACTGGTTCACAGTGATCTACGTATCATAAAACATAGGAGGATGAATTATCATGAAGTTTAAATAAGTAATTTCCATGCATTAAGTGGTTGCAAAATGAACAGTTATTCATGAGTAAAACAAATGAAATTGCTTAATCCATGGACAACACATTCAAACGTCTAATATTTCATTTCATTTTCCTATGTTCTATGACATATGTAGATCACTTTGGACTGTATGGATCATACATTTGAGAGATGGAGATAAGTGAAATAAGGTGCCACTCATTTCATGTATTAAATGTGTCACTAGATTGTGATGTTCATCACTTCATCTTCATACCGACCAAAGTTAATCCTCTTTGAAATAGTTTATCATAATAATTAAAATAGAAGCTAATTAAATGCCATTATATTTAGTATATATAAAGGGATAAGGCAAATTCCTCAGCCAAAAGGTATAGAACTAAAAGAATAAAACGAAGAGAGTAGCAAGAGGGAAATATCTAGATCTCAATGCGTAACAAGTTCCAAAAAGAAGATACAGACAAAATAAAGAAAACAGAAAGGAACTCCACAAATCTAGATTAAATTCCTCTGGACCCATGAACACAAGAAGACACTTAATTCTCTATTTTTCTCCAACACTCCATGATCTAATATTCCCCATCCACTTGCAACTAGGATTGCTGGAACTGCTTTAAGATACCTTTAAACTTGAATGTATGGCATAATTGAAGTTGCAGGACAACTGAGGTTGCAACACTGTCACATCTTACCTTTTTTGGTAAGCATGTCTGCCTCTTGTTACATTAGCTTATGTCGATTGTATCACTTTTACATTTTTTCTTTAAAAAATTTAGGGTTCCGTTGTTTCTAGTAAAGGTGGAACACAGGTGTTCTTGAATCCAATCCAAATTCTTGTCGTGTGATATTTACAAACATTGCTTGTTTGATCGACACCTCTAACACAGTGGACATGGGTCTCCTTTTTTCTCTGCTTTCTAATTCCTAGCACAGAGCTTTGCATATATATTGGTGATGGTGATCATATTTTCTGGGTTTTTTATGCATGAGCTATCATAGAGATCATATGACATAAAGATATTCAATGCCTTTAGATCTTCTAAAAAACTGTTCCCTACTTGATCCCCCTAGGGGGCACATTTTTTGGAGGGAGATTCAATCATTCTGATAGCTTTCCATTTGACCTTCTCTTTCTTTGTCCATTGTATTATCACATCTCAAGAACAACCCATTAAGGTTTAATCCAAGTATGATGCTAAAAATTTAGCCCCATATTAATTTGGGGCTTAGCCTAGATTGTCCGCTTCAAAATCTCCCCTAATTAATTTCTTAGTTGCTTTTTTTTCTTCTGAATATTCCATAATTCTTTCGTTTATGAATATATTTGCCAGCTTCTCAATCCTGACAAAATGATGGAGACATAAAAGCAACTGCAACTAAAATATATCCATAGTTTCTATATGGGCTGATGCATAGCAAAAGCAACCACAAAATTCTGGGATTTCAGAAGCTGTTGAATCCTTCAAATTGATATCGACCCTAAATGTTGAAATTTAAGAATTTCTCGGAATTGTGAAATATAAGTCTTAAATTATTGAAATTTCATCATCCAAAAATGATGTACTATTTAACGCACGATACGAACCCTGAATGGTGAAATTACTGAATTGCTTGATATTGTTCAAAATCGGTGGGATATAACCCACAAAGTGAAGCCTAAATGCTGAAAATTTGAAATTTGTGAAATCGTCCAAAATTGGTGGTCTACAACCCAAGAAACTGGCCCTAAATGTTTATTTCAGAATTTCTTGAAATTATCCAAAAATTGGTTGACCATAACCCACAAAATCGGGCCTACATGCTAAACTGCACCCACGTTTTTTGACATTTTCCAATTGCAGTGGACCCATGAAGTTGGTCATGAATGCTGAAATTTCAAAGATTTAAATTGTCCAAAAATTGTCGCAAAAGGTATTTTTTTTGAAGTTCTCTAAAATCGCCCAAAATCAGTGGACTATAACCCATGAAGTTGGTCATAAATGCTGAAATTTAAGAATTGCTCATAATCATCCAAATCGGTAGATTGTGGCCAAATAAGTGATATTTTGTATTTATCAAAAGCGGCTAAAAACATTGGACTAGCCCATAAAATATAACCAAAACAGTGATATTCAGAATTTTCATAGATGCAGCAGAAACGATGGACTATAGGCCACAAAATGGGGCCAAATAAGTGAAATTTCGTATTTCTCAAATTGGGCTAAAAACAGTGGACTGTATCCTATAAAATATGGCTGAAACAGTGATATTAAGAATTTTTACAAAATCAACAAAATCAGTGGACTATATGTAGCGCCCCGAGTTCCACACACTAGAAGCTCGTGACACTTACCCAAAATCTTTACTTCAATTAGTACACAACACAGAAAATGATAGGAAATTAGAAACTTACATTGCACAAGGAAACTATATCCCCCACTTGGATGCTTTCCGCAGCTCGAGTTCCCTGCTCCACGATCAGCAATCCTGCAACTAAACAAAAGGGAGCACGTCAGTTGCATACAACTGACGCAATGCGGATGAAACCCGCAATCACAAAAAATCCTCAACAATTAATATTTGATGCAGGAAAAAATGTGAAAGTCAAACCACAAGTGCCGGTGTATGTTATGATCTAGATTCTAATGCACAACTCATATGCACACCATGCTCTTAATCTAATGCAAACTTAATTTAGAAATGTATGCATCTCATACTACATACTCTTCAAATCGAGTTCGTATTCTCCAGATGATAGGGTTCAATCCCTCGCCATGCATCATACTCTTGTACTCTTTCCTGTTTCTGATATTCATCTAGTGACTGGTAGAGTCTGCAGTACATGCGGTCCATTCTCGCTCCTGCAGTCGGATCGTGGTCCTTCTCCACATTGAACGACAATGATCGCTCTGTTCGTTCGTCCTTCTCCACTCCGATAGGATCGTGGACCCTCTTCATTCTCGGTCAGGTCTGTGATCATCAGCTCTGCCGGAATCATGGTCCTTCTCCACTCCTGTCCCTACCAAAATTATCGTGAACATAAAGCGAATCGTAGGGCCAACCCTACTCCGCCCAGAGATTTAAAGTTACACTCTTGCTCTTTGTTCGTATTGATAACCCAGAACATAGACGGAAGCTTAAAAGTCCATCTCCTAAGTTCCGACAGGACTTGTGACTTACGTCTGTATTCGTTTTTATAACTAAATCCCAGAAATTAACAGTAGAGACGATGCCGCACGTGTCCCAGACGAGACGACGCCGCACGTGTCCCCTTGACAGGTGAGTACACGCCCAACTAGTGTCTGTCCTTACCAATCACGAGTCACACTACTTAGGACTAGCACCTTTACTAATTTATACAATTTAGGTGAAATTCTCATCCGCTTAATTCCTCCATTAATCACCACTTAGTTTCTAGGTGGAATTATTAGTACTCAAGGTCTCATTGCTCCTAACATAAGCTATGTTTACTAACCATAATCAATTGGTTAGCAATTAGGTTACTACGAGGTCAAGTCTACATTTCGAACTTCCTAACTTCTCACTAACAAGGTGTTCTAGCAATTTTACTCTACTTATTTACTACCATACTAACCTATTTAGCTTACTAATTTGCTAACATGAATAATGCTAATATTGTTAACATGCTTACACTTACTAACATGATCACTACTTACACAAGAAGCCCTTATATTGTTCTCAACTACACATTGGAGCTTACTAACATACGTTAAACTTACTAACGTTACAACTAAGCTTACTAACATTATAACTAAGCTTACTAACTTATTAGTAGCTTACTAATACAATGTTAGTAGCTTACTAACACAAAACTAGTAGTTTGCTAACAATGTAAAACCTACTAACAAGATGCTAACTTGCTAATAAAAAGACTTTAAACATTGAAGACATGGTTTTTATTCATAATCATGCATAAAAGATTCATCTTTTCCACTTTTACTACCATTTTTAACACAAAGATTGAATCTTTATTTATTCACTAGTATATTTATGCATGTAAAATTCACATAATCACTTCATCTCATTATACATAAATAAATAATTAGTTAATTTTCCTAAAGAGTAAAACATGGATTGTGAGTAAGCATGCATCATCTACTATTCTTTTATTTAGACCATCATCTCGCATTATCTTGCTAAGCTTACTTCATAAGAACTAAAACATTCAATACTTTCAATTAACATCTTATCAATCATAGCTTCTAACAAGTATATTTTCTAACAAGCATAACTTCAATACGTCACACAAGCATATCTTTCTATGTCAAGAGTCATAAAAATAAACATTAGGTAAAGGAAAATACCCACTTTGATTTGTTTGTAAGCTTCAATCTATTGGTTGCTTGAAGTTGCTATCTTCTCCTCCTTGCACCTTTAGCTTACTTGACTTCTTTGCTCCAATAGTAGTAGTAGTAAAGTAGTATAGTAGTAGTAGTAGGCAGCAGTAGTAGCAGTAGTAGTAGTAGTAGTAAGCAATAGCAGTAGTATGCGGTAGTAGTAGTAGTAGGCAGTAGTAGTAGTAAGCAGTAGCAGTAGTAGTAGAAGTAGTAGTAGTAGTAGTAGTAGTAGTAGTAAGCAGTAGCAGTAGTATGCAGTAGTAGTAGAAGTAGTAGTAGTAGTAAGCAGTAGCAGCAGCAGCAGCAGTAGTAGGCAGTAGTAGTAGTAAGCAGTTGCAGTAGTAGTAGAAGTAGGCAGTAGTAGTAGTAGAAGTAGTAAGCAGCAGTAGTAGTAGTACACATATATATATATAGAGAAAGGGGAAAGTGCTGCTATTGCTGCCGACCATCTGCAGAAAGAAAGAGAGAAAGAAGTGGAGAGAAGTGTGGGTGTGTGTGGAAATCTCTAGGAAATGCTTAGGTGTCCTCCCCTTTTACATTAAACCCCTTAGATTTTAACTAATTGCTTTTAACCCCCAATTGAGGATTGCTTTGTTGGGCTGGGCTTCTTTTCTATATTTTTTTTTGTAAACAATGTTGGGCTTTAAGGCTTAAAAAAATCATAGCAATACTAATGATACTAATAGTATAGGTTAACAAATATAACAATAACTATGTATGATAAAGATAACAATAACAATGTATATGTATATTTTTATTTTAAATAAAAGGAAAAAAATGTTATTAACCATGCATACCAGGGGTACTACACTATATCCCACAAAATATGGTCAAATCAGTGAAATTTTATATTTATCAAAATGACTAAAAACAATGAAATATGGCCATAAAATGACTGGAATAGTGATAATTAGAATTTTCACAAAAATTAACAAAGACGACGATATTTTTTAGTCCAAAAAATGCGTCCAAATCAGTGATATTTTTTATTTCTTAAAATCAGCAAAAAAAGGTGACGTATAGGTTATTATATATGGCCAAAACAACGATATTCAATTTTTTTACAAAATCGACGACAATGGTGTACTGCGCACAAAATGTGGTCAATCAATGGATTTACTAATTTCTCATAATTGGCCAAATCAGTAAAATATGCACAAAACAGTGATGTTCAAAATTTGCACAAAATCAACAAAATCGATAGACTAAGTAAAATTTTGTATTTTTCAAAATTGGCTAAAACAATAACTACATCACATAAAATTTGGTCAAAACAGTGGTATTCAGAATTTTCACAGAATCGGCAAAAACGGTGGACTACAACACAAAATGTAGTCAAACCAGTGAAATTTCGTATTTCTTGGACCAAAATGGCACATTGTAGCCCATAACCTATGGCCAAAACAGTGATATTCAGTATTGTTCATAGAATCGGTGAAAATGGTGGACTTATGGCACACAAATGTGGCAAAGTTAGTGGAATGTTGCATTTCTCAAAATCCGCTAAAAACAGTGGCAAAATAGTGATATTCAGAATTTTCTGAAAATCAACGAAATTTGTGGACTATTTAAATGTGGACAAACCAGTGAAATCTCGTATTTGTCAAAATCGGCTAAACAATAGTGGACTATAATAGCCCACAAAATATGAACAAAACAGTGATTTAGAATTTTTAGAAAATCGACGAAAACGGTGAATTATAGCCCTTAAAATGTGGCCAAATCAACGAAAATTTGTATTTATTCAAATCGGCTAAAAACAGGTGGTTTATAGCTCATAAAATATGGTCAAAATGGGTAAATTATAACCCATAAAATGTGGTCAAATCAATGAAATTTCGTATGTCTCAAAATCGGTTAAAAACGGGTGGTCTTAGCTCATAAAATATGGTCAAAACCGTGATATTTGAATGTTCACAAAATCGACAAAAATGGTGGACTATAGCACACATAATGTGGCCAAATCAGTGAAATTTTGTTTTTCTCAAAATCGGCTAAAAATATTGGACTATATGATATAAAATATGTCCAAAATAGCGATATTCGGTGGACTATATTGGCTAAAAGTGTGGACTATATAACCCATAAAATATGGCCAAAATAATAATATTAGGAATTTTCACAAAATCAATGAAAACAATGGACTAACACAGAAAATGTTGCCAAGTGAAAATTTTGTATTTATCAAAATTGCCTGATAATAATGGACTATAGCCTTTTAAGTATGGTCAAAATAGTGATATTCAGAGTTTTGACAGAATTGATGAAAGTGGACAACACACTAAATGTGGTCAAATAAGTGAAATTTCATATTTCTCAAAATTGGCTAAAAAACAGTTGATAATATGTCAACCCCAAAACATGCACAGCTTAGGCTAGGAATGCGACAACGACAACACCTGCATAAGATAAATTTTATACACGTGCTAAGCGTGTGGGCACTTCAATCATAATAACAATATAATCTATCATTTGGTATTAGCTGAAGTTCAAAGCTTACAACTTTGAATTCGATTTCATTATAATTATATAAAATACTCATAGTAACACATGGCTTATATTTCTTCCATCATAAAACATCACTATTTATAGCCTATCTGTGGCACATACTACGCTCCTCTTCGCTACAACAATATTTCCACAAGCAATCTGAAAAATTGTGAAATGTGTGAGCTACTACATGCTCGCTCTCACAAGTGGATCAGACAACTGAGACAAGTTTAAAATATAATACAATATTTAAATGAACATTAATAATATAAGTCAATTTAGAAACGATATGACACCATTGTTTTAAATTTCAGCTGATACGGCCGAAATTTTGTTTCGGCTAGCTTGCCGATACGAAATCACATATCTTATACTTCATATCGTCTTGGACCGAAATGTGTAGATTTCGGCCGAAATTGCTGAAATATCGGCCGAAATACACACTAATGTTATTGTGAATGTATAACTTCTGTTTTTGTTTTACTTTTTGCATATAAGTATTTCAATATATGATTTTAAGCTAAGATAATGTGAGGATTTCATCTTTGTATTGTTTGTATATATGCAAAGTCAAGTAAGTCTATTAAGTAATACATTTTTTTGTAATCAATGCAAATTCAATTAAGTTATATACTTATATTATTTTCTCTTTTATGTTGTTAAATTCTTCGAATATTTACAATGATTGATTCATGTTATTGGTTACATTATACAATATTTTATATGATAAATGACATGTAGAACATATAATATCTTGTTTAGTAACAATAAAATATGTTTATTGAGTGTATGAAATGAACATTTGAGATGATCACATTTTTCCGAGATCTCCTCGGATATCTCCGATTTGAGACGAACATCCTTGTCAATACAAGTCCAAAATCTGCGATTTAAAACCTTGCATGATACGATTAGAAGAAGCCTATATTTTCATGTGACATTGGGGCATGATAAATAAATTGATATATGCAAGGGAAAATACATGCAATTATGCATTGAACATTCATGCAGTAGACGGTATGTCAAAGTTAGTTTCCTTGAGTACTGGTTGGAATTCATTATTTATGTAAGCACTCGGAATGATAATAAATGCGAGTTACTTTCATTTTCAGATTGTTGTTGTAATGAAGTATTCATAAGTGTTTTCCTTTGAAGTGATTGTTATTGACAGACTCTTCAAATAACGATCAAAAGTAAATACTTTCATTTTTGGGAAACCACCTCATTGTCACATAAATCGGCAAACACTAGAAACACTTTCAAAAATCATGAAAGAATTTCATTAGCAAATGTGGTCACTTTTAGAAATTGCCCTCATCGTCGCACTAAGAGCATCCACAGTCGTTCAATGTAAAAAATGGCAAAATGCATATTTTGCCCATCCAATTCGACGAAACACTGCAGTCGTGGAATGGCCAAAAAATGCATAAGTTCGTTAAAAAAGAAACAGACGAAACATGATGTTTCGTCTGTAATTAAAAAAAATACGGTTTCGTCCCAAAAAGGGGAAAAAACAGGAAGTTCTTTTATGCAAAAAAAATTTGCAAATTTTTTTTAAAAAAATAGTTTGTAAATAATATTTGCAAAAACAATTTAAAAATTTGCAAAATAAATTTAAAAATTTGCAAAAAAAATTTAAAATTTTACAAAATGTTCCAAAAAAATTACTGTAGCCAGACGAAACAGGGTGCTTCGTCCGGATTTGACGGAAGTTTTTTTTGCAAAAAAAATTGCAAAAACAAATTTTAAATTAAATTGTAATTTTTTTTGCAAAAACAATTTAAAAATTTGCAAAATCAATTTAGATAATTGCAAAAAAAAAATTAATTTTTACAAAATTAATTTTTAAAATTAATTTTTTTTAAAAATTGGATTGGGACGAAGCATGATGTTTCGTCTCACATTGGGACGAAACATCATGTTCATTCCCACGCTTAAATTCATTTAACGGTTATTTTATTTGGTTTTTTTTTAAAAACTTCGGACGAAACATCATGTTTCGTCCGATCAATTAAAATAATAATTAAATAATCCAGACGTCTGCTATAATATGCATTTTGCTATATGGAATGCTACTTTTCCCTTTCTACCGTAGCAAATTTGCCAAAAAATGGCAAAATAGCTCACGAGTGTGTGAGCTACAGAAAAAAAAAAGAAAAAATGGCAAATAAGCAAACGACTGTGGATGCTCTAAGATTACAAATTATAGCCCAGTAGTATGAGAATGCATTACCACATTACTTAAACGTCACCCGGGGGATAGAGTGTACTTATGCTACCATAGGTTTGCCCGAAAGCCACTTATTCGGTATTACTCAATACTCTATGGCAAGCCAGTTCACTTCATAGTGTACATTGAGAGTGCTAAAAACACCGCACTTCACACTTTCACGGAAACACATAAATTTCACTTGTTTGCACTTTCAATGAGAACACAAAATAGTCACCTAATTGATGCAATTAAGACGAGTTGAAATCTCTAGTAAATCATGTGAAATTATACATTTGCCACAAAACATTATGCAAAATTATTGCAAAAACAATATGATTTCATAGATGCAATGATCAATATGTATGAAATGTTGACAAAATCAATTAACAAGATACATGCATTTTCATGATATGTCACATAAAGATATATCACTACTATCTTGGGGATCACTATTATATATCACTATTATGATAAAATATCATGTCTGATCCAATACACTTTTAATTAGCTGAAAATAAATATTAATAATCATTTTTAGGATCACATAAAAGCTGAACAATTTTGCAAGAAGGTCTTATACTCATTACGAAGATTTTTCACAAATATATGATGTTATGAAGTTTAGCAAAAAGTATAGTGAGAGAAAACCACTTACCTTATGTGGATCCAAAACTTGCTATTCCGCTTCACTACTAATGTTCAATCAAGTCGCAATAATCCTATAGACATGTCAATACTATATAATTAAGCACAATGTGATGTAAAACTAACCCTAAATAGAGAATTTTCAAGAATCTTAAAGGATTAATTTTACCAACATGTAATGCGGATCAAAGTTAGAATTTTAAACAGTTAATCGGTTTAATGGATTTTCAAGAACTGAATCACGTTTAACAATTCCAATTAATAATTCAATTTTAACAATCAATAATTAAATCCCTGAGCGTTCTTAGCAAGTAAAAGATTCAATATTGATTCGTACTCTAATCACGCAAGTGAAACACTCATTCTCAATATTTGTGGATGACAGAATTATCAAATAATATAGTAGAGATGATAAGGCTTAACACAAATATTTAAAAGTGAAAAGAGTATATTGAGAGTTCGAAGAACAATTGCGACAATCGAAGGTGAAACCACTGTTGGAAGAACAGTCCGCTGGATCTGGCAATGGGTGGTGCGTCGGCTGGCTGCGTCTGCCTCGGCGGTGCTGGGTGGCAGTGACGACAGTGGTGCTGGCAACGGGAGGTCGCGAGGGCGGACGGCGCTGGTTGCGTTGCGGAGGCGCGACAGGAAGAGGGGACCAGGGGGTGGTTGGGCTGGGGTTGGCTAGTGGCTGGATGGGCGTCGAAGTGAGCGAGGGGTGGCGATCAGGGGCTTTGGGTTTCGAGGGTGTGGGTTGAAGATGACAGAGGGCGGGAGTAGGGAGAGAGAGGGGGGATGAGGATGAGAGGATGGGCCAGGGGTAAAGGCGACGGGATTTGTGGAAGGGCAGGGGGGCTGTGGTGTCGAGGTCGTGACGTGGAGAAACTAGGGTTTCGGTCGAGGCTGGGGTAGGAGGAAGAAGACGATGGGGAGAGGGAAGGGGAATTAGGGTTTGGGTTGTTTTTATTTGGGGAATTTTTAATTCGGGGGTAGATTTTAGAGTTAATCACTAAGCCTAAAATTGTATTAGGATTTATCACAAACCATGATAATTGGATCTCAATTGTATCACACAAAAAGAGACGGGAAGAGCAAAACTCAACACAATAATTTTTAATCAAGAATAGCATATCTTTCTCATTAATCTCAGGACCTATAAATAGGCTCAAAACAAATTTTGATACAAATCTCAAAAGATTCTAAAAATCTCAAAAATATTCTAATGCAAAAAAGAAAGATTACATATGGCTATAATTGCCAAAAAATAAATATGGTACTGAAATAAAATACTAAATTAAATAGAATTGATGTCCTCATCATTCTCTCCGGGTGGGAGAGAGCTCGACCCAGTCGAGTCAAAACAAATGATCCTGTCATGGTGCTCCAAAAGATCTGGATCCAGTTGTGGGAGCTCCTTACGATCACTGCAAGTGTCATCCGACTTCGGCTTGTTCTTCCACCTCACCAAATACTTGTGCATACCACCATCTCTTGTAGAAATTATCTGATCATCTAAAATATTATTCAATTCTTTTGTCGGTGGGTGAATAGTATCAGGTAGAGGGGTAAATGTGGGAATCTCACCATTAGGCTGCAAGGTAGGCTCATCTATAAAAAATAATCTAGGGTTGAATTTTGAGCCTTCATAAAGTACTAGATCCTCAATATTGAAATTCTTACTTATGCCAAAACTTTCAGGAAGGTCAACGACATAGGTATTATCATTGATTGTATGTAGAATCTTAAATGGGCTTGGAGCATGTATGTTCAAGTTCTTAACGGATCCAGATGGAAACCGTTCCGGATGAATCCGAACCATCACTTCGTCACCAACATCAAGAGTTTTAAATTTCTTTCTTGTATTTGTTATTAACGTGTTATTAAAATTATTCTCATTAATTTCCTTGTAAAATTTCTCTATGCAAATCATGAATGCAGAATGAAAATGTGGATGCAGACTCTGTGGCTCTGTGATGTTCTAATACAGGGGTAAAATGTATAGGCTGCCAAGTGACTTGAGAAGGGATGGGTGACTCAGGTACACTCAATGGAGGTGATTGGACAGACTGAATACAATTGAGAGACTGGTCATCCTCTTTTTCATCAAAGTCATCACTTACATTAGGCTTATAGGTAAACTCATTGTCGGGCTCATCAGCGATGACTGCGGTACCCTCTACTATATTGATCCTGCTTGGGTTGGGACAGTTTCCAGCAACATGGCCGTATCCTTTACATTTATAGCACTTAGTGAGATGATCAATATTAGAATAGTATCTTTCAGTGTTCTTACCCGTATTGTCATTTCCAAGTGGATAGGAATTTGAAGTATGTTTCTTTGGGTAAGACTTGTTAGGTTATTGAGGAGAGGAGTGCTCAGGTCTAGAGGGATCATGAGGATTCATTTTGCAGGAATGATCCATCGAATTGCTGGACTTATAATAGGAACTTGCTTTAATGGAATCCATATCGTGGACAAGAGCATAAGCTGCCGCTAATGAGTCCACATTTCTATGAATTAGCTCGTTCCTCAAATCGGCTCGTAATCCAGCCCTGAACCTAGAGAGAGTTTGTTCTTCACTCTCTTTACCTAAAGTATTGCACCGAATAAGGAAGTCATCAATTTATCAATATATTCTTGTGTGGATTTACTTCCTTGATAAAGTTGGTTCCACGAATCTAGCAATCGGGTGTGGAACAATAACGGTACATATCTCTCAGTGAACTTCTCTTTCATGGCTTCCTAAGTGGCTATGGGTGCCAGGCCTCGGCCTATACGGGCATGTTCAAGATTGATCCAATGTTATTGAGCTTTACCCGTCAATTTCATTGTGGAAAATTTAACCTTCAGGGCTTTGCTCATGTCAAACCACACAAAGTAGTGGTCCATGGCACGGATCCAATCGAGATAAGTTTGAGGTTCCATGTGGCCTTCAAAATGGGGAACGTCAGCCTTAACGTTCTTTTTGTATTGTTCGTCAGGGTCACGTTCTTGACGTCGATCGTCATGAACATTCCCTTGAGAGATCTGACGATTAGCATGAAGCTCAGGGGCAACAGTTTGATTTAATTCCATTTTCTCAAGCCTCTGATTGATATTGGCAAGAGTTGCTTGAATGGCAGCTAGGGTAGCGGAAATATCAGAGTTGTCCATTTCAGGTCGGGAAGGTCTAGGGTTTCTAATTGGGTGATTTGTGAGGAAAAAGAAATGCTCGTCAGGAATGTGATGGTGCTGCGAAGACGCATTCACCAAAAGGAGAAAACTAGGGGTCGTGTGCTATTTTTTTTAATGAATATGAAATGATCTAAAACAACGAAAGAATTTTTTTAAAAAAGACTACACGATCCTAAATGAATGTAAAAAATGAATGCGTCTTCGGTTAAATTTGCACAAATTTGCACAAACTCAACAAAATTAAAAGACTACACGATCTTATTCTGTATAAAATATGGCCAAAATTGTAATATTCACAATTTGCACAAACTCAACAAAATCGGTGGATTATAGCCCACAAATCGTGACCAAGTGTCTCAAAATCGGTTAAAAGCTGTGGATTATAGTCCATAACATATGGCCAAGATAGTGATATTTAGAATTTTCACAATATCGAAAAAATGGTGCGGAGCCCAAAAAATTTGGCCATATCATTGAAATGTCTTATTTGTAAAAAAAAGGCAAAAGTCGGTGATATACAAAATAGTGATATTCAGAATTTTTAAAAAATCGACAAAAACAATGGACTGTAGCCTTCAAAATGTGGCTAAATCAGTACAAATTTCGTATTTCCATAATCGGGTAAAAACAATGGGGAATATAGCCTATAAAATATGACAAACAATGATATTCAGACTTTTCACTGACTGCGAAAATGGTGGTCAAATCTGTGAAATTTGGTATTTTTCAAAATTGACTAAAAACATTGGACTGTAGCAAATAAAATATGGCCAAAGAAGTGATTCATAATTTGCACAAAATCGACGAAAAGAGTGGACCATAACCCACAAAATTTAGCCAAATCGGTTAAATTTTGTATTTCTCAAAACTAGCAAAAAACAATGGACTATTTAGCCTATAAAATAATGCAAAACAATGATAATCAAATATTTCAAAAAATCAACGAAATCGGTGAACTATAAATATAGCCCAGAAAATGTCATCGAAAAAAATTATTTCTCAAAATTTGCTTGAAATTAGTGGTGGACTGTATCCCATAAAATATTTACCAAAATAGTGAAATCTAGATTTTTCTCAAAATTGACGAAAATAGTGACTAAGCCTACAAAATGTGGTCAGATTAGTATTTGTCAAAATCGGCTAAAATTAGTGGAGTATATCCCATAAAATATGGGTAAAATATTGATATTCAGATATGGGCAAAACATTGATATTCACACTATATAGCTCACAAAATGTTGCCAAATCAATGAAATTTCGTATTTCTCAAAATCGGCTAAAATTGTTGGCCCCGGTAAAATATGACCAAACAGTGATATTCAGAATTTTCATAAAATCGACGAAAATGGTGCTCTTTAGCTAGTCCACACAATGTGGTAAAATCACTGAAATTTCATATTTCTCAAAATCGGCAAAAAAAAGTGGACTAAAAATAGCCTACTAAACTTGGCAAAAACAGTCAAATACCGAATTTGTAAAAAATGAGAAAATTTGCACTATAGCTAAGAAGCGAAACAGAGAAATATGAAATTTTAGGGAAACAACCGAATCTTGTGGACTATAGCTCAAAAATTGGACTAAATAGTGAAATATGGAATTTCATGGAAGCGGTCGAATACTATGGAATACAATTAACAAAACGTGGCCAAAATAGTGAAATCCGTAATTTTGCAAAAATGGTCGAAAACTATGCAATGCCTGCAAAATCTGGCTAAAACAGAAAAATATAGAATTTCGCAATGAAAATTGTGCCACACAATTCGCTAAATAGTGAAATCCTAAATATCGTGTAAAGGACCGAAAACTGTGGATTAACCTGCAAAACTTGGCCAAAAGACAGAGTGAAATACGAAATTTTGCAATGTAGACTATTTGTCCACAAAACATGGGCGAAATAGTGGAACTTGGAATTGCGCGAAAACAGCAGATAATGTTGGACTATAAGCTTACAATTTTGCCAAAACAGCGTAATACAGATTTTCGCCAAAAAAAGAAGAAATTTGGGCACTATGGCAAACAAAATCTGGCCAAAACAGATACAAAATTTCACGAAAACGGTCAAAAATTATGGACTATATAGCCCATAGAATCTAGCTGAAACACTGAAATTCGAAATTTCGCGAAAGCAATAGAAAACTGTGGACTATAGCCCACAACTTGGCCAAAACAATGAAATACTGAATGTTGCTAAAACAAATGAGAACTGTGCACTATAGCCAACAAAATATGCCTGAAATAGAGAAATACAAAATTTCGTGGAAACAGCCTAACACTATGGGCAATAGCCTGCAAAATCTGGCCTAAACAATGAAATACTTAAATTTTGCGAAAAGTGACCAAAATATTAAAATACCGAATTTGCTTGAAAATGTGCACTATAGCTAACAAAATTTGTGAAAACAGAGAAATACAAAATTTTGGGGAAATGGTGAAAAATTGTGCACTATAACCCACAAAATATGGTCGAAATAGTGAAATGCAGAATTTCATTGAAGCGACTAAACACTATGAAGTAGCTCGAAAAATTTAAATGAACCAGAAAAATAAAGTAGTACGGAATTTCGAGAAAATGGCTGAATACTCGGGACAAGATCTCAAAAAAAATCTGGCTGAAATAGTAAAATCCAAAATTTTGTGTAAACAGTCGAAATTTCACGAAAATAGTGGACTAATCACGCAAAGAATGACCAAAATACTGATATACCTAATTTCACGAAAATAGTTGAAATTTGTGCGCTATACTCCACAAAATTTGGGGAAAATATAGATTTTCACGAAAACAAAAAATATAGAATTTAGCAAAAAACAGTCGAAAACTAAGCCTGAACTGTGAAATCCAGGATTTCATCAAAACTGACGAAAACTGTGAATTAGCCCTCAAAACTTGGTCAAAATAGTGAAATAGTTAATTTCGCAATATACAGTGAAATACAGAATGCTGCAAAAATAGTCGAAAACTATGCACTTTATCCAACAAATTCTGGCCAAAACAGAGAATTACGGAATTTCACGGAAACTGTGAACACTGTGAAATTTGGCCGAAACAATGAAATACAGAAATTTGTGGAAAAACTGCCGAAATGGTGAAATACTAAATTTGCCCAATAAATGTGCCACTATAGCCAACAAAATGTTTCGAAAACAGAGAAATATAAAATTTTGGGTAAACGGCCGAAAATTGTGGACTATAGGGTAGTCCACAAAATTTGGCCATAATAGTGAAATGCAGAATTTTGTGGAAGCAGCCGAAAACTGTAGTCTAAAGTCAACCAAACGTACACAAAACAGTAAAATACGAAATTTTGCAAAAAATTGCAGAAAATAATGGATAGCCCCAAAAATATCACCGTAATAGAGAAATACAAGAGTCCAATTCAGAATTTCGCGTAAGCGCCCAAAAATTTTGGGCCATGTCATAAAATCCAAAATTTCACGAAAAAGACAAAATTACAGACTATATCACACAAAACTTGGCCAAAACTCTAATATACGGAATTTCAAGAATACGGTCAATAACTGTCATTATTATCCACAAAATCTGGTACAAAAAGTGTAATATATCGAATTTCTTGAAAACGGCTGAAAATCGTGGATTAGCCAACAAAAAACATGGCAAAAATAGTGAAATACAAAATTTCGCATTGTAGACTATTAGGCCACAAAATCTGGCCGTAAATTGTGGAATCCATAAATTTTCCCAAAATCAACCGATAACCGTGGACTGTAGTCTTAAAGTTGTCGAAACAGTAAAATATGAAATTTTACAAAAATGACTGAAAACTGTGTATTAGCCCACAAATTCTAGGCGAAACAGAGCAATACAAAATTTCCCAAAAACGGGGTCGAAACTGTAGACTGTGGACTATTGCCCACAAAACATGGTCAAAATAGTGAAATACAGAACATCTCGAAAACGGTCGAAAACTGTGCACTATATCTAACAAAATCTGCCTGAAACAAAGAAATTCGGAATTTCAGGGAAACGACCCGAAAACTGTGGTCTATATATAGCCCACAAAATCTAGCCGAAATAATGAAATGCAGAATTTCGTTGAGGAGGCAAAATAGTGAAATACGAAATTTTGTAAGAAGGGCTGAAAACAATGGACCAAGTCCCCAATTTTTTGTGGGAGTGCACAATTTTCAGCCACTTACGAAATGTAACGAAATTGTTCAAAAACTGTGAACTATACACAATGTGGTTCACTGTTTTCGACCAATTTCGTGATATTTTGTATTGCACTATCTTGGCCACATTTTGTGGTCTATAGTTCATAATTTTAGGTACTTTTTCTATGCAATAGTCCACAATTTTACACTAATTTTGTTAAATTTTGTATTTCTCTATTTTGGCTATATTTTGTACAGTTCACAATTTTCGGACCAATTTCGTGATATTTCGTATTGCACTATCTTGGCCACATTTTGTGGGTTATAGTTCATAATTTTAGGTACTTTTTCTATGCAATAGTCCACAATTTTACACTAATTTTGTTAAATTTCGTATTTCACTATTTTGGCTATATTTTGTACAGTTCACAATTTTCGGACAATTTCGTGTAATTTCGTAATTCTCTGTTTTGGCCACATTTCTGGGCTATGGTCCATAATTTTTGGCTTATTTTGTGAAATTTTGTATTTCATGATTTCTCCACATTGTCCATAGTTTTCGGCAAATTTCTAGAAATTTTGTACTTCACCATTCTGGCCACATTTTTTGGCACAGTTTTCCGCAAATTTTCTGAAATTTTGGATTTCATTCTTTTGCTACATTTTGTGGGCTACAGTTTTGGTCCAATTTCGTAAAATTTCGTATTTCGTTATTTTGTCCCCATTTTTTGGGCTAGTACACATTTATGGTCAATTTTTGGAAATTTGAATTTCAATATTTTGGTCACAATTTGTGAGCACAATTTTCCACAATTTCTTGAAATGCTGTATTTCACTCTTTTGCCACATTTTGTGAGCACAATTTTCGGCCAATTTCGTGAAATGTTGTATTTCACTCTTTGCTGCATTTTGTGGGATGTAATTCACAGCTTTGTCCAATATCGTGAAATTTCATATTTCACTCTTTTGACCATATTTTGTGGACAATAGTCTGCCATTTCTGGCTAATTTGGTGAAATTTCGTATTTCACTATTTTGTGTGCTAGTTCACGTTGATCGGCCAATTTCTAAAAAATTTGAATTTCACTGTTTGGCCACATTTGGTTTGCATAGTCCACCCAATTTTTGAGAAATTTCATATTCCATTGTAATTGGCCACATTTTCTATACTAGAGTCCACAACTTTACGCCAGTTTTATTAAATTTCTTATTTCACTATTTCGGTCAATTTTTTTGTCTATATTTCACAATTTTTGGACAATTTAGTGAAACTTCGTATTTCACTGTTTTGATCTCATTTTCTGGGCTGTGGTCTCCATAATTTTCGACCAATTTTGTTTTTCATGGTTTTTGCCACATGGTTTTCGACCAATTTCGGCAAATTTTGAGAAATTTCGTACATCACTCTTTTGACCACATTTTGTGGCACAATTTTCCACAAATTTTCTGTAATTTTGAATTCCACTCTTTTGCCACATTTTGTAGCATAGTCTACAGTTTTGGTTCAATTTCATAAAATTGTGTTTCACTATTTTAGTCATATTTTGTGGACTATATAGTCCACCGTTTCTGGCCATTTTCGGGAAATTTCATATTTTTACTATTTTTGGCCACATTTTTTTTGCTATATGCCACAGTTATCGGTCAATTTCTAGAAATTTTTTATTTTACTATTCTGACCACATTTTGTGTGCTATATTTCACAATTTTCGACCAATTTCTTGAAATTTTGTACCTGACTATTTTTGCCACATTTTGGGGCCAATTTCTTGAAAATTTGTATTTCATTTTCTTGCCACTTTTTGTGTGCTATAGTCTACAGCTTTGGTCCAGTTTTGTGAAATTTTGTATTTCACTCATTTGCCCATATTTTGTGGACTATAGTCCGACATTTAAGGCCAATTTTGTTAAATTTCACATTTTCACTAATTTTGTCACTTTTTGTGTTATAGTCCACACTTCTCAGCCAATTTGTAGAAATTTCGTATTTCACTATTTTAGCCATATTTTGTTTGTTATAGCCCACAATTTTGAGAAATTTCATATTTCACTGTATAGGCCTCATTTGTGTGCTATACAACCCGATGTTTTTGGGCATGTATCATGAATTGTGTATTTTCACTATTTTGGCCACATTTTGTTGGCTATAATCTACAGTTATCGTCTAATTTCGTGAAATTTCATATTTCACTGTTTTGGCTAGATTGTTTACTATAGTCAATAGTTTTCGGCCAATTTCATGAAATTTCGTATTTCTTTCTTTTGGCCACGTTGGCTATAATCCACAGTTTTCAACCTATTTATTGAACTTTCGTATTTTACTATTTTTGCCCCATTTTTGTGGGTTACAATAAAGTTTTCAGCCAACCCGTGAAATTTTGTATTCACATTTTTAGTCTCATTTTGTGGGCTAGTTAATAGATATTGGCCGTTGTCGTGAAATTTTATATTTTTCACTCTTTTTTGGGTACATTTTCTATGCTATTATCGACAATTTACGCTAATTTTGTTAAATTTTGTGCTTCACTATTTTAAGACAATTTCGTGTAATTTCGTATTTCTTTGTTTTGGCCACTTTTTCTGGGCTATATAGTCCGTAATGTTTGACCAAATTTGTGAAATTTTGTATTTCATGATTTTTCCACATTTCCACAGTTTTGGCAATTTTCTATAAAAATTTTGTGTTCCCTCATTTGGGCATATTTTGTGGCACAGTTTTCTGCAAATTTCCTGAAATTTTGTATTTATTGTTTTCTGACATTTTGTGGGCTATAGTCTACAGCTTTGGTCAAATTTCGTGAATTTCGTTTTTCACTCATTTTGCCATATATTTCACTCAAATTTCGTGAATTTCAGACATTTCGTATTTCATTGTTTTAGCCCCATTTTGTGTGTTATATATAGTCTATAGTTTTCGGCCAATTTCGAGAAATTTTATATTTCACTGTATTGGCCATATTTTGTACACGGTTTTGACAATTTTCGAGAAGTTGTGTACTTTACTGTTTTTGTCACATTTTGTTGGCTGTAGTCCACAACTTTTGTCTAATTTTCTGAAATTTTGTATTTCACTCATTTGGTCCACAACTTTGGTCCAATTTCATGGAATTTCGTATTTCGCTCATATAGCCATATTTTGTGGACTATAGTTCGGAATTTGTGGCCAATTCCATGAAATTTCGTATTTTCATTATTTTGGCCACATTTTGGGCAGCCGTTATCCATAGTTATCTAACAATTTCTTGAAATTTTGTATTTCACTGTTTTGGTGGCCAATTTAGAGAAATTTCATATTTCACTATATTTCCCACATTTTGTGTGCTATGTTCGATGTTTTTGCCAATGTTCGTGATATTTCGTATTTTCACTGTTTTGGCCGCATTTTGTTGGCTATTTTTGTATTTCACTGGCTTGGTCAGATTGTGTTTTATAGTCTCAACAGTTTTTAATTAATTTGATGAAATTTCGTATTTCACTCTTTTGGCCACATTTTATTGGCTATAGTCCACAATTTTCAGCTTATTTAATAAAATTTCGCTGTCCAATGTTATAGCCAGATTTTGTGTTTTAAGTAGTCCACAGTTTTCAGCCAATTTAATAAAATTTCGTATTTCATTGTTTTGGCCACATTTGTGAGTTTAGGTCCACAGTTTTTGGCTAGCTTCGTGAAATTTTGTATTTAACTATTTTAGCCACATTTTGTGTGTTATAGTCAGTTCTCTGTTAATTTCATGAATTTGCGTATTTCACTGTATATGTCACATTTTGTGTGATTAGTCCACAATTTGGGCCAATTTCATTAAATTTCATATTTCACTGTTTTGGCTGTATTATATGGGTTATTGTCCACAGTTTTCAGCAAACTTCGTGAAATTTTGTGTTTCATTCTTTTGCAACATTTTGTGGGGATATAGTACACAGTTTTTAGCCAATTTGGTCAATTTTACGTATTTCACTGTTTTTGCCAAAATTTTTGTGCTGTAGTCCATAGTTTTCAGACAACTTCATAATTTTTTAATTTCCTTTTTTGTCCACATTTTGTGGACTATAGGTCCATAGTTTTTGCAAATTTTGTGAAATTTTGTATTTCACAAATTTGGTCATATTTTGTGCACTGTAGGTTGACAGTTTTATGCCAATTTCATTAAATATCATATTTCACTTTTCTGGCAACATTTTGCAGTCCACATTTTCCATCAAATTTGCAAAATTTTGTATTTCACAGGTTTATCCACATTTTGTATTTCACAGTGATTGGTCAATGTCGTGAAATTTTGTATTTCACTATTCCGTCCACATTTGGTGGGGTTATACGTGAGATTTTGTATTTCACTGTTTTTGCCAAATTTTGTAGGCTATATAGTCTGTAGTTATCGTCACATTTCGTAAAATTTCGTATTTATTTGTTTTGCCCACAGTTTTTTGCCAATTTAATGAATTTTTTTATTTCACTATTTTGGACACATTTTGTAGGCTATCCACAGTTTTCAGCCAATTTAATAAGATTCGTATTTCACTATTTTGGCTAGTGTGAATTGATAATATAGACTGGAAAGAATACTTTATTGGATGCATATAACTGAATATATTGGTTCTTATATATAATATACATCTACTTCGGATGTGGGACTAAACTAAGACTACTTTAACACTCCCCGTCAAACTCGTGCGTAGATATTGTCGAAGCCAAGTTAGTTCAAGAAAGTTTGAAAAAGATTAGGAGGTTGTGCAGTTAGGATATCAGCTAGGTGTTCACTGGATCAGATATATGAAAATGAAATAACCTTCACTCATCTCGAATAAAGTGACAGTCAACTTCGATATGTTTTGTGCGCTCATGAAACCCCAGATTGTCAGAAATATGCATAGCAGCCTTGTTGTTACAGTACAGATGAACTGGAGATAACACTGGATTGCCAAGTCTCGAAGAAGAGATTGGAGCCATAGAACTTCAGAAGAGATTGTGGGTTCCATAGTTTTCGTTCAATTTGTGAAATTTCGTATTATGTGGTTTTGGCACATTTTTCAGCCAATCTACTGAAATTTTGTATTTCAATCTTTTTGACACATTTTGAGGGTATAGTTCATAGTTTTGGTCGTTCGTGAAATTTATTATTTCACTCTCCTTTATCTTAAGAAAGGAATAGACTGTGAAAGTCCCTGCCATTATGCTAAAACTTCGAAGTTATAGAAGGGCTGAGGGAAATAGCACTGGTATTCTAACATGGACAAAGAGAAGCAGTTCTAGTTTGAACTGAAGCTAGAGTGTCGAGCTTTCCTTCTTACTATGTTACCGCATTCCCTCAACCTAAACTCGACTTTCCAGCTGATTCGGCAGATATTTCAATTGTTGAGTAGCTAACTTTCTTTATTGAATTAGCGGTTCTTGGGTCTAATTTGTAATACCCCTAAATTCTTACAATATATATATATATATATATATATATATATGCATTGTTATATATTGTTTTAAAACCTAGTATGTTTTCTTTTAAAAGCCCAACTTGTTTTCTTTTAAAAGCCCAACACTTCCTTTCTTAAGGCCTAATATAGTTAAAGTATAATTCCAATAAGTTTGAGGAGTTAAGTGTAAAAGGTGAGGACACCTAAGTCTTGTACACCTTTCCACATCTCTCTCTCTCTTTCTCCTTACTGCCGGCAGCAGCTGCAGCCTTTCCTTTCCCCTTTTCTCTATTTATTTTCCTCCTTCAACTACTACTACTACTATACTACCTTACTTTTACTACTACTTACTACTCCTACACTTTTCTCCTTCTCTCTTTTCTCTCTTTACTGCCGACAACAACAGCAGCAGCAGTTTCCTTTCATCTCTCTTTTTCTATATATTTACTACTTAACTACTTCCAACAACTACTACTACTTTACTACTTCTTCAACAACTACTACTACCTACTACTTCTTCAACTACTACTATATATTACTACTATTACTACTTACTGCTACTGCTAATACTACAAACTTCTACTACAACTCCTACTACTACTACTACTATACCACTCTACTACTATTGGATTGGAGCAAGAAGAAGCAAGGAGAAGAAGGCAATTGAAGCTTGCAAACAAAAGAAAGTGGGTATTCTCCTTTTCCTTTTGATTACTTTTATGACTTTATTATATAGAAGTTGTGTTTGTTAAAATTATTGAATTGAAGTAGTGAGGTTATGTTAGAAGTTTTATTGTTAAGATGTTGTTGGTTGAAATTATTAAATACTTTAGTTTATATAGAGTAAACATAGCAAGAAAAATGTATGTTTACTCCAATCATGTTTTCATTCATTGTTTTGATTATGCATAATAGGTTGAAGTAATTATGTGAAATAAAAAGTTGTAATTAGGAAAGAGACACTAGTAGAAATTATATATGCTAGTAGGGTAGAATTGATGAAGAAGTCGCATGCATGATTAATTATAGTAAGCTCTATGTGGAATTAATACATGAGATTTTATATAAATATAAATTATATAGAATGTTGATTGTATGTTAGTAGGTATGAATTATATAGAATGATGTTGTATGATTATATGCTTAGATTTTATAACAAGGAAAACTTAAATAGAAGAATTGTGGGAAGTGTATGCCTAGTTAATATAATTATTTAATTAGCTTGTAGAATAGGAAACTACTTGTTCATGATGGTATAAACTACTTGTTAGTTAGTAATGCATGGTAGAAGTAGTAATTCAAAGTAGTTAGTAGTCACTTAAAGTAATGGTAGTAAGTGGATAATGGTAAAAAGCCATAGTCGGATACTTAACTAACTGATTTATGATAAGTGTAGTAATGGTAATTAGATAGAAAAGTCACTTGTAGTTGCATGCTTAGCTAATAAAAAGCTCATGACAAGTAGATTGTAGTCAGGTAAAGGAAAAGATTGGAGGCATTGAAGACTTTAGTAATACAAATGGTGGTAGTATGCATAAGTGTATGCATATGGTGGTATTTGGTGCCTTAAGTGCACTAATATTGATACGCATATGGTGATATTTAGTGCATTAAGCGCCTTTCGGTTATGCATATAGTAATAGTAAACACGTATTAAGTGAACTAGTTTGAGTATATGTCAAATAACAAGTATCCAAGCTAAACCGACTCTTAGCTTAAACTGATAATTGCATTGAACCCATACTTGAGTTAGATAACTTGTTGTAAGACAAGATTAACCTTTGAATCTAGGATTAAATAGGAAATAAAGGACAACAATAATAATAAGATCGCATGACCAATAAAATAGGACATACACTAGTTTGGAGTGTACTCACTTGTCAAGGGGACGCGTGCAACGTCTCATTTGGGACACGTGCAGTGCAGTCTCGACTGTTGATTCCTGAGATTTAGGGATAGAGATGTCGAAATCTAGGGGAATGGACCCTTATGAGTACGTTATGTTCTAAGTTATCCATATGGACAATAAGCTAAAGTGTAACACTCAGTCTCTGGTGGAGTAGGATAAGGCCTGCCGATTCGCCCGATGTTCGGATAACTTATGGTAGAGTTCGTGTGAGGAGAAGGACCACCATTCCGATAGGATTGCAGCTGAGCTGAATGATCACCAGCCTGTCGGGAGTGGAGAGAGACCACCGGCCGACAGAGTGGAGAGAGACCACCGATTCCGATAGATCGGGGTGATCACCGACTTTCGGGAGTGGAGAAAGACCACCGATCTGATGCAGTAGACGGAATAGACCGTATTTACTGCAGCTCTACCAGTCACTAAATAAATGTCAGGAACAGGGAAGAGTACAAGAATACGTTTGCATTACGAGGGAGTGAACCATATAATCTGAAGTACGCTCAAGCTTGACTAGGATATATGTAGTATGGGATGCATATGTTTTCGAATCAAGTATGCATTAGAATAAGAGCATGGTGTGCATATGAATTGTGCATTAGAATCTAGATCATGACATACACCGACACTTGTGGTTTGACTTTCACATTTTTCTTCTACATCAAATATTGATTGTTGAGGATTTTGGAGATTGTGGTTTTCATCCATGTTGCGTCAGTTGTATTCAACTGACGTGCCCACAGTTTGCTAATGCAGGATCACTGATCGTGGAGCAGGGGACTCGAGCTGCAGAAAGCAACCAAGTGCAGGATATAGTTTCCTTGTGCAATGTAAGTCTCTAATTTCCAGTAATTTTTTCTGTGTTGTGTACTTATTGAAGTAAAGATTATATGTAAGTGTCACGAGCTCCCAGTGTGTGGAACTCGGGGCGCTACATAATTTGTGCACTACGTTTTGTAGTTCTCGGCCATTTTTGTGAAATTTCATATTTCACTATTTTGGCAACTTTTTGTGGGCTATAGTTCATAATTATCGGTCAATTTCATGAAAATTTGGGCCAAATTTTATGTTGTCTAGTTTGCATTTTTTTGCCAATATTGTTAAATTCTGCATTTCAATATTTTGTCACATTTGGTGGACCACAATTTTCGGCCAATTTAGTGAAATATCGTATTTCAAGATTTTAGGCACATATTATGTAGGCTATAGTTAACATTTTTTGCCATTTTTGTGAAATTTCGTATTTCATGGTTTTAGCTACATTTTTTTGGCAATGGTGCACAACTTTTGGGCAATTGCACAAAATTTTTGTACTTCACTCATGTGCCACAAGGCTATAGTCAAACATCTGATGTCCAATTTCCTTTTGGCCATATTTTGTGGACTATAATCTGCAGTTCAAAATTTTGTGCTTTTACTATTGGCTAAATTTGAAAAAACTCCCTTGAACTATTTATGCAGAAAACCTCCGCTGACCCTTTTTTTTACAGAAACCCCCCCTGAAGTATGATTATTGCAAAAAAACCCTGAAGTATTTAAAAAAACCACATCTAATTTTTGGACTTGTATCAGATAACCCCATTCTTCTTTGCAAGTTGGTTAAAAAAACATCATATATCTTTCTTAATATTGTCAAAAACCTCCCTCAACTTTAGCAGAAAGTCTCACGCTGGCGGGGTGGGTTTTTTGCAACAATACTTCAGGGGGGTTTTCTGCAAAAAAAGGGTCGGGGTTTTCTGCATAAAGGCCATAGTCCAAGGGGTTTTTTCAAATTTAGCCTTCACTATTTTGTCCACATTTTGTGGGCTATAGTTCATTGTTGTTGGCAAATTTCGTGAAATTTTGTATTTTCACTATTTTGGGTATATTTTCTGTGCTAGTCCACAATTTTACGCTAATTTTGTTATGTTTCATATTTTTCACTGCTTTGCCCCATTTTTGGGGCTATAAGTCCACAATTTCCGGCTAATTTTGTGAACCTTCGTAATTCACTCTTTTGGCCATATTTTGTGGACAATAGTCCGCAGTTTCTCGCCATTTTCATGAAATTTCGTATTTTAACTAATTTCATCACATTTTGTGGGCTATAATGAACAGTTTTCAGTCAATTTCAGGAAGTTTTGTACTTCACTCTTGGGTTATAGTCCACATTTTCCGGCCAATTTCCTGTTAGTTTGTATTTTACCTGGCACATTGTGTGTAGTGCATAGTTTTGGACAAATTTTGTGAAATTTCTTATTTCACTGTTTTGACCTCATTTTGTGGGCTATATAATTGACATTTTTTTATCATCTTCGTGAAATTTCATATTTGGCTTTTTTGGATTCATTTTGTGGGTTTGGTCCATAGTTTTCGGTCAGTTTCGTGAAATACATAATACACTCCTTTTGATACATTTTGTTTCACTCTTTTGGCTATATTTTGTGGACTACAGTCCGCAGTTTTGGCCAATTTTGTGAAATTTTGTGTTTCATTATTTTGGCCTCATTATGTAGGTTAGCCGTTTTCGTGAAATTCATAGTTCAATGTTTCAGCCTATGGTCCACAGTTTTTGGTCAATTTCGTGAAATTCCGTATTTGATTAGTTTTTGACACATTTTCCGGCTAATTTCTTGAAATTTTCTATTTCACTCTTTTGGACACATTTTGTGGGGCTATATAGTCAAACAATTTCGGTCCAATTTTGTAAATTTTTTATTTCACTCTTTTGGTCTTATTTTGTGGACTATATAGTCCGCAATTTCTAGCCATTGTCATGAAATTTTTATTCTTACAATTTTGGTAACATTTTGTGGTCGTTCTTTGTAATCAGCCACATTTGTGTTATAGTCCGCAGTTTTGAGTCAATTTCCTTAATTTTCGTATTTTTACTATTTTGGCCACATTTTGTGGGATATAGTTCATAGCTTTCAACCGATTTCGTATTTTCACTATTTTGGCAACGTTTTAGGCACATTTTTGGGCTATAGGTCGACTGTTTTCTACTGATTTGATGAAATTTCATATTTCACTGTTTTGACTACATTTTGTGGGCTATAGATTATAGTCCACTGTTTACGGCAAATTTTGTGAAATTTCATATTTCACTGTTTAGGCCATATTTTGTTGGATATATCCATAATTATCGTCGAATTTCGTGAAATTTCTTATTTCATTATTTTCTGCCAATTTAGTGGGCAATAAACTATAGTTAACTGTTTTCTGCCAATTTAATTGAATTTCATATTTCACTGTTTGGCAATATTTTGTGGGCTATATAGTCCACAGTTTACTGTAAATTTTGTGAAATTTCGTATTTTACTGTTTTTACCACATTTTGTAGGCATCAGTCCCTAGTTATCGTCGAATTTCGTGAAATTTCATATTTTACTTTTTGGCTGCATTTTGTGGGCTGTAATGTACAGTTTTTTTTGCCAACTTTATGAAATTTCTTATTTCACTGTTTTGGACTGTGGACAATATAACACACAAATGGGACCAAAATAATGAAAATAAGAAATTTCATGAAATTGACTGAAAATTATGGACTATTTCACAGAATGTGTCCATAAGAGTGAAATACGAAGTTTTTACGAAATTGACCGAAAACCGTGGACAAAATATGGCCAAATTAGTGCAGAACAAAATTTCATCAAATTGGCCGAAAACTGACTTCTCCTACAAAATAAGGCCAAAACTGCGAAATACCAAATTTCACGATATTGGCCGAAAACTGTAGACCATTGCACATAATGTGGTCAAAATTGTCAATATGATATTTCGTGAAATTGTCTAAAAATTATGGCCTATAGACAAAAAAATGTGGCCAAAAACAATGAAGTACAAAATTTCACGAAACTGCCTAAATATTGTGGACTCTTAGCCTCACGAAATATGGCCAAAACAATAAAATACAAATTTTCACAATAGTGGTTAACAACTGTGGGGCTATAACAAACTTATTGCCGTATTGACCCATTTTAAAAAATATTTAGCTATCTGACCCACTTTTGAAGATATTTAGCCAACTGACCCAGTTTTGGACATGTGAGCATTAACCGTTAGTGAAAATAACGACATAGGTTAATTCCATGCTATTATTTTCAATAGTGGCATCTCTAAAAATAATAATTTGCGTGCCGCTATTTGGAGTAACGACATCAGTTAACTTATTGTCAATCGTGTACTCTATGTGACTTGGAAAAAAATGCAAGTGTGAAAAAATCCTATAGATGTTGACGTTATTCCCAACGACATTCTCATTACAGATGTTGTTAGGGATAGTGGCATCAATTATAGAATTTTTTCCATATATAGATGATGCCACTATTTATATGCAAAAAATCCTATAGGTGATGCCGCTATCCCTAACAACGGCATCTGTATTGAGAATGTCGTTGTTTGGAATAGCAACATCATCTATAGGATTTTTTCACACTTGCAACTTTTTCCAAGTCCCATAGAGTACACGATTGAGAATAAGTTAACTGATGTCGTTACTAAATAGAGGCACGCGAAAAAAAAGTTAGAGATACCGCTATTGAAAACAACGGCATAGAATTAACCTATGACGTTATTTCCAATAACGGTTAATGCTGACGTGTCCAAAACTGGGTCAGTTGGCTAAATATTTTCAAAAGTGAGTCAGATCGCTAACTATTTTCAAAAAGTGTCAGTACGGCAAAAAGTTCGACTATAACCCACAAAATGTTGGCAAAACAATGAAATATTATGAAATTAGCCAAAAATTGTGGAATGTACCCCCACAAAATGTGGCAAAAAAGTGAAGTACGAATTTTCCCAAAACTAGCCGAAAACTTTTTACTATTGCCCACAAATGTGGCCAAAACCATGAAATAAGAAATTTTACGAATTTGTCTGAAGTTGTAGAACATGGCCCTCAAATATATGGCTAAAATAGTGAAATACGAAATTTCATTAAATTGGCCGAATGCTGTGAAATATTGCCCACAAAATGTGGCTAAAAGTCCGAAATAGGAAAATTTACGAAATTGGCTGAAAACTGTAAACTAAAAGCTCACAAAATATTGCGAAAATAGTGAAATTTGAAATTTCACGAAATTGGCTGATATTTGTGGACTACCCACCTATTGTGGCCAAAATAGTGAAATTACAAAATTTACCCAAAATTGGTTATTGTAATTCACAAAATATGACCAAAAGAATGAAATACGGAATTTAACGAAAATTGCCAAAAATTGTGAAGTATATAACTCACAAAATGTGGTGAAAACAGTAAAACCGGAGTTTCATTAAAATGTTGGAAATTGTGTACTGTAGCCTACAAAACTTAGCTAAACCATTGAAACACGAAATTTCGCTAAATTGCCAAAACTGTGGACTATTGCCCACAAAACGTGGCTAAAACAATGAAATACGGAATTTCATAAAAATAGCTGAAAAACTATGGACTATTGCCAACGAAATGTGTTCAAAAATTGAAATACAAAATTTTTATGTAACAGATAAAAACGGTGGATTATTTGCCTAAAAGTCTGGCTCGCAAAAACAACATAATACTGTGGACTATATTACCCACAAAATCTAGCCAAAACAGTGTAACACACAATTTCGCAAAAAACATCCTAATACTATGGACTATATAGTCCACAAAATATGCCAAAACAGTGAAATACGAAATTTCGCGTGGACGGCCTAAAATTGGGGACTATAGCATTGAAAAACGGAATTTCATGAAAATGACCGAAGACTGCCTACAATACGTGGCAAAAATAGTGAAATCGAGAATTTGGCGAAAACATCAGAAAACTGTGAACTATGATTCTAGCCGAAATAGTGCACTGAATTTCGCAAGAAGGCTGAAAACTGTGGACAATTTTCCACAAAATGTGGCTAAAATAGATAAATACGGAATTTCATGGAAAATGTAAAAAAATAGTGGACTAGACCACAAAACTTGGCCAAAACATCAAAATATAGAATTTTATGAAAACGTCCGAAAACAGTAGACTATAATCACAAAACGTTAATCCATAATTTCCTGAAAATGGCTGGAAACTATTGTTTGTAGCTCACAAAACTTGATCAAAACACTGCAAATACGAAATTTCGCAAAAATTGCCGAAAATTGTGGACTAGCCCACAAAACTTGGCCAAAATACGAAAATGTGAAATTTCACGAAAACGCCAAAAGCTGTGGACTAACCCACAAAATATGGCAAAAATATTGAAATCAGGTTCACGAATACAACCACAAACTGTGAACTAGCCTAACAAAATCTAGTCGAGATAGCGAAATACGAAAATTTTCAAAAATGGCCAAAAACTATGGACAAAATCTGGCTGAGAGAATTATGGAAAATGTGGACTATATAGCTCACAGAACTTTCAGAAAATTTCAGAATTTCTACAAGCTAAAATTTCGATTTTGTCAATTTATCCAAACGCATTTGACTATAACTTACGAAACTCATCGCAAAGCTTAAATTTCAGAATTTCCGTAATTGTCCTATATGAATCCAGTCCTAAACGCTACATTTTATAATTGCTTGAAATCAGCCAAATTTTGTGGATTAACCCACAAAACCGTGTCCAAATGCTCCATTTTCAAACTTGATGTAGAAAATTTTAAGAAAAACTGTTTGGCATTTAATCCTACTTTGTTTTTCAACGACCAAAAAGTCATTTCACATTTAAACTAACTGTATCAGTTGGGTTGCAGAACTTTTTTACCTTCAGTAGGGTTTAATGACTAAAAGGAAAACCTGGTCGGGTTATGTGCCAAGTGTGACAAACCTAGTAGGGTTGTGTGAAATTTCATGTGCATTATGTGTCAACTGATCTATTTGCATTAATTCGAGGATGTTCTTATGATGTAGGATGGGAGCTGAGGATGACTACAAGTACTCGACTGAAGGCATGCCTCTATAGGTTCACATCTCCTGGTGGTCCCATGTATCCCACAAGAGCAGTTCGTCATGCGGCCTGGGATACATTAGATTTTCTTTTCCCCGTAAGTGGCTGATTCTCTTTTTCCCCTTAATTTAGCCTACTGCATTTGGAAATTAGTTTCGAACAATTTTAAGTGTGCTCATTTTTTAATACATGAACACACTGCAAAACAAGCTTATGGGGTGGTGTAATATAATTTTAGGACGGTTGGTTGAATTCTTTGTTAAGACATGCACTCCACACAGTTGCATTCCAGAAACGAAATCAAATCAGTTCATGAATGAATTATGGCCTAAGGCATGAAATTTGAATTGGTTCTCTCTGTTTTTTGTTTTCTTTTTCACCATAAGAAGTAACATGAAGTTCTGCCAAACAACCCACCAGCAGTTGAGGGTGAGGGAATTGTGTGTGTGCAAGCATTTATTTTTTCAAGGACTAGCAACAGCGTGGCCGCTACATATTTTCCTTGAATGCTTTTTGAAAGAAGAATTACCATCTGGTTTCATTATGCTGGACTTGCTCATAGGAGATGATATGAGAGGCATGTGAATTCTTATCTGGGATCATGGGAAACTTTAAGTAAAAGTTTAACAGATGATCAAACAGATTAAATCATGCTGTTAGTTTAGAATTAGTGTGCATATGTATTAGATGTGGCCTTTGAATTGGGATATTCATGAATCTCAAAGGATTTTGATACAGGTGTGGGGATGTCAAAGTGTGCACCATCTTCTTTGGAGAGAGAGAGAGTTGTATACCATTTTCATCTCAAGAGAATGTCTGTGATCATATAAATAATAAGCATGAGTAGCTTTCAACAGTAAATGTGAGTTGATAATGATTGTTGGGTACAAATGAACATAATTGAAGAAACCAGCAAATGAAACTCACGTAACCACATCTTATTTGATACAGGTTGGAAGCCACCCACGACACGTCATAAGCCTCTTCTTCCGCCTGTTGTACCCTTGGTACTGGCCCTCTTCGTGTTGGAATTTCATAACCACCTGCATCAAGGCCGTACTCTACTCGTTACTGAACCTTCTTTTCTCGAGCTGGGAGAGCATGACTAAATCGAGAAAAAACGATTGAAATGTTCTGTAGTTTCCTTGTATTAATCTTGTGATGTATACTGAAACGGACCTAACAGTTTTGCTATTGTATCCCGGGCCGCCCTCAGCTGTTGAGATTCAAGTTTCTTTGTGTAAATTCAGCTAGTTTGAATGCTAAATTCTTTAGTACGGTTTTGAGATTACACGTTTTATAATGCTTTGTCTCTCAAATTATAATAAGCCTTAAAAGTAAACAAACACTTGAAAGTTCACTCACAAGGTCTTTTGCTGGCACCATCCCGAACTGCGCTTTCTCTTGTAGCAATATACTGTTGTGGTTGTAATCGTTGCAACTGCTTTATCTTATATTAACCTGAATACATTTTGTTGTTCTTACCAGACTGGGTCAACGGATTTAGGTGATCCAAGAAATTACGAGTATCATTGTTTTGGGGAGATATTCTGAGCTATAGAACACAGTTTTCGACCAATTCTGGGAAGCCCTGGAAACTATTTTTGGCAAAAGACTTTGTAGGCTATATAATCCAATTTTAGGCCTACTTCTTAAAATCCAGAATTTCAATGTTTTGGTGAGCATATATCAACAATTTCTAGTCATTTTCATGAAATTTCGTAGCTTCTCTATTTTGGTTTTGTGAGGAACAGTAAAGTAGATAATTTAGGGAAAACTGCCGAAAATAGAGGAATATAGTGCACAAAATTCTGGCCAAGAACAGTGAAATATTAAATTTCACGAAAATGACCGAAAACTGTGGACAATGTCCACAAAATGCTGTCAAAATAGTGAAATACGAAATTTTACAAAAATGGACGAAATTTGTGGACATTAGGCCACTAAATGTCGCTAAAACAGTGAAATACGAAATTTCACAAAAACTGTGCATGTAAACCCGCCAAAAGAGTGAAATACGAAATTACACGAAATTTGATAAAAACCAACAAAATGATGTCAAATAGTGAAATACGAAATTTCATGAAAATCTTTGAAAAACAGTGGACAATAGTCAACAGTTTCCGACCGTTTTCGTGAAATTTTGTATTTGACTGTTTTAGCCTCATTTTTGGGCTATAGTCCACAGTTTTCGACCACTTTCGTGAGATTTTTATGTCCCTCATTTGGTGGGGTATAGTCCACTGTTTCCAGTTGTTTTCGTGAAATTTTATATTTGACTGTTTCAGCCTCATTTGTGGGCTACAGTTCACAGTTTACGGTCACATTCGTCAGATTTTTTATTTCCCTCGTTCTGTGAGATATAGTACAATGTTTTTTATCACTTTCATGAGATTTTGTATTTTACTGTTTTGGCCTCATTTTGTGGGTTATAGGCCACAGTTTCTGCCCGTTTTCGTGAAAATTTTGTATTTGACTGTTTTATCGTCATTTGTGGGCTATATTCCAAAGTTTTTCGGTCACTTTCGTGAGATTTCTTATTTCCATCATTTTGTGAGCTATAATAGTACACTGTTTTCGATCAATTTCATGAGATTTCGTATTTTTATGTTTTCGATCAATTTCATGAAATATAGTACACAATTTTCGGCAGTTTTCGTAAAAATTTGTATTTGACTGTTTTAGCCTCATTTGTGGGCTATATAGTCCACAGTTTTCGGCCACTTTCGTGAGATTTTTTATTTCACTCATTTTGTGGGCTGTAGTACACTATTTTCGATCACATTCAAGAGATTTCATATTTTACTGTTTTGGCATCAGTTTTTCGGCTAAAGTCCACAGTTTCCGGCCGTTTTCGTGAAAATTTGTATTTGACTGTTTTTGCTTCATTTGTGGGCCCACAATTTTCGGCCACTTTCGTGAGATTTTTTATTTCCATCATTTTGTGGGCTATAAGTACACTATTTCAATCAATTTCATGAGATTTCGATATATTCCACAGTTTCCGGTCATTTTCGTGAAAATTTTTATTTGACTGTTTTAGTCTCTTTTGTGGGCTATAGTCCACAGTTTTTGGCCACTTTCATGAGATTTTTTATGTCCCTCATTTTGTGGGCTATAGTCCACTATTTTGAGTTGTTTTCGTGAAAATTTGTATTTGACTGATTTAGCCTCATTTGTGGGCTATAGTCCACAGTTTCTGGTTACTTTCATGAGATGTTTTGTTTCCCTCATTTTGTGAGCTATAATACACTGTATTCGATCACTTTCATTAGATTTCGTATTTTACTGTTTTGGCCTCATTTCTGGGTTATAATCCACAGTTTCCGGCCGTTTTCGTGAAAATTTGTATTTGACTGTTTTAGACTCATTTGTGGGCTATAGTCCACAGTTTTCGGCCACTTTCGTGAGATTTTTTATTTTCCTCATTTTGTGGGCTATATAGTACACTATTTTCGATCACTTTCATAAGATTTCGTATTTTACTGTTTTGGCCTCATTTTGTGGGTTATAATCCACTGTTTTTGGTCGTTTTCGTGAAATTTTTTATTTGACTGTTTTAGCTTCATTTGTGGACTATAGTTCACAGTTTTCGGCCACTTTAGTGAGTTTTTTTATTTCTCTCATTTTGTGGGCTATATCGTACACTATTTTCTATCAATTTCATAAGATCTCGTATTTTACTGTTTTGGCCTCATTTTGTGGGTTATATTCCATAGTTTCTGGTCGTTTTTGTGAAATTTTGTATTTTCCTGTTTTAGCTTCATTTGTGGGCTATAGTCCACAGTTTTTGGCCACTTTGGTGAGATTTTTTAATTCCCTCATTTTGTGGGCTATTGTACACTATTTTCGGTTACTTTATTGAGATTTCGTATTTTACTGTTTAGGCCTCATTTTATGGATTATAGTCCACAGTTTTCGGCCGTTTTCGTGAAAATTTGTATTTGACTATTTTTGCCTCATTTGCGGGCAATAGTCCACACTTTTCGGCAACCTTCGTGAGATTTTCTATTTCACTCAATTTGTGGGCTATATAGTTCACTATTTTCGATCAATTTCATAAGATTTCGTATTTTACTGTTTTGGACTCATTTTGTAGGTTATAGTCCACAGTTTCCGACCGTTTTCGTGAAAATTTGTATGTGACTGTTTTAGCCTCATTCGTGGGCTATACTGCATAGTTTTCTGTCACTTTCATGAGATTTTATTTCCTTCATTTTGTGAGCTATAGTACACTGTTTTCGATCACTTTCATGCGATTTCGTATTTTACTGTTTTGGCCTGATTTTGGGGGTTATAGTCCACAGTTTCCTGGCGTTTTCGAGAAAATTTGTATTTAACTATTTTAACTGCATTTGTGGGCTATATAGTCCACAGTTTTCGGCAACTTTCGTGTGACTTCTTATTTCCCTCATTTTGTAGGTTGTATAGTACAGTGTTTTAGATAAATTTCATGAGATTTCGTATTTTACTGTTTTGGCCTCATTTTGTGGGTAACAGTCCACAGTTTCCGACCGTTTTCGTGAAATTTTGTATTTGACTGTTTTAGCCTCATTTGTGGGCTAGTCCACAATTTTCGGCCAGTTTCGTGGGAATTCCCCCCCCCCCCCCCCTCATTTTGTGGGCTATATAGTACACCGTTTTCGATCAATTTCAGGAGATTTCGTATTTTATTATTTTGGGCTCATTTTGTGGGTTATTTTCCACAGTTTTCGGTGGTTTTCATGAAATTTTTTATTTGACTGTTTTAGCCTCATTTGTGGGCTATAGTCACAGTTTTCGGCCACTTTCGTGGGAGTTTTTATTTTTTTTCATTTTGTGGGCTATAATACACTGTTTACGATCACTTTCATGAGATTTCGTATTTTACTATTTTGGCCTCATTTTGTCGATTATAGTCCACAGTTTCCGGCCGTTTTCGTGAAATTTTGTATTTGACTGTTTTAACCTCATTTGTGGTCTATAGTACACTATTTCCGATCACTTTCATGAGATCTGGTATTTGACTATTTTTGGCCTAATTTTTTGGGTTATAATCCAAAGTTTCCGGCCGTTTTCGTGAAATTTTGTATGACTTTATTAGCTGCATTTGTGGGATAGTCCACAGTTTTCGATCACTTTTGTGTGATTTTTTATGTCCCTCATTTTGTGGGCTATAGTTCACTGTTTCCAGTTGTTTTCGTGAAAATTGGTATTTGACTGTTTTAGCCTCATTTGTGGGCTGCAGTCCACAATTTTCAGTCACTTTCGTGAGATTTTTTATGTTCCTCATTTTGTGGCGTATAGTCCACTGTTTCCAGTTGTTATCGTGAAATTTTGTATTTGATCGTTTCAGCCTAATTTGTGGGCTATAGTCCATAGTTTTCGGTCACATTCGTGAGATTTTTTATTTCCCTCTTTTTGTGGGATATAGTACAATGTTTTTGATAACTTTCATGAGATTTCATATTTTACTGTTTTGGCCTCATTTTGTGGGTTATAGGCCACAGTTTCTGGCTGTTTTCGTGAAAATTTTGTATTTGACTGTTTTAGCGTCATTTGTGGGCTATAGTCCACAGTTTTCGATCACTTTCGTGAGATTTTATATTTCCATCATTTTGTGGGCTATAATAGTACACTGTTTTCGATCAATTTAATAAGATTTCGTATTTTATTGTTTTTGCCTCATTTTGTGGGTTATAGTCCACAGTTTCCGGCCGCTTTTGAGAAAATTTGTATTTGACAGCTTTAGCCTCATTTGTGGGGTCCACTGTTTTCGGCCACTTTCGTGGGATTTTTTATTTCTCTCATTTTGTGGGCTATATAGTACACTATTTTCTATCAATTTCATGAGATTTCGTATTTTACTGTTGTGGCCTCATTTTGTGGGTTAAATTTCACAGTTTCCGGTCGTTTTCGTGAAATTCTTTATTTGACTGTTTTAGCCTCATTTGTGGGCTATAGTCCACAGTTTTCGGCCACTTTCGTGAGATTTTTTATTTCCCTCAATTTGTGGGATATATAGTTCACTGTTTTCGATCAATTTCATGAGATTTCGTATTTTACTATTTTGGACTCATTTTGTGGATTATAGTCCACAGTTTCCGACTGTTTTCGTGAAAATTTGTATTTGACTTTTTAGCCTCATTTGTGGGCCATAGTCCACAGTTTTCGATAACTTTCGTAAGGATTTTATTTCCCTCATTTTTTGGGCTGTTGTACACTGTTTTCGATCACTTTCTTGAGATTTCGTATTTTACTGTTTTGGCCTCATTTTGTGGGTTATATAGTACACAGTTTCCGGCCGTTTTCGTAATATTTTGTATTCAACTGTTTTAGCCTCATTTTTCGGCCACTTTCGTGAGATTTTTTATTTCCCTCATTTTGTGGGCTATAGTACACTGTTTTTCACAGTTTCCGACCGTTTTCGTGAAATTTTATATTTTTGATGTTTTAGCCACATTTGTAGGCTATAATAGTACACGGTTTTCGGCAACTTTAGTGAAATTTTTTATTTCCTTCATTTTGTGGGCTATAGTACACTATTTTTGATCACTTTCATTAGATTTCGTATTTTGCAGTTTTTGGCCTCATTTTGTGTGTTATAGTCCGCAGTTACCGGCCGTTTTCGTGAAATTTTGTATTTGATTTTTTTAGCCTCATTTGAGGGCTATAATCCACAGTTTTCGGCCACTTTTGTGAGATTTTTTATGTCCCTCATTTTGTGGTCTGTAGTCCACTGTTTCGAGTTGTTTTCCTGGAAATTTGTATTTGACTGTTTTAGCCTCATTTGTGGGCTATAGTCCACAATTCTCGGTCACTTTCATGAGATTTTTTATTTCCCTCATTTTGTGAGCTATAGTACACTGTTTTCGATCTCTTTCATGAGATTTCCTATTTTACTGTTTTGGCCTCATTTTTTGGGTTGTAGTCCACAGTTTTTGGTCGTTTTCGAGAAAATTTGGTAATTAACTATTTTAACCTCATTTGTGGGCTATGTAGTTCACAGTTTTCGGCAACTTTCATGTGACTTTTAGACCACACTAACACTAGGGCTTGGGACATCGCTTCTGCAGCTACTATTTGGAGTCTTTGGCTCGAAAGAAATGATTTCATTTTTCGCAATTGTCAATATAGATTATCAGTCGCCATGCAAAAAAATTTTAATCTTATCCATGATTGGGCAGGTGCAAAGGAGGGCGTGAAGAGGATCAGGAACAACGACGCAGTCTAGCCATGGAGGAGGGTTAGAGGAAGAGGAGATTTGCGGAAAACGACAGATGGATAGCAACAAGGAAGGAGCCTAGGCCGGGATCTCTGTCAGCAGCAGAGCATCTGTCCCACTACCGGCTTACATACATCTGAAGCGTCTCACTTTTGGGGTCTTGTTTTGTTACAGCATGGGGCTGCTTTAGAATGTATCTTTGTATTAGTTTGATGTAGCTTCGGTTTGGTTCCGGGTAGGTCCGGGTACCGTTCATGGATGTCGTTTTTTCTTTTCTTCTTCTGTTGTACTACTTTGTTTCGTTATCGCTTATTAATGAAACGGTGACGTGCGTCATCTTTTATAAAAAAAAAAAAAAAAAAAACTTTCATGCGACTTTTAATTTTCCTAATTTTGTGTGCTATATAGTACACTGTTTTAGATAAATTTCATGAGATTTTGTATTTTACTGTTTTGGCCTCATTTTGTGGGTTATAGTCCACAGTTTCCGACCGTTTTCGTGAAATTTTGTATTTGACTCATTTAGCCTCATTTGTGGGCTAGTCCACAGTTTTCGGCCAGTTTCGTGAGATTCCCCCCCCCCCCCCCCGCCCTCCCTCATTTTGTGGGCTATACATTGTTTTTCATCAAATTCAAGACATATCATATTTTACTGTTTTGGCCTCATTTTGTGGGTTATATTCCACAGTTTCCGGTGGTTTTCGTGAAATTTTTTATTTGACTATTTTAGCCTCATTTGTGGGCTATAGTCCACATTTTTCGGTCAATTTCGTGGGATTTTTTATTTCTACCATTTTGTGGGCTATAGTACACTGTTTTCGATCACTTTCTTGAGATTTCGTATTTTACTATTTTGGCCTCATTTTGTCGGTTACAGTCCACAGTTTCCGCCCGTTTTCGTGAAATTTTGTATTTGACTGTTTTAACCTCATTTGTGGTCTATAGTCCACTATTTTCGATCACTTTCATGAGATTTTGTATTTTACTATTTTTGGCCACATTTTTTTGGTTATAGTCCACAGTTTCCGACCGTTGTCGTGAAATTTTGTATGACTTTATTAGCCCCATTTGTCGTCTATAGTACACAGTTAACTGCCACTTTTGTGAGAGTTTTTATGTCCCTCATTTTGTGGGTTATAGTCCACTGTTTCCAGTTGTTTTCGTGAAAAATTGTATTTGACTATCTTAGCCTCATTTGTGGGTTATTGTCCACAGTTTTCGGCCACTTTCGTGAGATTTTTTACGTCCCTCAATTTGTGGGGTATAGTCCACTGTTTCTAGCTGTTTTCGTGAAATTTTGTATTTGACTATTTTAGCCTTATTTGTGGGCTATATAGTCCACAGTTTTCGGTCACATTAGTGAGATTTTTTATTTCCCTCATTTTGTGGGATATAGTACAATATTTTTTATCACTTTCATGAGATTTTGAATTTTACTATTTTGGCCTCATTTTATGGGTTATAGGCCACGGTTTCTGACCGTTTTTGTGAAAATTTTGTATTTGACTGTTTTAGCGTCATTTGTGGGCTATAGTCCACAGTTTTCGACTACTTTCGTGAGATTTCTTATTGCCAACATTTTGTGGGCTATAATAGTACACTGTTTTCGATCAATTTCATGAGATTTCGTATTTTACTGTTTTGGCCTCATTTTGTGTGTTATAGCCCATAGTTTCCGGCCATGTTCTATAAAATTTGTATTTGACAGTTTTAGCCTCATTTGTGGGCAATAGTCCACAGTTTTCGGCTACTTTAGTGAGATTTTTTATTTCCCTCATTTTGCGGGCTATAGTACACAATGTTTTCGACCACATTCATGAGATTTCGTATTTTACAATTTTGGCCTCATTTTGTGGGTTATGTCCACAGTTTCTGGCCGTTTTCATGAAAATTTGCATTTGACTGTTTTAGCCTCATTTGTGGGCTAAAGTCCATAGTTTTATGTCACTTTCGTGAGATTTTTTATTTTCCTCATTTTTTGGGCTATTGTACACTGTTTTCGATCACTTTCATGAGATATTATATTTTACTGTTTTGGTCTCATTTTGTGGATTATAGTCCACAATTTCCGGCCGTATTCGTGAAAATTTGTATTTGACTGTTTTTGCCTCATTTGTGGGCTATAGTCAACAGTTTTCGGCCATTTTCATGAAATTTTTTATTTTCCTCAATTTTTGGGCTATATAGTTCACTATTTTCGATCAATTTCATGAGATTTTTTATTTCACTGTTTTGGACTCATTCTGTGGGTTATAGTCCACAGTTTCAGACCGTTTTCGTGAAAATTTGTATTTGAATGTTTTGGCCTCATTTGTGGGCCACAGTTTTCAGCAACTTTCGTGAGAATTTTTATTTCACTCATTTTGTGGGCTATTGTACACTGTTTTCGATCACTTTCTTAAGATTTCGTATTTTATTGTTTTGGCCTCATTTTGTGGGTTATAGTCCACAGTTTCCGGCCGTTTTCGTGAAATTTTGTATTTAACTGTTTCAACCTCATTTGTGGGCTACAGTCCACAGTTTTCGGCCACTTTCGTGAGATTTTTTATTTCCTTCATTTTGTGGGCTAGTACACTGTTTTCGATCAATTTCATGAGATTTCGTATTTTACGGCTTCGACCCCATTTTGTGCGTTATAGTCCACAGTTTCCGACCGTTTTCCAGAAATTTTATATTTTTGATGTATTAGCCTCATCTGTAGGCTATTATAGTACATAGTTTTTGGCAACTTTCTGAGATTTTTTATTTTCCTCATTTTGTTGGCTATAGTGTCTATTTTCGATCACTTTCATGAGATTTCGTACTTTACAGTTTTTGGCCTCATTTTGTGTGTTATAGTCCGTTCCAGCCGTTTTCGTGAAATTTTGTATTTGACTTTTTTAGCCTCATTTGTGGGCTATAGTCCACAGTTTTCGGCCACTTTCGTGAGATTTTTCTTGTCCCTCATTTTGTGGGCTATAGTCCACTGCTTCGAGTTGTTTTCATGGAAATTTGTATTTGACTGTTTTAGTCTCATTTGATGGCTATAGTCCACAATTTTTGGTTACTTTCATAAGATTTTTATTTCCCTCATTTTGTGAGCTATAGTACACTGTTTTCGATCACTTTCATGAGATTTCGTATTTTACTGTTTTGACCTTAATTTGTGTGTTATAGTCCACAGTTTCTGGCCGTTTTCGTGAAATTTTGAATTTGACTATTTTAACCTCATTTGTGGGCTATATAGTCCACAGTTTTCGGCAACTTTCCTGTGACTTTTTATTTCCCTCATTTTGTGGGCTATATAGTACACTGTTTTAGATAAATTTAATGAGATTTCGTATTTTACTATTTTGGCATCATGTTGTGATTTGTATTCCACAGTTTTCGGTGATTTTAGTGGAATTTTTTATTTGACCGTTTTAGCCTCATTTCTGGGCTATATTCCACAATTTTTGGCCACTTTTATGAGATTTTTTATTTCTATCATTTTGTGGGCTATAGTACACTGTTTTCGGTCACTTTCTTGAGATTTCATATTTTAAGGTTTTTGGCCTCATTTTGTCGGTTATAGTCCACAATTTCCGGCCGTTTTCGTGAAATTTTGTATTTGACTGTTTTAACCTCATTTGTGGTCTATAGTACACAATTTTCGATCACTTTAATGAGATTTGGTATTTACTGTTTTTGGTCCCATTTAGTGGGTTATAGTCCACAGTTTCCAGCTGTTTTCGTGAAATTTTGTATTTGACTTTATTTGCCTCATTTGTGGGCTTATAGTCCACAATTTTCAGCCACTTTTGTGAGGTTTTTTATGTCCCTCATTTTGTGGGCTATAGTCCACTGTTTCCAGTTGTTTTCGTGAAAATTTGTATTTGACTATTGTAGCCTCATTTGTGGGCCACAGCTTTCGGCAACTTTCATGAGATTTTTTATTTCACTCATTTTGTGGGCTATAGTACACTGTTTTTTACCACTTTCTTGAGATTTCGTATTTTACTTTTTTGGCATCATTTTGTCGGTTATGGTCCACAGTTTCTGGTTGTTTTCGTGAAATTTTATAATTTGATGTTTTAGCCTCATTTGTGGTCTATAGTACACTATTTTCGATCACTTTCAAGAGATTTTGTATTTTACTGTTTATGGCCACATTTAGGGGGTTATAATCTGCAGTTTCCGGCCGTTTTTGTGAAATTTTGAATTTGACTTTATTAGCCCATTTGTGGGCTATAGTCCACCGTTTTCGGCCACTTTTGTGAGATTTTTTATGTTCCTCATTTTGTGGGCTATAGTCCACTGTTTCCCGTTGTTTTCGTGGAAATTGGCATCTGACTATTTCAGCATCATTTGTGGGCTATAGTCCACAGTTTTCGGTCACATTCGTGAGATTTTTCATTTTCCTCATTTTGTGGGATATAGTACAATGTTTTTGATCACTTTCAAGAGATTTCGTATTCTACTGTTTTGGCCTCATTTTGTAGGTTATAGGTCACAGTTTCTGGCCATTGTCGTGAAAATTTTGTATTTGACTGTTTTAGCCTCATTTGTGGGCTATAGCCCAAAGTTTTCGGTCACTTTCGTGAGATTATTTATTTCCGTCATTTTGTGGGCTATAATAGTACACTGTTTTCGATCAATTTAATGAGATTTCGTATTTTACTGTTTCGGCCTCATTTTGGGGGTTATAGTCCATAGTTTCCGGACGTTTTCGTGAAAATTTGTATTTGACTGTTTTGCCTCTTTTGTGGGCAATAATAGTTCACAGTTTTTGGCCACTTTCGTGAGATTTTTTATTTCCCTCAATTTGTAGGCTATATAGTTCACGGTTTTCGATCAATTCCATGAGATTTCGTATTTCACTATTTTGGACTCATTTTGTGGGTTATAGTCCACAGTTTCCGACCGTTTTCGTGAAAATTTGTATTTGACTGTTTTAGCCTCATTTGTGAGCTATATAGTCCACAGTTTTCGGTCACTTTCGTGAGAATTTTTACTTCCCTCATTTTGTGGGCTATTGTGAACTGTTTTCAATCACTTTCTTGAGATTTTGAATTTTACTATTTTTGTCTCATTTTGTGGGTTATAGTCCACAGTTTCCGACCGTTTTCGTGAAATTTTGTATTTAACTGTTTTAGCCTCATTTGTACGCTAGAGTCCACAGTTTTCGGCCACTTTCGAGAGATTTTTTACTTTCCTCATTTTGTGGGCTATAGTACACTGTTTTCGATCTATTTCATGAGATTTCGTATTTTATTGTTTTGGCCTCATTTTGTGCGTTATAGTCCACAGTGTCTGACCGTTTTCGTGAAATTTTATAATTTTGATGTTTTAGCCTTATTTGTAGGCTATATAGTACACAGTTTTCGGCCACTTTTGTGAGATTTTTTATTTTCCTCATTTTGTGGGCTATAGTACACTATTTTCGATCACTTTCATGAGATTTAGTATTTTACAGTTTTGGCCTCATTTTATGTGTTATAGTCCACAGTTTCCGGTCGTTTTCGTGAATTTTTTATTTGACTTTTTTAGCCTCATTTGTGGGCTATAGTCCACAGTTTTCGGCCACTTTAATGAGATTTTTTATGTCCCTCATTTTGTGGGCTATAGTTCAATGTTTCGAGTTGTTTCCGTGAAAATTTGTATTTAACTGTTTTAGCCTCATTTGTGGGCTATAGTCGACACTTTTCGGCTACTTTCGTGAGATTTTTTCCCCCTCATTTTGTGGGCTGTTGTCACTGTTTTCGATCACTTTCATGAGATTTCATATTTTACTGTTTTCGCCTCATTTTGTGGGTTATAGTCCACAGTTTCCAGCCATTTTCGTGAAAATTTGTATTTGACTATTTTTGCCTCATTTGTGGGCTATAGTCCATAGTTTTCGGCCACTTTCGTGAGATTTTTTATTTCCCTCTATTTGTGGGCTATGTAGTTCACTGTTTTCGATCAATTTCATGGGATTTCGTATTTTAATGTTTTGGACCCATTTTGTGGGTTATAGCCCACAGTTTCTGACCGTTTTCGTGAAAATTTGTATTTGACTGTTTTAGCCTCATTTGTGGGCTGCAGTCCATAGTCATCGGCAGCTTTCGTGAGAATTTTTATTTCCCTCATTTTGTGAGCTATAGTACACTATTTTTAATCACTTTTTTGAGATTTCGTATTTTACTGTTTTGGCCACATTTTGTCGGTTATAGTCCACAGTTTCCGGCCGTTTTTGTGAAATTTTGTATTTGACTGTTTTAACCTCATTTGTGGTCTATAGTACACTATTTTCGATCACTTTCAAGAGATTTGGTATTTTACTGTTTTTGGCCTCATTTTATGGGTTATAGTCCCTCCGATCGTTTTCGTGAAATTTTGTATTTGACTCTATTAGCCTCATTTATGGGCTATAGTCCACAGTTTTCAGCCACTTTCGTGAGATTTTTTATGTCCCTCATTTTGTGGGGTATATTCCATTGTTTCCAGTTGTTTTCGTGAAATTTTGTATTTGACTGTTTCAGCATCATTTATGGGCTATAGTCCACAGTTTTCGGTCACATTCGTGAGATTTTTTATTTCCCTCATTTTGTGGGACATTGTACAATGTTTTTATCACTTGCATGAGGTTTCGTATTTTACTGTTTTGGCCTCAATTTGTGGGTTATAAGCCACAGTTTCTGGCCGTTGTCGTGAAAATTTTCTATTTGACTGTTTTAGCATCATTTGTGGGCTATAATCCACAGTTTTCGGTCACTTTCATGAGATTTTTTATTTCCATCATTTTGTGGGCTATAATAGTACACTATTTTCGATCAATTTCATAAGATTTCGTATTTTACTGTTTTGGCCTCATTTTGTGGGTTACAGTCCATAGTTTCCGGCCGTTTTCGTGAAAATTTGTATTTGACTGTTTTTGCCTCATTTGTGGGTAATATTCCACAGTTTTCGGCAACTTTTGTGATATTTTTTATTTCCCTCAATTTGTGGGCTATATAGTTCACGGTTTTCGATCAATTTCAAGAGATTTCGTATTTTACAGTTTTGGACTCATTTTGTGGGTAATAGTCCACAGTTTCCGACTGTTTAGTGAAAATTTGTATTTGACTGTTTTTACCTCATTTGTGGGCAATAGCCCACAGTTTTCGGTCACTTTCGTCAGATTTTTTATTTCCCTCAATTTGTGGGTTATATAGTTCACGGTTTTTTTATCAATTCCATGAGATTTCGTATTTTACTGTTTTGGACACATTTTGTGGGTCATAGTCCACAGTTTCCAACCGTTTTCGTGAAAATATGTATTTGTTTGTTTTAGCCTCATTTGTGGGCTATAGTCCACAGTTTTCGGCAACTTTTGTGAGAATTTTTATTTCCCTCATTTTGTGGGCTATTGTAAACTGTTTTCGATCACATTCTTGGGATTTTGTAATTTTTCTATTTTGGCCTCATTTTGTGGGTTATAGTCCACAGTTTTCGGCCATTTTCGTGAAATTTTGTATTTAACTGTTTTAGCCTCATTTGTGGGCTATACTCCGCAATTTTCGGCGACTTTCGAGAGATTATTTACTTCCCTCATTTTGTGTGCTATAGTACACTATTTTCGATCAATTTCATGAGATTTCATATTTGACTGTTTTGGCCCCGTTTTGTGCGTTATAATCCACAGTTTCCGACCATTTTCGTGAAATTTTATAATTTTGAGGTTTTAGCCTCATTTGTAAGGTATGTAGTATACAGTTTTCGGCAACTTTCATGAGATTTTTTATTTCCCTCATTTTGTCGGCTATAGTACACTATTTTCGATCACTTTCATGAGATTTCATATTTTACAGTTTTGGCCTCATTTTATATGTTATAGTCCACAGTTTCCGGCGGTTTTCGTGAATTTTGTATTTGACTGTTTCAGCATCATTTGTGGGCTATAGTCCACAGTTTTCGGCCACTTTCGAGAGATTTTTTATTTCCCTCATTTTGTGGGCTATTGTACATTGTTTTCGATCACTTTCATGAGATTTCTTATTATATTCTTTCGGCCTCATTTGGTGGGTTATAGTCAGTTTCCGACCATTTTCATGAAAATTTGTATTTGACTATTTTTGCCTAATTTGTGGGTTACAGTCCACAGTTTTCGACAACTTTTGTAAGAATTTTTATTTCCCTCATTTTGTGGGCTATTGTACACTGTTTTTGATCACTTGCTTGAGATTTCGTATTTCGCTGTTTTGACCTCATTTTGTGGGTTATAGTCCATAGTTTCTGGTCGTTTTCGTGAAATTTTGTATTAAATTGTTTTAGCCTCATTTTTGGGCTATAGTCCACAGTTTTCAGCGACTTTCGTGTGACTTTTTATTTCCCTCATTTTATGGGCTATATAGTACACTGTGTCAAATTGTTTTTGTAGAAATTTGTATTTGATTGTTTTAGCCTCATTTGTAGGTTATGTCCACAATTTTTGGTCACTTTCATTAGATTTTTTATTTTCCTCATTTTCTGAGCTGCAGTACACTGTTTTCGATCACTTTCATGAGATTTCGTATTTTACTGTTTTGACGTCATTTTGTGGGTTGTAGTCCACAATTTCTGATGGTTTACGTGAAATTTTGTATTTTTCTATTTTAGCCTCATTTGTGGGCTAGTCCACAGTTTTCGGCCACTTACATCAGGTTTTTTATTTCCATCATTTTCAGGGCTATAATAGTACACTGTTTTCGATCAATTTCATGAGATTTCGTATTTTACTGTTTTGGCCTCATTTTGTGGGTTATAGTCGACAGTTTCCGACTGTTTTCGTGAAATTTTATATTTGACTGTTTTTGCCTCATTTGTGGGCTATATAGTCTACAGTTTTCGGCCACTTTCGTGAGATTTTTCATTTCCCTCTATTTGTGGGCTATATAGTTCACTGTTTTCTATCAATTTCATGAGATTTCGTATTTTACTGTTTTGGACTCATTTTGTGGGTTATATTCCACCGTTTCCGACCGTTATCGTGAAAATTTGTATTGGAATATTTTAGCCTCATTTGTGGGCTATAGTCCAGAGTTTTCGGCAACTTTCCTGAGAATTTTTATTTCCCTCATTTTGTTGGCTATTGTACACTGTTTACGATCACTTTCTTGAGATTTCGTATTTTACTGTTCTGACCTCATTTTGTGGGTTATAGTCCACAGTTTCCGGCCGTTTCCGTAAAATTTTGTATTGAACTTTCTTAGCCTCATTTGTGGGCTATAGTTCACAGTTTTTGGCCACGTTCGTGTGATTTTTTATTTCCCTCTTTTTGTGGGCTATAGTACACTGTTTTCAATCAATTTCATGAGATTTCGTATTGTACAGTTTTGGCCCCATTTTGTGCGTTATATTCTACAGTTTCCGAACGTTTTCGTGAAATTTTATATTTTGATGTTTTAGCCTCATTTGTAGGCTATAGTACACAGTTTTCGGCAACATTCATGAGATTTTTTATTTCCTTCATTTTGTGGGCTATAGTACACTATTTTCGAATGCATTCATGTGATTTCGTATTTTACAGTTTTTGGCCTCATTTTTTGTGGTCCGCAGTTTTGGGCTTTTTTCGTGAAATTTTGTATTTTGACTTTTTTAGCCTCATTTGTGTGTTAATTGTCCACCGTTTTCGGCCTCTTTCGTGAGATTTTTTATGTCGCTCATTTTGTGGGCTATAGCCCACTGTTTCGGGTTGTTTACGTGGAAATTTGTATTTGATTGTTTTAGCCTCATTTGTGGGTTATAGTGCACAATTTTCGGTCACTTTCATGAGATTTTTTATTTCCCTCATTTTGTGAGCTTTAGTACACTGTTTTGGATCACTTTCAAGAGATTTCGTATTTTACTGTTTTTGCCTCATTTTGTGGGTCATATAGTCCACAGTTTTCCGCAACTTTCGTGTGAATTTTTATTCCCCTCATTTTGTGGGCTATATAGTACACGGTTTTAGATAAATTTTTGAGATTTCATATTTTACTGTTTTGGCCTCATTTTGTGGGTTATAGTCCACAATTTCTGACTGTTTACGTGAAATTTTGTATTTGACTGTTTTAGCCTCATTTGTGGGCTAGTCCAAAGTTTTCGGCCACTTACATGAGATTTTTCCTCCCCTCATTTTGTGGGCTATATAGAACACCGTTTTCGATCACTTTCATGAGATTTCGTATTTTACTGTTTTGGCCTCATTTTGTGGGTTATAGTCCACAGTTTCCCGCCGTTTTCGTGAAAATTTATATTTGACTGTTTTTGCCTCATTTGTGGGCTATATAGTCCACAGTTTTCGTCCACTTTCGTGAGATTTTTTATATCCCTCTATTTGTAGGCTATATATATAGTTCACTGTTTTCGATCAATTTAATGAGATTTCGGATTTTTCTGTTTTGGATTCATTTTGTGGGTTATAGTCCACAGTTTCCGACCGTTTTCGTGAAAATTTGTATTTGACTGTTTTAGCCTCATTTGTGGCTATTGTCACAGTTTTAGCCTCATTTTATATCCCTCATTTTCTGGGCTATTGTACACTGCTTTCGTTCATTTTTTTAAGATTATTTTACTGTTTTGGCCTCATTTTATGGGTAGTCCACAATTTCCGGCCGTTTTTTGTGAAATTTTGTATTTAACTGTTTTAGCCTCATTTGTGGGCTATAGTCCACAGTTTTCGGCCACATTCATGTGGTTTTTTATTTCCCTCATTTTGTGGGCTATAGTACACTGTTTTCGATCAATTTCATGAGATTTCGTATTTTACTGTTTTTGCCCTATTTTGTACGTTATAGTCCACAGTTTCCGACCATTTTCGTGAAATTTTATATTCTTGATGTTTTAGCCTCTTTTGTTGGCCATAGTACGTAGTTTTCGGCGACTTTCATGAGATTTTTATTTCCCTCATTTTGTGGGCTATAGTACACTATTTTCGATCACTTTCATGAGATTTCGTATTTAACAGTTTTTGGTCTCATTTTGTGTGGTCCGCTGTTTCCGGCCGTTTTCGTGAAATTTTGTATTTGACTTTTTTAACCTCATTTGTGTGCTATAGTCCACAGTTTTCAGCCACTTTCGTGAGATTTTTTATGTCCCTCATTTTTTGGGCTATAGTCTACTGTTTCGAGTTGTTTACGTGGTAATTTGTATTTGATTGTTTTAGCATCATCTGTGGGTAATAGTCCACAATTTTCGGTCACTTTCATGAGATTTTTTATTTCCCTCATTTTGTGAGCTTTAGTACACTGTTTTCGATCACTTTCATGAGATTTCGTATTTTACTGTTTTTGCCTCATTTTGTGGGTTATAGTCCACAGTTTCCGGCCGTTGTCGAGAAAATTTGTATTTAACTATTCTAACCTCATTTGTGGGCCATATAGTCCACAGTTTTCGGCAACTTTCGTGTGACTTTTTATTTTCTCATTTTGTGGGCTATATAGTACACTGTTTTAGATAAATTCCATGAGATTTCGTATTTTACTGTTTTGGCCTCATTTTGTGGGTTATAGTCCACAGTTTCCGTCCGTTTTTGTGAAATTTTTTATTTGATTGTTTAGCCTCATTTGTGGGCTAGTCCACACTTTTCGGCCACTTTCATGAGATCCCCCCCCCCTCATTTTGTGGGCTACATTTTACACCGTTTTCGATCAATTTCATGATATTTCGTATTTTACTGTTTAGGCCTCATTTTGTGCGTTATATTCCACAGTTTCCGGTAGTTTTCATGAATTTTTTATTTGACTGTTTTAGCCTCATTTGTGGGCTATTGTCCACAGTTTTTGGCCACTTTCGGGAGATTTTTTATTTTCCTCATTTTTTGGGCTATTGTACACTGTTTTCGATCACTTTCATGAGATTTCGTATTTTACTGTTTTGGCCTGATTTTGTGGGTTATAAGTCCACAGTTTCCGGCCGTTTTCGAGAAAAATTGTATTTAACTATTCTAACCTCATTTGTGGGCTATATAGTCCACAGTTTTGGCAACTTTCGTGTGACTTTTTATTTTCCTCATTTTTGTGGGCTATATAGTACAATGTTTTAGATAAATTTCATGAGATTTCGTATTTTACTCTTTTGGCCTCATTTTGGGGGTTATAGTCCACAGTTTCCGTCCGTTTTTGTGAAATTTTTTATTTGACTGTTTAGCCTCATTTGTGGGCTAGTCCACACTTTTCGGCCACTTTCATGAGATCCCCCCCCCCCCTCTCATTTTGTGGGCTACATTTTACACCGTTTTCGATCAATTTCATGAGATTTCGTATTTTACTGTTTTGGCCTCATTTTGTGGGTTATATTCCACAATTTTCGGTATTTTTTGTGAAATTTTTTATTTTGCTGTTTTAGCCCCATTTGTGGGCTATAGTCCACAGATGTAGAACCCCGTATTTTCAAATATTATTTTATTATTTGAAAATGAATTTGAATGATTTTTTAGGATTTAATTGATATTTTCTAAAAGATTTACCTTTTGTACACGTGCAAAACACGTGCAAATGACTTTTGAGATGTTTGAAAAATTTAGTTTTCTATATGAAAAGTCATTATTTAATATTTGGGATTTATTTACTATTTTTCCAGATTTTTCTGAAATTAATTTGATCTATTTGCAATTTTTGATAAAAGAAGGACCTTTTCGCAAAATTGACATTTTTAGGGGTTGAAATGCAAAATATGTTTTCTGGACGTTTTGAACTGTACCATTTGGGATTAATGAGTGTATTTTACTATTAAATCCTAAGTTAAATGGTTTTATTGAATTTCCAAGGATAAGAACTATATATGTAAAATTATGTTTTGAAAGGACTATTTTGCAAATGTATTCCTAAACCCTAAAAATGATATTTCCGGCCTATATAAGGGAGTTTGCAGCCGTCATTCGCTGCACAACTCAGATCTCATACTATTATTTTCTTGGTGATAAAAGAGGATTTTGGATCTCACAAGAAGAAGGTTTTTCGTTGGATCTTTGCAATCTAAAGGTGAGTGATATGGACTTGTTTTGTTTATGTGTATGATTGCATGCTGTTTTGTTTGATGTTTTCGTATCTTGTATGAAAACGATGCCATGGTAGTTATTCGAAATATGCATGTGAAATCCATGAAAGAATAGTAGATCTCGATTGACAATTCTTGATTGCTTGAAACGTGTTAAGATTTAAGTATGGTTTTGATCGGATGTATGCACATCTGGATCTTGGGTTTATAAACAGATCTTGGTTATTAATGGAGAAAGAATCGAGTATTGAGAAACCCTATTGGGAGATTCAAGAATTGAGAACATGAGAATTTAGTATTGTAACTATGATGAAGATCATCTTGAGATTGTCACTTTTAACTAAATATAAGTTAATTTCCAAAGCACTGAATCTTTAGAGAACATCAGACTTGTTTTCGTATACAGACCTAATTTATGAAAACTGTAGGCCGACAGTCGACTGGTCTTCTTATCAGTCGACTGGTACGACCCTATTATTGTATCCTCAGCATTTTGAGAATTCTTCGGGACAGTCGACTGAGACCCATATTCAGTCGACTGGTCTACTGAATATTTCGTTTGTAAAGTATTGAGTTTCTCGTCTAGACAGTCGACCAATGATTCGTTAAGTCGACTGTTAGCACTTGGAATGTTTCTTGAGAATAATTGATAATTGTCTCGGGTAAGTCGACTGATGGTTCTCTTGAGTCGACTCACTGCACTTGTTATAATCTTGGATGTTGGTTCTCGGGGCAGTCGACTTACTAACGCATAAATCGACTGGTTCTGATGAGTTTTTCCTAATCTTGAGTGTTCTTTCAGTCTTTAGTTTGTTTGTAGATGAATATGTTCGTCGGTGTAAGAGTCACTATAGTGATTGCATACCGGGTACGTATTCGATCTATACCCTCTTAGTTTGTTTGTAGATGGATATGTTCGTCGGTGTAAGAGTCACTATAGTGATTGCATACCGGGTACGTATTCGATCTATACCCTCTTAGTTTGTTTGCAGATGGATATGTTCGTCGGTGTAAGAGTCACTATTGGTGATTGCATACCGGGTATGTATTCGATCTATATTATCTTTAGTTTTGTAGATGGATATATGGGTATCCGATCTATGGCATATTTGGTGATTGATCGTTGGACATGTATCGTGGTATTGAGACTAATCGATAATCAGGTTTTTTGGGAGTGAGCAGTCGACTGGCTGAATTATTCAGTCGACTGTACAGTGCAGTTGAGCTGTACCATTTTGAGAGTGATTGATTGATGGATACTTGATCGTTGGTATTGTTTCTCGACTTGACTTCACGCTTGTACTGGCCTATCGTTTCTTGTTTCACATTACATGTTCAGTTTATGTATTTTGTTCAGTACATGTTGTTCGAGAATTTATGTTTAATTTATGTTTATTGTTTATTTATGTTTGTTGTTTATATCACTCACACCATTTATGGCTGACCCCGTTAGTTTGGGGGTTAGAGTTCAACTCTAGCCTCATGTGTTACAGGTAGCTGCTTAGAGTTGGGAGCTTGGATGCTTGGGGTAGCTTTGGATTTTATGAGTGATATAATAGAGCCTTGGGTAATTTGTAAAAAGAAAGGGTTGTAACAGTTACATGTATTTTAAGGTGTTTTGTATTTCCGCTGCAATTGAAAAAGAATATTGTAATAAGAATTTGGAATAAAATGACTTGAGTTTTTGGTTTATGTATATTGTTACATTGAAGTGGATCGCTGGGAAAGTGCCACGTATTTTCTAAGTTTTGTATTAGAAATTCGGGGCGCTACAGTTTTCGGCCACTTTTGTGAGATTTTTTATTTCCCTCATTTGGTGGGCTATTGTACACTGTTTTCGATCACTTTCATGAGATTTAGTATTTTACTGTTTTGGCCTCATTTTGTGGGTTATAGTCCACAGTTTCTGGCCGTTTTCGTGAAAATTGGTATTTGACTGTTTTTGCCTCATTTGTGGGCTATAGTCCACAGTTTTTGGCCACTTTCGTGAGATTTTTTATTTCCGTCTATTTGTGGGCAATATAGTTCACGGTTTTCGATCAATTTCTTGAGATTTCGTATAATTTTACTGTTTTGGACTCATTTTGTGGGTTATTGTCCACAGTTTTGGCAACTTTCGTGAGAATTTTTATTTCCCTCATTTTCTGGGCTTATTGTACAGTGTTTTCGATCACTTTCTTGAGATTTCGTATTTTACTATTTTGCCCTCATTTTGTGGTTTATAGTCCACAATTTCCGGGCGTTCTCGTGAAATTTTGTATTTAACTGTTTTAGCCTCATTTGTGGGCTCTAGTCCACAGTTTTCGGCCACTTTTGTGAGATTTTTTATTTTTCACATTTTGTGGGCTATTACACTGTTTTCGATTTATTTCATGAGATTTTGTATTTTACTATTTTGTCCCCATTTTTTGTGTTATAGTTCACAGTTTCCGACCGTTTTTGTGAAATTTTATATTTTGATGTTTTTGGCCTCATTTGAACTCTATATAGTACACAGTTTTCGGCAACTTTCGTGAGATTTTTTATTTTCCTCATTTTGTGGTCTGTAGTACACTATTTTCGGTCATTTTCATGAGATTTCGTATTTTACTGTTTTTGGCCTCATTTTGTGTGGTCCGCAGTTTCCGGCTGTTTTCGTGAAATTTAGTATTTGACTTTTTTAGTCTCATTTGTTGGCTATAGTCCACAGTTTTCGGCTACTTTCGTGAGACTTTTATGTCCCTCATTTTGTGGGCTATAGTCCACTGTCTCGAGTTGTTTTCGTGGAAAATTGTATTTACCCTCATTTTCGGCCTCATTTTGTGAGATATAGTCCACAATTTTCGGTCGTTTTCGTGAAATTTTGTATTTAACTATTTTAGCCTCATTTATGGGCTATTGTTCACAGTTTTCGGCCACTTTCGTGTGATTTTTTATTTTCCTCATTTTGTGTTCTATAGTACACTGTTTTCGATCACTTTCATGAGATTTCGTATTTTACTATTTTGGGCTCATTTTTTGGGTTATAGTCCATAGTTTCCGGCCGTTTTCGTTAAATCTTCATATTACACTGTTTTAGCAACATTTTCTGGGCTATAGTCCAATTTCATGCAACTTCATATTTCACTGTTTTGACCTTATTTTGTGGGTTATAGTCTACAGTTTCCGACCGTTTTTGTGAAATTTTGTATTTAACTATTTTAGCCTCATTTGTGGGCTATTGTTCAAAGTTTTCGGCTACTTTCGTCAGATTTTTTATTTCCCTCATTTTGTGGGCTATAGTACACTTTTTCGATCAATTTCATGAGATTTCGTATTTTACTATTTTGGCCCCATTTTGTGTGTTATAGTTTACAGTTTCCGACCGTTTTCGTGAAATTTTATATTTTTGATGTTTTGGCCTCATTTGTAGGCTGTACACAGTTTTCGGCAACATTCGTGAGATTTTTTATTTCCTTCATTTTGTGGGCTATAATTCACTATTTTCAATCAATTTCATATTTTCCAGGTTTTGGCCTCATTTTGTGTGGTCTACAGTTTCCGGCCGTTTTCGTGAAATTTGTATTTGACTTTTTTAGCCTCATTTGTGGGCTATAGTCCACAGTTTTCGGCAACTTTCGTGAGACTTTTTATGTCCCTCATTTTGTGGGCTGTAGTCCACTGTTTCGAGTTGTTTTCGTGTAAATTTGTATTTGATTGTTTTAGCCTCATTTGTGGGTTATAGTCCTCAATTTTCAGTCACTTTCATGAGATTTTTTATTTCCCTCATTTTGTGAGCTTTAGTACACTGTTTTCGATCACTTTCATGAGATTTCGTATTTTACTGTTTTGGCCTCATTTTGTGGGTTATAGTCCACAGTTTCGGGCCGTTTTTTAGAAAATTTGTATTGAACTTTTCTAACCTCATTTGTGGGCTATATAGTCCACAGTTTTCAGCAACTTTCTTGTGACTTTTTATTTCCGTCATTTTTTGGGCTATATAGTACACTGTTTTAGATAAATTTCATGAGATTTCGCATTTTACTGTTTTTGCCTCATTTGGTGGGTTATAGTCCACAGTTTCCGACCGTTTTCGTGAAATTTGGTATTTAATTGTTTTAGCCACATTTGTGGGCTAGTCCACAATTTTCGGCAACTTTCTTGAGATCCCCCCCCCCCCCCCAAATTTCGTGGGCAATATAGAACACCGTTTTCGATCAATTTCATGAGATTTTGTATTTTACCGTTTATGCCTCATTTTGTGGGTTATATTCCACAGTTTCCGGTAGTTTTCGTGAAATTTTTTATTTGGCTGTTTTAGCCTCATTTGTGGGCTATATAGTCCACGGTTTTCGGCTATTTTCGTGGGACATTTTCCCCTCATTTTGTGGGCTGTTGTCACTGTTTTCGATCACTTTCATGAGATTTCATATTTTACTGTTTTGGCCTCATTTTGAGGGTTATAGTCCACAGTTTCCAGCCGTTTTCGTGAAAATTTGTATTTGACTATTTTTGCCTCATTTGTGGGCTATAGTCCACAGTTTTCAGCCACTTTCGTGAGATTTTTTATTTCCTTCTATTTGTGGGCTATGTAGTTCACTGTTTTCGATCAATTTCATGAGATTTCGTATTTTAATGTTTTGGACTCATTTTGAGGGTTATAGTCCATAGTTCCCGACCGTTTTCGTGAAAATTTGTATTTGACTGTTTTAGCCTCATTTGTTGGCTATAGTCCATAGTTTTCGGCATCTTTCGTGAGAATTTTTATTTCCCTCATTTTGTGGGCTATTGTACACTGTTTTCGATCACTTTCTTGAGATTTCATAATTTACTGTTTTGGCCTCATTTTGTGGGTTATAGTCCATAGGTTCCGGCCGTTTTCGTGAAATTTTGTATTTAACTGTTTTAGCCTCATTTGTGGGCTATAGTCCATAGTTTTCGGCCACTTTCGTGTGATTTTTATTTCCCTCATTTTGGGGGCTATAGTACACTGTTTTCGATCAATTTCATGAGATTTCGTATTTTACTATTTTGGCCCCATTTTGTGCGTTATAGTCCACAATTTCCGACCTTTTCCGTGAAATTTTATATTTTTGAAGTTTTTGCCAAATTTGTAGGCTAGTACACAGTTTTCGGCAACTTTCTTGAGATTTTTATTTCCCACATTTTGTGGGCTATAGTACACAATTTTCGATCACTTTCATGAGATTACGTATTCAACAGTTGTTGGCCTCATTTTGTGTGGTCCGCATTTTCCGGCCGTTTTCGTGAAATTTTGTTTTTGACATTCTTAGCCTCATTTGTAGGCAATAGTCCACTGTTTTCGGCCAATTTCATGTGACTTTTTATGTCCCTCATTTTGTGGTCTCTAGTCCACTGTTTCGAGTTGTTTTCGTGGAAATTTGTATTTGATTGTTTTAGCCTCATTTGTGGGTTATAGTCCACAATTCTCGGTCACTTTCATGGGATTTTTTTATTTCCCTCATTTTGTGAGCTTTAGTACACTGTTTTCGATCACTTTCATGAGATTTCGTATTTTGCTGTTTCGGCCTCATTTTGTGGGTTATAAGTACACAGTTTCCGGCCGTTTTCAAGAAAAAATTTATTTAACTATTCTAACCTCATTTGTGGGCTGTGTAGTCCACAGTTTTCGGCAACTTTAGTGTGACTTTTTATTTCCCTCATTTTGTGGGTTATATAGTACACTGTTTTAGATAAATTTCATGAGATTTTGTATTTTACTGTTTTGGCCTCATTTTGTGGGTTATAGTCCACAGTTTCCGACCGTTTTCGTGACATTTTGTATTTGACTGTTTTAGCCTCATTTGGGGCTAGTCCACATTTTTCAGCAACTTTCGTGAGATTTTTTCCCCCCTCATTTTTTGGGCTATGTAGAACACCGTTTTCGATCAATTTCTTGAGATTTCGTATTTTACTGTTTAGGCCTCATTTTGTGGGTTATATTCCACAGTTTCCGGTAGTTTTCGTGAAATTTTTTATTTGGCTGTTTTAGCCTCATTTGTGGGCTATAGTCCACAGTTTTCGGCCACTTTCGTGACATTTTTTATTTACCTCATTTTCTGGGCTATTGTACACTGTTTTCAATCACTTTTACGAGATTTCGTATTTACTGTTTTGGCCTCATTTTGTGGGTTATAGTCCACAGTTTCCGGCCGTTTTCATAAAAATTTTATTTGACTATTTTTGCTTCATTTGTGGGCTATAGTCCACAGTTTGAGATTTTCGATATCTCTCTATTGGTGGGCTATATAGTTCACTGTTTTCGATCAATTTCATGAGATTTCATATAATTTTACTATTTTGGACTCATTTCACAGTTTCTGACCGTTTTTGTGAAAATCTTTATTTGATTGTTTTAGCCTCATTTGTGGGCTATAGTCCACAGTTTTCGGCAACTTTCGTGAGAATTTTTATTTCCCTTATTTTGTGGGCCATTGTACACTGTTTTCGAACACTTTTTTGAGATTTCGTAATTTACTGTTTTGGCCTCATTTTGTGGGTTATAGTCCACCGTTTCCTACAATTTTCGTGAAATTTTGAATTTAATTGTTTTAGCCTCATTTGTGGGCTATAGTTCACAGTTTTCGACCACTTTCGTGTGATTTTTTATTTCCCTCATTTTGTGGGCTATAGTACACTTTTTCGATCAATTTTATGAGATGTCGTATTTTACTGTTTTGGCCCTTTTTTGTGTGGTCCGCAGTTTCCGGCCGTTTTCGTGAAATTTTATATTTGACTTTTTAAGCCTCAATTGTGGCTATAGTCCATAGTTTTCGGCAGCTTTTGTGATACTTTTTATGTCCCTAATTTTGTGGGCTATAGTCCACTGTTTAGGGTTGTTTTCGTGGAAATTTGTATTTTTTTAGCCTCATTTGTGGGTTATATAGTCCACAATTTTCGGTCATTTTCATGAGATTTTTTATTTCCGTCATTTTGTATGCTTTAGTACACTGTTTTCGATCACTTTCAAGAGATTTCGTATTTTACAGTTTTGGCCTCATTTTGTGGGTTATAGTCCACAGTTTCCGGCTGTTTTTGAGAAAATTTGTATTTAACTTTTCTAACCTCATTTGTGGGCTATATAGTCCACAGTTATCAGCAACTTTCTTGTGACTTTTTATTTTCCTCATTTGGTGGGCTATATAGTACACTGTTTCAAATAAATTTCATGAGATTTCATATTTTACTATTTTGCCCTCATTTTGTGGGTTATAGTCCACAGTTTCCGACCGTTTTCGTGAAATTTTGTATGTGACTGTTTTACCCTCATTTGTGGGCTAGTCCACAGTTTTCGGCAACTTTCATGAGATTTTTCCCCCCTCATTTTGTGGGCTATATAGAACACCGTTTTCGATCAATTTCATGAGATTTCGTATTTTACTATTTAGGCCTCATTTTGTGGGTTATATTCCACAGTTTCCGGTAGTTTTCGTGAAATTTTTTATTTGGTTGTTTTAGTCTCATTTGTTGGTCCACAGTTTTCGGCCACTTTCGTGAGATTTTTTATTTCCCTCATTTTATGGGCTGGTGTACACTGATTTCGATCACTTTCATGAGATTTCGTATTTTATTGTTTTGGCCTCATTTTGTGGGTTATAGTCCACTGTTTTCGGCCGTTTTCCTGAAAATTGGTATTTGACTATTTTTGCCTCATTTGTGGGCTATGGTCCACAGTTTTCGGTCACTTTCGTGAGATTTTTTATTTCCCTCTATTTGTGGGCTATATAGTTCACTATTTTCGATCGATTTCATGAGATTTCGTATTTTAATGTTTTGGACTCATTTGTGGGTTATAGTCCACAGTTTCCGACCGTTTTTGTGAAAATTTGTATTTGGCTGTTTTAGACTCATTTGTGGGCTATAGTCCACAGTTTTCGGCATCTTTCGTGAGAATTTTTATTTCCCTCATTTTGCGGGCTATTGTACACTGTTTTCGATCACTTTCTTGAGATTTCGTATTTTACTGTTTTGGCTTCATTTTGTGGGTTATATATAGTCCACAATTTCCGGCCGCTTTCGTGAAATTTTGTATTTAACTGTTTTAGCGTCATTTTTGGGCTATAGTCCACAGTTTTCCGCCACTTTCGTGTGATTTTTTATTTCCCTCATTTTGTGGGCTGTACACTGTTTTCGATCAATTTCATGAGATTTCGTATTTTACTGTTTTGGCCCCATTTTGTCCGTTATAGTCCACAGTTTCCGACCTTTCGCGTGAAATTTTATATTTTTGATGTTTTAGCCTCATTTGTAGGCTAGTACACAGTTTTCGGCAACTTTCGTGAGATTTTTATTTCCTTCATTTTGTGGGCTATAGTACATTATTTTCGATCACGTTCATGAGATTTTGTATGTTAACGTTTTTGGCCTCATTTTGTGTGGTCCGCAGTTTCCGGCCGTTTTACGTGTAATTTTGTATTTGGCTTTTTTAGCCTCATTTGTGGGCTAAAAGTCCACAGTTTTCGGCCACTTTCGTGTAACTTTTTATGTCCCTCATTTTGTGAGCTATAGTCCACTGTTTCGAGCTGTTTTCATGGAAATTTGTATTTGATTGTTTTAGCCTCATTTGTGGGTTATAGTCCACAATTTTCGGCCACTTTCATGAGATTTTTTATTTCTCTCATTTTTTGAGCTTTTGTACACTGTTTTCGATCACTTTCATGAGATTTTGTATTTTACTATTTTGGCCTCATTTTGTGTGTTATAGTCCACGGTTTCTGGTTGTTTTCGTGAAAATTTGTATTTGACTGTTTTTGCCTCATTTGTGGACTATAGTCCACAGTTTTTGGCCACTTTCGTGAGATTTTTTATTTCTCTCTCTTTGTAGCCTATATAGTTCACTGTTTTCGATCAATTTCATGAGATTTCGTATTTCACTGTTTTGGACTCATTTTGTAGGTTATCGTCCACAGTTTCCGACCGTTTTGTATTTGACTGTTTTAGCCTCATTTGTGGGGTATAGTCCACAGTTTTCGGCAATTTTCGTGAGAATTTTTATTTTCCTCATTTTGGGGGCTATTGTACACTGTTTTCGATCACTTTCTTGAGATTTCGTAATTTACTGTTTTGGCCTCATTTTGTGGGTTATAGTCCACAATTTCCGGCCGTTTTCATGAAATTTTGTATTTAACTGTTTTAGCCTCATTTGTGGGCTATAGTTCACAGTTTTCGGCCACTTTCGTCTAATTTTTTTATTTCTCTCATTTTGTGGGCTATAGTACACTTATTCGATCAATTTCATGAGATTTCGTATTTTACTGTTTTGGCCCCATTTTGTGCGTTACAGTCCACAGTTTCCAACCGTTTTCGTGGAATTTTATATTTTTGATGTTTTAGCCTCATTTGTAGGCTATATAGTACACAGTTTTTGGCAACTTTCGTGAGATTTTTTTATTTCCCTCATTTTGTGGGCTATAGTACATAATTTTCGATCACTTTCATGAATTTCGTATTTTACAGTTTTTGGCCTCATTTTGTGTGGTCCGCTGTTTCCGGCCCTTTTTAATGAAATTTTGTATTTGATTTTTTTGGCCTCATTTATGGGCTATAGTCCACAGTTTTCGGCCACTTTCGTGTGACTTTTTATTTCCCTCATTTTGTGGGCTATAGTCCACTGTTTCGAGTTGTTTTTCGTGGAAATTTGTATTTGATTGTTTTAGCCTCATTTGTGGGTTGTAGTCCACAATTTTCGGTCACTTTTATGAGTTTTTTTATTTTCCTTATTGTGTGAGCTTTTGTACACTGTTTTCTATTTCCCTCATATTGATTTTGAAAAATAGCCAAAAATGGTGGATTATAGTTCACAAAATCTGCTAAAACAGTGAAACACGGAATTTCGTGAAAATAAGCCAAAACTTCATATTGTAGCTCACAAAATATGGCCAAAACGAATGAAAACTGTGTACCGAATAGACCACAAAACAAGCAAAAATAGTGAAATTCGGAACCTTGCAAAAACCACTGATAATTGTGGGCTATATAGCACACAAAACGTTGCAAAAATAGTGAAATCCGAAATTTGACGAAACCGACCAAAAACTGTGGACTAGCTCACAAAACATGGCCAAAACAGTGAAATACGGAATTCGCGAAAACAACCAAAATTTGTGAACTTTAACAAACAAAATCAAGAAAAAATAAAGAAATATGAAATTTCTCAGAATGACGAAAAACTGTGGACTTTAACCCACAAAACTAGGTCAAAATAGCGAGATATAAAATTTCGTTAAAAAGAGCCAAAAATTGTGAACTATTGCTGACAAAACTTGGCTAAAATAATAAAACACGGAATTTTACGAAAATGGCTGAAAATGTGGACTATGGCCCACAAAATGGTGCCAAAAAAGAATAATACGGAATTTCGCAAAAATGACCGAAAACTATGGACTATATAGTTTAGAAATCTGGCTAAAAATTCAAATACGGAATTTCACGAAAATGGTAAAAACTATGGACTATATCCCACAGAACTTGTCTAAAACAGTGAAATACAGAATTATGTGAAAACAACTAAAAATTGTGGACTATGGCCCACGAAACTTAGATAAAATAGTGAATTACGGTATTCCCGGTTATAGTTGAAGGCTCACAAAATTTGGCCAAAACAGTAAAATGCGGAATTTCGTGAAACGAAAACTATGGATAGTCCACAAATTCTTGCAAAACAGTGAATACGGAATTTCACAAAAATTACCAAACAATATGGTTTATATCACACGAAACTCGGCCAAAACAAGGAATTACGAACTTTCCTAAAATGGCCGAAACAATGGACTACAACCCCCGAAATACAGAACTTTACGAAAAAGATCGAAAACTATTGATTATAACACAAAAAGGTTGGCCAAAATATGAACAATAAATTTCACGAAAGCGGCCGAAATTTGTGGACTATTGTGGCCACCAAATATGGCCACAATGGTGAAATACAAAAATTTACATGAATAGCCAAAAACTTTGGACAATTGTTAAATTCTCTATTTCACTATTTTGCGAAAATGGCCGAAAAATTGTAGCTAGTCAAAGTATTGAAATAACGAAAATTGTGAAAACAGCATGAAAATGTGGACTATAGCCCACAAAACTTGTCCGAAACAGCGAAAAATGAAATATCATGGGAAAAATGAAATATCATGAAAATGACCAAAAACTGTGGAATGTAGCCCACAAACTTGGTAAAAACAATGAAATAAGAAAATTTGTAAGGTAAAAAATTGTGGACTATATATAGTTCACATAATCTGGCAAAGGCAATGAAATACCAAATTTCATGAACATTGCCTTCATAAAACAGTAAAATACGAAATTTTGCTAAAATCGCCAAAAATTATAGCCCACGAACTCCTACCAAAATAATGAAATAGCGCATTTCGCAAAAACGATAAAAAAAACTACGGACTACATCCCATGAAACTTAGCCAAATTGCCAAACATGAAATTTCGCAAAAATGACTGAAAACTCGGCCATACCCAATTTTTTTTGTCAAAACAGTGAAAGCTTACAAAATATGGCCAAATTAGTGAAATTACACATATTTTCAAAACCGGCTTTAAATAGTGGACTTCTCAAAATCGGCTATAGATAGAATATGCCAAATAGTGGACCGTAACTCACAGAATATGCCAAAACAGTGATATTCAAAGATTTCCCCAAACCAATAAAAACGGTGATCTATAACTCACAAATGTGGTCAAATAAAAATTTCATATTTCTTTAAATCAGCTATCCCACACAATGTGGACACATCAATGAAATTTCATATTTATCCAAATGGGCTAAAAATAGTAGACTATTGTCAATAAAGTAGGGCAAAAACAGTGATATTAAGAATTTCGTACTTTCAAAATTAGCTAAAGACACTAGACAATAAGAAACTTATACACAGTTGATAGCATAATAAATATTACACATCCAACTTTTTGGTTAGTCTATTACTTATTTAACATATACAATGCATGCAAGAGCCAATGCATTTAAAATCTGAAGTTACAAAACAATTGCACAAAAAAGTCACACATAACAGGGAAAAATTGTAGGCTCAGTAGGGATAGACGGCAATCCCTTATCAGCCATGGAACCTGTAACAAATCTCTTTACGGCCGGACAAAGAAACTAATAGCAGGCTTACCAAAATAACAACAATCAGGTGTCACACATGACGCATCGCAAAAAATCTAAATGTCACACAAAAACTTCTCAGCACTGCTATCATGCATAAGCAGATATTATGCACCTAAAACAGGTGGTTAAAAATTCAACGTGCCTGGAAGGAAAGAATGCGAGAACAAATCACCTAAAGTTGCATTCTAGCTTAAATTTGGTGGGGGCCAAAAGTACATCCAGCTAAATTTTAGACGCTCAGCATATTTACAGATGCTGACTCCTGCTAGCTTAAATTAGGAAAGAACAAACTCATAGCACGATGGTATTGCTAGATCAGTCATCAGCTATTGTTCTCAGATACTGTATTTTGAGATCACAAACAGCAGCACAGACCATACACCAAAACCGCAAAAACCAATAGTACTACCTCACAGAGTAAATGCTTGCTTACAATAGTTATATGACAAACAGAACCAACAGATCCATAAAACAGCTGCATCAACCAATCAAACTATGTATATCATAGGCTTCAAGGTTTTTTAATATCTTCAGTTGATCTGCATTGCTTCCTGATGATATTTGTCCAGGTCAGCATCAAGGTCGGCAGCCGATACCTTCTCTGTGCCACGACCTCTACCTCGATTCCTGCCTCCTCTACTCTGCCCACGACCGCCTCCACCACCACCACCACCACCACCTCGTGGTGGCCGTGGCCTAGCAGAGAAGCCACCTTTCCCTCCTCGCCCACTGTAACAATATAAACTGTCTTAGATTAAATTCTATTGAACGAAACATAAAAACAGAAGGGTGTTAAAGCAATATATCAGAAGAGCAAAGGCTACAATAATCATCACAAAGATGTGAAGAAAAGGCAGCAAAGTAAGATAACATTTCTATACTCTTATTATTGTGAAGAGATGTGTATTTTGCTGGAAATAAACAGTGCACGAAATTATTCCATTGCATGCATGCAATGGGAGTTAGTGAGCGCTCTTAATTATTATTATTTTTGAAAATAAGTTTCATTATCGTCACTGAGCGCACACACCGGAACTTAGTGAACAATAATGTAAATCAATTTCCTACACATACATGAATGCTAACACAAACCAAGAACAAATGCATTTCACGTGCTACAAACTATTGACACTTGATCTCTTAGCAGCAGAATTATCCCAGCAATTACTAAAAATTGCTGATCCATGTTCTCAATAAAAATTTGTAAAAGTCAAACAATCATTTCACATCCACCTCAAAATTTTAAACAAAACCAAGCATTAGAACCTAAAGCAAAGACAACACATTAACCCACAGAACATTCCCCATAATAGTACACAATAAAATCACATGTTGATTTGTGCTGGAAACATGATACAACAACCAACAAGTGCTTCATAATTTAGAAATGGCATAACTCTGTTATTCATTTGAATCATTTCACACGACCAAAACACACCGTATCTTCCATGCAAATGCAATTTCGCAGAATACCCCCAAACAATATACTACCCCACAAAGGCTGGCCAAAATAGTGAAATTCAGTATTTCCCAATATTAGAAATATATGGAAAATGTCAAAAATGGACTATATTTAGTACAAAATTTATCGAAATGGGCACAAAGAAAAAAATGTGTTATGCCCCCAAATCAGGGTTATATAAGAAAATAGAAATATTTCAAAACTGGTACAAAAGACAGACTACAGCTTAAGGCTACAACAAAAAATTCGGAATTTGTTGGAATTGGCAAAAAACGGAGAACATTGGTAGATTACTGAGAAATTCGAAAAAGATGGACACCACAATCTGCCATTTCGAAAAATTCTCGATTACATTTGTTTTAGCCAATTTTTGTAGGTTGTCCACTTCTTTTGGCTAATTTTGAAAATTTCTAAATTTCACTGTTCACTCCTAACTTATGTTGTACAGTCCCATCGCTTACGGCCCATTCAAAAAATTTCTAAATTTTATTGTTGAACTAGATTTTGTGGGCATTCCCACGTGTTTTGGACGGTTTGATTTGACATCTTTCTAGAGAAATGATTAATTTTGTTGTCATTAGCCAACTATTCTGGCTGTGTAGTTCACCTTTTTGGCCAATTTTGAGAAATTTTTTATTTATTTACCATCTTTAGTGGGCTATTTTCAACTGTTCTGACCGATTTTGCTACTGCTTAGCCAGTTTTTGTGAGCTATATGTCCATGGTTTTTTGTCGACAGGAAACATTTTAAATTTCATAGTTTTGGCCATATTTTGTGGTTCACTTTTCACTTTTGGCTAAGCTTAAAAAATTCTACATGTCCACTATTTTGGTTGATTTTTGAATTTCAATATATTTGTCAAATTTTTTGACCTATAGACCACATATTTTTGATGATTTTGATAAATTCTAAGTTTCATTATTTTTGTAATATTTACTGCATATGATTCATTTTCTGTTGATTTTGAGAAAATCCAAATAACCCAATATTGTGGGGGCTATCGCCCACCATTTCCGGCCGACTTTCAGATATTTTGAACTTCCATGTATTTGCCAGATTTTGTGGACTCCAATCCACATTTTCAGAATAATTAAGAGAAATGCAAAGCTAATGTTTTCTAGGTTATAGTCCCTCGTTTACGACCGATTAAAAAATTCACCATTTTTTGGCAATATTTTGTGGGCTATAGGCACATCATTTATGCCATAAATTCTTAATTTCACTACTACGGGCAGTTTGTGCGTTCTATACACTCACATCATTTTTTAAAGCTAAATTTGAAGGGGAAAAAACCCTTGAACTATAACCTTTATGCAGAAAACCCCCCTAACCTTTTTTATGCAGAAAACCCCCTGAACTATTGTTGCAAAAAAAACCCACCCCGCCAGCGTCTCAAAATCCAAATAACCCAATATTGTGGGGGCTATCGCCCACCATTTCCGGCCGACTTTCAGATATTTTGAACTTCCATGTATTTGCCAGATTTTGTGGACTCCAATCCACATTTTCAGAATAATTAAGTGAAATGCAAAGCTAATGTTTTCAAGGTTATAGTCCCTCGTTTACGACCGATTAAAAAATTCACCATTTTTTGGCAATATTTTGTGGGCTATAGGCACATCATTTATGCCATAAATTCTTAATTTCACTACTACGGGCAGTTTGTGCGTTCTATACAGTCACATCATTTTTTTAAAGCTAAATTTGAAGGGGGAAAAACCCTTGAACTATAACCTTTATGCAGAAAACCCCCCTAACCTTTTTTATGCAGAAAACCCCCTGAACTATTGTTGCAAAAAAAACCCACCCCGCCAGCGTGAGACTTCTGCTAAAGTTGAGGGAGGTTTTTGACAATAATGCAAAAGATATATGATGTTTTTTTAAACAACTTGCAAAGGTGAACGGGTTTATCTGATACAAGCAGAAAAGTTAGATGTGGTTTTTTAAAATACTTCAGGGGTTTTTTTTTGCAACAAACATACTTCAAGGGGGTTTCTGCATAAAAAAAAGGTCAGGGGGGTTTTCTGCATAAAGACCATAGTTCAAGAGGGGTTTTCAAATTTAGCCTTTTTTAAATTTTGATAAATTCATATTTTCACCCAATTTTGCTATCTTTTGTGGCCTATCCATCGTTTTTTGACTGATTCAAGAAATCTTGAATTTCAAACTCTTAACCACATTTTTGTTAATTTCAAGAAATTCTAAGTTTCACAGTTTCTTGCAATTTTGAGGGCTTCCACTTTCGGTATTTTTGCCACCTTTTAGACAAGTTCACTATATTGTAAAAATTTGAGAAATTCGCAATTTTACTAAAAGTAGTTAAATCCAAACAAAAGGTGGACTAAAGACAATTTGGGGGCTAGTCCACAGTTTTCTGTCAATTTCATGAAATTTCGCATTTCAATGTTTGGCCATATTTTACAGGCTATAGTCCACACCTTTCAATCATTTTCGTCAAACTTTGTATTTCACTGTTTTTTACCTCATTTTGTGGCATATAATCAGTTTTCGGCAAATTTCGTGAAATTTCATATTCCAATGTTTTGACCTCACTTTGTATGTTATATAGTCTACTGTTTTTTGTCATTTTTGTTAAATTTCGTATTTCACTGTTTTTACATCATTTTATAGGCTATATAGTCCACCGTTTTATACCATTTTCGGAAAATTTCTTATTTCACTGTTTTGACCACATTTTGTGGTCTAGTCCACAACAACCACCTAGTTGGAGTCGGCTACATGAATCCTAGTTATCCATTCTACTCGATTTAGCGCAATATCTTCTGTAAGGTCACAAACTATCACATCTTTTTTCACCGCTTCCACCCAAGTTAGTTTAGGTCTTCCTCTACCCCTAGCTCTACCCTCAATACTTATCAAATCACTTTTGTTAAATTTCGTATTTCACTGTTTTTACATCATTTTATAGGCTATATAGTCCACCGTTTTATACCATTTTCGGAAAATTTCTTATTTCACTGTTTTGACCACATTTTGTGGTCTAGTCCACAACAACCACCTAGTTGGAGTCGGCTACATGAATCCTAGTTATCCATTCTACTCGATTTAGCGCAATATCTTCTGCAAGGTCACAAACTATCACATCTTTTTTCACCGCTTCCACCCAAGTTAGTTTAGGTCTTCCTCTACCCCTAGCTCTACCCTCAATACTTATCAAATCACTCTTTCTAACAGGGGTACTACTAGGTCTACGTGTGACATGTCCAAATCACTTAAAGCGATTCTCTCTTAACTTATCTTGGATTGGAGTTACCTTTAGCATTCTCGTATATGCTCGTTTCTAATTCTATCATTCCTTGTTTTACCACGCATTCATCTTAACATCATCATCTCCGCTACACTCATTTTTTGGATGTTTGTTTCTTTGTTGCCCAACACTCTGCACCATACATTATTAATGGTCTAACAGCTGTAATATAAAATTTTTCCTTTAACTTCAAAGGTATACGTTTGTCACACAAAACATCACTGGCACTTTCCTACTTAAGCCACTCTGCTTGGATCCTATGTATAACATATTCACAAATCTTTGTGGCCTGGTCCACAGTTATCTGCAAATATTCAGAAATTTCGTATTTCATAATTTTGGCCTCATTTACTAGGCCATAGTCCAAAATTTTCGCAAAATATTGAATTTCACTGTTTTTGTCACATTGTCCTACAGTGCATAGATTTCGGTCAATTTCGTAAAATTTCGTACTTCACTATTTTGACCTCATTTTGTAGTATCTAGAGTCAAATGTTTTCCGGCCACCTCCGTCAAATTTCGTATTTCACTGCTTTGGCCCTATTTTCTGGCCTAGACCACTGTTTTTAGTCAATTTCGTGAAATTTCTAATTTTGTTATTTTAGCCACAATTTGTCGGCAATAGTCCAAGATTTGTGGCTAATTTTGATAAATTTGTATTTCATTGTTTTCGCCCCATTTTGAAAGCTATAGTCCACAATTTTGGGCCAGTATTTCACTATTTTGACCACATTTTGTAGGAATCAACGGTTTTTTGGCCATTTCCGTGAAATTTATTAGTATTACACTATTTTGACCACATTTTGTGGCTATAGAACACAGTCACCAATTTCGTTAAGTTTCGTATTTCTAGGTTTTTTACCACAACTTGTAGAGACGTCCACTATTTTCGGACATTTTCGTCCAATTTCGTATTTAACTGTTTTAGCATCATTTCGTAACCTATATATTACACAGTTTTAGGCCAGTACATCACTGTTTTGGCAACATTTTGTAGGCCACAATTTTTGGAAAATTTCATGAAATTCATATTTCACAGTTTTGACCTCATTTCGTCAAATTTCTTTTTGACATCATTTGCAGACTATAGTCCAAATTTTCAGACATTTTTTTTTAATTTTGTATTTCACTGTTTAGCCCTCATTATGTGGGGCTATAGTCCACAATTTTTGGCCAATTTAGTACTTTCATAGTTTTTGCCACATTTTGCAACCCGCAGTCCACTATTTTCGGCCTATTTCGTGAAATTTCATATTTCAATATTTTGGCCGAATTTTTTGGGCTGTAAATCACAGTTTTGTTATGGCGCCAATTTGTAAGATATATAGTCCATAGTTTTCGATCATTTTTTCAATGTTTTGGCTACATCTTTTTGGCTATAGTCCACAATTTTTGACAAATTTGTAAAATTTTGGTATTTCATGGTTTTAGCCGCATTTTGTAAGGTAATACACAGTTTCTAGCCATTTTCGTCAAATTTTGCATTTCACAGTTTGTGCCCCATTTTTTGGCCTATATTCCGAAGTTTTCGGCCAAGTTCGTGAAATTTCCTATTTCACTATTTTTTTGCATCATTTTTGACATCATTTTGCCAAGTGCACAGTTTAGGGCCATTTTCGTTAAATTTTCCTATTACACTTTTTAGCTACATTTTCTGGGCTATAGTCCAATTTCGTGCAACTTCATATTTCACTGTTTTAACCTCATTTTGTGAGATAAAGTCCACAATTTTCGGTCAATTTGTGAAATATCGTATTTCAATGTTGTAGCCTCCTTTTGTAGGCAATATTTTATTGTTTCATTTTGTATGCTAGTCCACAGTTTTCTACCAATTTTGCGCTACCAATTTCACTATTTTAGCCACATTTTGGGGGCTAGTCATGAAAATTTTGGCCACTTTCGTAAAACTTAGTATTTCACTGTTTTGGCACATTTTGTAGGCCAAATTCGTGAAATTTCGTACTTCACTTTTTTGGCCTCATTATGTTTGGCTCCAGTCTACTATTTCTGACTAATTTCGTGAAATTTCATATTTCACTCTTTAATCCTCATTTTGTGGTCCATAATCCACATTTTCACTGTTTTGGCCACAATTTTGGGGCTACAAACAACAGTCCAATGTATTCGGCCAATTTTAAGAAATTTGGTATTTCACAGTGTCTCATTTTGTAAAAATTTGACAATTTCTGGCTTTTTGTCAAAGTACATGCTTCACTGTTTTCGACTAATATTTTGGGCCAGTCCACAGTTTTCGGCCATTTTTATCAAATTTCGTATTACACTGTTCCGAGATAGTCCATAGTTTTCAGCGCCATTTTCGTGAAAATCTGTATTTCAGCCAATTTCAAGAAATTTTGAATTTTCCTATTTTGACCTCAATTTGTAGGCTTGGGACCCCAGTTTCTGGCCATTGTCGTCAAATTCTGTATTTCACTGTTTTGGCCACATTTTGTGGGTGGTCCACAATTTTTGGCCATTTCAGGAAACTTCGTATTAAACTGTTTTGCCGACATGTGGGCTACAACAATCCATAGTTTTGCGCCAATTTCCTTAAATTTTGTATTTAAATATTCTGACCCCATTTGTCGACTACATTGTCAACAATTTTTTGTTTAATTTTGTTAAATTTCATACTTTCGTTGTTTTGGTCCCATTTTGTCGGTTATGGTTCACAGTTTTAAGACAATCTGTCAAATTTCGTATTTCAATGTTTTGGCCACATTTTTTAGACTAGTACACAGGTATCAGCCAATTTCGTGAAATCATATATTTCACTACTTTAGCCTCATTTTGTCTGCTCTAGTTAACAGCTTTAGGACATTTTCATCAAATTCCACAATTTTCGGACATTTTCATCAAATTTCGTATATCACTGTTTTTGGCCACATTTTGTGGCTACATTTCGACAAATTTCATGAAATTTCATATTCAACTATTTTGGCCTTATTTCGTAGGATTCCACAATTTACGGGCAATTTCATGACATTTCAAACATCATTTTTTCCCTCATTTTGTGTGGAACACATTTTTCAGTAAATTTCAGAAAATTTCGTATTTCATTGTTTTTGCAGCAGTTTGCGACCATTTTTGACACATTGTGTGCTACAAGTTTAGGGTCATTTTTGACAAATTTCTTATATCACTATATTTGCCTCATTTGTGGCCTATAGTCCATAGTTTTATGCCACGTTCGTGAAATTTCTTATTTCACTGTTTTGGCTTCATTTTGTGGGCTTTCAGTAAATTTCATGAAATTTTGAATTTCGATGCTTTAGCCACATTTCGTAGGGGCTTTAATCCACTGTTTTTGGCCATTTTCGTATTTAACATTTTTTCCTCATTTTGTAGATTGTCGATTTCGTGGATTTCGTGAATTTTGTGAATTTTCTGGAATTTTCGAATTTAACATTTTTTCGACTTTTTACTGACAATTTCGTGAATTTTCGTATTACACTATTTTGGCCCCATTTTTAGCTATATAGTCCACAATTTTAAGACATTTTTGATGAAATTTCGTGTTTAACTGTGTTGGCCTTTTATGGCATAATAGTTCAAAGTTTTCAGCCAATTTTCTAAAATTTCGGATTTCATTGTTTTGACCTCATTTTGTGAGTCCATAATTTTCTGCCAATTTCGTATTTTACTGCTTTGGCCACATTTTATGGGTCCACAGTTTTTAGCAAATTTCATTAAAATTTCGTACTTCAATGCTTCATCCTCATTTCAATGCTTCGTCCATTGTTTTCAGCAATTTTATTCAAATTTCATAATTCACAGTTTTAGTTGCATTTTGTATGCATCCACAATTTTCGACCAATTTCATAATTCACTATTTTGGACACATTATGGGCTACATAGGTCACAAATTTTTGCCATTTTCGTGAAATTTTGTTTTTCAATGTTAATTTTGTATCACTGTTTTGACAACTATTTCCGGATAATTTCGTATAATTTCGTATTTCAATCTTTTTACCTCATTTTTGGGCTATAATCCTCAATTTTCGGTCATTTCATGAAATTTCATAATTCGCTTTTTCCCCATTTTGTGGGCTATATATAATCCACAGTTTTCGATCAATTTAGTGAAATTTCATATTTCACTGTTTTGACCTCATTTTGTAGGCGAGGCCACTGTTTTCGGCTATTTTTGTCAATTTCCGTATTTCAATGTTATGCCTCATTTTATGGCATAAAATCCACTGTTTTTTACCAATTTCGTTAAATTTCATACTTAACTGTTTTGACAATATTTTGGAGGGCTCTGGTCCACAATATTTGGACAATTTCGTAATTTAGCCTCATTTAGTAGGATTACCACAGTTTTCTTTCATTTTCGTCAAATTTTGTATTTCACTGTTTATGCCACATTTTGTTGGATATAGTCTAAAATTTTCAGCCAATTTCGTGAAATTTCGTATTTGATTGTTTTAACCTCATTTTGTACGCTAGTCTATAATTTTTCAGACATTTTTATCAAATTCCGTATTCGCCTAATTTTGTGGGCTATAGTCCATAAATTTTAGTCAGTTTCGACAAATTTCTTATTACATTGTTTTGGCCTCATTTTGGGGGATTATAGTCTACAATTTTTGGATCTTTTTTGTAAAATTTTGTATTACATTGTTTTCGTCATATTTTGAGGGCAATAACCATAGTTTTCAGTTAATTTCAAGAAATTTTGTACTTACCAGCTAGGAAGCACGGATACTTCCAAACACTCAACGTACCCGTGTCGGGTGCGTATCGGGTGCCGATACTCCTTGGGTACTCCCGGGTGCGTACCCAAGGAGTATCCATTTTTTAATACATATTTGTAACTTTTGGACACAGTTAAGTGAAGATGAATGTTTAGGTCCCTAATGTAATTTCAAAAACTTGATGTTTTATATTATGCTCAAACACAAAATATATATACACAATGTTTTGATAGTTAGATTATCAATTTTTTTCTCTAAAAATGCTCATAATTATAATGTATTCTTATAATTCTATGAAATAGTTTAAATATATGCATTTTAAATAAAATAAATAAATAATTATTATATATATAATATAATATATATTATATTTAACGTATCCACCAACGTACCCGTATCCTACTTTTTTGTAAAATCACGTATCCCCGTACCCGCGTCGTGTCGTACCCGCACCCCGTACCCGTATCTATGCTTCATAGCTTACCAGTTTTGACCAGATTTTGTAAGCACGAGTATAAAGTTTCAGGCCATTTTCTTGAAATTTCATAGTTCAATGTTTTGACCACGATTTTCGGTAAATTTCATGAAATTTCGTATTTCAATGTAATTAGCCTCATTTTGCATGTAATAGTGCGCACTATTTTCGACAATTTTCGGCAATTTTCGCATTTCAATGTTTTGATTTCATATTGTATCCTATAGATCATACTTTTCTACTAATTTAAAGAAATTACATATTTTACAATTTTGGCCACATTCTGTAAAATATGAAAAGTATCCACAATTTTTTCCCATTTCCATGAAATTTTGTATTTCACCGTTTTGACCACATTTTATAGGCCAAATTCCGGTTTGGACATCATTTTGTAGGCTCTAGTCTACTATTTCTGGCAAATTTCGTGAAATTTCGCATTTCACTCTTTCTGCCTTATTTTGTGGTAAATAGTCCACTGTTTTCATAGTTTTTAGCTAATTTCGTATTTCGAAGTTTTTGACGCATTTTATAGTCCACAATTTCCAACCATTTTCATCAAATTCCAGTTTTCACGGTTTGGGCCTAATTTTTGAGCCAATCCAAATTTCTCATATTATTTAATCCAAAATTTTGTTGCTATAGTCCACAGTTTTCAACCTATTTCGTAAAATTTTATATTTACCTATTTTGACGCACCTTTGTATGCTCTAGTCCTCGGTATTCGGTCATTGTCGTCAAATTTCGTATTTTACTATTTTGGCATCATTTTGTGAGTTTGGCCATTTTCATGAAATTTCGTATCTCACTATTTTGGCCATGTTTTCTAGTGTCCACAGTTTTCGGCAATTTTCATAGAATTTCGTATTTTACTGTTTTGGTCACATTTTGTGGCGTCCTCATTTTATAGGTTATACAGTCCACTTTATTCTGCCATTTTCATTAAATTTCATATTTCATTGTTTTGGTTATATTTGTAGGCTATAGTCCCCAATGTGTTCTGCCAATTTAGTGAAATTCCTTATTTCACTATTTTGGCCCCATTTTGTAGGTCATAGTCCACAATTTTGGGTCAATTTTGTTAAATTTCGTATTTCATTGTTTTTGTCTCATTGTCGAGTATAGTTCACAATTTTTGGGCATTCTCGTCAAATTTCATATTTCACTATTTTGGCCATATTTTGTGGGGCTATAGACAACTTTTGGCCAATTCTGTGAAATCTCATATTTCATTGTTTTGGCCTCGAGCGAATCCATTATTGAAAAGTTAAGGGGGCTGGAAAAAAAAATAAACAACATTCGAAATATATGTAAACTTGTTATAGATACTAGAGGAGTATACTAAATTCTTCAACTCTCGTAACTTATACATTCTCGAGTCATTTTATTTGCACCCAGCGATGTTTGATAGAGTAAAATTCATCAACAACTACATCAAAATTAATGTCTTGACATAAAGGTTGTTAAACAATATGTACAAAATTCATCTTCCACTCCAATATCGGTTGGATTCATTTTGTGGCAATTCATCAAACACCTTGTGTTTCACAACAATATCGGTTGATTCAAAGCTTGGACCTTTCCGTTCAAGGAGATGATGATGGTGTTGTCAGGTGGTGGATGGTGTTGTCGGATGGTGGAAATGGCCGGTAGTCAGGCAGTGGAAAAACAAGAACATGTTGGAATTTGGAGAAATATCAGATGGGGTATTAGGGTGGGGTGTTGGAGAATTAAATTGGAGTTGGGCTTGGGAGGGTGGGCTGTAAATAAAGTTTAAAGTCCCAAAAAAATAGAAGCCCAAATATGGGGGTGGGCTGTAAATAATTGTTAGGGGGGTTGTAGCATATATCCCACCTAATATTACAAAAAAAAGTTGGTGGTGCTTAATATAAGTTCGCATGGAATGATATTAAAAGCAATATATAATCAACTTCCATTGCAAATTCGGGGAAGTTCACATTTTTTCTTACATCATGAAGGCTGCACATACTTATAGCATGTCTTTGTAATATATGTGATGAACTCATCTATATACTCTTTAGTAAATAAAATTAAGTCGTTCCTAAGTCAGATTTTAATAAACAAAGTGCATTTGTTCTCGTTAAAGTAGTCTTAAGTTTAGTCTCACATATGATATAAACGCAGATTAGTCTTTGTACTCTCCTATATAGGAGGCAGTGTATTCAATTATAATCATCCAATAAAGTATTCTTTTCTGTCTTTATACTATACTGCAACATGATATCAAAGTTGAAAAAGTATACACAAAAATTCTCCACCAAAAATTAGGGGTTTCTCTTTTTTTATAAAAAATTGTTCTTCCTCCTCTCTTCCTCCTTCGAAACTCCAAAACCCTTATCCTCTTAATCTTCCTCCAGCTCCGAAACATTAACCCTCATCTGGCCTCTTCCTCATCCACGCTGCTGCCCTCCCTGCCCCTCCACGTCGCCGACTCCAGACCCAAAACCGATCATCAGTCCTCCTCCCTGTCCTCTCCCGCCTCTGCACCCGAACCCGATCCACACCCTGTCCCGCCTCCCTGCCCCCCTTCCGATCTGCAAAACCATACTCTTCATACCTGAACCAAACCCACCTCCGCACCATCCCGCACCCTCCTGCTCCATCACCCATTCTCGCCTCCTCCGTTCTGACCCACCAACTGTAGCCACACAAAAAAATGTCAAAAAAGTTTCATGATGCGCGATGTTCTGTACTGGGTGCCAGTTTTTTATGCCCTCTCCAATCACCATCTCTCCATCTCACATGTTTTGTCTTTCAGATCTAATCTAGATCTGCTCCTATGACGACCTCCACTCCAACAACGGTAATCTCCCCTCATCCAATAGCAACCTCCTCTCCTCCAACGGTGGACACTAATACTTCCACTGATGCACCTATGGATAAGTCGCCTTCTCCCAATCTATCATTTCTGCAGAAGCGCATCAACACTTTTGCAATATGCTGCCCCCACATTCTGGTAACTCTATTTGCTCGGGTAATACTTGTCATATTTCCTCACATCAATGGATAATTGATTGAAATGCTTCTGAACATATGACTCCTACATAGCTTTATTCATATTCTTTACTTCCAAATTATCATGTGCATATTGCTGATGGCTCACATGTCCCTGTTGAAGGGGTGGAAGACTTCTCTCCTTCTGCGGACCTTCATCTTAAATCAGTTTTGTGTATTCCTAACTTTCCTAATAGCCTATTATCAGTTCCTAAACTTTGCAAATATTTAAACTGTTATGTTATATTTTTGTCTCATTATGTTTCAAGATACTATGAGGAAAGTGATTAGCACTGGTCGTGAACAACATTGATTATATATCTTAGATTCTTCAGTCTCGGCTTTTTTTTCTTCTGCTGATCCTGAACTGTGGCACCGACGACTGGGACATCCTCCACGACCCTCAAGCACCTAGTTTCCGGTTGTGAGCCTTCCTTCAAACATATCTTGTGAGTCATGTGAGTTAGGTAAACATCATTGAGTTTCCTATCCAGAACGCATCAATAAACGTAGTGAACATTTATTTGATTTAGTGCATTCTGATGTTTGGGGCCCTATCGGTTTTCCCATGTTTAATAACTTTCGTTATTTTGTTACGTTTATTGATGATTTCTCTCGAATGACATTATTTTTTTTAAAGATCGTTCTGAAGTATAAAGTTTTTTCAATATTTTTTCTTCGAGATTCAACTGGTGTTCCCATCTAAATATCCATTTTCAATACAACCTCGTGTTTTTTTTGCACTTGTTTTGTTCTGAATCTTCACCCATGCACTGATAAATTTGACCCGTGTGCTACTAAATGTGTATTGCCCTTCATTGAAAAAAAATGTTTACCTACGCAGATGTTGGCCTTTTTTTAAAACAAGCCTTTTTTTGACCAAATTCCTTCTCACACTCCTGATTTTCCAATGGCTGTTGTAGAGTCTTAAATTTCCACCACAACCACCACCACCACCAGCGACACCATCACTGCCACCACCACTACTTCAAGTTTATGTCGGGAGGCGTAAGACTCGTTCAGACTCGATCGTCCAAGCGGTACCTTCTGTTATTCAACCAGTGCCACCACTCTTATCGGTAATATCTCCCAACATAGATGATTTACCTATTGCTAAACGTAAGGCTAAGCGTTCTTGTGTTCACTATCCTGAATATATCTTTTTCTAACTGAATATATCTTTTAGAGTCTTTTACCTTTTCCTTGGATTCTATCTCTATTCCTAAAAATGTTTAGGAAACACCCAAGCACTCTGATTGGATAGTAGCCATGCAAGAGAAAATGCAGGCTCTTCAGCAGAATGGTACCTGACAGTTGGATGAAAGTGGGTATTCACATTTAAGCACAACCCTGATGGCACAGTGGAAGACCTCAAAGCTCGCTTTGTTGCTACAGGATATACACAGGAATTTGGGGTCGACTATGTCAGGACTTCTTCTCTGGTTGCGAAACTCACGTCTGTTCGTATTCTTATCTCTCTTGCATCCAATTGTTCTTGCGCTCTTCATCAACTTGATGTCAAGAATGCATTTCTCAATGGAGACTTGAAAGATGTGTATATGCAACAGCCTCCTGATTTTGAGTGACATGAGAAAAATCTTGTATGCTCGTTTAAAAAGTCTTTTTATGGCTTCAAACAGTCTCCTCGAGCTTAGTTTGAAAAGTTCAGCACAGTTGTGTGCTATTATGGATTCTCAAGAAGAAAAACCATTCTCTTCACACAAAAAAATGAAGCAAATGCATTTTTATTCTGCTAGTCTATGCTGATGATATCATTATTACATGCAGTGATTCACAAGGTATTGCAGACATCAAGCAGCGGTTAGCTCAAACATTTCAAACAAAAGATCTTGGTCTGCTTCGATATTTCTTTGGCATTGAGATTGCACCCACAAAGGATGATATCTTTCTTTCTTAAAGAAAGTATGTCCTTGATATTTTTACCGAGACATGAATGTTAGGATGTCGCTCCGGTGACGGCTATGGATCCAATAATTAAGTTGTCCTCCAATGATGCATTGTTCTATGATTCAGGACGATATCGCAGGCTGGTTGGCAAACTCATATATCTCTCAGTGACTAGGCCAAATATTGTCTTTACAGTTAGTCGAGTCAGCCAGTTTATGCATGCATCGATCATCACTTATTGGGAAGCAGTGGTTCACATCCTTCGCTATCTTAAGAAAGCCCCAGGGCAAGAACTTCTCTTTAGGCCTGGTGATTCTTTCTTTACGAGTATATTCAGATGATGATTGGGCAGGATCAATTGATGATAGACGATCTACTAGTGGATACTTTGTGCTCTTTGAAGGAAATCTGATATCTTGAAAAAGCAAGAAGCAACATGTTGTAGCTAAATCAAGTGAAGAATCTAAATACCAAGCAACTGGGCATTTGGTCTCTAAAGTTCTATGGCTCAAATCTCTCCTTTGAGACTTGGCACTCCCAGTATCATCTGCAGTTCCACTGTATTGTGATAACCAAACTACTATGCATATTTCTGAAAATCCAGTGTTTCATGAGCGCACAAAACACATCAAGGTCGATTGTCACTTCGTTCGTGATGAGTTGGAGAAGAAAGTGATATCATTATCCAAACTAAAGCACTACCTCCTAAGCTTTTCAAACTTTCTTGAGCAAAGTTTGGCTTCGACAATATCTGCGATTCAGCTTGAAGGGGAGTGTTAACGTAGTCACAAGTTTAGTCCCACATCTGATATAAACTCAGATTAGTCTTTGTACTCTCCTCTATATAGGAAGCAGTGTATTCAATTATAATCATCCAATAAAGTTATCTTTTCTGTCTCTATACTATACTTCAACAGTTCTGAAGCAGCTAAATACTAAAATGTGCTCACGGCACAAGAAATCCTACAAGAATAATGATCGAGGGATGGATTAAAGGCATTTCAACTTGATAGGAGCAAGCTTTTTAGAGAATTTGTTGTTCATTTATCAAAGTTGTCTTGCTGATTGGCATTCACAAGGAGTTTCCATGATGATAGATCGGAGCTAACCAAATGGTTTATATCCTTTATTGGATTAAGGCAATGGAATCCACTATATGTTCATCTTTTTTACGCTGGCTGCAAAGATACTAATTCATCAAGTAAAAGTTGCGAGATTGAATGGCCTGGTTGGATTTACAATTGGTGATAAGGTGGAGATAAGTTAGCTTTAATGGAATTAAGGGTGGCAATTGGCCCAAACCTGACCCGGGCCAGCCAAGGTCCAACCCGATAATTAGCGGGCTGGGGCTAATAATTCTCATTTTGGGCCGGGCTCGGCCTCAAATTTTTAGGCCCGAGGAAAAGTTGGGTCGGACCCAGGCCCAAGAGCTAAGGCCCGATGGGCCCGAATCAAACTTTTATATATACATGTGTATGCTTATGTATACATCATGTATATTTATGCATGAGTTTTTTTTTAAAGAGAATATTCATGAAAGTTGAAATGAGTGTTAAAATTTACAGATAGAAAATTTATGCCTTTTACATAAAATTAAATGAAAATAGACAAATTAGATGTGAATTACTCAAAAATTTGTAGTATTTCTATTATTGTTATTTTTATCGTATATTATTCTTGATATAGTTTTATTTTATGGAAAAATTATACATTAGAACATGCATAAGTAGTTCGGGCCTAATTTTTTAAACCCAAAGAAAATCGGGTCAGGTTCAGGCCTATATTTTAAACTTCAGACTCGGGCTAGGGCTCGGGCCTATATGGGTCTGGCCCCAACTCAGCCAGTTGTTAGCCCTAAATGGAATGATGATACTCTACTAATATGCACGGAATGCCTATCTAGTTGTCACACAATGAAGTGGAAGTATATTTGATGTAAAACTAACCCTAAATAGAGAATTTCAAAGAATCTTAAAGGATTAATTTTACCAACATGTAATGCAGATCAAAGTTAGAATTTTAAACAATTAATCGGTTTGATGGATTTTCAAGAATTGAATTAAGTTTAACAAGCCCAATTAATAATTCATTTCTAACAATCAATAATTAAATCCCTAAGCGTTTTTAGCAAGTAAAAGGTGCAATATTGATTCGTACTCTAATTAGGCAAGTAGAACACTCAATCTCGATATTTGTGGTCGACAGTTAAATTAAATAATATAATAGAGATGATAATGTAGTATAACACAAATATTTGAAAAGTGGAAAGAGTATACCGGAATTCGAAGAAACCAGCTTTAGATATCGGGTTGGCAGCACGCAGAACACAGCAATCAGTAACAACAGTAAGAGAGAGACGGCAGCAGCAAAGTCAGCAATGGCAACAGCAAAGGCGACGGCGGCGGCAGCGCTGGCTGAAGGTGGCGACGGGGGTCGACGTGGCAAGATGGGTCGACGGGCAAGATGGGTCGACGACGGCGTCGACGGAGACAGGAGGAGGGTCGTCGGGAGTTGGGGTTTTTTTTGCTGTGGCTGGCGATCAGAAACAGGAAAGGACGAGGAGGCCGGAGTTTTGGGTGTCGACAGGAGTAGCTGGCGATGAAGGCGTGGCCGGAAAGTGGGGTAGCAGCGGTGGAAGGTCTCGTCGGAGATGGCGACGAGCAGGGGCTCAGGGTTGATGGGTTCAGGATCAACGAAAGGGAAGGAGAGAGAATAAAGGATTAGGGTTTTAGGTAATTATATTTGGGGATTAGGGTTTGATTTTAATTTGGAAAATTAGGGTTAGGAATTTGTATTGGATTTGGAGATTTGGGATAGTTTTAGTCTTTTAGAGTTTATCACAAACCCTAAAATTTTATTAGGACTTATCACAAACCCTAATAAGTGGGATCTCAATTGTATCACGCAAAGAAGAGATGAAGAGTAAAACTCAACACAATAATTTTTTTAATCAAGAATAGCATGACTTCTCATTAATCTCAAGGCCTATAAATAGGCTAAAAACAAATCTTGATACAAATCACAAAATATTCTAAAATCTCAAAAATAATCTAATGCATAAAAGAAAGATTACATATGACTATAATTGCCAAAAACAAATATGGTACTGAAATAAAATACTAAACTAAACAGAATAGATGTCCTCATCAATATTACAAGGAGAGCAAACAACCACTGAACGTGAATAAATCCAATTCATATTTTGCACTGCTCGAAAACGTCTCACATCTCTCGTAGGTATTATCCAAGGACAATTATCCGTGAAATTTTTACAAGTGATTGTCGGTATGAAGCAGTTGAGAATCAAAAATCTTGATCAGTTTGTTGATCAAGAATAGCATGACTTCTCATTAATCTCAAGGCCTATAAATAGGCTAAAAACAAATCTTGATACAAATCACAAAATATTCTAAAATCTCAAAAATAATCTAATGCATAAAAGAAAGATTACATATGACTATAATTGCCAAAAACAAATATGGTACTGAAATAAAATACTAAACTAAACAGAATAGATGTCCTCATCAATATTACAAGGAGAGCAAACAACCACTGAACGTGAATAAATCCAATTCATATTTTGCACTGCTCGAAAACGTCTCACATCTCTCGTAGGTATTATCCAAGGACAATTATCCGTGAAATTTTTACAAGTGATTGTCGGTATGAAGCAGTTGAGAATCAAAAATCTTGATCAGTTTGTTGATCGCATTGCAAGAAATTGGAAAGCTGGAAGGCTATGCTAAATCATGGTTTGAGGTATCGCCTGAAACGTATCGGAATCAATCGTATTGGACTGGTTCCAAAGGGGAACCTGTAGGAAACTATATGGAGAAACTCGGTATCGACTAAAATCTTCGTAAGAAGAAAATCGCTTGAAATCAAAAAGGAAAAATGATGGGATTCTGATTTAGGAGTCTGGGTCGTGTCTCAGTCCCAGTGTGGCTGATCATCCTCTCGGACCAGCTACTGATCATCGCCTTGGTAAGCTATTGCCTCACCAACTAGCTAATCAGACGCGAGCCCCTCCTCGGGCGGATTCCTCTTTACATCTAAAAAATGAAAGATATATCGAAATCGTAGCCATAATTCCAAAAAAGTGAAAACGGAAAGTTAAAGAAGCAGCATGTGCGCATCTAACCTAGATTCTTTTTCTCCATTTGGTTTTTTTTCTTTTTAGCATTGTTTTCTTTCTGCTTTTTCCTATCCATTATCTAGATCCATCCTTTCACTCGAAGCGTAGACGCAACTAAGTAAGATACTAGGTATAGCGCCAACAACATTATTTATATTGTGGATATTGGGCCAGGTTTGATCCAGATGACAGGCTTGTCCAAATAGCATAAGTTGGAAGTCTGGATCTGGTCAAATTTCAAGTTGTATTGGACCCGGCCACTAAATCACTCATTTAAAACATCAAAATAAGCGTAATTTCATGTTATTTTTCAATTTGCCCCCTTAAAATTGAAACAATTATACAAACTATATTATTTTATTCTAGTTTCATACATATATTGCAAAAGGTAAGTACTAAAACAGAAATCGGAAACTGTAACAAAACCAAACGAGACTACAGATACTTAACGAGACGTATTATTTTTTGAAAATTCCGAAACCGATATGGAAACTGAGTTTTGAAACCTTTGCTCTAATGTCTAAACATGGCGAGCAAAGTTGTTATGACTCATATATCTGCCTATTTATTTTATGTTAGCAAGTTTGGTACCAAAGGTATTTAATAATAACTAAAATTGAAACACTCATCACATAGGTAGCTATTGGTACGGGGATACGGCAAACATGTAAAAGTAGGGTACGGGGGTACGGCTAGGGGTGGCAAAAATATCCGATAGCCTGATGGTCCTGATCCAAATCCGGCCCAAACTTTAGGGTATGGATCCTCCAAAATGGATCCATTAGCTTCATGTATAGGGTATCGATCCTAAAAATATATCCATTTCCTTAATGGATCAAAATCCAAAAAATTTTATCTTGAACATCTACAGATCTCAATTTTTTTACCTGTACATCAAATCATGATACATATATCATATTATCATTTTCCCAAAATATCGTATCTTACATTGTATCGTGTATCACATCGTAAGATAAATTAACGCATGTCCAAAAGTTAAGCAATCAATGATGCATCAATTTCTATTATCATAATTTGGCTAAATTTGAAAAAACACCCCTCAAGTTTTTTTTATAAACACACATCAACTATTTTCTCAGTTTGGTCTACCAAATTTCCGTTTCAAAAATCAACCTTGAAGTATGTTAATGATACAAGAACACACCTTAATTTTTATTTGTTAAATAAAAAACACCCTTGAACTATCATTAATGTTTGAACACCCCCCCCCCCAAAAAAAAACTTCATATTAATTGAGGGGTGCTTTTTCAAGGGGAAAAATCAAAAAATAAAAGTTAAGGGAGTGTTCTTTCATTAATACATATAGTTGGGGGTGTTTTTTTAAATTTAGCCATCATAATTCATCAAAATATATGTAAATCAATTATTTTTCAGGGAGATAAGGATATACATGTTAACTATCGAGTCAGCCAAAATTCTTTGTTAGAGTAGAGGTCTAAATCATAGCATGATCCTGAATACATTAAAAGAAAGAAAATTGCATGTCCTTAAATTACATTATTTATGATCCTTAATTCCTGACAAATACACTATATTTAAAAACTTACAAATATATAATTGATCGTGTATTAGTACTTTGTGCTACTATAGGAGTTGCATATATGTGTGTGACACTAATTCTGTGATCTACGCACATTAAATGTAGTCATCTACTCTATATCTAAAGACATTACAATCTTATGTGTATAAAAACAAGCACAAAATATTAGAATAAGATGCTTTATAATCAGAACTAAACTTATTAATAATGTACCATTTATTAAAAAGACAAACGGATTTATCACGAACTATATGATGTAATTAACGCAAACTTATCATTAAAAGCTCTTTTAAAAAGAGAAAACTTACATATACACACAAAAACAAGGATTTAAAATAGCGTGAAAAATATATAAAATTAACGGGAAAAAAAAGAAAGACCGTGAGAAGAAAGGGATAAATTGAGAAAATAACAATATCGGGTAGTATGAATCCCAAAGAAGAAACAACCAATGTGTTAATTGCAGTAAACCTAGTGAACAAGATGAACAAAGCATAAGAAACAAAGAAAAAGTGTAGCGCGGAATAAACAACGAGGAAAGCTTATGGCATTGGTACAAAATCCAAAATATCTATCTTTTGGACTTTAAAATGGCCTTTCGGGTGAATTATGAAACAAATCAGGACCTAGATTCACATGTAAGCTCTCACTTCTCATATCATATCGTATATCGGTGCAAAACATATCGTATAGCAAGATACAATACAATAAAATAAGATTTTATAAGCTATAGATAAATTGCGAGGGATACATATCAAATTCGTAAAACATAATATTTTATCGGGATACATATCGTAAGATATGCAAGATATTGACGACTATGCATGTATCCGTCTCTTTTTCAAAAACAATATCGGATCGGAGCGGATATATTCATATCCGAGTACAACCCTAATTGGAGAGACCCAACTGAAAGAATTCCAAAGGAAAAATCACTTTGGGTCATGTTGAGAATATACTCGGTGGAATCTTTGCACATCGGATTGTATATCCCTTAGAAGAGGAGAATGCGTAATACAATGAAATAACCTAGGTGCAAGATTGAGGCTGAAGCATCTATCATCTCCTATTTGGACCCGTTAACTGCAGGCATTTGGATTGCAAGCTGAATTCTTCAGTATGCAACATTGGTGGTCTTAGTTGAAATCTACACAAACATGAGATGAGTAAGAAGGGAGAGGTCATGGTTCAAGCTGTCTTTGCCTATGGGGCATGGCCGATTCGGAACTTGAGAAATCAGGTTTAGTTATCTGATAGAGAAGACGATATCAAGTCTTACTTGGAGTAGAGCCCTTGAGTTTACTATGGGGACAAGAAAGGAGAATGAGATATCAATGCAACCCAATTTCAATGAGTTGAGCTCGAGTGAGATGGAGACAAGCACTAGTTCGAAATCAAATTGAATTTTGCGCGGCCATATGATGCACATTCAAACCATGAAGGTGCTGCTCTAATTCATTGGAATGACAAGGGATACCATTCTGCTTTCCAGGCCGAAATCTAGGCAATTTTAGTTACGTGTTAAAGAGCTTCATATAAATTTTCCATCAAACGTGGTCTAGATAGATGGTGACAATGAGGTTGTAATCTCTATGAAAATAAATGGAGGTGAACAGTCATATATCAATATCATATAAGATAACGATTTTTTTCTTATCGAATATTGATGATATAGCGGCAATATTAAATATCGGTTTGCCATATATTAGATAAAAGGGGGAAGGACGAAATAGCACACAAAATTTACCTTAATTCCCAAATAGTACCCAAAATTTTTATAATACCCAAATAGCACCCAAAATTTTTAAAATATGACAAAAAACCCTTCTGTTAATTTTTTAGCAGAAATAACGTGAAATTACAGACATACGCCCACTCTCTTCTTCTCTTCTCAGTTCGGTTTTTTTTTCTTTTTTTTCAGTTTTTCTTGCTTTGGTTTTTTAAATTTTGTGGAGATGAGGGTGATGGTAATGGATTTCGGAGGTGGTGGAGATGGTGGTCGGTGGTGGTGGTGGTGGTGATGGTGGTTGGAGATGGTGGTGGTTGACGGAGATGGGTTTGGTTGGAGATGGTGGTGGTGATGATGATGGTGATTGTAGTTGGAGATGGTGGAGATGGTAGTCGGTGGCAGTCGGCGGTGGAGATGGGTTTGAATTTTAAACCCGTTAAGAGGTGAGGGTAATTTTGACATTTCACTCTTCTTTACCGGTTTTAACCAGTTAAGAGATATATTCGAATAATATTTCATAAACTTAACGAAAAACTTAACGGCATGTACTTTTTCGTCCATATTTAAAAACTTCGGGTGCTATTTGGATATTTTAAAAACTTTGGGTGCTATTTGAAAATTAGTATAAACTTTGGGTGTCATTTCCCCTAGATAAAAATATATATTCTAGATGTGACATAATAACATGCACATATATAATGTGTTACGCATGACGGATAAAGACAACCTACGTTTGAAGTTAATCACTTTACGTGCTTGTGGGAAACTAATAATCTATAATAGAAACAAATGGGGAAGCATAATGATATCCCCATTCCATAAAATTCAGAAGTAAAACAATACATTTAGATTCAATTAAACAAATAGAAATGTCAAGCACAGTATTGACGAGAGGAAGCATCAAGATTTAGGATAACATACAATTTTTATTATGAAAAAATCACAAGGCTTATTTTTGCATGTTGTTCTATTTATATATGATGGGTTAAGGTCTCAATTGAGTTTGTGGAAATTTAACAGAAACCTAGCCTCAAAGAAGTAGCGACTTTTTCCTCTAAAAAAAGAGTAGCATTGGTAATTTGGTATACATGTTGAAGTATCGGATAACTGATAATGTGCAATATATAGGATATCATCGTTATATAGGCGACAATAGGGCAAAACCGATGTGTTTCAGGCTTTAGAACACTCCAACATCGGTATTGATAAGTCATTCTAAACGTTGGTAAGCGATGGGCTTGATGATACAAGAATGTATCAAAGACTGATTGGAAAGGGAAACTATATCACTATGACTTGCACATTGCCCGGGACAATTTCGAAGTAGAAGACCCCAAGGATGCAATCAAAGAGTCGCTGCGAAACCTTCTTCAAAAACTTTTCAGGTAAGATCAATCTTGCATTACATGGCTTCAAGCGGAAGATGCCAATACAAGATTCTCCCCGAGGATGCAATCAAAGAGTCGCTGAGAAACCTTCTTCAAAAACTTTTCAGGAAAGATCAATCTTGCATTACATGGCCTCAAGCGGAAGATTCCAATACAAGATTCTTCCACCGAACCACCTTCAGAAGGAAATACGTCGAACACTCACTTTTCTTCTGAATGTTGGACGAAAGCATTGGTTATTTGAGTTATTTCCGTCTCCTTTAATGCTTCGCCCATGAAGAACTTTCCATCCGCTTCTTTCTAACAATGGATTCAAAGTACTTGGCTTAATGACTAGCTTAATGACTGTGCCTATGAAGAAAGACAAAATTAGATATGGGTTTCTGGATGGAGCTCAAGAGTCCAAAACAGAGGACATAGAGCCCTTGTCTGCATCAATCAGGAATCCGTACCCGTTTCGATCTTGAATAACTTTTGCCTTGGCCAAACAAATTATTTACATAGGTAAGGCTTTTCGAGACCAATTCGCTATGAGAATGATGCTTCGCTAACGCTCGGCTGGGTCGTCGAACCCTCAAGCTCGCCTTCTCGTAGGCCTGTACGTCAGGAAATGCTTGGACTATCTCAAGAGGGATAAGATGACAGAAAGACCAAGAAAATATCCTTTTATTTCAAACAACTCTTTTCTTTGATCGAGCAAATTCATTTCCAAGGAAAACTTTCAATATTCTTGATCGCAGGAATTGATTCCTTGTCAAGTCAGGGGGTGTGTGGACACCCTTGCGAAATCGGGCAACGGCTAGAAGGAAGAAAAAAGAAGGAAACTGGTTAAAGGTAAGCCAGATGCTTTGCGAAGTACCACTACATTTTGTTGCACTTAAAATCACCCTCATTAGGAGGCGCACTCCGATACCATTAAAGTTCAGTACGGTGCTACCTCAAGCCGACCCTCTTCCATGAGCATCGACATTACAGGTAAAAACTATCTGAAATTCTTCCAATGTTGCTGGAATTGTGACTGTCACTCAGAAACTTGAGCTAGTAACAGAATCGAAAATGAGTTCAGGAAAGAGGTCAGTCGGCATAAGGCAATCGCTTTTGAGGGTTAGGATCAAGGCTTTGTCTAGTGGCTTCATTCAGCTAATTAGTGTTGAAAGATGGAGATGATGAAAAGCAAAGTGAACCGAGTTCTCTCAAGCAAAGAGAGATGGGCTGGAAGGAGCGCATCTTTGGTACTTTGCTTCTTATAGTCAAAGTAGGAGACTCGTGTTTGAATTGAAGATTTGCTTGAGCCGGGCTTGATATATTGCTTGTTCTAGTTGACTCTTCGTGGTTCATAGCGTGTCAAGATTTGTCGTCAAACCCCTCCAAGTCAAGATGTTTGGAGAAATGGTCCTTAGGTGATCTTGTAGTTCCTACAGGGTGGCGCAGCTCACAAGGGCTTGCTTCCTTCCTTTGTCTTCCCCTTCGGGACAGGAAGATACTGAGAGTGGACTAGTGCCTCCACTAACTGTAGATTGTGGTGCTATGCTTCAACCATTAATGAATTCTGTGGTAGCCACTTGTATAGGTCAGGAATCAGGTTCCTAACTGGGTTGTGCTGGGTTGTGCTACAGAGTGTAGCTATCTCCAGCGGACCTTCTATTTGTAGTACCTACTAGTTTTGATATGTAAGTGGCGGCTTAAACCGTTGGTGTGTGATCTTTCATAGGGACCAATTTGTGTTAGTTTGTGTTTCTCTGCTGTTTTTTTTGTGTTTGATTGCGTGTTTCCATTCTAGTAAATAGAGTAACTGCCACAAGGTATCTATTCATATGACATCCCTATCTAATATTTTGTTTATTTCCAATCTTTAGATTATTATTTCTATAAAAAAACTAAGAAAGCCTGTCTTAAAATTCAGCAGATCCTAAACTTCAGAACAATCAAAAGCATTCGCCTATACTGCATACCATTTGTACATGCACTAGTTACACGTGTTAAATAACTAAAAAAATTCAATGAAAAACATAATTAATAGGACTCAACATAAGCAAAATAGTACAATGCTACCTCAATGCCTACTCAATAAAAAATCCAGTTTCAATAGTATAAGTATACAAAAGTTAAGAATTAAAAATTTTCAAATCATTACCTTCTACTAAAACATGGTAATCACATACCTTTTGGGAAAGGCAGTGGGATATCCAAGCATTCCGTTAGCAACAGGAGTCAAAGCTACAGGTTTCTCAATAGTTGTTCCAACGACCTCTATCTTCATAGGCTTCCCATCAAGCTGCACATTGTTGTATCTCTTTACAGCTGCTGCAGCATGCTCCCTCCTCGAAAAGACGACTTCAGCTGTACCCTAAAATGAAAAGAATCTCTAAATAGGCATGATAAAGTTGAGTAATATATAATAAAAAGAGCTCCAGGAAAATTTAGTAGAATACCTTCGATCTTCCACTCCTGTCGTAGTGGACTGTGTATCGTTTAAGATCACCTACTTCTGAAAAGAGTTCCTACAAAGAAAAAATCAAGCACGACGAAATCACAAGAACCCTTCAGCAACTTCACATGAAAAAGTTCAGTACACAGATGATAAGAATAGAATAATTTATTCATCTTATCTGTTGACCATTTAGTAGTTATTCACATACATAAATCAATGCAGCCTAAAATATGATGGACTACATAACTGCCAATCATTAAGCTGATGCTCCCTAGTAAATTTTCACTTTTTATTGTCCTAAATTATAACTGTCCCTTTGCGTCATTATACTATAATAAAAATACCAGGTGATCATTTTTAACCAGAAAAAAACTGAAAATACAGTAATTTGTGCAAACATCATGTAGACAAAAACACTAAGATGGTATCTAATTCATCACTTGGCATATAACCAAATCATAAAGCTCACAGACAAAATAAGCAAGTAGAGAAAAGAAACCTTAGACTAACTGTGATAACCACCATTCTTGCTCAATAAGGAGTCTAACATGATGGAAGAAATTGTTTGGTGCGAGAAGAATACACTTTTTCTAGATTTAAGAGAATCAAGAATATAAAATTAGAACATATTTCCATTGTGATCTGCACAGCAAAATGACGAACATAAACAACTATGAGTATTGTTTGAGGCCTACTGTCACTCAACGACCATGGTTATCTTTCTCCTTAGAAAAAAAAGGCGTAGCTAGAACATCATACAGAATGCCATAAAGGATTCCTAACTTAGATACTTGAAAACATAATCCGAAAAAAAGAGAAAATGGGAGTTCAAGTACCATAGGAGTAAGTTCCACTTAAGTCGTGATAAGCTATCCCCTTCCTCAAATGCATGAACTGCACCACCGTTGAAATTGATATGAATGTCATCCACACTAGTATTAGGTTCAACAATGCTCTGTCCATACAGGAAGTGTCTTAATTGTTCTATTGTTGAAAAACCTTTCCTACTTGATGTATAGGCTTATGTTTTTGGTAACCTATGAGTTATAACATGGAGCAAAAGAGATCATTTCCACGTTGTGGATCATAAATTTAAGACGTGATCTAAGTTTTAGAACGATACAGGAGGTAATTCCTCCTAATACCGCTGACCTCTTGTATCCTCTATTAGAAACCTATTCAACATCAACCAAGTCTATTAGGCTATCACACACGGCAAAGCATGCAAAAGAATACTACAATACTCGCAGCTGAAGGCTTCCCTTATGATCTGCACGCTAAATTAAGAAAAAAACTCCTCCACTCAACCGAAATTTTATGCCTCTTAGAACATTATTTAATGATAAAAAGGCTTGAGTGAAACCGAGGTTCTCATTCAACTGCCTTCTTTATCCTTCTATTATTGAATAGATGGATGGCGTGCCTAATGATTTCTCAAGAAAATAAAGGAAATCATGTTTGATGCTTTACAATAAGTATGTTTATGTCAATTCTTGATGAACTATAAAAAGCTTACCTCAATTTATGAACATATCAACATACTACTAATCAATCACATTATTTACAAAAAACAACTGTTATTTATTAAAATATTTATATGTTCCTTACAAATGCACAATAATTTTCATACCGAAACTCAAGAAATAAAAAAAAAATATAAGAGATATACACATATAATGACTACAAAAATTAAAAATAAAAATTTACAGGACTCTTAGAATCGAACTATAAATGTGTCAACATAGAAAGTTTGTAACTCAGAAAGTTGTTTCTTGAAGATAAAGTACAATCTTGACTTAACTAAGTGGTCTAAATGGAATTCCACTATATAATATAATTAATGCTGAGTGACGCACCCCATAACCAAATAACAATATCTAACTCATGCAATATTCTAAATATTGAATATCGTCGTAACAGGTGACAAATTTTCATATCAAACATCGGAGATATAACAGTGATATTTAGAAAATATAGATTTTAACTGTGACTTAGATAGCATTTACATATATAAATATATAATAAGTTATAGATAATAGATTTTAACCACAGTATGAACCTAAGCACTTACCCCTAAATCCATATAGGAAATATGGTAGAAACAAAAAAAGGGGACCATAATGATATCTCCTTTCCACAAAATTCAAGCCAGAGACTATAAATTTTGGATTATTTAGACAAATAAATATAACAAAAAAAAACTTATTGAGTCAAGTGAATGTGTTTTGTTCCGGAAATGCAGCATATTAGATTTGGGAGAACCATAAAAAACTATGAAGAATAAAAATTCTCTTCTATGGTTTTCTTTTTATATGATGGTTAGGGTCTCAATTAGGTTTGTGTTTGAACTTAAACTTAAACTAGCTACAAAAAAAGTAGCAACAATATTTTTCCCCTCGAAAGAGGCTAAAATACACAAATCCATTTTTTCATTTTCTAAGAGAGTTTTTGACATATCCTCCCAGCTGATTCATTTGTGAAATTTGAAAACACCAAGCTCTAAAATGTAATTTCATGTTTTAATCTCAAATAAGAAAAACGATAATATATGATGAAATTATATCTTATAAGTTGTACCAACATTTGTAAGCAACAAAACATACTATCAATTTACCCACGAACCTTGTCCTTTTATCCCTTCCAAACATTCATCCTTGTATACTAAGGCAAGACACTGATGCCTATATCATTCCCATTTTTTCCCACTTTTTGAACTCTTACTAAACGAAGAAGTTGCAACTCTGACATCCATGCGTGAAATAAAACTAAATATGAGCTTTCCTAGTAAACGCTGCAAGACATGCAGTTAACCGAAAACTAGATATCTCGGCGAAATTGAATCCCTTCATTTCACTTTCAAAAAAAGACAAAGCTTCTCATTCCATTATCAGATCATACAATGCATTCTTATTTGGAGGCAACCGCTTACATACAACTCAAAAAAGTAACTTTAAACAAAACAACGAGAGAGGGAAAGAGAAATACCTTAATGTCATCATTCGAAACGCCGTAATCGAGATTGGAGATATACAGCTTCGTCCCCGTCTCAATCGACGAAGCCCTAGGCGCCGCAACCGCCGCCGCCGGAGCCGTATAAGCAGCCAGCTGATCCGTATAAACCCCATAATCCGCCGCCTAGATCCAAAAAACCCTAGCTTAGCAGAAAGAGGAGAAAGAGGAGGGGGAAGGTAGAGAAAGGCGACCGCGTTCCTTTTCCCCTTTGAGATCGAGATCGATATCGAAACCCTAACCCTAACCCTGAAGTTTTCATCTTTCTGGTTTTTGGAGGGGTTACCTTTGGGAATGAGTAGGGATTGGAGCGGTTAGCCAACCGAGCAGGAACCCGGCGAGTCGGACCTCCTCCGCCGCCGCCGCCGCCGCCGCGGCCACCGCGGCGGCGGGAGGCGGAAGAGGAGGACTTGTTGGCTTTGATGATGTCATCGAGCGACATGTCTAACGCCGTCGACATGGTCGGAGAAGAGAGCTGGCGTTTCGCCTTCTTCTCTGGGTTTTTAGGGTTTGAGAGGGAAGAAGGACGACGATGTGAACAAGTGGTAGTGATATTCAATAATTTAAGGAGTTATTTTGCGGATTGCTATATATGTAAATTATTATTTGCAATATTTAACATGGAGGTGTCGTGATCTAGTTGCTTATCAGGTCTCTGGTTCGAACCCGGGTGATGCCATTTTGTATTAAAAAAATGTCTGTCAGTACTTTTTTGCAATTTTAGTTTTGTATGTCTCTAGTTCGAACCCGGGCGACGCCATTTTGTTTTTTTCCCGTCTGCCAGAACTTTTTTGCAATTTTAGTTTTGTATGTCTCCAGTTCGAACCCGGGCGACGCCATTTTGTAATTATTTTTTTGTCTGTCAGTACTTTTTGCAATTTTAGTTTTGCATTATGAGTACATAGTCAAATACTGATAAATTGATTGTCCAAATAGAAGACTTATGATTAGCGATGATCGATGGTGTGGGTGATAGTTTGTTGTTGCAATTTTAGTTCTGTCGGTACTTTTTTGCAATTTTGAGTACATTTTGTCGGTTTTTAGTACTTTATGCAATAATTTTGCATTATGGGTACATAGTCCAATACTCGTAAATTGATTGTCCAAATAGAAGACTTATGATTAGCGATGATCAATGTTGTGTGTTAGTTTGTTGTCTTGTTTTAATTAGCCAAGATGAGGGCATTGTGGGAAGTCAAAGCATTAGGGTAGAGAGATGGATAATTGAACGAGATCATGGGCGACGCCATTTTGTAATTTTATTTTTGTCTGCCAGTACTTTTTGCAATTTTAGTTTTGTATGTCTCCGGTTCGAACTTGGGCGACGCCATTTTGTAATTTTATTTTTTCCCTGCCAGTACTTTTTGCAATTTTAGTTTTGTATTTTGAGTACATTTTGTGTGTTTTTTTGTACCTTTATGCAATTTTAATTTTTCATTATGAGTACATAGTCCACTACTGGTAAATTGATTGTCCAAATAGAAGGCTTATGATTAGCGATGATCGAGGGTGTGGGTGTTAGTTTGTTGTTGTCTGTTTACGCATCATCAAAGCTCTTATTTTAATTAGCCAAGATGAGGGCATTATGGGAAGCCAAAGCATTAGGGTAGAGAGATGGGTAATTGAACGAGATCAAAGGCGGATCTTGGCCCAAGCAACACAAGCATCTGCTTTGGGCCCTGGGCGACGCCATTTTGTTACTTTATTTTTGTCTGTCATAACTGTTTTGCAATTTTAGTTTTGTATTTTGAGTACATTTTGTCAGTTGTTTGGTACCTTTATGCAATTTTAATTTTGCGGTATGAGTACATAGTCCAATACTGGTAAATTGATTGTCCAAGTAAAGGATTTATGATTAGCGATGATCGAGGGTGTGGGTGTAGTTTGTTGTTGTCTGTTTACGCCTCATCGAAGCTCTTATTTTAATCAGCCAATATGACGGCATTATGGGAAGTCAAAGCATCAGGGGTAGAGAGATGGGTAATTAAACGAGATCAGGGGCGAATCTGGACCCAAGCAGCACAAACAACTACTTTTGACCCCCAATTTTATAGGCCCCATATTTTTAAGTATTTACAATGTTAAAAAGAAAAATATAATATTGTATGATATAATTACATTGCATTAATAGTTGGTTCATTAGCTCAGTTGGTTAGAGTGTTGTGGTTATAATGTAAAGGTCGTACGTTCGAAACTTGTATAGGCCAATTAATTTTTGACTGAATTTGAAAGAAAGAAAAAAACTCTGAATCCCCTTTATAAAACCTTACTGAACTATTTTTTACGCCGAAAACCACAATTAAGTATGATTGCAAAAAATCCACACCGACGACGTAAGCTTTCTGCTAAAGTTGAGTGATGTTTTTTTACAATAATGAGAAAGATGCATGATGTTTTCTGAACCAACTTGCAAAGATGAGTGAAGTTTTAACGGGAGAAACATTTTGTGAGATTCGCATTGCCAAGGAAGCAAAAAGCAACTCCTGAATGCCAATCTCTCTACCAAACAGAGACCACCTTAATTGTTAAGCGTGATCTCGACTGACTGAGCATCTCGTTCAGAGGCGTATCTGAGTTTCAAGGAGCCCTAAGCAAGTTCTTAAAAATGGGCCTTTTGCAAGTGACGAAATAAAAATGTCAATTATTTAAATGCAAACAAACTTATAGCATTGGAGAACAAACTATTTAAATGAAAACAAATTTATATATATGCTTCCCCAAAAAATTAATTGATAACATATGTTTTTTATATGAAATGCATCATGGCAAAAAAAAAAATCGGACAAACTCTAACAACAAAAACGAAGTATGTCATCTCAAAGAGGTAAATATGATATATTAGAGAACACGATCAGAACAAAACTATGATGAATATATGTATATGAGAATACTAGTTGGAAGCTTAAAATGTAGAATGACCATATACATTTGAAAAATTGGTTATAAATTTATCATAAACAGGTAAATATTGTATAGCTTAGAAAATTGAAAAAATATCACAGAGTGACATACATGGGCTAAGTGAAAAATAATATTAAATTCATAAAATGGTAAAATGGCATGTATGACTATGTGAAAAATAATTAGTTTTTAAAATTTCTCTTCCCCTGATGAATCTGCGTTGCGACTCCCCAACCACCCCATCCATTTGAGGAGCCAACCTCTGCGCTAAAACCTTTGTAATGATCTTGAAAGACCCGTTTAGCAGACTAATAGGCCTGAAGTCATCCACCCCACTCGCCTCTTTCTTTTTCGGAATTAGAACGACGTTTGCGTAGTTAATCCTATCCAGGTCCGCATTACCAATGTATAGTTCATTGAATATGTTCATCAGGTCCTCTTTAATGATATCCCAATATATCTTGTAGAAGAAGATGGGGAATCCATTCGGTCCTGAGGCTTTGTCCTGTCCCAATGTTTTGACTGCACGAAGAACCTCTTCTTCCAAAAAAATCCTCTCTATGCCTTCACTCCCATCAATTCTTGACGAGCTCCACATATCAGGAAGAAGCCTATTCCTGAATTCCTTGTTAATCCCGAAGAGTTCCTTGAATCTTTTGTAGAATTCTTTCCTGATCATTCCTTCATTCTCTGTCCAGGACCCTTCAATAAGAAGCCCACTAATGTGGTTCTGTCTCCTCCTACCATTAGCCACCTTGTGGAAAAATTTGGTATTTGCGTCCCCCTCTTTAAGCCACTGCACCCTTGCGCGCTGCTTCCAATATTGTTCCTCCATGTCTCCAATCTACTGAATCTCGACTCTATATCTGAGTAGCTCGTCGAGCTCCACCTCTAGCAGATCTCTCCCTTCCTGAGTCAATTCTTGCTTTGCCACCTTTTTGGCCAATTCCTGTAATCTATCTCTGTTAGCTCCAAATTTCCTCTTTGCCCAATCTTTGATCTGCTTTCGCAATCTCCTCGTCTTTTCAATTCAAATTCCTACAGCGGATACCTCCCTGGTACTGGCCATCCAAGACTCTTGAATAATCTGGCGAGTATTAGCGGACAAAGTCCATGCTTTCTCGAACCTGAAAGGGAACCGTTTCTTGATGTAGCCCTCTCCACACTCCAATACCAAGGGCAAATGATCTGAAGTGTATCTTGTAATAGTCTTTATCATAGCCAGCGGGAAGACATCTTCCCAATCTGTGGATACCAAAATCCTATCTAACTTGGCTAAAATCGGCTTAGACTGCATATTTGACCAAGTAAACTTTCTATCTCTTTGCTCCATCTCCATTAACTCTACCTCGTCAATGATACGGTTGAAGTTATCCTAGTCGTATCTACTTGGTCCCCTACCTCCGTGTTCGTGCTGATATCTAGTAATGTTAAAGTCGCCCCCATCACCTAAGGATCCGTCCACTTCTTCTTTATTTCTCTAATCACTTCCCAGAATAGACCTCTCCTCCTGGAATCATACGGTCCATAGACGGATGTAACCAAATGAATCCAGTCATCGCTTCTCCTTCTAATTCTAATAGTAACCGAGAAATCTCCAATCTTGTTATCCAACAGTTCGAAAATTGTTAAATCTACTCCTAACGCTATACCCCCTGAATAGCCCACTGCCGGCTTGAACTTCCACTCAAAGTCCTTTGCCCACGACGGAGCTTGAAATTCTTTCGTTGTTGGATTCTCAATCCTAGTCTCTTGGAGACCACATATATGGGGTCCTAATCTACCCACCGTATAGCTAATAAGTCTCTTTTTACTTTTTTGACGCATACCCCTAACGTTCCAGAAGATGTATGACATTAAAAATAACGAATGTCCCCTATCGAGCCTACACTCAAAAAGCGACTCTCTCCTAATGCTTTACCCATTTAATGTCCTCTCTAATCCTAATGGCCTGCTGAGCCTGTTCTACTTTGTTGGACACCATGTCTAGCCTGTATAGACCAGCAAAGTAGATAAGAGAATCATCATTTAGTAAATTTAAAACAGAGTAATTCATCACAAGATTACCTGATGCTGGCTCCTTTCCTATTGTCGCCACCCTAATCAGATCTTCCTCACTCGGTCCCTGAGCACCCCATTTGTCCAATTGTCTCTTGCTTTTTCTCGGGTACTCCATAAACTTTTTCCCTGTGCTTCCCATATCTTCCATTCCCCCTTCTTTTTCTCCGACATCGATCTCAGTCTCAGAAATGAAATTGTCTTCTCTAATACCGTCTAACACCGCTATCATCTCATCCTCCTCTTGAATTTCAAGATCTTTGGAGCTGCTTGCTGTAGTCACTGCCGCAACCAACTCGATCTCACCTCCTTCATAACAGTGAGTTTGTACCTCCCCAATACCGCTTAAGGTCCCTATCTCATTTCGATCAGACACCAACTCATCTGGGGTGGAAATTCCCTGATTTAAAACCGCCCCATCACTTGGAATTAAAATCGAACTCGGCCCATGAAGCCCAAACCCTTTACTACCAGTTCCCAACTCAGGCCGGGTTCCATGTTTATGAACAGAGTCATCATAATGTAAAGAGCTTGAGCCTGGACCATGAAGTCCATGCCTTTCCTTTGCTGACAAGAGAGCTTTCAAAGCTACCCTGATGGACTCCTCCACGTCATCCTCAGTAAAACCCTGCACCGAAACGAGAAGGTCCAAATCCTTCTGTCCCTCGAGCCTCCCGCCTGTCACCTATCTCTTCAGAATCCCTGGTTTAAGGGAAGTCCCCTCAGCCATCTTATCGCCGCCCATCCCAATCAAAGGACTCCTCTCAAAAACTTTACAGGCTGTCACAGTGGGGCCCATACTTCTGACACATTTTTCAACCGAAGCTTGCTTCGAAAGAACTGGACGTCCCTGAAGTAGTTTCGTTTGATCTAACGGTCCAGCTGAAAATTTTCTATTTAGATTCATTGGATGACCCCGATTCGAGATCACCCTATCCAACGGACGATGCTCGTCTTCAACCTCCAACTCTTCCCCCATCCTTCGTTGCTCTTCCTCCTCCCTTGCTTCTCCGCGAAAAGAAACACTTTTTTTAACCTCCGTAATAACCTTCACCTCGAATCTCTCCGCCTCGAAGTCGACGCGTATCATCGACGGAATATCGTGCTTATTGACAACCCCAACCAGAATACGCGCGAATTCGACCATGGTTCCTCTATCGATGTCTAGCACCATCCCGAAGCTTCTCACCACATCTTGGAACCCCATACGAACCCAGCATTGATAGGGCAAGTTGTATAGCCGAAGCCACACAGAGAAGAGAAAAATCTGCCTTCAGCGCACCTACGTCTCGCGACCATTGCCTGAAAGTAACGTAAAACTACATCCCGTTGCTTCCCCTACCTTCTATCGCTTTCATCAGCAATAGCTCTGATAGCCGGTCTTCATTATTGCAATGTACCAAGAAATGGTTTGCTGCACATTGCGATGCTGCCCATTTCCAATTTGTAGACACAGTCGTAGCTGCCGTTAGTAGATCATCGATGTCTGCGCAGTTAGGATGCCCTGTGTGTGCCTTAACCATCACACAATTCTTGAACCTCCGTTCGAACTCGGCCATAATCGGCGTTGCAGATATTTTCGCCACCGCAATCTTTCTCCTCCCGGCAGAGCTTTCCTCTGTTTTGCTCCAATCCAACCTGAAAGATCCTGCCGAGGAGTTTGCTTCTTTGCTTGAACGCAGACTGTTGCCTTTACTATGTGGACACGCCGTCGAAATATGTCCCGATTGTTTGCACTGGAAACAAAACCACTCATTCTTGCATTGGTGAATGGAATGTCCCCTCTGCGCGCATTTATGGCAGAGTTGTTTTCCGGCACCCCAGCTTTTTTTGAAGGCTACTTGCCTCTCTTACTCTCTTCTCCTCCATCTGAAGACCTGTGCTTCTTCGCTTTGACGAGCACCCATTGTCCGTCTTCATCTTCTTTCTTCCTAAGCTCAGAGGTCTCCGGTGACTGAGTTCTCCTATAGGCTCTCTGCTCCTAGTCCCTTCGGTGATCCCCCTAGTGACCTCAGCATACGTTCTTCCTTTTGTTTCATCAGTCTGTCGTGTGCTCCGTCTCTCAGTCTTGCCTCTAGTTGGATCCATTGAACGATCTCTATGATCAGTTCGATGTTCCCTTGCTCTGGAGGAAGACCTTCCCCTCTCCCTACCTGCGCCATCGTCCATTTGATAACGCCTCTTAGCTGCTCCGTCATCCCGCATCTCTTCCCTTCCTCTCTTGGGCATCTCGGAGTTGGATTGGTGGAGACGACTGTCAGCTTGGTGGTTTGTTTATTGTAGCTGGGAGATGATGCTCTGCGAGAATCTCAATGAGAGTCTTTGTGAGAGTTTCTCATCTCTGGGTTTTTTTCTATTATCAACTTCCTGGACTCTCTTTGTTAGTCACTACGGAGTTGAGTGGTGTTGTTTCTCAGTAAGCTTTCATGGGTGGAGAATGTGTGGAGATCCAATTCTAGAGGAGCATTAGCGGACAATTTCGTGACGATTCATCATAAGAAGACTAGAGGTGCAAAATGTGTCAACTCCTAGATTATAGCGCAAAAACATAAAGTGATGGAGATTAAAGCTGATATGGTGAACAATATATTAGAGGAACTAGGAATATCTAATTTTGGTTCATTTGGTTAGCTAAAGAAACAGTAGATTTTGTCTTCATCATTTTATTCCTTCGGATAATTTGTGCTAGGCAAGTTTTTTTTTTTTTTGGTCAGCGACGAGTTGAATACCCCCGCGTTTTATTATGGGTTACCGGATTTGAGTCATTGCCTTCGAACCAAGGTTTTTTTTCTCCATTAAAAGATTTTAACAAAACATACAACAAAAAATATGGATTATGAAGTTCAGAAGTCCCAACAAGCTGGGTCCCGGAACTCCTACTCCCCAACCAGAAAACAAATAATACAACAAAACCTAATTCTACTAGTTCAGAACAAATTTCTCGTGCAAATTTGAGCTCATTCTCTCTCATTCCCTCGCTTGTACACCGTTTTTCATCGCTATCACTCGCAACCACACCACCGTTGCCCCCCAGCAATGACTCATACATCAACTCCAAGTACTATACGAAAGACACCATAGGCACCCACCAATTTGACATACCTATGTCCAGATTGAGACCTCGTTCTCATCTCTTAGCTTCACCACCGCTGACTATCACTGTCACCTTGCAACAGAGGCTATCGTCGCCCCCGACGGCTCCACAAACGCCACCTCCCCCTCCAAGATCCCTGACATGAGAAAGACCCTAGACACCCCTCACTTTACCCTGAAAATATCAAAGTTGAGCCCATACTATAAACTTGTCTGACTATCGTCGCCCCACACCAACTAAAATTTAGTCTATTGATAATTGTAAGCTGGTTGTAATTTGGATATTCATCAAAAAAAAATTGGATATTAAGGACTCCTCAATTTTGATTTGAATTTCAAAAATCCATTTGAAATTCAAATCCCCCTCCCCTACCACACCACTTCCTGGAGTTCTTCTTTCACCTTTCCCACATTAAAGTGTAAAAATCTTGTAGATTCTCTGTGTGTAGGGAGAGTGATACAAAATTGAGAAAATGATACAAAGTTGTTGCCACTGAAAGCACTGGACAAGAAAGAAATATACCATGGAAGTCAGCTCGCATGAACAACACTAGCAGCAGACTCTGCAGCAGAAGCAGCAACTTGGGATAGATGGCCCTATCCCTATAGAAGAAAATAAACAATAAGAAGAATTGTTGCTTGAATTCTAAAACTGCAAGTTTCCATGTGCAAGAAAGAAACTAGGACTAGGGTTTAGAACTATCCAAACTCGCAGTAATGAGACTTATCTCTTTTGTCGGGTGACCCATACATATAACAAGATCGCTACTGCTCGGTTCACTAGCAACGTGCAGAACCAGTAATACAAAATGATAAAATTGGCTCCTCTAGATGGTAAAAATTAAAGTCTCCAATCTAACTAAATGGTATAAATTAAAAGATCTCCCCAAATCATCTAATTCAATAATTCTCTTGTGGTATCCTAAAGTTGGCCTAGAGAACTAACAAGTTACTGTGGCTTTCTGATGCAGAACCAGCAAATCTGGATAAATCTACAATGTGAGAAACAACGAGATATAAATAAATAAATAAAACCTTGTGTGCGATGCAATATGATGCATTGACATGGAAAAAATCTACATAATGTTTGGTGAGTCATATCAAAAGCGCACACAGAAATGTTACGTCCTACCTGGTGGCTGTTTTAATCTGAGTAAATATTTGGTCATTGTTCTCATTATCGCACAAGCCTTGAACATTTTTAGTTGCTGCAACAAGCTGCTGTATACCTAGTATTCTCCTTTTATGGCTTATTACTATAAGCCCACCACTAATTCATTTTATATATTAATAAAATCTAGTAGTAATCTAGGATTAGTAACAGATGCACATCCTATTATGTCTACCTGGCAGTAATAAATACCTATTAATATCTAGCAGCTTTCTCAAGATTTCCATTCTGAAGTTAATTATTCAAAATATTAGACTAATCCTTATTGGATACTATTTGTCAGAAAAAACCTAAAGAGTACTAGATATCTAGCAGCACTGTGTTCTTAACTTCAAGGTAATTAATCATGAAACTAATTCAAAGGTGTAGAAATTTTAGTACTCCCCTCATCACTATTCACCAATACTACCTGCATACTAGCACATCTTTCTAAACTAAAGGTTCCACCATTTTAAAATAATTTTGTCAAGGCAAGATTACCTTATATAGTTCTATATAAACTCATTCTTGAAATAGGTTGTTAATGCTTGCATTTGCAACCTCCCGATATTGCAACATATCACTGGAGAGTGGAGAATTTAGCTACCACTTAACAAATCACCATTATTGTTTGAGCTATAAATCTTGTCCAATACCCCCACATAATATAGTTATCTCTTAGCACAAGCTTATAAGGAATTTAAGAACAATAAAATAACAACAAAAGGAATAAATTCTTCATCTCAATTTTGTGGAGTCAGACATGTAATACCTTTCTCCCCATCCTTCTTTGTTAAGAGACAATTGTCAAATTAACACCTCGCACATACCTCCTTACTGACCTATGTTTTTTTTTTTTTTTTGATAAAACTGACCTATGTCGCACATGGCCAATTCATCTTAATTGGTTCACCCTCATATTCAGCCCTATTGGAGATACCTCAAATTTCCTAGGAAGTACGGGTACTTCCAAACGCCCGACGTACCCGTGTCCGGTGTGTATCGGGTGCCGATACTTCTTGGGTACTCCTGGGTGCGTACCCAAGGAGTATCCAATTTTTTAATACATTTTTTGCAACTTTTGGACACAATTATATTTAGATAAATGTTTGGTGCTCTAGTGTAATTTCTAAAACTTGATGTTCAAATATACCCATGTTTTGATAGTTAGATGATCATTTTTTCCTCAAAAAATGCTCATAATTATAATGTATTCTTATAATTCTATGAAATGGTTCAAATATGTACATTTTAAAGCTAATAAATAAATATTTACCTATATATAATATAAAATATATTATATTTAACGTACCCACCAACGCACCCGTATTCTACTTTTTTTGTAAAATCACATATCCTCGTACCCGTGTCGTGTCGTACCCGCACCCCATACCTGTATCTGTGCTTCATAGCTAATTTCTTACAATGCACTTAATTTTTCACCTTTATTATGGGTTTATGCTGTCCCATCCACTTCAGCATCGTTATTTCAGCTATGTACATAAGATAAAATATCTGTGAACTTATTCAATATGGAGATTCCTTTGATAAGTTGTATCCATGTTGAACACAAACAATTGGACATACCTTGGACATGTGTGGGAGACTTCTCACAAAAAAAAAGAACTGTCTACTTGAGCAATGCTGGATACATTTCACCTTTTTGTTAAAGACTTCTTCATTCTCATATGTTGAGATATGTAATGTATTTCAGTTCACTAGTATAACAAACATGTGAAGATAGTTAGTAAGATTAAGATGTGCTTTTATAGACGGACACGTTCGGCTATTCAAAGATTAAGAACCCATACAATTACTAATACAAGGTCCTAAATGTAGACACTTCGTTTCTAACGTATGCATAATAACGAGCACAAAACTCTGTATGCAAGTATTTATGCACTATATCTTAGTAGAAAAACATTTGGGGCAGGGCACTCTCATTCATCAATCAATTTCCATAAGTCGTAATTAAGTATCGGATCAGGACTTTGAAGTTTCTGCACAATATCTATATAATAAAACACAATGAAAGTTATCAAGTGGCTCTTATTCAATAGGGTTGAAATCAACGGTCCAGATCTAACCTCACAAAACATATTTTCCCGCCCAAAAGTTTCCCCCCAAAACTCAAATTCAAATCCCAAAACAACTCCTTTATTTATTTATTTATTTCTCTCTCTCTCTCTCTTTCTATTTACTCAGAAATTTATATTTTCAAATTTCAGGTTCGTAAATTTTCAGATTTTTTATGCATTTTTTTATTGCTCATGTTACATTCAAAATAGTAAATATCTCATCAACAGTTAAATTTAATCAATTTCCACACTCAAAGTTCTAAGAAGATTGATTTTACATCCCCATTTATAATTATTTTTCAACATATACTAATGAAAACATGGACTTTTATTTACAACTAATTATTGTTTGAGTAATGCTAGAGCCACTACCAATTTCACTACATTTCTCTTCACTACCTTAGGTGGCACACTCCAATAGGTAGGGGATGATAGAGTAGGTGGGAGAACTCTCCAATAGGAATATGCCACCTAAGGTAGTGAAGGAAATGGTAGTGAAATTGGTAGTGGCTAAAGCATTACTCTTATTGTTTTACTATTCAAACTTGGGCTACATAATTGTTGTTTTACTTTTTACAAGACTTTCATATACTATATCCTTCCAAAGACGTGCCGTAGGCACATGCCCACGGCCAAATCTAGTATACATACATTCTTACTGCCATATTCTCCTAACTCTTCCATGTTCATATCCTGTGTCCTCTTAGCTACAAATGATTGCAATTTCCATGAGAAGCTCTTCCACAAAATCAAGAATTCTCCTACACATGCACCAAGTAACTCTTTATACTTGACAACTGAGTTTGTTGGCCACAACCATCAAATTATACAAATTTCACAACAGAAACTATAAGCGCATCACCATTAACACTAATTATAGAAAGAAGAAAGAAGAAGAAAAAACACCAACTTAGAAGATCCAGTACGACACCGACGCCCACTGCGGGGTTCTTCTGCGTGCAGTCCACGCACGTGCGGCTCCCCGCCCAAGCCTGCAGTCGCCGTCGACGAAGATGATGACGTCATTTCGGATCGAGGGTTTCTTGAATTTCTTGGGTTTTTTTTCTTTTCTTTTTTAAGAAAGGGGGTGATTAGCTGGAGAGTAAAACGGCCGTTGCGCACCAATTTTTATTGTCTGAATTTTTGCGGATGGGCCCTTGTTATTTGTGTAAATTGCAGGGGAGGTTATGTAAATTTTGCTGTTGTTTTTGTTATTGATGAATGATTATTGTGCAATATTTATACGGAGAAAAAAATTGCAGTGTGCTAAAATTTGGGTATTTGGAAAATGGAAATAGAAAATATGAGTTTTCGCTCCAGTCGTGTAAAGCCAAAATTTGGGTTTTTGCATTTTTTTTATTCTCGGACGAAAGATTATCTTTCGTCCTAGCGTTGTGGATGCGTAAATCAGAAAGGACGGAGTATTATTTACCGGCTATTGAAAGAAAAAAGAAAAAAAAAATCATATGGGACGGTGAACGATCTCTCGCCCGACAAATGTTTTTTTTTAAAGTTAAATAATGGTGCTACAGATGCTCAAGTATTCTAAAGTTAAAAAATGGACGGACGGTAGATTATCTACTGTACCACCCATTTTGTTTTTTTATTTATTTGAAGAGTCCTTCAAAAAAAAATTATTAATTCATCGGATGAACGATTATTCCTCGACCAACGATGTTTCAGCTGAAAATGTGTAGGGACGGTGTTCAATTTCCCGTCCGACTTCTCCGACGAAAGATAATCTTTCGTTACATTAAACGGATGAAAATTAATATACCGTTAGCTAAATTTTGGCAAAAGCCATTTCGTCTTCTAAATTTGGCTGTCCACTGTTCACACGATCGCTATTTTTTTGATAAATGGCCAACGACTACAACGATTTTTTTTTCCAAATTTTCCAAAAAATAGGTAAATGGCAGACGACTACAGATGCTCTAAGTATCTACACAGTCTTAAAGCTAGTTTCGACAGTACATACATACAACTGTTAATATACCACTAAGAATACTAGTAATTTACACGTGCAATACACGTATTATTAAATATAGTTTTTTTAAAGTACAAATTTAGACGTAGTCTGAATTTGAACCTAAGACATCTTTTATAATAGTTATGTACGTGTGTAGGTACACGTTTACTTCTGTGATCCCAAAGTAATCGCACTTGGTAAATCATACAATGAACTTAACAAAAGACCGACAGCCCGTAAACAAAGTCAATTGCACAATTGCAGTGATCAATACATAGACGATTATGATGCTCGTGCAGGATCAAGATTTAAAAGAGTAAATAACCTCACATTCTTTGGGATAACACGATTATGATGCTCGTGATGGATGGAAGTTTGCTGAGGCATTCTCTGTTCCCAGTGAAACAAACACTGTTTACAGAATCACTAGTTGAAAGTGTTAGAATACAAGTGTAATTTAGCTCAACCATTCTACAACTTCAAAGTTTTAGTTTAGTGGTAGGGACTTTCACATGGTATCAGAACAACTCACGTTTGAATCCTACCGGCTGCGTAATTTAAATACGAATTAAAAAAAAAATACCACTGAATATTGTACAGGTCTCGGCCTACAATTTGTTGGATATTTATATTATTTTTTTGGCTCATAAAAAAATGGATTCTCAACCTAAGGGGGCATATTAGAATACAAGTGTAATTTCCCTCAACCCTTACCAGCAACCCCTGATTGCTACATGAACAACACGATTGAAGGCATCAGAGTGCACCCCATCCTTATAACTAGGGGTGGGTATCGGTCGGTATCCGACCTAATATGAACCATCCACCACCGATCTAAAGAAGATTGTTTTTTTAGTTTTCTCGTCCGCAACCAATCCGAGCCTTAATTGGATCGGTTTCTATCCAAGCCGATTAAGCTCGGTTTGGATTAAATTGGATGGTCGGTTTGGCGTGCTACTTTTCACCTCCAACATCATTCACAATTTCGTTGAAATTTAAAAGATCAATTTCAATTAAACATAAGAAACAACCTACTATTTGATGTTTAGAAATAAATTTAAAATGAAGATTCATAAAACCACAAGTTACTAATGAATTTTACACTAATTGTTTGAGATGCTGACGTTTAAATGGGTGAGATACATGCTTTTTCACTTGCATACTTCTGTAATCTTAGTTTATTCTCGTACAAGAAACATCAATAACCATAACTAATTGAATTTCAGGTACAATAAAAAAAAAATAGAAAATAATTTATGCTTGGCTTGATTAAAGTAACTACTAAATGTTACATCAACTTCATTATTCTATTTAGCTGAGTCACACTGTAAATCAACCATTTCTCAACAACATAACACACATGATTATAGAAAATCAAAATATAGGTAAAACAACTGCTCGGTTTGTATTAAAGAAATTAAAGTGTACATTTGTATCTCCAAGAAAATGAGAAATGACTATTTGTATATTCAAAAAATTAAAGGAGAACTAGATTTTTTATAGACTAATGCATAGAAGTACTGTCGGTTCAGTTTCATCGGTTATTTGAAAGCTCCATCCAACAACTGATCCAGTCCAGTTGATTATTGAAGATCAAGAACCGGACCAACCCAAACCCCCAATTGGTTCGATTAAAAACCGATCGGTTCGGATTGAATTGGTTCGGATTGGTCGATTTGGATAATTATTGTCCACCCCTACTTCTCTTCAAGTTTCCAAAAGACCAACACATATGATGTGATTCAAGTTCACACTAGAATTGATAAGAAAAGCTCCCTAATGCAAGGAATAGTGATCTAACCTAAAAGGAATAAAAAAACAATTTATGGGCTTTTGCATATTCCTACACTTATACAAACTATTACCAATTTACTCGAGAACTCAGAAAAGCAACACTACCAAATTTGAAATCAGGTAATTGATAAATGCAGGGGCAGTTGCTACACAGCAAGGCAACAAGGAACAGTACTAATCCTATCATTTGGAACTAATCTGGTCGGCCATCATCTGCATCACACTACGTGGACATCCTTCTACAACGCACATTTCTTGTCAATCAACAAAGAAGCACTCACAGACACATTATGCCTCAACAATTGCTCTTCAAGATTATTGATAACATTCTGTTCTGGACTAAAACAGCAGGTGACGAACAGGCGAAGAAGATCAAGGCCATATACAAGGACATTGCAACCAGCCAGGATGCAGTACAGGAAGGGGGAGGCACATCAGAGGAGGCTTGACTCCAGGGCGTGAGGAGGCGACAAACGCATCCGGTTGTCTTTTGGGGGATGTGTGTGGCATCATGTCTATTTTGATGTAATTTGGAGTCCTACGGGGTAGCCATTGTATTTTGGGGTTTTTTTATTTGTGTCTATGTATTTTGGTGGGTTGCTTGGGTTCCGGAGCGACCTAAGTAGTTGAGTTTTACTTTGGAGGGACAATGAATATCATGGCCCGAATGTGGGTATCATGAATATCATTGGCCGTTGCTAGTCTTTATGTTTTATTAAAATCTTATTAATAAAACTCGGGGGGCTTTGGCCAATCTTTATGATTAAAAAAAAAAAAAAAAACAATTGCACACAAAAAAAGAACGGCAAATGCAAAAGCTAACGGGAATTCAAATCATTTATATTGCTTCTAACTGAACATTATCAAAATACATAACAAAGCTAACCTACTAGTTAAAATTAATGCATGATCGAATAGACAAAAGTAACTTGGTACTAACCATTGCCCTCCAAATTTCAAGCTGCAAACATCAAACTTCCAAGAGCAACAAGAACAACGACTCCCCTCGCTACAAGCCCTTCCACAATCACTGATTAGAGTATCTGTAGTCGTTCAAGTTAAAAAATGGGTATATGAATATTATGGAAATAGCAAATAGCTAAAACGTTGCAGTCATCTATATTCAAAAATTGGTTTTGGACGAAACGAAAGATCATATACCGTTTAAAGTTTTGCGTTTTTTTTTTAAATAGTGTGATCTGCCGTCTCGTAATTATAAATAATAAATTTTAAAAAAAGATGAAGGATGGCACTTGATGTGCTGTCCAACACACAAACACTTTATTTATTTTTTTCTCTCTCCTCCCCGAACAGAATATGATTTTCTTATTTGTAATTTATTTATATAATTCAAACCGCAGATCAACAAATCATTTACCATCCAATTATTAAACGGTAAATTATCTTCCAATTTCTAAAATAAGGATAAAACCAACTTCCTCTGCCAAATATAGCAGTTTAGTGTTTATTCAAAACCCAAAAAAATAGTTTTTTTTTTTCCCTCTACCAAACATAGGAAACTCTACATATGGGTTTATTTTCTTCATAATATCCATTTTTTGAATATATAGTCAATAACTGCAGACTCCTATAAAACAAACACAACAATTACGTGCAGACTCTTACAGAACAAACACAACAATTACATTCAAAAAATGTCACAAAACATCAACACAACAAAAGGGAACCCAAACTCACCACGACAAAAGGAAACCCTAACTCTACAATAGAGGTCTGAGATCGGGGAGCATTTGATGTAGTCAAAATAAAATAACTTGAGATATTTCAATAGCTACCACAATTTGAGGTCTACGACTATTCTTAAGATATTTGCCTTCATTAATGATTAGGCAAGTCAAGCAAGTACAAAGAAATCTATGCAAAGAGAAAGAAGCGTAGAAGACAAGTAAGAGCACACTTGTTACGTACCATCCACTATTTTGGGGACTCAATCTAATTAGAAGTGCTTTTGGGATCTGCTAGATAGTATAAAGCTGTCATTCTACTCAGTTGTATATTCATAAATTTTATGGATTGTATATGATACTACTTGTTTCATTAATCTCTTATTAATAAGAAAGTGATGTCAAGAACCCTCATCATCATCAACAACAGCAGTAAATCTATAAAAATTTTCTTCTAATTCATGAATGGGTAGGAACAGCTAAAGGGGCCAAAAAGATAAAGATCAACAAAAGAGAGTAACCAAAAAGGTAGCGGAGAGTGGGTCACCACTCTAGCAAAGTTGGATTTGTTGGTGTCACCCCACACTTATAGGGTCTGTTTGGAAACATTTAAGTTGAGGAGTGGAAAGAAATGGAATCAAAATGAATGGAGAGGAATGGAAAAAAAGGGACAGAGATGAATTAACTTTATAAGTTGTGTGTGTTTGGCAACTAGTGAATGGAATTGTTTTTTTTTTTTTCCATTCCCTAGTCTTGTTTGGCAAACAATAAAATACTATGAATTACGGCATTTTAAACAAGCTATGTTTTCAGGAAACCTATATGTTTTTAAACTCTAAATTCACCTACAGCCTCTAAATCTTCGCATTCTTAATTTTTTTGGGAGCCAACAAAGGTTTCATATGAAGATGAAGGTTAAGAAAGAAAATAAGAAGCTAATTCAATACATAGTACTTCGGCAGAAAGATAAAAACTCTTAAAACTCGCATGAAACTGAAATCAAATTGGCAATGCAGAAAACCTACATATGTAAGAAATACAAAAAATTACATTTTTTATTGTGCAAAACATGCAGACTCCCACATGCACGATAAGAAATTTCAAGTGTGTGAAAGAGTATCTGATATACTCAAATATCAAAGTAGAGTGAATTTTGAGTTGAATTACAATCTCAACATTTTATGCCCATCAATTTATTAAAATTTTGAAAATTTTAAAATAATGTGTAATTGAACAACGGTATATGTACCACTTTTAATGGGGATTCACGCGCAGTGGATACCCCACTTTCATTTTAAAAAAATATTGTTGCACGTACAAATTCACATAATGAAAAGAAAATAGGGCATCTGTAAGTATTATAACTCTCACAAGGAAGTCACTATAGGCCAAATAGAGTATGGATTGGTGTATTGGAGCTATAGGCTGTTTTTTTTAAAATTAAGATATTATACTTGAATCTTTCATCTAGAAAATAAATTATAAAAATTATTTTTTAAAAAATTGAATGATGCGTTATGCATGGATGAAATTAGTTGAAATCGGTTGAAATCTTAATTCTCCATTCCTTTACGTAGCTTTCCGGTGGGGTAGAGTCAGATTAAAAATCGGTTGAGATCTTTCTCTAGGGGATGAAATTTAATTGTTTCCTTTGTTTTCTTTTTCAAAACAAACAGGCTATGGAATAGGATAAGATGGGCTCGTTCACAGTATTCCATTCCTTTCCCTAATTTTTTGGATTCCCAAATGCGCCCATAATGTTTGCCTTTTATATGTCATGTTTATGTTCCAACTTTTGTAATTCTCTTTTTATGTTAATTTTATATTTGGTAGATCTACTTATTTCAAACGCTATTATATCGTTAATAAAACAGTCACTTATCATCTTTTATCAAAAAGAAAAAAAAACACTAAACCCATAAAATCGACAGATTCATATTAGATAAATTAGATACTAAATATATCAAAATAAACATCAACACAAAATTACTACCTTCCATTTTCAACAACCGCACCACTAATTTACACAACCCAAAAACAACAACTTAAACTTCAAACTAGATCTAAGAACTAGTGAACTTGGTCACCGCCTTGGTCCCCTCCGAGACCGCGTGCTTCGCCAGTTCCCCGGGCAACACCAGCCTCACCGATGTCTGGATCTCGCGGGAGGTGACGGTGGGCTTCTTGTTGTACCTGGCCAGTCTGGAAGACTCCTGGGCGAGCTTCTCGAAGATGTCGTTGATGAAGGAGTTCATGATCCCCATCGCCTTGCTCGATATCCCGATGTCGGGGTGCACCTGCTTCAGGACCTTGAATATGTAGATCTTGTACGTCTCCACGCTCTTCTTCGCCTTCTTCTTCTTCGTCTTTCCAGCGCCCTTCTTCTCCCCCGCCGCTTCTTTCGCCGGGAGCCGCTTCTCGGCCTTGGGCTTCTTTCCGGCGGGGGCCTTCTCCGCGGGCTTCTTGGTGGTGGTCTCGCTCTCGGCCTCCTCCGGCTTCTTCTCGGCGGGTTTCTTCTCGGCCTTGGGCGCCATTGAAATTAGGGTTTGGGGATTTTGGAGGGGTTTCGGGAGTTGGTTGGATTTTGATTTGGAGAAAGGGAGGGGTGGGGTTATTTATAGAGGAGATGGGTTGGATTTGATTGGAGGATGGGGGAGGACGGGGATTGATGAGGTGGAAGGGGTTTGGGTCGTTGGATTTTAGATGGTGGATTGGATGGTGGGGTGTAATTTTTTGGCGGGAGAATGAAAATTGGAAAATGGGGGATGTTTGTCACGTGCGGAATACGGTGGCAGTGAAATTATAATGTAAGCATCTTCCCTAGAGCATCGTTTGTTTGTTTGCCATTTTCTTCATTTTTTGAGTTGCGCATACAGTCCTATGCTATTTTTTTATTTTTTTGACAATTCAGCTATAGTAGAAAGGAAAAAATAACATTCGCAATAGCAAAATGCATATTATAGCAGACGAAACATTAATTAAAATTTTAAATAATCGGAAGAAACATGATGTTTTTAAAGTAAAAAAAAATTACAGAACTAATAAAATAACCCAGAAATATACATATATGACCATTGGGTCACATTTCCTTCATATAAAAAATTTGCAAATTACCATCATTGGTTACTGTATGCAATTATTTAAATGTTTTTGCAAAATTATAAATTGTTTTTGCAATTTTTGTAAATGTTTTTGAAATTTTATTTTGCAAATTCGGACGGTCATTTTGCGATTACTGTATGCAATTATTTAAATGTTTTTGCAAAATTATAAATTGTTTTTGCAATTTTTGTAAATGTTTTTGAAATTTTATTTTGCAAATCCTTAAAACTCGGACGGTCATTTTGCATTTTTTTCCCTTTTGGGACCCATGTATTTTATTAATATTTTTCTCAATTTCTGACTATATAAATGATTTTTTAATAAAAATTTTTTATAACGAATTTATGCATTTTTTTGCCATTAAACGACTGCAGCGTTCCGTCAAAATGGATTGCCAAAATATGCATTTTGCAATTTTTTACATCGAATGACTGTGGATGCTCTTAATGTTACAAATAATGTTTACAAAATTTCTTTTACAAAGAAAGATAGAGAGGCACAGGAAAAACCGAGAAGGGAACAGAGGAGGGTAATCCGAAAGAAAAAGAAAAGAAAAATAAATTAATCAACTTACAGTAAGCAAATGAAAAGTACAACTCCAAGAAAGCCGAGGCCTGTGTATCACACAGTGTCCTTAAAACAGATTTCGCCTCTCTCCGGTTGCTGGATTGAACGGAGGCGTCTGTCTCCCAGGATGCAACGACTTGGAGCGATCCCGTAGGCACCACGTATCACTCCCGAACCGAGTACAAGCGCTTTAACCTATCACCGACTTACCAACAACAGTAGAATGGACGAACAGTACAGAATAAGAAGAGAAGAGGATCTGGTTTGTGCAGTGAAGAAAGTAAAGGGGAGGCCTCTATTTATAGAGCCTGGGTTATTCAGTAACGGCAGACAAGGCATTAACAGCCTTTACTGTAACGGCAGACAAGGCATTAACAGCCTTTACTGTAACGGCAGACAAGGCATTAACAGCTTTCACTGTAACGGCAGACAAGGCATTAACAGCCTTTAACAGCCTTCACTGTAACGGCAGATAGTGAGTTGAATGCCTTCAGCGTAACGGCAGACAAAATATTAAATACAGCACTGAAACGGCAGACAGAACCGTTTCTGCATTCATTTCAGCCGTTACAAAAAGAAAACTGTAGCAAAAAGTGGCTCTGCACGGGGTGGGATCAAATCGGTCCGGCATTCGTGTCTGCAGGTCGTGCGGGCGCACACAAGTCGCATGTAATCCAGTCCGTGATTTGCACCCCCCCTGCGCGCGCGAGAGAGAGCCTCTCTTCTAGCCATCTTACAATGCTTAGAAGGAGATTACTATATATCCTCTTCTATTTCCTTTGTTATTTCCAATGTGGGACTATGTTCCCTTAACCCATTTTCAAGAATGAAAACGTCTCACTTTGAGAGACAATTTCTCATTCACCCCTTAACCGATTTTAGCGAACCAATATATGATTTTGATCTACTCACGAAGGAGAACACAAATCAATCAAGATCTCTCAATAATTCATTGAGGATCTTACTCAAAAAATTGCTCAAAAATCGGTTCGAAAATGGTGTCTAAACACTCATTTTCTAACACTTAATAGGTAAATAGTAATTTACATGTGCGGTGCACGTCATAATAAATATATATATATTTAAAGTAAAAAAATTTGACGTAGTCTAGCATCGAATCTGAAAATTGTTTTATATTAGTTATATACGGACAATATGTATTATTAAATTTTATTATTATTTTAAATAAAAACTCTGACGCAACGAGATCTCGAACTTGAAACCTCCTTCATATTAGTTATGATTGTGTGTTACACTCGTTGATAGATTGACAAATTCCACTAAGGCATTCTCCAATTATAATATTACTAGTAATTTACATGTGCGATGTACGTTTTAATAATCTCAAAAAATAAAACTAAAAATTCTGACATAAGGAGGATTTGAAATGGAAACCTCTTTTATATTAGTTATGTACACGCGCTGCACATGTTGGTAGAATGACAAAATGATAAATGACACTAAGGCCTTCTCTCGTTATAATATTAGAGATTATTAGATATACTCATTTTTTTCCCGAAAATGACCCATTTTTCGAACTAGTTTTCAAAACAAATCACTTTCGAAACTAATTCCGAATTGTGGCCTCTTCACAAATACGTTTTTTCGAGACTGCGGCCTTAGTTCATTTCATATGTGTGCTAGAGATATTGCTAGAGATATTGCAAGACTTAAACAAAAATTTATAAGTAAAATAGTGTTAAATATGAGGCTGCATTTCACAATCATGTGTGGGCTAGAGGTACCGCAAGACTTAGACAAAAAAATATAAAAAATGTGTTCAACACAAGTTGCGGTTCCCAACTGCGGTCTAATTACAACAGAGGCCGCACTTACGAACTGCACCTTCTGCTATTTTAAAAAAAAATTACTTAGAAGGGACTTTTATTATTTTACATTGTTTTGAGGGATGTGCAAAATGATAATCTTTATGACCATCTCCCTAATATCCTGAAGTTTTGCATAAGCTACAATTCACCATCGCTAACGTTCATCGTCTCCTATTAGGGTGTGGGGTTTGGTTTTGGTTGGTCTGGAGTGTCCTACGATGTCGCCGGTGAAGTCTTCACAGCGCCTACTATTAGGCTGTTGAGCTTCCACCAGCTTAGGCCACAGGCTCGTGACAGCGTTGTCTCTTCCTTCGAATTGGGAATATGTGTCGAGATAAGTCTGTGTGGTGAAAAATCGCCGGAGAGAGCTTGGGCGTGAGAGAGGTGAAGGTATCCTTTCCACGGCTTTCTCCTGAAGCGTGGTGTTTGGTTGGGTGAGCGAGATAGTTGTTGTAACACCCCGCAAAATTGAAATTACAATTTTGTCCCTGGGTGTTACGCACGTATATTTTTGTAATGTTTTTCACTACATATTTTGGATTCGTACTATTTATACATTTTCCGCATTGATTTCAGTCAACTAAAATATAATATTTCAATCCCTGGGATTTACGTGCTTTGTACGTGTTTTGATGCACGTGTTTCCACCACTACGTATAATATTTTCTATAGGTTTAAATTATTTATTTTTATGTATTTAAATCTATTTTATAAAACAAAAATTCATTTTCCCCTTATTTTGATTAAAATGCATTTTTCGATTTTCTGCACGTATGGTGCACGTGCAAATTTTTATTCTCATTTTGCTACTCTCATTTTACTATTTTAAGCATGCATTGGTTTTATTTAGCCTTTCTTTTGATCCATGGACCTATAAACTAAAATGTAGCCCATTAGGAGAGGAGCCCACTAGATAATTAAATAAATTAATTAGTAATGAGCCCATGTAGCAAGCCCACTAGATAATTAAATGAATTAATTAGCAATGAGCCCATGTAGCAAGCCCACTATTAAAATCACATTTTTAGTTAAACATGTACTAATACATGACAAGTTACACATATTAGTACACATTTAAAGTTATAGAAATGTGTTCATATTTGTTTATGCATGTGTGCATGCATATACAAATGTATTTGGACCATTTTTTGGGCAAGGGGAGGAGAAGAGTTGGTAGGTTGAGTTAGTGGAGAGTGGGGAGATGAAGAGATGGAGGTTTTAGGAGTTAGGAAAATGTAAGGTTGCATGGATTAATTTGAAGAGTTATTAGGGAGGGATTTTTGCACTTTAAACCCTTCCAAAATCCTATAAATAGAGTCCCATTTCCTACATTTCTCTTGCACCAAAATCAATATCAAAATAAGTGTAAGAAAAAGAAAGAAAGGAAGAAAAAGAAAGAGAGTAAGAAAGTTATTGTGCTTGGAGGATCTCTTGCTTGGAAAGGAGAAATTGCTGGGAGGAGAAGCCTTACTAGGAGCTAGGAATCTTTGGAGCTAGAAGTGGTGTTCTCTTTTCTTTTCAAGCTTCACAAAAGGTGGGTGTTCTCCTACTTTCCAATTTTTTTAGAATGTACATGCTAATAAAAGTGAATGAGTAGTTTTGATTAAATAGAATAACTATACCATGATTGTGGTGAGATTAATAGTGAATCATGCTATGTTGACAAATAGATTAACATTGTGTTAGTGGGTGATTTCATTATTTTCTAGTGTAGGATATGCATACAAAAAAAAAAGAGTAGTATAAGAAGATATTGTTTGAGAATTACAAGATAAAATTTATGCTAGTATATCATGTTTTGAATGAGGATGATTTTGTTGTGATATCATGCTAATTAAAAAGAAGAATTTCTTTATACAATGAATCATGTTAATGTGATTGCAATTTTTGTACTTGTTGAGTATGTGGGAATTTTAGTGATGAATATCATATGATAAACATGCTTTATGATTTATTGACTAAGAAAGAAGAAAGTAAAATTTTGTTATTATTGACATATGTATATTTTTTATTGTTACATTTGGAAAATAATAATTTGTTCATGGAAGAGATTTTGTAAAATTCTTATGATTTGAGACTTGTTGGCATGCTATAAATTCCCAATTTGTATAAGAGAAATTAAACAATTTTTCTTTTCATTCGAGTTTTGAGAAATGCAAGTTTAAGTGTAAATCGAAAAGAAGAGTTTAACTAAAGAATTATTACTATGAACAATGTTAGAATACCCGATATGTATGAGAAATTGTTAAAGAATGCTATATTTCGACATATGATTAAGAAAGAAAAAGAAAAGAGAAGAATAATTTTTGTTATTACATGTCGACATATGTTGAAAATACAAACTTTTGCATGAAAGAATTTCTTTGAGATATCCATGGTTGATTAAGAGACATGTTTGATTTTAACACAAATTTTAATTAGTATAATGATGGATATAAACTAGTTTTAAGAAACTTGATCCTTAATTTTCGAGTTTGGGAAGAAATGCAAATTTTTGTAAAGAAAGAAAAAATCTATTTTTGAAAATGAAGATAGATTATAAAAATAAATTTGAATTTACTTGATTATTATTTCTTGATTTCATCTCAGTCCAAAAGTGAGATTTATTCCAATGTCGAAAATGATTGGATTATTGGGTGAACAAGTGTTATTAAAAGAAACCAAATTCAAAATAGTATTAACAAAAATACATTAATACAACTTCTAAATAGAAAATATAATTGGACTTATTGGTTAGCCAGTGAATACTATTTATAAGAGGTGTTGGGTTCGAAACTTGTTGCCACCATTTTCTTTTATTTTATTTCTCTCAAAAACTGCTTATTTATGGAATTTACTGACTTTGGAAAGAAACAAGTATTATCCACTCTTCCTTATTAAGTTGCACAAAGAACTTACTAAGAATGATTTAATTTCTTATCTTGTATTTTTAAAGTGGCAAATGCACTTTGTTTCCAAAATTATTATTTTGAAAAAAATAACTCTTTGAATAAAAGAAAAATATGTAACACGATTATCTTGTTATAAACAATCCCTTTTGTTGAGTAAGAATGCTAAATGAGATTAAAAGTTTGTGTGAATTCATATAAAGTTTGGAAAATAAATTATTTATAATTGTTTGAATTGACAAGGTCATGTAAATGTGTTAATTGTTGACGAGATCATGTAAATATGCTTGTTTGTAGTCGCGAACTTTTATGTGATTAATTTTTCCCAAAAAAGAGATTTGGGTTTATGCCATAGACTCATGAAAAGAATTAATGTCTTAGAAAGATAGTGAATGAATTGAATGATGCTAACAAGACATACACCAAGTTGTGAATAGTTTGAAGATAAAGAATACTTTGAGTTAAGACATGATTATTAAAGGGTATGTGTACCCATGTTTCTTGTACATGAAAGGTTTATGATTTAGAATTAGTAAGACCTCTGTTACCGGTAATTTTGAAAGAAAGATTTTGAGACTTGATTTCGAGATAATGCCATCGGGCGATCTCGTATTTTTGTGAACAAATCCGGTATGAGGTAAAACTGATTCTAGGGTGATAACATATTCATGTCTTGAACTAGAAAATAATTAGGCACTTAGGTGAAGATGTAATAGACTTGTGCAAACGTAAATGGGTGCTTCTATATAGTCGGCGGTGGATCTCCGTGGCTATAGACCCAGTTGGTGGACTGTGGTTGCCCCATAGGAGATGGATTGTATTTTATCCGGGACTTAGGGTAGTCGACGGATGTTTACCATACTCCAAAGAATATGTATATACCGGGGCTAGAGGGGCATTTACGGGATTATTCTCACGATATAATAGCCAGGGAGGCTGGGATCTGTTATTATAGCCAGGGAGGCTAGCCAGGGAGGCTGAGATCCGTATCTGTGGAATAACTCTAAAACTTGTTTTATTACTGGGTAGTCTCATGGCGAGGGATCGAACCCTTTAATGTGGAGTACGTAGGCGCTTGCCCTCAGACCTATGTAGTATGGGATGCATAGAATCTGAACAAGTGTGCATTAGTGTCATCCTAGTATAGAAATGTGTGCATTAGGCATTAAGGCATGACATACACTTATGTTTAGAATAATCACCTTTGACACTTTACTTGTTCATTCAATCTTTTTATTGATTTGTTAAAGTATGAGATCGTTATACTATTCCCGGCATAGAGAGGATAGCCGTGTATAACATTTCGTCAGTTCTAAGTAACTGACGTGCCCACAGATTGACATGCAGGTAATGGATTATTCATGAAGCTATGAAGTGGATATGCTGATGCTGTTTTTATTTTAAAGATGTTGTAAATGTTTTATTGTAAATTTCATTCTTCCGCTGTGTAAAACCAAGTTGTAATTGAACTCTGATGTATTAGTGAAAAAGTTTTAAATTCCTTGTAAAATTGTACGAAGTGAAGTAAAGATCCTGTGAAATCTCGAATTTATCCTTATTTGAAATTCGGGGTGTTACAGATGGTATCAGAGCATGCTTCACAAGTAGTACAAGTTTATAAGGAACGATAACAAGGGACGATAAATTTGGGAACAAGCCAAAAGAGTCCTTCTGTCAACCGGGTGTAAACAGCCCTAAGCGACACGGTATTTAAGCATCTTCGGACCACCGCTAGCTGGGAACCGACTCTTACGGCTAACCCAAGTAAATCAGAACTTGATAGACTAAAGATTTATTTAGGAAGAGTAATAAGACCATTAACTATAGTTTAGAACCCGTGACACCGTAGTGAGTAGTTACAATTTTATTCCTGCGGACACTAGAGTGTGAGTTTCAGTCTATAGAGATTTAAATGTAAGTGATTTACATTTGTGTTGCTCTATGCACTGATATTTTCTTTTTCTTTTGGATGGCTGGAGTCGTGAATGAAGTTGTTATTGAACTTGCATTCAATTTCATTCATGATGATTCTTTTCGTATACATTGTTATTAGAGTGTATGCGATCACATTTTCCTCTGGATATCAGAGTGGCGCAGTGGAAGCATGGTAGCTTGGACCGTCATTCATGATACCTTACACACTTTCCTCTCAAATTATTTTGTAGATTTTTATCATGGTACTTTCTCCATATTTTTTTTTTCAAATAAATATTTTCTTATGTTATTAAATTATTTGAATATTTATTATTTATCTATCTTCCATAGTCTTGATATTTTAAACTTGTTTTTCAAACTTAAAATTTCGTCTTTCATATATTTATGTCACTGTATGTTTACCCGTTTATATCTACTCTTACTTTACGTATTTTGTCAAGTTGTCGTTTATTAAATTAATATTTCAACAATTATTTTCTTCATTTATTATTCTGGATTTATCTTATGAAATTTTCTTATGAGCACTCATTTTATATGATTTTAATTTCTATGGTACTATAGTATCTTATTCTATATGTTCTTAACAAGATTGAAATTTTTTCTACCTATATAAATGTGACCTACTATTGTTTTGTTTGTTTACATTCGGTACTATTATTTCATATTTGTTTTGATAAATTCATTTTTCTATTAATCGCTATTCATTACTTTTATAGTTTTGCACTGTATATACTCACTATTTATACATTATCTTTTCTCAAATTTTAACCGTCTTTACACTCTTAGTTATTACATATATTCTCCCAATGATTTCTATATATATCATATATTTCAATATTCTTATTATACATATCATTTTACCCTCATCTAATTACATTAATACTATTGTTTATGTCTATTGTCCTAATTTGCTATACTATAAAATTATTGTTTTCAATTGTGTTTTCGTCTCGTGTATGTGCTTTACACTATTTTGTCTTAATATTATAGATTAATTTCATCACAACAAAATTTTGTATATTCAAAAGTATTTCGACGTATGCCTTCTATTTTTTTTCAAATCGTGTGTATAATTGTTATAGTTCCCTTACAAACTATTTTATTAATTGGTATACAAAGTCATTTTATGTTATTAATACTTTCAACAAAGTCTTATTCCCATCTATTTTTCCAAAATCTTATTCAATGGTCATGTTTTAAATAGCAAATCTTGCGAATTTTCTACCGTTTATTACATCGATAAAATTTTCTAAATTTCCTATTGACTACGTTCTCTTAACCACATTGTTTTCCGAACTATTTCGAAGTTAAAAACTTAATTGACTTTCCCTTTTATCTAATAGCTTACCTAATATTATTTTTGTACGAAAAATTCTCTCAAACTACTCTATCTTTTGTCACATTTCAGTTCTTATGCCATTCTCCTATTTTTCTTGTTCTGTCTTGTAACATTTTAATATTCATCGTCTTCTTATAAAGAGTTTGTCTTGTTTTTATTATTTTTTTCCCTTGTTGCGTATACCACATTTATTTTTTTTTAAGTTGCAGTTTTCTAAATATAAATATTTTCTTTGACGTGTGCAAAATACAATCTTTACCTTAGCGAGTTCCGGGGACGGAACTACTCTAAGGGGGGGAGAGTGTAACACCCCGCAAAATTGAAATTACAATTTTGTCCCTGGGTGTTACGCACGTATATTTTTATAATGTTTTTCACTACATATTTTGGATTCGTACTATTTATACATTTTCCGCATTGATTTCAGTCAACTAAAATATAATATTTCAATCCCTGGGATTTACGTGCTTTGTACGTGTTTTGATGCACGTGTTTCCACCACTACGTATAATATTTTCTATAGGTTTAAATTATTTATTTTTATGTATTTAAATCTATTTTATAAAACAAAAATTCATTTTCCCCTTATTTTGATTAAAATGCATTTTTCGATTTTCTGCACGTATGGTGCACGTGCAAATTTTTATTCTCATTTTGCTACTCTCATTTTACTATTTTAAGCATGCATTGGTTTTATTTAGCCTTTCTTTTGATCCATGGACCTATAAACTAAAATGTAGCCCATTAGGAGAGGAGCCCACTAGATAATTAAATAAATTAATTAGTAATGAGCCCATGTAGCAAGCCCACTAGATAATTAAATGAATTAATTAGCAATGAGCCCATGTAGCAAGCCCACTATTAAAATCACATTTTTAGTTAAACATGTACTAATACATGACAAGTTACACATATTAGTACACATTTAAAGTTATAGAAATGTGTTCATATTTGTTTATGCATGTGTGCATGCATATACAAATGTATTTGGACCATTTTTTGGGCAAGGGGAGGAGAAGAGTTGGTAGGTTGAGTTAGTGGAGAGTGGGGAGATGAAGAGATGGAGGTTTTAGGAGTTAGGAAAATGTAAGGTTGCATGGATTAATTTGAAGAGTTATTAGGGAGGGATTTTTGCACTTTAAACCCTTCCAAAATCCTATAAATAGAGTCCCATTTCCTACATTTCTCTTGCACCAAAATCAATATCAAAATAAGTGTAAGAAAAAGAAAGAAAGGAAGAAAAAGAAAGAGAGTAAGAAAGTTATTGTGCTTGGAGGATCTCTTGCTTGGAAAGGAGAAATTGCTGGGAGGAGAAGCCTTACTAGGAGCTAGGAATCTTTGGAGCTAGAAGTGGTGTTCTCTTTTCTTTTCAAGCTTCACAAAAGGTGGGTGTTCTCCTACTTTCCAATTTTTTTAGAATGTACATGCTAATAAAAGTGAATGAGTAGTTTTGATTAAATAGAATAACTATACCATGATTGTGGTGAGATTAATAGTGAATCATGCTATGTTGACAAATAGATTAACATTGTGTTAGTGGGTGATTTCATTATTTTCTAGTGTAGGATATGCATACAAAAAAAAAAGAGTAGTATAAGAAGATATTGTTTGAGAATTACAAGATAAAATTTATGCTAGTATATCATGTTTTGAATGAGGATGATTTTGTTGTGATATCATGCTAATTAAAAAGAAGAATTTCTTTATACAATGAATCATGTTAATGTGATTGCAATTTTTGTACTTGTTGAGTATGTGGGAATTTTAGTGATGAATATCATATGATAAACATGCTTTATGATTTATTGACTAAGAAAGAAGAAAGTAAAATTTTGTTATTATTGACATATGTATATTTTTTATTGTTACATTTGGAAAATAATAATTTGTTCATGGAAGAGATTTTGTAAAATTCTTATGATTTGAGACTTGTTGGCATGCTATAAATTCCCAATTTGTATAAGAGAAATTAAACAATTTTTCTTTTCATTCGAGTTTTGAGAAATGCAAGTTTAAGTGTAAATCGAAAAGAAGAGTTTAACTAAAGAATTATTACTATGAACAATGTTAGAATACCCGATATGTATGAGAAATTGTTAAAGAATGCTATATTTCGACATATGATTAAGAAAGAAAAAGAAAAGAGAAGAATAATTTTTGTTATTACATGTCGACATATGTTGAAAATACAAACTTTTGCATGAAAGAATTTCTTTGAGATATCCATGGTTGATTAAGAGACATGTTTGATTTTAACACAAATTTTAATTAGTATAATGATGGATATAAACTAGTTTTAAGAAACTTGATCCTTAATTTTCGAGTTTGGGAAGAAATGCAAATTTTTGTAAAGAAAGAAAAAATCTATTTTTGAAAATGAAGATAGATTATAAAAATAAATTTGAATTTACTTGATTATTATTTCTTGATTTCATCTCAGTCCAAAAGTGAGATTTATTCCAATGTCGAAAATGATTGGATTATTGGGTGAACAAGTGTTATTAAAAGAAACCAAATTCAAAATAGTATTAACAAAAATACATTAATACAACTTCTAAATAGAAAATATAATTGGACTTATTGGTTAGCCAGTGAATACTATTTATAAGAGGTGTTGGGTTCGAAACTTGTTGCCACCATTTTCTTTTATTTTATTTCTCTCAAAAACTGCTTATTTATGGAATTTACTGACTTTGGAAAGAAACAAGTATTATCCACTCTTCCTTATTAAGTTGCACAAAGAACTTACTAAGAATGATTTAATTTCTTATCTTGTATTTTTAAAGTGGCAAATGCACTTTGTTTCCAAAATTATTATTTTGAAAAAAATAACTCTTTGAATAAAAGAAAAATATGTAACACGATTATCTTGTTATAAACAATCCCTTTTGTTGAGTAAGAATGCTAAATGAGATTAAAAGTTTGTGTGAATTCATATAAAGTTTGGAAAATAAATTATTTATAATTGTTTGAATTGACAAGGTCATGTAAATGTGTTAATTGTTGACGAGATCATGTAAATATGCTTGTTTGTAGTCGCGAACTTTTATGTGATTAATTTTTCCCAAAAAAGAGATTTGGGTTTATGCCATAGACTCATGAAAAGAATTAATGTCTTAGAAAGATAGTGAATGAATTGAATGATGCTAACAAGACATACACCAAGTTGTGAATAGTTTGAAGATAAAGAATACTTTGAGTTAAGACATGATTATTAAAGGGTATGTGTACCCATGTTTCTTGTACATGAAAGGTTTATGATTTAGAATTAGTAAGACCTCTGTTACCGGTAATTTTGAAAGAAAGATTTTGAGACTTGATTTCGAGATAATGCCATCGGGCGATCTCGTATTTTTGTGAACAAATCCGGTATGAGGTAAAACTGATTCTAGGGTGATAACATATTCATGTCTTGAACTAGAAAATAATTAGGCACTTAGGTGAAGATGTAATAGACTTGTGCAAACGTAAATGGGTGCTTCTATATAGTCGGCGGTGGATCTCCGTGGCTATAGACCCAGTTGGTGGACTGTGGTTGCCCCATAGGAGATGGATTGTATTTTATCCGGGACTTAGGGTAGTCGACGGATGTTTACCATACTCCAAAGAATATGTATATACCGGGGCTAGAGGGGCATTTACGGGATTATTCTCACGATATAATAGCCAGGGAGGCTGGGATCTGTTATTATAGCCAGGGAGGCTAGCCAGGGAGGCTGAGATCCGTATCTGTGGAATAACTCTAAAACTTGTTTTATTACTGGGTAGTCTCATGGCGAGGGATCGAACCCTTTAATGTGGAGTACGTAGGCGCTTGCCCTCAGACCTATGTAGTATGGGATGCATAGAATCTGAACAAGTGTGCATTAGTGTCATCCTAGTATAGAAATGTGTGCATTAGGCATTAAGGCATGACATACACTTATGTTTAGAATAATCACCTTTGACACTTTACTTGTTCATTCAATCTTTTTATTGATTTGTTAAAGTATGAGATCGTTATACTATTCCCGGCATAGAGAGGATAGCCGTGTATAACATTTCGTCAGTTCTAAGTAACTGACGTGCCCACAGATTGACATGCAGGTAATGGATTATTCATGAAGCTATGAAGTGGATATGCTGATGCTGTTTTTATTTTAAAGATGTTGTAAATGTTTTATTGTAAATTTCATTCTTCCGCTGTGTAAAACCAAGTTGTAATTGAACTCTGATGTATTAGTGAAAAAGTTTTAAATTCCTTGTAAAATTGTACGAAGTGAAGTAAAGATCCTGTGAAATCTCGAATTTATCCTTATTTGAAATTCGGGGTGTTACAGATGGTATCAGAGCATGCTTCACAAGTAGTACAAGTTTATAAGGAACGATAACAAGGGACGATAAATTTGGGAACAAGCCAAAAGAGTCCTTCTGTCAACCGGGTGTAAACAGCCCTAAGCGACACGGTATTTAAGCATCTTCGGACCACCGCTAGCTGGGAACCGACTCTTACGGCTAACCCAAGTAAATCAGAACTTGATAGACTAAAGATTTATTTAGGAAGAGTAATAAGACCATTAACTATAGTTTAGAACCCGTGACACCGTAGTGAGTAGTTACAATTTTATTCCTGCGGACACTAGAGTGTGAGTTTCAGTCTATAGAGATTTAAATGTAAGTGATTTACATTTGTGTTGCTCTATGCACTGATATTTTCTTTTTCTTTTGGATGGCTGGAGTCGTGAATGAAGTTGTTATTGAACTTGCATTCAATTTCATTCATGATGATTCTTTTCGTATACATTGTTATTAGAGTGTATGCGAGCACATTTTCCTCTGGATATCAGAGTGGCGCAGTGGAAGCATGGTAGCTTGGACCGTCATTCATGATACCTTACACACTTTCCTCTCAAATTATTTTGTAGATTTTTATCATGGTACTTTCTCCATATTTTTTTTTCAAATAAATATTTTCTTATGTTATTAAATTATTTGAATATTTATTATTTATCTATCTTCCATAGTCTTGATATTTTAAACTTGTTTTTCAAACTTAAAATTTCGTCTTTCATATATTTATGTCACTGTATGTTTACCCGTTTATATCTACTCTTACTTTACGTATTTTGTCAAGTTGTCGTTTATTAAATTAATATTTCAACAATTATTTTCTTCATTTATTATTCTGGATTTATCTTATGAAATTTTCTTATGAGCACTCATTTTATATGATTTTAATTTCTATGGTACTATAGTATCTTATTCTATATGTTCTTAACAAGATTGAAATTTTTTCTACCTATATAAATGTGACCTACTATTGTTTTGTTTGTTTACATTCGGTACTATTATTTCATATTTGTTTTGATAAATTCATTTTTCTATTAATCGCTATTCATTACTTTTATAGTTTTGCACTGTATATACTCACTATTTATACATTATCTTTTCTCAAATTTTAACCGTCTTTACACTCTTAGTTATTACATATATTCTCCCAATGATTTCTATATATATCATATATTTCAATATTCTTATTATACATATCATTTTACCCTCATCTAATTACATTAATACTATTGTTTATGTCTATTGTCCTAATTTGCTATACTATAAAATTATTGTTTTCAATTGTGTTTTCGTCTCGTGTATGTGCTTTACACTATTTTGTCTTAATATTATAGATTAATTTCATCACAACAAAATTTTGTATATTCAAAAGTATTTCGACGTATGCCTTCTATTTTTTTTCAAATCGTGTGTATAATTGTTATAGTTCCCTTACAAACTATTTTATTAATTGGTATACAAAGTCATTTTATGTTATTAATACTTTCAACAAAGTCTTATTCCCATCTATTTTTCCAAAATCTTATTCAATGGTCATGTTTTAAATAGCAAATCTTGCGAATTTTCTACCGTTTATTACATCGATAAAATTTTCTAAATTTCCTATTGACTACGTTCTCTTAACCACATTGTTTTCCGAACTATTTCGAAGTTAAAAACTTAATTGACTTTCCCTTTTATCTAATAGCTTACCTAATATTATTTTTGTACGAAAAATTCTCTCAAACTACTCTATCTTTTGTCACATTTCAGTTCTTATGCCATTCTCCTATTTTTCTTGTTCTGTCTTGTAACATTTTAATATTCATCGTCTTCTTATAAAGAGTTTGTCTTGTTTTTATTATTTTTTTCCCTTGTTGCGTATACCACATTTATTTTTTTTTAAGTTGCAGTTTTCTAAATATAAATATTTTCTTTGACGTGTGCAAAATACAATCTTTACCTTAGCGAGTTCCGGGGACGGAACTACTCTAAGGGGGGGAGAGTGTAACACCCCGCAAAATTGAAATTACAATTTTGTCCCTGGGTGTTACGCACGTATATTTTTGTAATGTTTTTCACTACATATTTTGGATTCGTACTATTTATACATTTTCCGCATTGATTTCAGTCAACTAAAATATAATATTTCAATCCCTGGGATTTACGTGCTTTGTACGTGTTTTGATGCACGTGTTTCCACCACTACGTATAATATTTTCTATAGGTTTAAATTATTTATTTTTATGTATTTAAATCTATTTTATAAAACAAAAATTCATTTTCCCCTTATTTTGATTAAAATGCATTTTTCGATTTTCTGCACGTATGGTGCACGTGCAAATTTTTATTCTCATTTTGCTACTCTCATTTTACTATTTTAAGCATGCATTGGTTTTATTTAGCCTTTCTTTTGATCCATGGACCTATAAACTAAAATGTAGCCCATTAGGAGAGGAGCCCACTAGATAATTAAATAAATTAATTAGTAATGAGCCCATGTAGCAAGCCCACTAGATAATTAAATGAATTAATTAGCAATGAGCCCATGTAGCAAGCCCACTATTAAAATCACATTTTTAGTTAAACATGTACTAATACATGACAAGTTACACATATTAGTACACATTTAAAGTTATAGAAATGTGTTCATATTTGTTTATGCATGTGTGCATGCATATACAAATGTATTTGGACCATTTTTTGGGCAAGGGGAGGAGAAGAGTTGGTAGGTTGAGTTAGTGGAGAGTGGGGAGATGAAGAGATGGAGGTTTTAGGAGTTAGGAAAATGTAAGGTTGCATGGATTAATTTGAAGAGTTATTAGGGAGGGATTTTTGCACTTTAAACCCTTCCAAAATCCTATAAATAGAGTCTCATTTCCTACATTTCTCTTGCACCAAAATCAATATCAAAATAAGTGTAAGAAAAAGAAAGAAAGGAAGAAAAAGAAAGAGAGTAAGAAAGTTATTGTGCTTGGAGGATCTCTTGCTTGGAAAGGAGAAATTGCTGGGAGGAGAAGCCTTACTAGGAGCTAGGAATCTTTGGAGCTAGAAGTGGTGTTCTCTTTTCTTTTCAAGCTTCACAAAAGGTGGGTGTTCTCCTACTTTCCAATTTTTTTAGAATGTACATGCTAATAAAAGTGAATGAGTAGTTTTGATTAAATAGAATAACTATACCATGATTGTGGTGAGATTAATAGTGAATCATGCTATGTTGACAAATAGATTAACATTGTGTTAGTGGGTGATTTCATTATTTTCTAGTGTAGGATATGCATACAAAAAAAAAAGAGTAGTATAAGAAGATATTGTTTGAGAATTACAAGATAAAATTTATGCTAGTATATCATGTTTTGAATGAGGATGATTTTGTTGTGATATCATGCTAATTAAAAAGAAGAATTTCTTTATACAATGAATCATGTTAATGTGATTGCAATTTTTGTACTTGTTGAGTATGTGGGAATTTTAGTGATGAATATCATATGATAAACATGCTTTATGATTTATTGACTAAGAAAGAAGAAAGTAAAATTTTGTTATTATTGACATATGTATATTTTTTATTGTTACATTTGGAAAATAATAATTTGTTCATGGAAGAGATTTTGTAAAATTCTTATGATTTGAGACTTGTTGGCATGCTATAAATTCCCAATTTGTATAAGAGAAATTAAACAATTTTTCTTTTCATTCGAGTTTTGAGAAATGCAAGTTTAAGTGTAAATCGAAAAGAAGAGTTTAACTAAAGAATTATTACTATGAACAATGTTAGAATACCCGATATGTATGAGAAATTGTTAAAGAATGCTATATTTCGACATATGATTAAGAAAGAAAAAGAAAAGAGAAGAATAATTTTTGTTATTACATGTCGACATATGTTGAAAATACAAACTTTTGCATGAAAGAATTTCTTTGAGATATCCATGGTTGATTAAGAGACATGTTTGATTTTAACACAAATTTTAATTAGTATAATGATGGATATAAACTAGTTTTAAGAAACTTGATCCTTAATTTTCGAGTTTGGGAAGAAATGCAAATTTTTGTAAAGAAAGAAAAAATCTATTTTTGAAAATGAAGATAGATTATAAAAATAAATTTGAATTTACTTGATTATTATTTCTTGATTTCATCTCAGTCCAAAAGTGAGATTTATTCCAATGTCGAAAATGATTGGATTATTGGGTGAACAAGTGTTATTAAAAGAAACCAAATTCAAAATAGTATTAACAAAAATACATTAATACAACTTCTAAATAGAAAATATAATTGGACTTATTGGTTAGCCAGTGAATACTATTTATAAGAGGTGTTGGGTTCGAAACTTGTTGCCACCATTTTCTTTTATTTTATTTCTCTCAAAAACTGCTTATTTATGGAATTTACTGACTTTGGAAAGAAACAAGTATTATCCACTCTTCCTTATTAAGTTGCACAAAGAACTTACTAAGAATGATTTAATTTCTTATCTTGTATTTTTAAAGTGGCAAATGCACTTTGTTTCCAAAATTATTATTTTGAAAAAAATAACTCTTTGAATAAAAGAAAAATATGTAACACGATTATCTTGTTATAAACAATCCCTTTTGTTGAGTAAGAATGCTAAATGAGATTAAAAGTTTGTGTGAATTCATATAAAGTTTGGAAAATAAATTATTTATAATTGTTTGAATTGACAAGGTCATGTAAATGTGTTAATTGTTGACGAGATCATGTAAATATGCTTGTTTGTAGTCGCGAACTTTTATGTGATTAATTTTTCCCAAAAAAGAGATTTGGGTTTATGCCATAGACTCATGAAAAGAATTAATGTCTTAGAAAGATAGTGAATGAATTGAATGATGCTAACAAGACATACACCAAGTTGTGAATAGTTTGAAGATAAAGAATACTTTGAGTTAAGACATGATTATTAAAGGGTATGTGTACCCATGTTTCTTGTACATGAAAGGTTTATGATTTAGAATTAGTAAGACCTCTGTTACCGGTAATTTTGAAAGAAAGATTTTGAGACTTGATTTCGAGATAATGCCATCGGGCGATCTCGTATTTTTGTGAACAAATCCGGTATGAGGTAAAACTGATTCTAGGGTGATAACATATTCATGTCTTGAACTAGAAAATAATTAGGCACTTAGGTGAAGATGTAATAGACTTGTGCAAACGTAAATGGGTGCTTCTATATAGTCGGCGGTGGATCTCCGTGGCTATAGACCCAGTTGGTGGACTGTGGTTGCCCCATAGGAGATGGATTGTATTTTATCCGGGACTTAGGGTAGTCGACGGATGTTTACCATACTCCAAAGAATATGTATATACCGGGGCTAGAGGGGCATTTACGGGATTATTCTCACGATATAATAGCCAGGGAGGCTGGGATCTGTTATTATAGCCAGGGAGGCTAGCCAGGGAGGCTGAGATCCGTATCTGTGGAATAACTCTAAAACTTGTTTTATTACTGGGTAGTCTCATGGCGAGGGATCGAACCCTTTAATGTGGAGTACGTAGGCGCTTGCCCTCAGACCTATGTAGTATGGGATGCATAGAATCTGAACAAGTGTGCATTAGTGTCATCCTAGTATAGAAATGTGTGCATTAGGCATTAAGGCATGACATACACTTATGTTTAGAATAATCACCTTTGACACTTTACTTGTTCATTCAATCTTTTTATTGATTTGTTAAAGTATGAGATCGTTATACTATTCCCGGCATAGAGAGGATAGCCGTGTATAACATTTCGTCAGTTCTAAGTAACTGACGTGCCCACAGATTGACATGCAGGTAATGGATTATTCATGAAGCTATGAAGTGGATATGCTGATGCTGTTTTTATTTTAAAGATGTTGTAAATGTTTTATTGTAAATTTCATTCTTCCGCTGTGTAAAACCAAGTTGTAATTGAACTCTGATGTATTAGTGAAAAAGTTTTAAATTCCTTGTAAAATTGTACGAAGTGAAGTAAAGATCCTGTGAAATCTCGAATTTATCCTTATTTGAAATTCGGGGTGTTACAGTTGTTTGGTGAGAAATCGCCTGAGAAAGCGCTTTCGTGTAAGAGGTGAAGGTATCCTCTTCACAGCTATCTCTTTGGTAGCGGCTGTGGGAGCTACTGACACGTTTGTAGGATGAGTGGTGGAAATGGTGGGAGGGTGCGATCGCTGTGCATGTGCCGTGGGGTCAGTTTTCGATCTGCGGGGCTTTGGCTCATAGATGGGGTCCCCCCAACGAGATGAAGCCATGGATCGACAGGTGATAAAATCCTGCCAGACTTGTCTCAGGTGGGTTTGCATGTGCCGTGGAGGCACCGTACGAAGCAAAACTGACGTACTTACAATTTTGCTGGACCGAGCTTGTTTGTCTGCCCACCCTCCAGGGTTGTCGAAGGAATCTGTTGTTTGTACGCGTCATGTTACTTCATGTATGGTTTATTTTCTGTCTGTAGTTTATACTTGGGCCCAGAACTCTGGGTTTGTTTCGTTAAACTCTTATTAATGAAACAGGGTGGCCAGATTCCACCTTTTCCCTCAAAAAAAAAAAAAAAAAAACACAAAACTTTCATCATCTCCTCGAATACAATATTGTAATATGAAAGCTTTACTCCAATTTAGCAAGCAAGCTGTCCACATTTGAAATCGCTGCTGCAAGTCCGCTCAGTTAGACCTACATTACTCATGTTTACCATAGAATCCTCGACATATGAGGGGGGGGTTTGTTTGGCCCGAAAACTATTACCGGAAGTTAAATCCATCGAAAAGAAATCCAAAATCGATTTGTTTGGCTTGGATTTGACTTGGAAGTGAGTTCGGCACTGTAGAGCTACAGTAAACGAAAAAGAAATCCAATGAAATACGGGGGAATTCAGCGGAAATGACTCGAAAGTGCATTGTAGCGCTATTTTACTGTACCATTTAAATTATGTTTTCTCCTCATACTTTTTACTCTAATCAATTAAATAATTATACATAGTTATTTACATTAAATTTATTAGTAATTTACCGTGCGATGCACATTTTAATATTTAAAAAAAAACTATGACGTATGAAGGATTTGAACTGGAAACCTCATTTATATTAGTTATGTAGGTGCGTTGCATATGTTGGTAGAATGATAAAATGACAAATGACACTAAGGCCTTCTCCAATTATAATATTAGAGATTAGAGATGTCTGCATTAAATTTTGTCCTAGATCTTGTTTATACTAAGTGTGCACATTAAAAAAAAAAAATCATTTTAATTTATTAAAGTTAAGGTGTAACATTTGTAAAATCACATGAAGAAAACAAAATCCAATAAAGAAGAGGGACTCTCAATAAAAATTTTCCCTTATCCATCGACAAAATAGTTTCAGATATTTCTACAAAGTTAAGGTGTAACACAAAGAAGAGTGACTCTCAATAACTCTCCTTCTTCCCCATTTACTCTCCTTAACCATCTCCGCCATTAATCTCCTCCATTTTCAGTCAACTTCTTCCCATTCATTCCCATCACACAAACCCGTCAACCCCAAAGCTTGAGTGTTTGTTTTTTGTTTTTGTTTGGCACGCCACCTGTTTGAAGTATTGCCTCAATGGCTCTGTTCTCATCCTTAACCACCCACTCCTTCTTCCTCCATCAAAAACCAACCCCATTGTTCAACCCCCCACCTCAAAAACCCTCAACCTTCATACCCTTTTCGTCGCTTTCTCCAAATCTCAACCTCACCCACCAAATGCCACCAAACTTCACCTCCAACGACCTCCTCCTCGCTCTCCGCCGCCAAAAAGATGCAAAATCTGCACTCCACCTCTTCAACTGGGCTTCAGACCAGCCAGACTTTAAACCCAATTCACCGGTTTACGAGGAAGTTCTTCGTCAGCTCGGAAAGGCTGGGTCTTTCAATCAAATGAAGCAGACCCTGAAAGAGATGCAGCTCTCGCAATGTAAGATAGACAGTGGCACTTTCCAGATTTTCATTGAGAGTTATTCAAAGTTTCAGTTGTTTGATGATGCTGTTAGTGTAGTTCAGTCTCTGATGGATGAGTTCGGGGTTGTGCCTGATACACATGTATACAATTTCTTGTTGAATGTTTTGGTTGAGGAGAGTAAGATCAAACTGGTGGAGTTGGTGTATTCGTTGATGAATGAGAGAGGAGTCGAACCGGATGTGTCGACTTTTAACATACTAATCAAGGCTTTGTGCAAAGCCCATCAGCTGAAGCCTGCGGTTTCAATGATGGAAGGGATGGACAGCTACGGGTTGACACCGGATGAGATCACGTTCACGACTATAATGCAGGGGTTCATTGAGGAAGGGAACATGGAGGCCGCATTGAGAATGAAAGCGCGGATGTTTGAGATTGGATGCTCTCCTACTAATGTGACAGTGAATGTTCTGGTTCATGGTTATTGTAAGCAAGGAAAGGTTGAGAAAGCTCTTGGGTTGATTCAGGAGGAGGCGAAGAAAGGGTTTAGCCCCGATAAGTTTACCTTCAATACTCTTGTCAATGGTTTGTGTCGGTCTGGGTATATCAACCATGCTTTGGAGATCTTAGATGTGATGATTCGCGACGGGCATGATCTCGATGTAGTCACTTACAATACTTTGATATCTGGGCTGTGTAAAAGTGGTGAGATTGAAGAAGCCATGGGAGTTTTGAGCCAAATGGTGGAGAAGAATTGTTTGCCTAATATGGTAACTTATAACACGCTTATCAGTACAATGTGCTCAAGGAATCGGTTTGAGGAAGCCATGGAGCTCGCTCGCAGCCTCACTCTTAAAGGCCTTCTGCCCGACGTGTACACGTTCAATTCCTTAATCAGCGGTCTCTGTAAAGCTGGGGATCACGGGATTGCTCTTGAATTGTTTGAGGAAATGAAGAAAAACGGCTGCCCCCCAGATGAATTCACGTACAATATTTTGATGGATCACCTTTGCTTCGGTGGCAGTCTGGAAAGGGCTTTAAAGTTACTCAAAGAAATGGAGTTGAATGGTTGTGCTCGAAGTGTAGTCACTTACAACACTCTAATTGACGGGCTCTGTAAGAATATGCGAGTTGAGGAAGCTGAAGAGATTTTTGATCAGATGGAGTTGCAAGGGGTTTCGAGGAATTTGGTGACTTACAACACCCTTATTGATGGCTTGTGTAAGAGCAAACGTGTCGATGAAGCAACGGAGCTAATGGATCAGATGATATCCGAAGGGCTGAAACCCGATAAGCTCACATACAACTCCGTGCTCACTTACTACTGCAAGGAAGGGAACATAAAGAAGGCGGCAGATGTTGTCCAAACCATGACCTCAAACGGGTGTGAACCCGATATGGTCACTTACGGAACCCTAATCGGTGGGCTTTGCAAGGGAGGCAGAACTCAGATTGCTTGCAAGCTCCTGCGGACGATACAGATGAAAGGAATGGTGCCAGGCCCGAAAGCTTATAACCCGGTGATTCAAGCACTTTTCAAACAGAGAAAGACCAAAGAAGCTGTGAGGTTATTCAGAGAGATGGAGGAGAAGGGCGAGAATCCTGACGCGATAACATACAAGATTGTGTTTCGCGGGCTCTGTAGGGGAGGTGGACCGATCAGAGAGGCTGTCGAATTCTTGGAAGAGCTGACTGACAAGGGCTTTTTGCCCGAGTTTAACTCTTTCTCGATGTTGGCTGAAGGATTGTGGGCATTGGCGATGGAGGATACCTTGACCAGGGTGTTTGATATCGTTATGAAGAAGGCGAAGTTTGTCGAGAGTGAGGTGGCAATGGTGCGGGGTTTCCTCAAGATTCAGAAATTTCATGATGCATTGGCAACGTTCGGTCGTTGCTTGAGCAATCGACTGCCTGAGAGAGTCTATAGATGACTGATTAAAGAATTGTAAACTTATTAGAAGGGGATTTGGTCGAAACATGCAGGAATGCTCGATGGTGGTTGTTGTACATTCTCTCGTTTGATACATGTTCCATAAAACTTGAGCCATATAAACTAAATCGATATGTTTCTGTTAGCTTTATTTGCTTGTTTTTTGTGTTCAATTTGTTGCCTTCACGCTTCGACATTCTGTGAATTTTGTGAAGCTTTTGATTGTATACCTTCAGGCAACAAGAATGCATTTACTTTCATGAAGTGCAAGTTTCAATCAAATGTTAACAACACCGAACAGCACATCACCACCGATAACAAAATATGCATAACAATCCTCAGTAAAGCAGCTGTTAGGCAAACTCTGCTATACATCCATAGTTTGTAGTCATCACACTACTACGACATTCAACACTCGGGGTCTCTGAATATACCAAATCATGTCTGAAAACCAAAATCGTCATTGTTGAATGAACAAGCGATATTATACTGTAACATGATGGAGAATGCATGCATGGTGTTTAGGAATTTAGCAGAATTCCACATGCGATCTATTAACATCTAACATGCTGATTTGAAATAAAACACTCAATTCGCTCGGCCCCTGATGACATCAAGGTCCATCTCAGTTGGGTCAGTTGCCTGCAGTTCGACCTGAATTCCATCCAACTCTCTCTTGAATCTCTCCTTGGTGCTGGCATAAATCATCTTGCTTCTCACCCCTTGCGGTGTCAGGTGACCTGCAAAAGAGAAGCATGCAGTATAAATTATTCACGTAAAATGACTGAAGAAATCCGACGATCGAGTAACTAATAATCTAATCATAGCGGGAAGGGTAATCCAAGGGATCGATAGTATAGCCCTTTTATTAAGTTTGAGGGCTAGTAGAAATTGTAACTATAAAAGAAGATGATCTGCTACCAAAAGATCCAATTTGGCATAAAAACATAAAAGCGCGCAGCGAGAAGGCTGGGTTACCATGCGATGAAAAAGATCCTGCTCTTCTGGCAATTCTCTGCAGTGACGAAGTCAAAGTCGTAGATTGCATATCTGCACTCATCTGCAGGGAGCGCTGCGGTAAAATCTGTTAATACTGATTTGGGGAAATTAGGGTTAGGATTAATCTCTAGCCGCTTAAGATATTATACCCTGCTTATCAGTATTGGAATATCACAGAGCACTATCTCTAGACCAGCTTATAAAGAGATTAGACTGGGTTTAGGGTACTGGGCTTTTAGCCCACTCAACCCGTTCCAATAATTAATACATAACACGTGTAAACCCGTGTTGCCCCATAGAATAATATACACAATATTATCCTATTATATTGAGAATATACATATACATCCAACAATCTCCTCCTATATTCTCAATATATTAGGCTAAGCAATGTAATAATATTGGATCACAAAGATTCAAACATTATTGAATCATAAAGAACATGGATAATAGACTAAATCAATTATAACTTGAATAGTTCAAATATGACTAAACCAAAATAATCAATAGTTCTAAAACCATATCAAAACAGAATAGTTCACAATGACTAAACCAACTAGAGAGACTGTCATAGTTTCAAAATCAACCAAAGCAAATAAACTTCAAGAACAAAATATGAGTTTTAAGCTCATGAACACAAGAGTCTTAAACTCAACAGAAGTTTTATCAAGCAAGTGGCAAATTTATTCTTTCGATAAATAAGCCAAAACTATATCCTTGCAAACTGCTTTATGTTTACTCCTCCATTTTGAGCAAATCATTATTCTGAAATCTATGTTGACAGATTTAACTCCTCCATCTTTGCTAGCTTATTGAAGACAAGAATATCAAGAGACATATCTCTAAGAATTCTAGCAAATTTCATAAAGTATCTAGTTCTACTAAAGAACTTAGTACAATTCAACGATAGCTTAGCAAAATGTAACGCAAGCATCACAATCAAGTTTCTTTAACAAAATAAAGAACAAGAACTATTATAGTTTCCACACAAGAACTATACTATGTTTCATATTGGAATGATAGAATAGTCAAATCAATTATGGTTAATTCTGAATCATCAAAATTGGAATGAAACATGAATCCATAAAAGAGTTATATCATCAGAATTGGAATGATATAACAACCATTCTAAACATCGGAAACACATCGACAAGTTTTCATGCTTTCTTTTGGAATAATGAGATGATTCTAAGTAAATTATGAAAATATATAGCATCATCAAATTGGAATGGAATTATATATTAACAGAATTTACATAGAACTTTTCAAATTATCTAAAGCATGTCAACTGCCTAAAATTGATGCTTCAGTTTGAACTTCTCTATGGCTCCAATTGGATTCTAAATTTCAAAACAACTTGGATGTTAAAGCTTTGACTCAATAGCTTTTAACTCCATTTCCCCCACAGTTTTGATAATTAGATCACTTTCAAGTCTCTTAGCAAGAGCATTGGCCATACTTGTCACAATTGCACTTTATCTATGAGAAAGTTCAACTAGGCTTCTTTCAGCCTTAATATACTCCTCTTACTATTATAGAGTGAGTTATGAGCTACAGTGCATTATAGCTTGATAGTCGCATAACAGAATAGAGAATTTACATTAAACTTCTCAAATGGATGATTAGCAATAAGTCATTCAATCCACTCAGCCTCTTCCCCTGCAGAGGATAACACATAGAGGTCTGATTTCTTGGATGAGAACACAACACTTGTTTGCCTATTAATCTCCATAATTTTTCTGCTCCTCCTAGTGCGAACACATATCCACTAGTTGTCGACTTTCACTAAACTTTGAGTAGCACAAAGCAAACTCTTGAGTACCACTCAGGTATCTCATTAGCCTCTTAAGGGCACTCAAATGTGTATGGGATTATTAGTAAATCTGCAGATCATACCTACCTCAAAGGCTATGTCTATTCTAGTGCAGATCTTTGTATACACGAGACTTTCAATTCTTTTAGAATGATCTACCTGTCTCATAGTTGCACAATCATAAAGTGTCAACCTTTGTATCATAATCATAAGGTGTTTCAAAACACACTTTCGATCACTATATCCCCACTTTTGAAACACATTATTGATTTATCGAGTTTGACTAAGGGTTATCCCTTGCCAACCAAAACTCACCCTTATACATAATATGGTGTCCACACCACTTAGGTGCTAAATTTATTTGGATAGCACAATTTTAACTCCATTTAGAATAGAGATGTCACTTCCAATCAACAAGCATGTCAATAAAACCAAGTAAATAATAGCCATTATGTTTGACACACCACAAAATTAAAGGCACTGATCTGAATTACTTGATTCATATACTAGGCTCTTTGAGAAATTTGTCAAATTATTTATACGATAGCTATATTACATGTTTCAAAGCATACAATGATTTTACTAAATTGTAAATCTTGTTCACTAAACATATTAGTTCAAAACTTTCCAGTACAAAACTGTTTAGTACAAAACATCAGGTACAAAGCCTTTTAATTATCCTTTATGAATGACAAAATTTTCAATAGATGTAAGGGTAAGAAGAATACTTATTGTAGCAATATGACAAACATGTGAGTAGACATCAAATAAATCTACCCCATTTTTCTCAGTCAATTTGTTAGCTACTAAAAAGCATTAAAATTGCTACTGAACAATCAAAATTAAGTTTCTTCTACAAAACCCCACTTACTTACTATAGTTTTAGCCCCCTTCGGCAGATCAACTAAATTAAAGTATTATTGTATGACACAAAATCATTTCATTGTCTACTAAAGACTCTTCTTAGCTCATTTGTCATTCAAGTTTTCAAGTGTCAGTAAGGCTAGTTCTTGATTCCAACAATGAATCATTGAACATGACTGTAGGACTAGATTATTTCATACATTTATCTTTGATGAACATATCCTCAAAGAACTTTGCAAATCTAGATTCTTCTAACACAAATTAGATAGATCCAACATCTGTCCACAGAGCTACATTCTGCACTTTCTAAGCACGCAAATATTTGTTGTAGGTCCTACTTTAGGCCTTCTAGGGTCATGTACTCTAACAAAAGTATCACAACACACATTTTTACTTTAACAAAACTGTTTGTGTTTTCATACCATGATTTACAAGGTGTATTCAATTTAGAGTGTAGTAACACATTAGAGATATGATTAACAATACAACATCACTCATAATTACACAAGACAAACAACAGTCAATAATATAGAATTCAACATTTCACTCAGTGTTTGATTCTAACTTTTATCAATACCGTTTGACTGTTGTAAGTAGAGTGAACTAGAGATTATGCTCGATGCAAACTTCTCTAAAGTTGTTAAAACATATTCACTACCTCTATCAAATCTGAACCCTTGATTTTTAGCATTTAACTATAATTTTGATTCATTAAGAATAACAAGTGCTTCATTCTTCTTATATATGACAGACTTATATTAATCATCTACAAAAGAGATTAAATACTTCTGACAAACAATCGTCTCATCTAGTCACAAAGCTACTGAGATCACAAATATCAGAATGTATTGACTCAAGAAGTTGTGTGCTCCTAGAGATCATACTAAATGATTTTCTAGTGATTATAATCTGAGCACAACTTTCATATTTGTCATATTTTAGTGGAGTGTCATTTAGTAGGGCTATGAGTTTTAACAAGAACAAACAATTTAATATATAGTTCATAGTGATTCTAAATTTCAAAACAACTTGGATGTTAAAGCTTTGACTCAATAGCTTTTAACTCCATTTCCCCACAGTTTTGATAATTAGATCACATTTCCTCACAAACAATTGAATATATAGTTCTCAAATCTTAGCCAATTATGCTATGTTCAAGAACACAATTAGAACTATTATTATTAATTGTCTCATTTGTTAAACTCAACTTATACATACGATTGACAATATATGCACTTTATAAGAGTTAATACAAAATTACTCTATCACATTTTTCAAAAAATTATTTGTTTTCTCTAATGGTTCTAACAATGTCCACTAGCTCAAACACATTGAGCAAACAGTTCTTTCTTTACTCGTTCTTCATTATCTTCATAACGCTAAATGAGATAATGACTAACATATTATAATTCAACTTTGCACACACAGTACAATGAACGAGAGGAAACACAATGTAACTAGTAGAGTCATATTCTACATTAAGAGATGCTCTCTCCTAAGTTACAGACATTTGTTATACATCTTATACAATTTTTATTTTATTTTAAATTTTAGAGAAACAAATATGTAATCTCACACAAACTGCAAACAATGGATTTGTCAAAATATCTATACACATAGTATGATAAAATACTTAACAACCCTAAACATGCTAGTTTTTCAAAGCGAGAATAACTATGATCTAAAACTCTCAATCATATGATCAAACGCACAGAACGTTAACACATTCATCACATGAAAAATACTAAGAAAGTTAGAGTAGATCATACCGACACTTCAAGTTAGAAGTGTTTTCCAAATTCGATGGAGAAGCCTGCGTAGTGCAGGCTTATTCAACCGTAATGCATATCCATCGTCTCCAACACACAATTTGTAGGTAACTTTGAAGTTCCTACATCATCAAATTGTTAAAATTAGCCAATTAAACAAATTATTTGCACTATTTTATTCTAACAATAATTTAATTGGAGATACAAATTTACAGTCAAGACATAGTTTAACTTATCAAAAAATAGATATTTGATTTTAGCACATAGCCAAGATATCTATTCAACATGTATTAAATTAAATAAATGATTAATACAGTCTTGAACTTAATCACTTAGCATCATAGTAATTCTATAATTCAAAACATAATTTTAGAACGAGTGTTTTGAACTTTCAGCACATAGCAAAATATTTAACAGGAGTTTAATACGAGAAAATTAAAGAACTTATCTTTCGTCATCTCTTCCCTTTCAAGTGATTAGAGTCAAGTCGGTTTGGGAACAAATCCGATCTATTCCGTATTGCACTCAAAACACCACACCCCAATATTAGATCCAAAAGTGAGGCTTCACTGCAGGTGGATGTGCTCAAACCTGATTCCATCCAGGATCCGATCACAAGTCCCGAACACAGCATGCCGGATCTCAAACAATGAGATTGTGTTTTCGGAGTCAGATCTGAATCAAGATCAATGTCCATCCATGATCCCCTCCACAGACCCGAACACGAAACACCCAAATCACCCATTAAGAAAATTGGATCTGACTGATCCATCTCCCGATCTCTTGTTCATGATTGCTGTGGGTGATGGCAATGGTTGGCCGCTGCGGGTGTGAGGGTTGGGGGTGTCCGCGGCCGGTGACTTGCGGCGACGCCGGAGTCAGTAGCGGCGGCGGCGCTCAGCAGCGTCGGTGGTGAGTGCCGGCGACGTCGACGGAATCTTCGACGAGATACAACAGCGACAGCAGCGATCTGCAACTGCGACTGCACCGACGACGGAGGAGGCGGCGTCCCTGGTCGGAGACAGTGGTGGACCACTGCGGCGGCGAACGGCGGGGTGAGATTCCGACGAACCCTCTCTCTCCCAATCTCAGTATTTTATTAACTAATATCTTAAGATTGTTAATACTGATTTGGGGAAATTAGGGTTAGGATTAATCTCTAGCCGCTTAAGATATTATACCCTGCTTATCAGTATTGGAATATCACAGAGCACTATCTCTAGACCAGCTTATAAAGAGATTAGACTGGGTTTAGGGTACTGGGCTTTTAGCCCACTCAACCCGTTCCAATAATTAATACATAACACGTGTAAACCCGTGTTGCCCCATAGAATAATATACACAATATTATCCTATTATATTGAGAATATACATATACATCCAACAAAATCCTCATAGGTTGAGACAGGTTCACCAACCTTCTCAACAACAACCTGCTTCAACTTTTCATCTATCTTGTAAACTATGAAACGGTGTGTTCGCTTCGCCTTCAGTTCCAAGAATGTCAGCTTACATGCATGCATCATGAACAGCCATACCCGATGCTGCGTTGGCCTGTAAACAAATGAATACATCTATATTGGAATAGTTGAAGCCCCATTAATATGCAGGGATAAACAATTAAAAGCTAGATTATAATGAGAAAAATCACCGGCCAACCATGATTCTAACCTTAATCCTGTATAGACAAGGCTAGCTGTTTATGGAGCACAAGCTTTGTAATATAGACCGTTCTACCATTTTTTTTAATAAAAATTGTGCCTTAGCCGTAAGGGCTATAACACTTCTTCACAAGTGTCCACAATTTTATTGCATATCTTATACCTTGGACACTTATTTACTGAGTCAAATACTCATCTAACAGATTATCAATTAGTTTGTAACACTCACAGGTTTCTTATATACTGAACTCATTTTTCTACTCAAGTATTGAAAATGTAGCTTACTAGCTTCTATTACTATATAATTTTGGGAACTGCCAAAATATTCATAAATTCAATTGGAATCAAGTTCTCTTAATTTTACTATGTAAATAAAAAAAGAATCTAGTTGGATGTCATTTGGAGTAGATTCTCATGTGTATGTCAGTATGTGTGAAATATATTCTCATGGCCGTGTTTTATGCTCTACTTTTTAGAAATTTACTAAGACTGCGATTCATACCTGTGTCATGCATATACAGTCAAATGAATTAGATTTATGCATGATTGATAATCCTGGTATACAATAGTGATTGTGTCTTGTGCACTACCTTTTCTAAATGTGTCTGGTATTCATTCACAGTGCCATATCAATGCACTTACGTTTCAAAATTTTGCAAAATGTGCTATTGATGAGTGATTATTTGCCACCTTCTGCTTCGATCTACCCTTCATCCCCCTCTTCTCCTCTTCTTCTCTAGCTTCGATGCAGTTGGCCTCGATGGACTTCCACAATTCACCGATACCATCACCTCTGTCGCCTTCCGTTACCGTAGACTCATATAGACCTTCCCATTCCTCGTAAGAAGCCAACACCCCTTTCTCGATCATTTGATTCATCCACTGCCTCGATTCTTCAACTCTCCCACACTTGTACAAACCTCTAACAACCCCACCATACAAATCAACACTAGCTCGAAACTTCATCTTCTCCATCTCATCTAGTATCGAAATCCCCTTGTCGATCTCTCCCTTCTCCAAAAACTTTACCACCATTATCGCATATGTCTCAGAATCCGGCCTAGTTCCACAGGGATCGCACGTCCCAACCCTCATTTCATCGAACAAATGAACTGCATCCTCCTCGTTCCCAGCCTCCCAGTAGCTTCTTATAATCTGATTCCAAACGCGAGCAGTAGGAACGAACCCTTCGCTCACCATCTCGTGAACTAGTTTACGGCCATCATCAACTCGCCCATTCTCACATAAACCGTATATTACAGAACTCGCCAAGTCTCTTCCCGAAACATGCCCTTTCTTTCTCTCTACTTCGAAGAATCTTAGCGCATCATTGACTCTCCCTACTTTAAATAGCGCCTTTATGAAACAACCATAGACGCAAACCTCGGGAACCGTTCTCTTCCTCATCATCACCTTCAGTAGCTTCTCAGCCTCATCGACTCTACCAACACTACACAATGCCCGAAAGTATGCCTCAAACGCAACTAATTCACTCACTATCCCCACATTCGTCAACTGGAAAATAACCCGTCTCCCGAGCTTAATCTCAGAACCGCAGTTTACATCACTCCGACTATATTTCCCTCTCACAGTCATTTTATCAAATAACTTCTTCGCCTCCCTAAACTTCCCTGACAGACACAGCCCGTAAAAGAAATGCCCGTAAATCGAACCATCCATCTCCACCTCCCTCCTGCTCCTCCAAACCCTCAACACCGAATCCGCCTCCATCGCATTACCAACGCGACAAAAGCATGCAAACAATGCCATGTAGCTCAAATCATCAACCTCCATCCCTCTCTCAATCACATCATTCAAAACCCTCCTCCCCAATTCCGGTCTCGGGTCCCTAACCCCGCAAACCGCCCCAATTACCGCAACACAAGCCCCGTAACTCAATGCCTGACAGCTATTCGACGAAATGCGCAAATAAAGGGTTTCGATTTGGGATGCATTGTGGCAATTCCGACACATGTGGACAACGAAATCGGAGATGTCGACGGGCTGGGCCAGCTCGGCCCAGACGGTGTGTGCATCGGAAAGCGTGCGGAAGGGTAGGGTGCATTGGAGGAGGGTGGAGTAGAGGAAGAATGTGGGGATGGTGTGGGCTTTTTGGAGGGAGGAGAGGATGGATTTCGCGCGGGTGAGTTTTCGGGTGAGGGAGAGGCCACGTAGGATTAGGAGGGATGTGGTGGGGTCCAAGGGGTGTGTGAGGATGGCCTCGTCGAGGCGTTTGAGGGTGGTGGGGTGGTTCGGGGTGCGAGAGAGGGCGGAGAGGAGGGTGAGGAGGTGGTGGGTGGTGGTTGTGGAGGTGGAGAGGTGGCGGGAAAGGAAGGGTTTGAATATGGAGTGAGGTGTCATGGGATTGGTGAGTTTTGGGAGGGAAGAGGGCTGTGTTATTTATAGCCCAAAGGTTACACTAGCAGGAATGCAGCCTATCTCAGTGCTTTCCACCATTTTTGATCAGGATGGTGGTTCAATGGCGAGTTTGCCTGCTTTAAAGAAAATGGCAGGGGATTATAGTCTACCTATTATCTCAATCACTGATTTGATTAGGTATGTTTTGTTATCTGTCATGGTATCACATCTTTTTTTTTTTGAAATAAAAAGTGACCAAACGGTCACCGATCTCATTAAAGAAAGATTAACGACATCACAAAATACTCCTACTGACAACCATACATCGTTCTGTGCACATCGGCACCTCATACAAAAGATCTATTACATGAAATATCTAACATGACACCTAAGATGCATAAAAAGAAACGTGCATTAGGGCACAGACAACACCAAAAGGAACCCCACCAGCGACAATAAATGACCTGCCCAATCATTTATTAGGACCACTATTTTGTGCAGTAATATATGAAAATTACATTTAATATTACGAAAGCAAAAATCATTTCTATCCAACCAGAGAGACCACAAAACAGCCCTAATCGTGATATCTCACCCTATCCAGACTTCTCTCCTAATATTAACCCTCCTCCAGCTACCCCATAAGTCCTTTATACTATTAGGATCTGTACAGAATGGAAACCTAAACCAATAACTTCCCAAATTAGGGTGGCTCTAGGACAACGGATGAAGATATGTTCATCCTCTTCATCCAAGTTACAAAATTTACAAGTTACATCTATCTGAATATTACGTTTCCTCGGATTTATCTTGGTCAAAATAGCATTGTTGAGGACTAGCCATAGGAGTGCCTTCACTTTATTTGGAACCTGCGACTTCCAGATAATCGAAGCGTGACTATTTCTAAGCCCACCGTCGTTTAAAACACCGTACATCGACTGCCTTCGGGCTTTAGTCGTGCAATTAATGGGACTATTTGTTCGATCAACGCAGGATGCAAATCCTAAGGCTTGCATACACAAAATGGTATTCTACTGGGTAAATGGGGATACAGGCTTGGGCACGGCAAATCAAGTGATATCACATGTTACATTGGGCTTATTGCAGGATTACTGTTTTTTTTTTTTTGTGTGTTTCTTTTGCTTTCCTTACTCTCTTAGCCTAGCTGTTTCCGTTTTTCATATGACCCTTGCAGTTAACTGGAGTCAACCTCTAACTAGCAATGACAACTTGTAGAAGTTTACAAATGAAACATACTGAGATTTTGGTGCTTGTAGTCAATTTCATTGTTGTATCTTTTTTAGGAGTTTATTTCATACGTAGACTAAATGTTTAGATTTCTCATCAATTTGTCTTTTCAGATACCGAAGGAAACGAGAAAAACTGGTAGAGAAACTTGCCGTTTCACGTCTACCAACAAAGTGGGGCCTCTTTCAGGCTTATTGTTATCGTTCCAAATTGGATGGAACCGAGCATATTGCAGTTGCTAAGGTATAAATTTTACTCAATTCATACATATATGTTCTGGATGAGTGGCTTAGTTATAGTTTTTTGGGGTGAGTTTCTGCATGTTTTCTGGGTTTAGATTTTCCTGCTGCTTAATTTTGGAGTCAAGAATGAGCGAGGACAATACAGTGCAGAATCAAAGAAATGTTAAGAAAGAGAAGAATGAGACCCCCTCCATCTGTATATTAGTTCATAAGGTTTTAACTCAATAATGAAAGGAACTGAAAAAGAGGCGAACAGAAAATAGATTAATGAAACAATTAAATAACCCCTCAGTTAACTAGGGAAGATAGTGCATGGCTGATCAAAAGCCAAAGCATGTACAGAGAGAGCCAACAATAAACAAAATTAGATCACTCTCATGAATCTTTCAAACTTTACCGAGTCTCTAGTTAAATGCATTAAGGTTTTCCTACTCCCCTGCCTATTTATCCTGTAAGATAATAACCGGCGCTATTACTCCGTTACACTTCTGCAAGAGATGGATTTATACGAAATAGAACGACACTAATGCTGCTATGTTTCTTTCCCACCATATGACCTAGCAATGGACCTGCTATTCCTGCAATGCCACTATGATGAGGCACAGGTTTCAAACCATGGTGTCTCTGAATGTCCATGTCACCATGTCCATATCTGTGCTTCTTAGGTACTGACTTGAGGGAAGAGCTTGAGGAACAATTTTCATCAGAGAGTAATATTGCATGGTAAAAGAAATTTTGTTTTCTTATTAGGACGGCAAGCAGTGAAATTTTAAAATATAGAAAAAAAAGTGTGGAATTCTATAATCTGTAGCTTCTTACATACCCTTTCAAAGTCAGAAAATTAATTGAAGAAAACTGTTTAATCTCTTTATTCTTGATCCATGATATACAAATTTGAAGACGAAGAGATGGAAAATCTTGCAGGGAGACATTGGAGATGGCCAAGATGTCCTAGTGAGAGTTCATTCCGAATGTCTGGCTGGAGACATTCTCGGGTCTGCTCGTTGTGACTGTGGAAACCAACTAGACCTAGCAATGCAGCTTATTGAGAAGGCGGGTAGAGGAGTGCTTGTATACCTCCGGGGCCATGAAGGCAGAGGCATTGGCCTCGGTCACAAACTCCGAGCATACAATTTGCAAGACCTAGGGCATGACACAGTCGAAGCTAATCTGGAACTTGGCCTAGCTGTTGATTCCCGTGAATATGGAATTGGTGCGCAGGTAATACTGTCTGTAATTGCATTTTGTCCCTAACACACTGTTTAGGTGAAAAGAGCAAACCAGAATTCATTCTCACAGCTCTCTGTCTCTATCTCTCTCTCTTAATGTGATCAGATTCTAAGAGATATGGGTGTGCGCACAATGCGGTTGATGACAAACAATCCGGCCAAGTTCATCGGCCTCGAGGGCTACGGCCTAGCCGTTCTTGGGAGGGTTCCTGTAATATCTCCAATAACAGAGGAAAACAAGAGATACTTGGAGACAAAACGCACAAAGATGGGGCATGTCTATGGCTCAGATTTGCCCGGAAACCTACAGGGCTTCCTAGACCCAGATGCAACGAGTAGAGATGCATCAGAGAAATGGTAGAAAACAAACTACCAGTTCCTTTTCTTTTCTTTACACATCAATTGGCACTCATCAGCCCATCTATTCTTTTGCGTTCTTATTGTTTTTGTTCTCACTTTGCCATTTTTTTTATTTTTTTTATTTTTTTTTTATTTTTTATTTTTTTTATTTTTTTTTTTCTTTCTGGGAGACAAAAGCGACGAAAGTCACCGGTTCCATTAATGAAAAGTTAACGAAACATAAGTAAACATTATCATAACATATAGTAGTCCCAATTTTCCATACATAGAGAGCTGTAGACAAACCCAAAATAAAACAGAAATCCTCCTGCTTGACTCGCACTCAAAATAAGAAGATAAGAGGTTTATGCCGCCCTCTCATAGTCAACTACTCTGTCCCCTCCGAGCGCAGTCTCTTCCCCGTTCCTGTTTGACTTGTCCAAGTATCTATTAGAATCAGAATTTTGTGCAACAACATTTGAAATCTACAAGTAGTGTTACGGAAGTATAAATCATTTCTATCAAGTCAGAGTGACCATAAAATAGCGCCAACTGTAATATCACAGATTAACCTAATCTTTTGGAATGTATCTGGATCTCCAACTACCTCAAATATTGTCGATACAGTTTGGTGTCTTTATCGTGTCAAAGTTTCTTCCCATAATTTCCCAAGTCAATCTCGTCTAAAATATTGTTGACAAGCCACAACCATGTTAAGAAATTGTTGGTAAATATTGAACATAGTTTTTTTTTTTTAAGGTTAAAAGGTAGAATAACGCCATTCTGTTTCATTAATAAGAGGTTAATAAAACACCCCGGTAGTACCGGGAGAAATAATATTGAACATAGTTTGGACATTGCCTTTGTCTGTGGTGGAGAAATAATATTCAACATAGTTTGGACTAGAGCTGTCAATGGGCCGGGCCGGGCCGGGATGTTGGCCTGATAAAAAGTAGCATCTGGATCACAACTATCCCAATCAATTCTTTCATTCCCTATCCAAACACAACCAAACAACAGATCCAGACACGAATCTCAAAGCAACAAATCACTCAAACTCGATCAAATCGAAAATCGCATCCAAATCCTGCGATTCCGACCTCGATCGACTCATCTCAGCCTCAAGATCACAGATCTAACGCCAAAATTCCCTAAAAAAATCTCAGAAAATTACAGAAACGAAATCAGCTATCTCAAACCCTAGGACGAAGCATGGAAGCATCTAGAAGCGAGAAGATCGGAGAGCCCGTACCATTTATGGAGCGTTGATCGCGCGAGAATCGGAGACGACGATGAAAGAGAAGGGGGAAAGTTGAGATTTTGGAAAATAGAGAATATATGGGTTCGAAGCGGAGGGGAGATATTTATATGGAGAAGCCGAGTAGAGAGGGGGAGGTAATCGGTTGCTTAAGATATTACGGCATTGGCGGCACTTTGACCCTACAGTAAAACGGGGGTGCATCCAACCAGTGAGTGCCACGTGGTTTAACTCTCGCAAAATTGGATAAATTTATCTAAAGTAATGCTACATCCACTACAAATTTCACTACCATTTTGTTCACTATCTTAGATAGCATATTTCTATTGGAGAGTTCTCCCACCTACGCTATTTTTCTCTACCTATTGGAGTGTGCCACCTGAGATAGTGAACAAAATGGTAGTGAAATTGGTAGTGGATGTAGCATTACTCATTTAGCTATTTACCATATCCGGTACGAGCCACTTGAATTTTTTGCCGTACTTACGTACTTTTGAAAATATTTCGTGACACGACCAACTTCTGAGAATATTTAGCGATGTGGTACAATTTTGAACACGTCAACATAAGCTGTTATTGAAAATAACGCCATATGCGATTACCATGCCCATCTGTAAAAAACCAGCATCAGATTAAATTTTTTTACCATGCCGCTGTTTGGAACAACGACAACAGTACATTTTGTATACAATTGTAAATCTCCTGACTTGAAAAAATTTCTAAGTGTTGAAACAACTTATAAATAATGTGGTTATTCCCAATAACGGCATTAGAATTACTAATGCCGTTGTTGGAGATAACGGTATCAGTTATAATACTCATTAAACAGTTCACATAAATAGATTAACCAAGTATATAAGTAATAAAATGAACTGTTGTTGTTGTTCAAAACAACGGCATCAGCTATATGATTTTTTCACACTGGTATTTTTTTTCAAGTCAGAGAGAGTACCGATTGGGAATAAATTAACTAATGTCGTTACTCCAAATAGCGGCATGCGAATTCTTTTTTAACATATGCCGCAATTGGAATTACTGACATATATTTCCAATAACGTTTTATACTGACGTGTCCAAAACTAGGACAGATCGCTAAATATTTTTTGAACTGGGTCAAGTGACTAAATATTTTCAAAAAATGGGTCAGTACGGCAAAAAAATCCGAGTCACTTCTACCCAAAATGACGGTCTTGTAATGGTGGAGGTAATTCTGACACATTGCGGATACAATCATGGTAGTTTCTTGTCGGGCATGGAATTTGCATGCAAAAAAATATGTCAGATAAGATGGAAATTTGTAGCCATGTTTTCTCGAATATGAATTTCTTCAAGTTACTAGTGTGTCGCTCTCTAGAGTCTAAGTAAGATGGGAACATGATCATATATGGGTCTTGGGGTTGATTTTGCATTAAATAGTGGAAATTTAGCCTCTCAGTCTAGTGAGATCATCACTCTATCCAGCGTTGCCAGAATAAGGGATGATTTCATATTAGACCAAGTGAACAGTCTATATGGAATTGGGATGTCAACCAGTTCAAGATCTGTTATAGCTAGGTTAAACTCCTCTCTTTCAGCGTCGTTAGATCCTCTCCCTCGTTGTTCGAACGCGGATCTAATGTGTCGCTCTCCTCAAATTAGCTTGTTGAAATGAATCAATATTAGAGAAATGAAATCTGATTGGCGAGGCTAGGTTCCCATATGGAGCCCTAGCATCCGCCGGGAGAAGCTCCATAATAGGGCCTTGTTGCGTTTTGAATATAGCTTGAGGATGATTGCCTTATTGTACCACTAATTCATTGTCATGTTCCTAAATGGGGAGTAGTTGATTGAGTGGTTGGTTGTTGTATATGGTGTGAGGATGGGGAGTGGCAATGGAATGTTAGGGTGGTGGTTGGTCATGAATGTGCTTGCTGTCTGAGTTTGGGAGAATGTTAGAGGAAGAATGAGGGTGAGTTGACTATGGGATTTGGGAGAGATTGTGGTTGATGGGTTGAAGAGAGCGACACTTCTAATTGAGAGTGTGGTGTAAGTGAATAACATTCTGTTTGGAGTATGGGTGTTTGTTATGCTTATACCTCTCATCTTCAACTCTTCTTCTTCCACTGTCCACTGCAATAGTCAGTCCCCCTGATTTTCTTCCACGTCCAAAATAGTATACAATCTGGATGATCAGCGGCGATCATGAGGAGGGGGGTTCTTTTATGCCAAATTCGGCCTGTAGGAGGACCCTCATAAGGAGCCCATAATTTAGACGAAGAGGTTGAGCGATGATGACGATGACGAAGGTCTCTATGAGCCCAATGATGATAGTCTCGATGAGACACAATCTGAGGGTGATGATATTTTCTGAGATCATCCTTACTTTGACTAAGGGACGGTGGCCGTCTGTGCTTCTTTTGTGAGCTTCTTCGGTGAGAGTGTGGTACGGGCCTGAGTTGGAGGGTGGGATTCAGTTGTGGTGTGGTTGCAGCAACAATGAGGGGAACACCCACAATGGATGAGGAGTTCTACTGAAGAGGTGGTGCAACAACATTGAGGAGGGAAACATCTGTGATAGGTTCGGGATGGGGGATGGGTTTGACCATCTTAGTTGGCCCACACCCCCTCATCTCAAGCTTTAACAGATCAATGGGAAGTCGGTAGCAAGGATGAAGACTGTGGAGGTAGAAAGCTTTAAATTGTTTATTAATTCATGTTTTTTTTTTTTTTTTTTGGGGGGGGGGGGGGGGGAGTTTTTTTTCCATCCGTGACATGTGTCAATTGTTAGGTTTCGATGGAGATTAAATAGACAACGGAAAAGTTACAAAGAAATATCAAAACCTAGCCATGGATCCATGCGATAACCATAAATCGTGTTTAGGAGTTCTACCTTGAAGATGGATCTGCGGTCTCCACAATATGTCGATCACAACACTACAATATTGCGGTACCTCTACGGTATCCACACGAACGGACCAAATCAAGCTTTCCCTCACGCCGCGGTGCTAGCTGTAGGAAGAGATGTTTTTCACGATCTCTCTCTCTCTCTCTCACAGTTTCTGTGACGGCTAGGGTTTTCACATATGACCATTTTCCTACACGTATATATATAGTTGCAGAAAGTCAACCTTAAAAGAGTAATGAGGTTGTTGGACTCACAATCTGACCTGGTTCATATTCGTGTGTGGGCCTTTGAACTTTAGTCAGACCATTTAATCTAATTAAATGTCCAACCAATGTCAGGAATCAAAATTTTACTTGGATCCCCATTTAAATTCATCTTATGAATTTAAATCTCAATTTCGATCAATTCTAAGTGTGTGACCCTATAAGTCCCCGTTAGGTTGATAGTAATACTAAAATCATATTCTAATATTTCAAACAGTGAGCGGTATCTAGCAATACATCACTGCTACTCAAGTAACGGGAATGTTAGTGATTGGACATAACATATTCGTGACCAATGTTATCATGTAGTTTAGTCCCTTTGTCCAGATATCTTAATTGACCACAAGGCATAGAGCGTGTCACCCTTGTTTAGTTCAATCTTTGGTTTCTTGATATCTGAGTAGACTTACTAAAACAAATGAGCTCAGTATCTCATATTGACTAATTTGGGCATTGCCATGCATTTTGTAGTCTCGCTCAATTAAGGGGCCCATAAATATCACTCTTGTTATGTAAGTGAGGCAAATCCTATCTAAGTCACTCATATTCCTCCGCATAATTTGTAGTATATCCAATAGTCGACTTTATAATCACTTTATTACAGACAACGTTTGACGACATTAAAACATATAACTTCTCATATAGGGAACCGTAGTGACTTCAAGTCAAAGAACTACATACACCATGGTCACCGTGGAACCGCTTATGACACTCACGTAACGATCCATGCAGCGTTCTCATGGTGGGTCAGTCCAGTACATTATTACTCTAATATGTACCCATGTGAAGATTTGATATCTCATATCCATGACCCGTGAGATATGGTCATCGGTTTACGCACATACTAGTCTCTATGCATTATTGTTGCCCTAATTCACAATAATACTTGACTATGGATATTTAAGAATAGTGTTCTAATTACAACCAATAGGATCTCACAATCAAATTATTGACTTGATATCCCAATAGTTATGACTGAGTTTGATTCAGAAGGTGAGTTTGGGGGTGGCTACTGGGTGCCGTGGTGTGATGAAGGTGGAGCCGCGATGCTCAGTTTCGGGTTTGGTGGGAGAAAGGTGTTTTTGGATGAGAGAATGACCGCGGTGAGTGTGGTTTTGGAGCCGTGAGTGGAATCCGCTTGAGGGACAAGTTCAAGAGCGACAGATGATGTGATGGTGACCGAAGGCAATGAATATGAAGGGAACGAAATGTAGGACGTGGAAGCGGAAGGACGAGGAATATTAGGTTGAATGGTTTTGAAGGGCATAATCGACCCGACGAATTTAACATGACGACATGTGTAAAGAAGTGAGGTTACGGGATTAAGACAAAGATAGGAACACTGGGTGGAGGAATAACCAAGATAGACACAATGGGTGTGTAACCCTCATTTCCGTAAATATATAACTTCTGAATAATATTCTGTATTTCGAATTATATATGAATTTAGTTGTGTTAAATTCATTTTAACTTTTTCTATTTAAAATATTTCTGGTCGGAAATTATGTTTATTTCGAATAAGGGTATATTTTACCTTACTTTCTATTTTGCAATTGATCGACTATTTTCATTTTAGCCAAACTAAAATTATTCGGAACTTCCTTAATTATTTGTTAAAGCCAATTTCTTTATATAACCTTGTTATAATTATTTTATTATTTTCATTGTTAAATCTATTATTTTTAGTATTGTCATTATTACCATTTTTATTAATATTGTTTGTTCTTATTATTAGTAATATTATTATTGTTAAAATTAGTGATGTTGTTATTACTTATATTTTCTTGATCTTTATTATTAATATTATTATTTTGAAGCCCAAATTAATCATGATCTATTTCGCAGTATTTATTTAATTTAAAGCCCAAACTCAATTGTTTATTTTAAGCACAATGGTTTTAAACCCAATACCCATCAACCCAATTCCCCTACTAATTGTGTGTTGACCAGATCCAACAATTAATCCCTAAATTTCTCCCGTAACCCCAATTAATATTCTAATCTGTTATTTGAATCCCGTAACCCACTCCCCTACAATCACTCTCCTCTTTAATTTTATACCATTATTATATTATCTTTCCCTATTATGTCTCTTCCTTCTCTGATTAAAAACAAACCAACAAAAACAAAACAAACCAAAACAAAAACAAAACCGAACACATCGTCTCCTTCATCCTCCCGCTCTCTCATCTTCACCATGTTGAAAACCCATCAGAACCCCATCATCCCCATCGAGCTCGCCCTCTCTGCTCGAACCCCGAAGTTCTCCGCCATTTCCCTACCGCCTTCGACCTTCACCATCGCCAGCATCCACCGTCGTCTTCCATCGAAACCAAACCTTCCACTTCGTCTTCTTCACTCCCGCTCTTACCGCCATTGCTACTCCCAGAGCCTCGCCTCCTTCGCCCCCCTCTCCGTCGATCTCCGCCGCTCGCAATTGTCGACGAACCCAACAGTGTAACCCAATCCCCTCGTCCTCCGCTCGTCTCCAACTGTGCGCGTCAGCCTGAACCTCCGACGCACGCAGCTTCCCTACGTCGCGCCGCCCGTTCGTCTCGCCGCCTTGCCGTGACCATCGAAGCCCCCCCTCGTCGCCGCCATCGACATCCAGAACCCCCCCGCTATTCTTCTCCTCTGCTTTGCCAAAAAAAACAGAGCTCTGCTCGAGATCGAGCTGCTGCACCGTCGACGTTGCCGCGGTCGTTGCCAAGCCGCTACACGTCGATCGCCGGACGTCGTCGCTCCGCCTCGCCGAAGACGCCGCCCTCAGTTCCCCGCTCACTTTTCTCTCGATCGCGCTCTCTCTCTCTCTTGTCGAAGGGAAGAGACGAAGAGCGATTGGTGGTAGTTGGTGTTCTGTGTTTTGATTGTGTGGGATCTGATTTCCGTGTTCCCCATTCTACCCTCGATCCGGTTTAAGGGGAGGAATCAGATTGGTTGAGGTCGTTGTCCCGTGTTGAGCCAGCAGCGGATCCAGAGACCCTGTTTGCTGCTCTGTTCCGATCTGCTGTGGGATTATTTTGCTGAGTTGCTGGTTTGTCTGCTTGGACCTTCTTGCACGTATTTCGCACTGAATTTTCAGAGTTTGCCGGTTATTCTCCTTTGAATCGTCTCCTAAAAGCAAGTATCTCTTGTACACTTTTATTTGTTCTAGTACAAGCCATTTGTAAAAATATCGCAAGTCTATTTTTTTACTCCAATTCGCATTCATAAGTCGAATTGATACCCCTTTCCATTTCTAATCCTTCGATCCTGTATTCACATGTGATCGTGAATACTTTGCCATCCTACGCATGACACGAACACAAAAATAAATACAAACATATGTAATTTTAGAAATTATACATATTGGTGTGAATGACTATTATACCCTTGTTAATAATTTAAGTTTTGTTTATTATCCCTTAATTTTTGATTTAGTTTTATGCATGTAATCAGTCCTTTTGTAGTTGCAATGTTATTTTAGATGACCCTAAAATAAATTTAGACCCATATATGTAATAATAAATTTAGACCCATATATGTAATAATAAATTATACCCAATTATGACATTAAACTACATGTTTCACATCTCCTTACTTAAGAACATATTTCATGCACAATTCCTAGATGTTCCATGTCCATATCTTGACTTCGTCTCATTGCATTATGTTTGTGTTAACAAATTAATAAAAGTAACAAGCCGGGGTATAAGGGAAAGATTTAAGTAGTGGTCAATATAGAAGAGCGTACTCGGACGGGAGCTCGTGGTTTCCTGATGCAAATTGCAAATTACAAGTTGCAAGTTTGCGAATGATATGTTTATATGTTTACACTATGTTTGACTCGATATGTTTCACGTTATATGTTTGCACGTATCTCGATACAATATTGAATGACATGTTTTCCTGAGTACGTGACCTATAAAACCCACCACTAAATCTAAACGAAATTGTATTGACTGTATCAACCATGTAGTAAAAATATGGATGCATGAAGTGCTCCCAGATAGAATCAAATTTCCAGACTTAAGATTTACACGTGCACTTGCATGATCCAAATTACATGTTACATGTTCATGTGGATTCGATATTTGTTTACTTGATTACTTGTTTTATATGTCACCTGTTCCATATTGCCATGTTCATACCATGTTTACATGTTGCATTTTGTTCCTATTTCATGTCTATCGATTCTTTGCTCTTTTCCTGTTTTTCTGTTGTTTTGTTTTACATCTGTTTCCTTAGCTTGTACCCCCCTTGCGGCCCGTAACTTGTATTAACGGCTCTTCTTGTTTCTCTTTCTGTTTCTTCTTGTTATAATATACTTGCAGGCCCTAATGGAGAGTTACCATAAGGTGTTGCAGACCAAGTGTTCTAGTTTATCGTTTTTATGTTATCTTTAGTTGTATTTTATTTCTTGCAACTATTTATTGTAATCCGGGCTTGTTTGACCCGTAATTATTGTATTTCCCAGTTGTTGGTTATATTTATGGACTATGTCATGAATTTTCATTATCAAATTGTGATTTATATGCCTGCGTGGTTTGTTTTATTACATTATTGTTGAGTTTACTTGTACAGCTTATGAATGGTGTGTTCGCACCATTCGCTGGGCCTTAGTCTCGCGCCTGTATTCCCGTGTTTTGGGAAGCGGGGCGTGACAGGGTGGAAGGGGGAGATAACTTGAGAGACAAATATGGACGCAACTAATGATAGCATAGACAACAAAAACTCCAAAGTTTGAAGTAGTTGGGAGGTGTTCCAAAGAGATTTGCATACAATGAGTGTATGAGTGGGTGGACGGTTAATGAGATAAACAACAGTGGAGAATGCATATGACCAGTATGACAAAGACATAGAAGCATGTGAGAGGAGTAATAAGCATGTTTCAACAATATGTTGATGATGACGTTCAGAATATCCATTGTGTTCAGGAGTGTGTGGAGGGGAGGTTAAGTGAGACATCCCACTAAAACTAGTATGATGAAAGTGTTTGATATTCCACCCCGTTGTCAGAATAAAACGTGATGATTTTTCGATTGAATTAGTTTTCTACCAGTGATTTAAAGCGAACAAAAGCGTTATAGACATCAGGTTCTCTTTTAAGTGGATAAAGACATGTATTTTGTAAAATGATCAACAAAAAGAACATAATATTTGAAATCATCAATGGAACGCACGAGAGGGGTCCACACATCAGAAAATATTATTGCAAGTGGAGAAGTTGAAACAAGAGTGAAAATGGAGAAAGGTAACTTGTGACTTTTATTACATTGGCACGCATTATAGTTGAAATTCAGAGATGACGGGATTGTGACTTCTAATTGAAAGCATAAATAATATACCTAAGAATTGACAATGATGGATGACCTAAGCGATGATGCCACTCGGACGAAGTGGTATTGACACTAGAAAAAAGCTACCAATGAAGAAGATCTGATAGAACAGACCGACCATTGATGCACATCATCCTTAGCCTGACCTTGTAAAGTGTTGTCCCCATGTGAAGATCCTTCACAAGAAAAGATGATGGTAAGAATTCAATGGATGTATTGTTAGATTTATAAATTAAGAAATATAAATAAGATTTTTATGCATGGTAGGAACACAAAGCACGTTATCAAGTGAGAAAGTATGTGAGGGAGTGAGTAAATATGTAGAACCAGTATACGAAATAGGAAGACTCGTGTCATCACCAATCACAACGTTGTCATCCCTTGAATAAGGAGCATGAGTGGAAAGTAGGTCGGTGGTAACATGGTGCGATGCGCCACTATCAATAAGCCAATTGGAGTCTTCGGAGTTATCAGTTATTGCAACATTAGCATGTGGTTGCCGTGGAGTCGGCGGTCGAGGTTGCCATGGACGAGATGCTCACGGCTGTAGATTAGACTGTGACTTCGTAAGTGTCAAGCTAAATAAAGGACACTGCTAAACCGTGTGTCATTGAGCACAACACCCTTGACACTTTTCAAGATATGTCCATGGAGAGGGACGACCAATCCGTATATTGGAGTTGGGTGGTGTGTGTCCCCACGACCATTGATTCCCTTATCCATTCGGTTGAAAGTTGGCCCGAGTTGAAGTAGGATTTGGCATGGACGGAAGAGGAGTTGTATTGGAGAGATGGGAACGGAGAGACAACTATTTGTTAATCACCTTCTCATGGAGTTCATCAAATGATATTGTGGTATCCCGTGCATTGATAATACTATAATGAGTTTGTAGTCATCACCAAGTCCATTAAGAATTTTCTCAATGATGTCTTCTTCGTTGTAACATCCCAAATTTTTATTTTAATTAAAAATGCATTTTTCAATTTTTTGCACTTATGATGCACGTGTTAATTTTTTTTACTCTCATTGACTATTTTAGCATGCAAGATTTTTTTAATTTTTATTTAGCCTTTCTTTAAACCCATGGACCTAAAGATGGATTCTAGCCCATTAAATTAATTAAAAGGCAAGCCCACCAGTCTAATTAATTAATTGATTAAAAAGAAAGCCCATGAGATAAGCCCATTAATAAAATTCTATTTTTAAGTTGTGCATGGACTCACACATGACATGTAACAACTTTTAATACACATCTTAGAACCATTAGAATTGTATTTAATTTGGTGTATGTGTGTGCACTAGTGCACAACACGTGCATGTGTTGATGGAGAGAGGAGTTGGCCGGTTTTGGGTAGTGAAAGAGAGAGGGGTTGGAGGTTATGGGGGTAAGAGTTTTGAAGAGTTGGAGTAGTGAAGAGTTGGGAGTTATGGGAGTTAGGATAGTGACGAAATGGAGAATTAAGTGAGAAATTATTATGTGGAGAAATTACAATTTAGACCTTCACTTTGTCCTATAAATACCCTAGTTGTTTCTTCTCATTTCACACTTAAAATAAACAATTATAGAGAAAGGAAAAAGAAAGAAAGAGTGTGCTTGTGCATTGGAGAGCTCTTGCTAGGAGGAGAAGGAACTAGGAATTGCCTTGTTGGAGCTAGGAGCTAGAAGTTGTCTCTTCATCTTGGTTATTCATTCTTCATAAGAGGTGGGTGGTCTCTATATTTTCTAATTCTCAGGTTGAGCATGCTAGAATATGATGTTAGTAATATAGATCAATTTGATGTGATGTGAGTAATCTTGTGTTTTTCTAATACATGCATGCTAATATATTACATGAATAGTAAAGATAAAGTTGATGTGATAATAAGAGAACAAACCCATGATATTTATGAATTGTAGAGATTTTGTTGTAGTCATCGTGTTGGTGGAAAATGAGAAAAAATAAAGAGAAAAGATCCGTGCCATTGTTTGTACTATGAATAGCATTTTTTATTTTTTTTTTATTTTGATAAAAGATGACTGGGTCATCGATTAATTAATGCAGAATTAATGAAACAAAGCAGTACAAACCATGTCCATTACGAGCGGAAACTCACCGTAATAACACCCTCCAAAATACAACAGATTACATCAAAATAAACCACAACACATAACTCAATTGATACAACAAAGCAGTGCAGAAGTGCGTCTCCTACAGAAGCTGGAGATACGCCTGATACTCTTCCCCTTCTTGTGTACTACTCCTCCGAATCCAGCCTGAGTTTCTTCCTAGCGCCAATGTACCCTACCCAATCATGAATGAGAAGAAAGATTTTATGCATCGAAGTAGAAAATCTAAAATGAATGTCACGAAAGCATAAATCATTTCGGTATAGCCAAAGACTCCATAGGGTTGCCGAACTGCTAAATCCCACGCTCCTATGTCCTCCTGCCTAATGAAACTCTCCCTCTGAATCCAGCCTGAGTTTCTTCCTAGCGCCAACGTACCCTGTCCAATCATGAATGAGAAGAAAGATTTTATGCATCGAAGTAAAAAATCTAAAATAAATGTTACGAAAGTAAAATCGTTTCGGTCTAGCCAAAGACTCCATAGTAGTAAAATTTTATTATTAACAAGCTATTTAGAAATGAAAAAAAGAAGAAGAAAAGTTAGTGAGTTATGGCCATATATGCATTGTTAAATTCACCAATGTAGAAATACATAATGAAAGGAACACTTGTTAAGATTTTTCCCTTTTGATAAAAAATGAATTTTGATGAATTTGGATTGATGCACATGGAATCATTTTTTTATTTGTAAGAGATACAATACGCTAGTTTTGATTAAAATGAAGAAAGGAAATTTATGTTCATTAATGAGAAAGAGAAACTTTGAAAGTATAAATACAATGTTTATAACACAAGTTTGGAAATTCGAGAATCACTATTTTCAAGTAAACTTGGTTTGGAAATAATTTGCACAAACCCAAAACTGCAGTCTGTAGGTGTGACAATCGACTGGTAAGTTTTGACAGTCGACCGCCGCAAATCTGGCTGCAGTGTTTTCTTGGAGATTTGGATTTTTGTACGAGACAGTCGACTGACCCATTTTCATAGTCAACTACCACTGCTTTGAGTATGTTTTCTTAAAAGTTTGGATTTTATGCGGGACAGTTGACTGGCTACAGTACGCAGTCGGCTGTCACTGCTCTGATCGATGGATTTATTGAGTTTGGATTTCACGCGGGACAGTCGACCGATCACCCTATGAAGTCGGCTGGTACTGCTCTAAATGATGTTATCTTGAGTTTTTCTGATGCTTCTTTTGAACGAAATACTTGATATGGGTTTATATATGAATTTGTTGTGTGAGCTTAAGTTGTTAATGAGACTTAAAGTGATGAATCTATGTTCATGAAAAGAATTATTGCCTTTGAAAGATTGTGAATAAATGAATCATGAATAGTGCTAAAATGAGACATTGATTAAATTGTGAATAAGTTAAAGATAAGAATACAATGAGTTTAAGACATGATTATTGAAGGGTATGAGTACCCATGGATTCTTGTACATAAAAGGTTGTGATTTAGAGTTAGTAAGACCTTGGGTACCAGCATTGTTAAAATAAAAAGAATTGAGTCATATTTTGAGATTTGCCATTGAGCTGTCTCGGTATTTGTGATTAAGTCCGGTAAGGGGTAAAACTAACTCTAAGTATAATAATTTTTTAATGTCTTGAACTTAAGAACTAGGCACTAAGTGAAGATGTAGTAAAACCTAGGCAAACGTAAGTTGGGCACTCTATATAGTCGGGCGGTGGATTTACTGTGGTGGTTCTCCGGGACTATAGACCTAGTCGGGCGGTATATTCCGGAACTGTGGTTGCCTCGTGGGAGATGAGCTTTTATTTTTAAATTCGGGACTATGCGTAGTCGGGCGGATAGTTTGCCGTACTCCAATGTATATACGTATACCGGAGCTAGAGGGACACTTGCGGGAGGTTCGCACGACGAGGAGTCTGTATAACATTCGGGCGGTGGATTTACTCCGGTGGTTCTCTGGGACTGGGATCCATACTCGTGGAACGCCTCACCTTTGTTTTATTACCGGGTAGTTTGTCATGGCGAGAGATCAAACCCTTTATTGTGGAGTACATAGGTGCTTGCCCTCGAACCTATGTAGTATGGGATGCATAGAATCTGAACAAGTATGCATTAGTGTCATCTTAGTATAAAATATCTGCATTAGGCATTAAGGCATCACATACACTTACTTGTTTTGTGTAGTCACATTTAACATTTTATTTGCATTCAAATTTGTGGTTTGTTAAAGTATTGAGATCGTTATTTCTGACATAGAGAGGATGGTCACATATAACATTTTTTGTTGGTTGTAATCAACTGACGTGCCCACAGTCTTATATGCAGGAGTTGGACTTTCAATAACGAATAAAATTGATTTCGATGATGTTGATTAATTACATATTAAAGATGTTGCAAGTTGTATATTATTTTTATTGTTGTACTTCATTTTATCTTCCGCTGTGTAAACAATGTAAAAAACTGTGATGTATGATGAAAAGTTTAAATTTTCTTGAAAATTTGTATGAAGTGAAGTGTAAAGATCCTCTGAAATCTCGAATTCAGTCTTATTTGGAATTCAGGGCATTACTGTCGTCCATAAGATTTCCAAGGTAGACAAGTTCTTCAGCTCGAGTCTTGAAGAAGTGCATGTATTCTGAGATGGTTTTGTGACCCTTTGGTTGCATGTTTAATTTGTTTCTTATTCTGCTTGTGTAACCCCCGTTCCCGTTTATACGGATTTGTATTTTTTTTCTTTTCCTATATTTTGTATTTAAAAAAATTTCAAAGAAATTTTATACTCTTTTGAAGCCCAATTTCACATTCTTTTTATTCATATTTATTCTAATTTGTGAAGCCCAAATATAAAGCCCAAGTTTACAACCCAAACCCATATCTATTGGATCACAACCCGTTAACCCATTATCCTATCATACCCAAATTTAACTACCCGTATACAAATTCCCTCACATTCTCCCCCCACTCTTCACCTCCAGTAACCCCATACCCCCCCCCACTAACTCATAATAACTACCCATTATTATATTATAATATTATTTTATATATATATATATAAACCCCCTCTTCCCCTGTTCTCTCTCCCTCTCCCATCTCTTTCTCTCTCCCGCCCCTCTCCAACGTTTCGAAACCCAAACAGAGAGCTCTCCCCCTTCCCCTTCGTCTTCCTTATACCTCCATCTCGCCATTGCCAACCCCACCTCAGTTCGTCACCCCTGCTCCTTCCTTGTCTCTTCTGTCGCCTTTGCCGAGCTTCGAACTTCCTCGACGCCCGTTTCCTACACGCTCCACTCCTCGTCTTCTTGAACCTCTGCTCTCCTGCCATTACCGCCCTCGAGTCCCCGCCATTGTCATCGACTTCATCTTATCCGCCTGCGTTAACCACCGCCCACTACAGTGCACCATCGAGAGCATCCCGCGTCGTCATCCTCCTCACCTCGTCAAGTTCTACTCTATGCCATTTTCGCCCTTGAAGCTCTGCCATTGCTCAACCTCGCTCCTCGCCTTCCTCCATCAAACCTACAACTCCCGACTCTCCTGGTACCGCCTCACTCCGTCCGCAGCACGACCGTCGAGCCGCCATTGCCGAAACCCATGTGTCCCTTCGTCGCCTCTCTCGACTGTCCACCTCCTCCTCTGTTCGCTGCCATTGCGACCACTTCAACATCACATCCCCGGCGTCGCCACCTCCCGTCTCCATCCAGTCGCTGCCAGCGTCGTGAGTCCCCTGCCGTCAACCGTCGCCACCAAGGTCGAGCCAAGCCGAGCTTGCTGTTAGTGATTGATTGTACGTGCTTTGCACGTGTAATTATTTGTTTGCTGTTTTGGAGGGGTAGGGATTTGCTGTTCATTTTGTTGTTGTGTTGAAGAAGGAGTTGTATTGGTGTTTTAGGATCCGTTGTTCTGTTTTTGGGTGTGTGCTATTTTGTGTGTGATTGGGTGTCGGATGTTTGCTGTTGTGGAGTAGAAGATAGGGGATCGGTGTTTGGTGTTTGGGTGGATCGTGCTTGCTTTTTCCCGTGTTCGTTGGTTCGTCTCCCGGGATCCTAATCCCGTTATTCGATTGTTCGGATTAATCTAATCGTCATCTAAAGGCAAGTCATTTTCCCTCGAATAGTTATTGTATCATATTCGAGATTGTTTATTGAATCCCGCAAGTAGATCTATATTGATTATCATATATCTGCGATTGTTACTATCGTTGGGATACTACGGATTTACACGAGCGAATCCAAGTAATAGTCTTGACTTTGTGACGTCTTTTGCTTCCAATTTATAGAGATATTGCATGCAATCATGTAGTTAATTATTGAATGTAGGAATATGGATTGTTATTGTAATTCATATCATGACATTACACAACTATTGTAGATTGTATACTAGGGTTGATTGTTCACATGATTGATGTTAGGGTATTAGCTGATTGCAGTTAGTTGGATTATGGACATTATATATCTTAATACCATGTTCACATATATGTACTTACTGTGATTAATGTTGTCAACAACCATTGCATATTGATTAAATAAAAAATTGTTAACACGCCAGGGTTTAAGGGTGACTTAAGTAGTGGACAATGTAGGAACTGTACTCGGAGGAGGGGCTCGTGTTTTCCTAAATATTGTTAACGGCTATTGTTTTATCGATGGATTATGGCTTACGACTGTAACTCAATATATCGTGTAGTGTATCGTGCAGTTTTTATTGAATTGCAATTATTGAATATTGATTATCGTTGCCGAGTACATGAACTATAAAATCTATCACTAAGTCTAAACGTAACTTGTTTGCATGTAGCAACCATGTGGTAAATAAATGGGACGCATGAAGTGCTACATTAGTTAGGATTAAAATGAATAATATACTTGAGATTGTCATCACATCGTCATTGCATATTATCATCGTAATTGAACAGTTATCAATTATTGATATCATTTATTGTTATTGTTACTGATCATTATAATTGCACATTGCATCGTAATCATTTTGCCATTATTCATGCCATCGACTCTATTGTTTATTGAATTCATTGTTATACCGTAAATGTCATTGTTTCATTGCTTTCTCTACTTGCTGTCCACGACTTACTCTAAAAACATATTATTATCTCTTTTTAGAAGAACAGCTTACAGGTAATCAAGAAGAATTGCCTGATGAATTGGGATAACTACAATGTGAAGAATGGATTGCATCGCTGCTAATTGATCATTGTCTTGTTATGGAGACTTAAATAATTGAACTCTATTATTTCTTTGTATTGTAGTCTTTTTGACCTGAATATTGTTATTAAGTTTCTAGTGTTGGTTAATTATCATATTTGGTTATTTCATGCTCAAATTCCAAGTATTGTTATTCATGTGATTATACTTTCATTGCATGCGTAGTAGTATTGCTCCTCGTTATATTGTTGAGTTGAATCGATAAGAGCTAATGAATTACGCAAGTCATTCGCCGGGCCAACGTCACGTGCTTACATTCTGTATTTTGGGAAGCGGAGCGTGACATCTTGATGTGACCACGAGAGGGTCTTGCATAGGTGTTGGCGAGAATGGTCCATGCCTCACAAGATGTTTTGCATTGAGTAAGGAGAGGAATGATATTTTGAGAAATAGAACTCATTAGTGCTTCAAAAATTAAAGTCTTAACGAAGCCATGTTAGATATTCTGGATTGGGAGTGGTAGCTTCATTTACGGTGATCGTGGCAGATGGTGCCGAGAGGAATCTGTCAATAAATTGTTCTAGATCATAGCCAATAAGAATGACTTCAATTTGCAGTTTCCAAGAAAGGTAATTGGTAGATGTGATTTTCACGGAGTTGTGTGTATTGATAACAGTAAGGGGTTTGGAGGATTTTAGAGTGTTGGTTATGAGAACTCGATTGTTTTCATTGGCCATGACTAGGGAAACGAGGAAAGCTTAGGGTTTTTGTGAGGAAGAAGAAGAAAGATTCATGAAGGTACGTAGCTCTGTTACCATAAATAGTTTGATGAAATTATGGTATATCATTCTATTGAATCAAATTGAATATATATACCATACAAGTTTAAGAATTTAGAATATGAAAGATCAAAAGATAATTAGGAGAGAACTAATGATCAAGAGTTTAGAATAAGAAATGTCAAGGGACTCTTGTACACCTATCTTTATCACTTATCTCAATATGAAAACAATTCCTTAATTTATTTTAGATTGTTTCTTCTTAATCTTTTTCTTCTTCTTTCCAATGAGGTGGATTAGATCTCTCTCTAATAACTCAATAGTTAAAGCATATCCATTTTTCCATCCATCCATCCATTGATGCATTTACAAACTACTACTTGATCAAACCATCCATTGATGCATTTACAAACTACTACTTGATCAAACCTTGGTGGTAATGAAGTAGAAAAATATACTGAATCCTCAATTATAAAGATATATTTAGTATAGAGAAGACCCCTACCCTAAAAAAAAATTTATTCTATCAATTAAACCATAAATTCCATTGACTCTAAGCCATCCCATTCAATGAGATCCAGAAGTCAACCACACAAAATGCACTGAAAAGAACACACAAAAATATAGAATGCCATTTTTATTGATGCAACAACCATTGATCAAATATTAGTATTCTCATGTACTAATACACCAACAAGCCACTACATATTTTTTCTTAGACATCGAATCTCCAATTTATTATTTTCCCCTACGACTCCCAGCCTAGCTAGCTTTCAAGCATTTTTGGCAGCATCACCACCGTTCTTGTCCTCTTTAGCCACCACCGGGGCTGCAGAAGGCGGCAGCGGGTTCTTCACAACAGAAGCAGCAGCAGTGAACTTTTCAGTAGCCTTCTCCGCTTCTGGCACAGATACCTGAAGAGGCTCTTGGGTCGCCAGAGGATTACTGTAAAGCTCATTTGGCAACCATGCAAATGAGCTTTGCGACGGCCTTCGCTGGTGGCGGGTCGGCTTCTGAGAAGACATTTTGGTTTACAGCACTTGCTTGGTGAGGGTTGAGAGAAAGGTGGATATTAGAGGACAATAGTGAAGAGTAGCAAGGGAGGAAGGGGTGAATTTATATAGGAAAGGATTCTTTTCATTTAATGCATATGTATATATTTTTACCCTTGTTCAACTTTGGTGGAATGACCATGCTGTCCTTCTTAAGTCATCACACTTTTTTAATATGGGTTTTTTTCATTTTTAAATAGTTTTATTGAATTATGTAAAATGTGGTTTGAAATAATGTTGTCCTTACAGAAGATATTGTGCTAAACCGAGTCAGGGCCGGTCCAACTCTTATTGAGGTCTAAAGCGAATTTCGAAATGAGGCATTTTAAAAGCTTATAATAATATTTTGTTAAAATCAATATATTTTTATTTAAATGTTATCTTTCGGGCTTTTTGAGATGCAAAATTATTTATTATATTATTGTAATCAATTTCGGGCTTTTTGATATGTGATGAGGCCTATTTCGGGCTTTTTGGTACTAGTATTATACACGTGCGTTGCACGTGGAAAAAATGGAGAGGAGGGAATGAAAAGGACAAAAAAAATCTAGTATTATACACGTGCGTTACACGTGGGGAAAATGGGGAGGGGAAATGAAAAGGACAAAAAAAATCTACCAACACGTGTGCTCCACGTGTTGACAAAATGACAAATATTTACAAATGACACTAAGCCCTTCTCCCATTATAATATTAGAGATGTGAGGAGGCCTTTATTCTTTAGAAATTTTTTTTCTTTTCTTTGGAGGCCTAAAGCCCTAGCTTTGGTTGCTTTACCCTTGGACCGGCCCTGAACCGAGCAGAATGAAAAACCGGGATTCATGTAGCTTACCCCAATTAGTTGGGAAAAAAGCTTTATTGTTGTTGTTAGTTAGTTAGTTAGTTTGAAATAATGTTAATAAAGATAATTTAGTTGTTTTACACTGCACTAGTAGGGTTGAGAATCTAAAACCGGCGACACGTTTTGGGACAGGTGTTGAGTTTTTAGCAACCGTCTAGAAGAAGTTTGAGAAAACCGTGTGGAAGAAATCTTGCCTTACACAGTTGCGTAATTTAATTTCTCAAGTAGGAGTCGGTCTTACTTAAACATTAATTAGACTAGAACTATTAATTTGAGCAATAAAAAGTTTCTTGAAACATCTGGGCCGGTTAGGTCAATTCCCGTAAAACCCGCTCGCAAGTTGACAAATTCAAAATATTAAAATGCCATGTTTGAAAGAAAAGTACAATGCACCGCTCTTCGTAAGACAAGTCCGAATAAGTAAACGCTAACGTCTATGCTGGGTGTAATACGTGTCGCAAGCAAGTGACATCAGTCTCTGGCTCAACCTATGTGAAAATTATACCCCGAAGAGAAAAGACTAATTACATAAATCTCCGCATTACATTAGCTATTTGAAAATGTTTTTTTGAAAGAAATAAAGAAATAAAAGAAACATAATTACAAGGATATAAATATCGATCAAGTTTACAAGAGGTTATTTGAAAGAAATAAAGAAAGAAAATAAAAGAACGAAAAAGGTATTTTAGACTTTACGATTTTGGTTATTCCATTTATTTTTCAGGGGCATTTCTGTCCCTCAAAATTGTAATCCACGTGGGAGTCATTTAATTAAGGATATGGGTCATTCGCAGTATGGGAACCTTATCTTTTGCATATATTTTGAGTTTATTTATATTCATTAATCATAATATTTTCTTATATTTGTTGCCATTTTTTTACAATTTATGTATCTTTGAAAAATTGCAGCAGATTCAGTGTGTTTAAAGTTTGGTGAATTCCTTGTAAGGCTGCAAACGAGCAGAACAAAGCCATGGGCGGATCTAGGCCCAAACAGCACAAGCAACTGCTTTGGACCTCCAATTTTATAGGACTCCAATTTTTTTAAGTAATTACAATGTTTAAAAAAATAATAATTATTTTCAGATACGAGTATATAGAATTTGATGAACCGGATAGGGTCTTACGACCCCAGCCATCATGAATCATATATAAAATAATAATCAAGTATTTTACAAGCCGTAAAATCGTCAAAACGAGGAAAGAAATCAACAAAGCCGCAATAGGGATACAAAACAATCAGAAAAGATGAACAAATGATCTGAAAGGGAATCGAAAGGAGAGCTGGCCCAAACCATCGAAGAAACGACTCAGCCGGACTGCCAATACCGAAGAGGAGGGGGGATCAGTGAACCAGCAGCTGATGAGAAGAGAAACCCATGGCCTCTGCAGCGGAATCACACTCTCCCTCGCGATCTCCTTGCCAGCACCTGGACAATAAGGAAAAAACAACCAACAACAAGGAGATCGAGAGACAAAAAACAGCCCTCAGTCGGTGACTAAACCAATCCAGAAAGTGAAACTACAGATCAAAACATAGGGATAACAAATTCAAGCAGACACAGAAGGTAAAAGGAAACAAACAGCACTCAAAGGCGTGAAACGAAACATCAAATAAGCATACTGAAAGCACACACGGGTATACTGTAGGCCCTGTGAAAAAAAACAGCAGCATAATGAAATAGGGGAGACGTCCGCTTAAAAGTTGTTATATAACCCAAGGCTAGATCAGAATATAAGCTGAGATACAATCGGTTCTTTAGCAGGAGAAATAGCATAGGTACTAAACAAAAGTAGTAAACAGCATAATCAAGCCCAAAATATAGTCAGGATCCATAAGACACCCAAATCAAAAGATGATATGTCAAGGTTACTGAGTAACGCAATCAAAAAGTATAATTGCTTAGAGCCAGTCCTGAGCAGAGATTACTGAGGATCAGAGATGGTAGATTCCTCTGGCCCTGAAACTTTGACCTGCAAGTACGAAGGAATAGAACGAGGTTGGTAATAGAAAAAACAAGAACAGTGCAAATAACTGAAAATTAAATAGCTTGAAGAGAGCGGAGACACTGATATGCATTATGAAGGAGCTGAAGAGCAGCTGAAGAATTGAACTTGGAGTCCAGAATAGAGGACCAAAGATTGAAAAGGAAAAAGAACTCATCGAATAAGGCAATTAGAGACGATCTACGGTGCCGGAAAATTCTACTATTTCTTTCTTTCCAGATAATCCAAATAATGATGTGAATAGATAAGGTCCAGGCCTGCTTAAGCAAGGGGATCGAAGGCTTAGTTAAACAAGCCGAAGTAAGGTCTGGAGGAATAGACTCTAGACTCGAAGCCAAAGTGCAAAGTTTCCACAAGGCAATAATGTTGGGGCAACGAATGAACAAATGATTAACGTCTTCCTCGTGCTGGTCGCAGAACACACAGAGCTGACCCAATGCGAGGTGTCTCTTGTTGAGAACAGACACAGTAAGAAGCTTATTGTTACAAGCAAGCCAGGAGTTGATTTTAACCTTGAGAGGGATCTTCGGCTTCCAGAAAAAGTTGGCTAAGGGAGATTTCACTCCTCTGGAGTTGAGGAATTTATAAAAAGAGTTAACGGAGAAAACTCCTGACGTGGACCAGCGCCAAACTAGGCTCTCAGTCGGGCTCCAATCATAGTTATTAAGGATCTGAATAAGACTGTCGAAAAGATCCGCTAACTGTGGCGATAGCTCACAAGAGAAAGGAATAAACCAGTAGTGGATATCATCAATAATCGTGAAGGAGTTCGCTAAGGAAGCAAGGGGATAAACTGCCAGATTGAAAAGAGAGGGAAAGGCCGACGCTAACGAGGAGTTGCCCACCCATAGGTCGGTCCATAATTTGGCACGAGATCCGTCACGGCAGGAGCGGTAAATACCGCAATGAAAAGCTGCAGAAACTTTCCAAACACCCTTCCAGAAGGGCGATGCATGACGATGAGTAGCGTCAGGAAACTCCCACCAATTGGAAGATGGAGGATGGGAGCTTCTAATGAAGCGCACCCATGAGAGGTGATCGGAATTATGAAGTTTCCATAACCACTTGCCCAAGAGGGCTAAGTTATGGTCCCTAAGGTTAAGAACACCGAGGCCTCCTTCCTCTTTGGAAGAACAAATCCGTTTCCAAAGACAAAGGTGGGATCCTGGTTTAAAAGACGAGGATCCATTCCAAAAGAAGTTACTTCTAATTTGGTCGATTCTTTTAATGACCCAAGAAGGCAGGAAATAGAAAGACATAAGGTAGAGGGGCATGGCTGAGATAACCGAATTGAGAAGGGTCAATCTCCCACCTCTGGACATAAGTTTACTCGACCAAACATTAAGCCTGGCTTCCACCCTGTCAATCAAGGGAATCCAGTCAGCTCTATGTAGTTTACCCCAACGCAGCGGGATACCTAAGTAAGTAATGGGGAAGGAGGCGGTGGGGCAATTAAAAAATTGGGAAATCTCAATTTGCCGGTCGGGTGAACCGGCTAACCAGAGAACGGCAGATTTTTGAAAATTAATGGATAATCCAGACGCCATCTCAAAGCAATAAAGGAGGAGTTTAAGATTACGGAGGGAGTGAAAGCAAGGTTTGGTAAGAATGATTGTATCGTCAGCGTATTGAAGGTTCAGCACCCCCTCGAAATGAGGCGATGCACCCAGACCTTCAATCATGTTCAACTTCCATGCGTTCCGAAGCAGTTTACTAAACACATCGGCTACTAACGAGAAAAGGAGAGACGAAAGGGGGTCTCCTTGGCGAAGACCACACCTAATTTTGAAATTGTGGCCTTCCGAACCATTGATAAATAGGGAGGAGGTACCGGAGAAAAGGCTGGATTTGATCCAAGCCGTCCATTTGGGACCAAAGCCCCGAAAGACGAGAATGTCCAACAGAAAGTCCCAATTCACATTGTCATAAGCTTTCTGGAAGTCAAGCTTAAGAAGAATACCCTCTGATTGGGTTCTATGACAGTGAGAAATAGTTTCTTGGGCAGACGCCACACTGTCCAGGATGAAGCGATCTTTGATGAAGCCTGATTGCGCTGAGTCAATTAAGGGAGAGATAATAATGCTCAGTCTCGAAGCAAGGATTTTCATAATGATTTTAAAGGTCGTGTTAATAAGACTAATCGGTCTAAAATCCGACACGAAATGAGCCCCTGCAATTTTGGGTATAAGCACAATGTGGGCGTAGTTAATACGATCAAAGGAGAAGTTTCCGTGGTAGAGATCTTGGAACATTACAAGGAGATCATTTTTCAGCAAGTCCCAAAATCTTTGGAAAAAGAAGGCAGGAAAGCCATCGGGACCCGGAGCTGAATCACTTTTTAAAGCAAAAACAGCCGATCTAATCTCTTCAATGGTGAACGGAGCCTCGAGAGAGGAGAGATCGTGGGCTTGGATGCCATATAGTTGATCCCAATCGAGCTCTAGAGCTCGTGGTTTCTTCGAACCAATAAGAAGTTTGTAGAAAGTCAGGAATTCTCGGTGAATAGATTCATCGGAGGAAAGGTCCTCACCCTGAGCCGAGATAGAAGAGATTCGGTTACAACGTTGACGATGTGAGGCATAGTGATGAAAGAATGCCGTATTCGCATCACCTTCCTTCAACCATTTGACTCGAGCTCTTTGAGCCCATTTAACATGGTCTTGGTGGAGAAAGGCAGCGTATTGGAGTTTGCAAGAGTTACGTTCAGCACGGAAAGATTCAGATAAAGGTCCCATTTCTTCCATCTTATCAATGGAATCAATGGATTGCAGCAGGAATTCTTTAAGGAAATGGGTGTTACATTGCCGCTCGTGACGCCAAACTTTGCACCCAAACTTGATGGCGTGCAGTTTAAGAAGGATGTTGCCCAGTCCGGAAGAACCAGAGACGGCGGCTAGACATTCGGAAACAAGGTTAGTGAAAAGTTGGTCATCAAGCCAGAATTTTTCGAATCGAAATTTGTGCTTATGGTTGAAACCGAAATCAGAGAAAAGGGCAATGGGGACGTGATCGGAAGAAGGGTTAGGAAGGGCTTTAACCAAAGATAGATGAAAACGATTCATCCAAGAGTGAGAAACCAGGAAGCGGTCTAGTTTGGCTAAAAGTGGCTGATCACGTTGGTTAGACCAAGTGAAAGATCTACCGGCAATCGGTAGGTCCGACAATTGGAGATCACGGATGCAGTCGTTAAAGATGTAAGATTGCGAGAAAGACGTACCAGGTTGAGATCTTTCCGAAAGGAAACGAGTAACATTAAAGTCTCCACAAATGACACAAAGGCCTGAGGTGAAACGATGTAGGGAAAGGAATTCTTGCCAGAAAAGCTGCCGTCTGTCGGAAGTAGACGGGCCATAAACAGAGATGACGGTAAGAGTGCTATTCATAAGGGTCCAATGGAGGTGGACAATTAAGAAGAAATTCAGTCGCTGAACCGAAATCAAAGAGAAAAGGGCTTCTTTGAAGCCAAAGAGAATACCTCCTCTAGAACCAATAGCGTCCAAGGAGATCCACTGCGAGATAATAGAACCTCCTAAAGCCCGGTAAATCGCCGGGGAGGGGGCGTCTAACTTGGATTCTTGGATGGAGATGATATCGCAGTGCGAAGAGCAGATTAGATCGAAAATAGCCCTTTGCTTAGCCGGGCAGTGCAAACCTCGGATATTCCAGGAGACGTTAATCATTAAAAAGTCGAGACTCCGCGACTCTAGTGACTTCTACACGTCTAAGTGAGCGAATACGGGGAGAATCAGAAGGATCAATCAAGAAGCCTAGGTTGTGAGCATTGGCGACTAGATCCGAGTTAGATAAAGAGTCGAAAATAGGAGTGTAAATGGATCCCAGGAGTTGAGGAGACGGAGGCGATGAGGGAATTGGCGAGACCCCACGTGAACTAGAAGAGGTGTTATGGATTGGAAGAGGGGAGGAAGCAGAGTGAGAAAGATGGTAACTCTTGGCTAAAAGGCGTGCACTAGATCTAATACTAAGGTTAGCAGGGAGAGGGGTTAAAGGAGAGTCCGATGGCAGGAAATTTTTCTTAAAACGGCGAGATGATTTGCCATGAGAAACGATGGAAGAGGCGTGGGAGTAAGGGGGAGTGCCGGGGATGAGAGGACTAGAGGGCAGAATGGTATTAGTATCGGTGAAAAGAATAGGAGGAAGAAGATGAGTATCCTTCAACTCTTTGGTCTTAACCATAAGAGTAGGACAAGTCCATTTGAGCGAGAAGCGAAAGAAAGAATCCAGCCCATAGATGGGTCTGAGCACAGGAGAAAGAGAGTAGGTATAACTAAGAACACCCACATGATATAATTTAAAGCAAAGTAAGGAAATTAGATAATAATTAAAAACGCACTGAGACAAACTAAAATGAAAGGTTACCTCCTTCGGCTTGTTGGCAGCCAACTCAGCTTCCTCCTCCATTAAGAGAGAGTCCTGTTCCGTCCAATCCGAAGCTTTAGGGGAAGTTTTGGAAGACAACTTGGAGGAAGTGAATGCAGGATCAGACTTAGTCGGAATAGGGAAGTGAGCAACTTGTTGGAACTGTTCCCAGTCCGAAGCAAAGTTGGGGTTAACTTTCCAAGCCGGCCAAGAAGAGGAAGAATTCTTATCTTTAATGCCTGAAGGAGTCACTTTCATCACAGGTTCTTCATTAGAGAGAGTGGAATGAGGGTCCCTGGACGGGAGGGAGGATACCGAAGATGGCACAATAGGAGGATTTTTGCTGCCAGAGCGCTCCGGGGTAATCCACACCAGATTGGGCGCTTTAGAGGGTGAGATTTTAGAAACGAACTGTTGCGGTTGAGACTTAAGAGTAGTGGGGAGAATGCTACGAGCCGCTCCGGCTGGAGACAGTTTCACTTTAGGAGATCTGTGCCTCATAGAGGAAGAAGAACCAGGATGGAATGGGGAGGATAATTCTGAACCGAGAGCTTGAGACTTCGAGATCGGAGAAGGATCGATCCTAAGATCCGGGGTAGGGTCATGGTAGAGCACCGAGACAGCATAGGAAGAATATCCATCGGTAAGGCAAAAGGCCTCAATGCGGTTAGCAGCAGAAAGACAACGAAAAATAGCTTCAACCTGAAGCGAACCAGACGCCAATCTAGCCTTGGAAGAGATGCTTACGAGCTCGCCAATGCAGCTGGCCATCTCACCCACAAGGCGATGAGAGTCGCAAAAGGGGGGTAAGCCAACAAGAGAGACTTTAGTGTTGGAGGAGAGGATGCTATTAGAGGCCGCAGGTGATTTGACCCATTTTCTAATCGACAGAGAGATGCTTCCTATAGAAAGAGCTGATGACGCCATGAGATCTTCCAGGATTTTAGAGGAAGGGCAATGAAAGACTAAGTCACCATTGGAACAATTGTACAATACCCAATCCCAGTCAGGGACGTTGCAGTGATTACTAAGGAAGGAGTTTACCGTGTAAAAAGGAACAGTCCCGCCTACAAAAGAGATGGCTCCAAAGTGATTGAAGAAAGCCAACCGATCAGAGAGGTCTGCTTTGGGAAGGAACACTTGAAGGATGGCTTGTTTGCCAGGAGGCTGCGGTGGAGCCACAGACACAGGGCGCGGGGGGGAGAGGGCTGGAGACTTAGAGTCTTGGGATGGGGTGGGGAGGAGCGGAGCCTTAGAAACTGGCTGCTGCTTCAGGGGCTTTGGCGGTTTAGTAGAAAGAAATTGATTGCGAAGAGATGAAAGATCGATAGCTTTCAAAATCTGCTCTGACACCGGGACCCCTAGGGGGAGACCAAGGGTTTTTTGCAAGGCATGACACTTGTGTTTGGCGTGACCGGGCTTATCACAAAAAAGGCACTTCATCTTAAAGGGACAGTTGATTTTGAAGTGTCCAGGAAGAAGACAACGGAAGCAAACGAGAGGGAGATGAAGAGAACTGGAAGAGGAATGGACTGAAGAATGGGGATAAGGGGAGTAAAAATGGCGGGAATAGTACGAGCGGAAGCTAGCGGGAAGCTTCGCGTACATAGGCTGAGAATGGGCTTGGATGGGCTGTAGGGGATGCTGCAGCCCATAAGACTTATCGCATAGAGAAGTAGATTTTTTCTTTTTCTTAACCACTTCGACCCAGGACAACTCCATGGGCTGAGAGCACAGGCCCACTGAGCGAACAAACGCAGTAGAGAGCGGAAATTGAGGAAGAAGCTGGAGGAGAAAAGAAGGGGCGAAGAAGAAAGAGGAGAAGAGAGAACAGGAGGAAAGAGCTCTAAACACTGGTACTCGAAGGAGACCAACAGCACGAAGAGCGCAGGGAGAAAGCCCAAGAAATTAATAGCTAACAGGGATAGCCAAGCTAGTGCAGCCCACCCAAGAGGGTTGGGATTGCACCAAGACAGGGGCTAAGAGAAGAAACTAGTTCTGGGCAGCACCACCGCTGCTGCTAATAGAGGGAAGATGAAGTGGAGAAAGAATAACACCAATAATAAGAAGTAGCTAAAAGCCACACCCTCACCAAAGAAGCGGCAATGGTGGCAAAGAAGAGGGCAGAGAGGAACCACTCTTCAAGAGACTAAAATGAAAAAGATGAAATGAGCAGGTGGAGGATACTTACAGTGCTCGATGACAATACCTGATGGACAATGACCCGAAACTCGCCTGTGGGAAAAGCCGAAGAGAAGGATGCCTGCAGCTCGCCTGGAACCAAGAGTGAAGGAACGTCGCTGAATAAGAAGGATCGCCCGAAGGGGAGTGAAGGGGTCACCACTCAGAGAAGCTCTACGGCGGGGGGACCGGAAGGCACCCTCAAGCGAGGGAAAAGAGGAAGTGGGAGAAAGAGGAAGATCGAAGGGGAAACGAAAAGGGTTAGTGGAAGACGAGGAGGGGAACAACTTTAATGAAGGAGGGGAGGGGGAAGGAGCAACAGACTGACGGGATCTGAGGAGAAAAGCGATCGGAGATTTTTTGAAAGAGAGGAGTTTTCTTTCTTTTTGTCGAGTATATAGAATTAGCTAAATTTTGAAATAATAATTGGTCTATTAGCTCATCTGGTTAGAGTGTTGTGTTAATAACATGAAGGTTGCAGGTTCAAAACCTCATGGGCCAATTTTTTTTTTAATTTTTAAACTAATTATTTTTTATATAGTCATACATGTCATTTTACAATTTTTTAAATTTAATATTACTTTTCACTCAGCCCATATGATATTTTTTTGGAAGCATATATATAAATTTATTTTCATTTAAATAGTATGTCCTTCAAGACTCCAAATTTGCTTGCATTTAAATGATTTTCATTTTTATTTTAACATCTTGCTAAATGCCTCATTTGAGAACTTGCTTAGGGTCCCTTGAAACTTAGATACGCCCATGAACAAAGCCGAACAGAGTATCTTGAGGTTCGAGCTTGGCTCGAGCCGAGCTTTGACTGAGCTCGAGCCAAATAGCTCAAATCGTTTGCAGCCCTAATTCCGTGTTCAGGGTCGGCCCCAGTATGGAGGCGGGTAAGGCGGCCGCCTCGGACCCCCGCGGAATTTGCGATTTTTAGGACCTCCAATTTTGAACTTCTCTTGTAAATATAAGCACGTATTTCGCGCGTAAAAAATATATATATATTATTAGGGGTTCCATTTCGGAAGTTCGTCTAGGGTCCCGGAAACTCAGGGCCGGCCCTGTCCGTGTTACATATGCTATTTGCTTTGTGAGTTTTGGTGAGAGATATTAAAGCTACTTGTTACATTTGGATTTCAGACAAGTGAATCTTTGGATGCATGTGCAGAGATAGAGCAGCTAGGTATGGGGGGAATTTGATGTCTCTCTAAATATTTTTAAGGGTTAGAGGTTTGATTTAGATAACTCCAAATGGATCTGATTATCTTAAACTTAACTCTGTTTTCAAACAGAGCCTGAATAGTTCATGCATCAAATCATGAAATGTTTTTAAAAACATTTGATTCATTGCACGTTGTTGTGGACTTAAGAGCATCTACAATCATAATTGTTTAAAAATGCATACATGCATATTTTATATATAGCATTTTGAGAGTTTGTCGCAGTCCTCGAATGATATATTATAACAATTTAATATATAATAATATCGGACGGAGCTTAAAGTTGCGTCGGAGGGATTTAATAATTTTTTAAAATGCTAGACGAAGCTTCTCTTTGCGTTCGAAGGAAGATAAAAATATTTATGCATTGTGAGGGACGCAGCTCGAAGTTGCGTCCGACATTTACGGAAGTGAGGGATGCAACTTGAAGTTGCGTCCAAGGGGTTTGATTTTGTTCAGTTTTTTTTATTACGAAAAATTGTATTTTTGCGGAGGGACGCAACTCGAAGTTCCGTCTGACGATTAAAATAATATTTTTTTAGAGGGACGCAAATTGACTCTGCGTTGTTTAAAATATGCATAATTCTCATATCCATTCTCATTTATAACAATCTACTGTTGTTTTTTAGCCAAAACTTGCATAAATAACAAACGATTACAACTCGTCGTTTGCAATAAAATGTATTTTATGCATGATTGGCAAACGACTGTGGATGCTTAAAAAATAAATCATTCAAAAAGAACCAAGAAAACTTCTACTGTGAATCAAATCATGACAAATCTCAAACATTGTTCTGTAAAATTTTATTTTAAAATCAAATGTTAAAGCAATTGACTGTCAATAATGAAGAAAACAATAAATTTTGTAAGATCCACCTTGAAATGCAAACCAAATATTCGATCGGTCTCATACCAGATACACATGTTACATTGATAGTCTACAATGTCAACGACACTGGCCGACTGGCCACCTTGACACCGTGATGTTCTAGCTAGCAGAGCAGGGCACAGACCTTAAGCGCGAGATCCATATCGCAACCAAGACCGGCCCTGATTTCCCGGGGCCTGAGACGAAAAGCCAAAATAATTATTTTCTGGGATTCCTAATTACAATATTTTTTATGCACAAAATACATACATATATTTACAAGAAAAATACAAATTATGGGATTCCTAAAATTGCAAACAAATCAGAAACCAGAGGCGACGACCGCCTTACTGCCTCAAGGTGGGGACCGGCCCAGATCGAGACCAATGTATGGTTGAAAACTATCTCAACCCAACTTACAATCTCCCAACCCGATTCAGCCGGCCCGGCCCGGTCCCATCGGATTATCGGGTCAACATCCTGGCCCGGCCCATTGACAGCTCTACCACCCCTGTGGGCTATAAATAACAAAGCCCTCTTCCCTCCCAAAACTCACCAATCCCATGACACCTCACTCCATATTCAAACCCTTCCTTTCCCGCCACCTCTCCACCTACACAACCACCACCCACCACCTCCTCACCCTCCTCTCCGCCCTCTCTCGCACCCCGAACCACCCCACCACCCTCAAATGCCTCGACGAGGCCATCCTCACACACCCCTTGGACCCCACCACATCCCTCCTAATCCTACGTGGCCTCTCCCTCTCTCGAAAACTCACCCGCGCGAAATCCATCCTCTCCTCCCTCCAAAATGCCCACACCATCCCCACATTCTTCCTCTACTCCACCCTCCTCCAATGCACCCTACCCTTCCGCACGCTTTCCGATGCACAGACCGTCTGGGCCGAGCTGGCCCAGCCCGTCGACATCTCCGACTTCGTTGTCCACATGTGTCGGAATTGCCACAATGCATCCCAAATCGAAACCTTATACTTGCGCATTTCGTCGAGTAACTGTCAGGCATTGAGTTACTGGGCTTGTGTTGCGGTAATTGGGGCGGTTTGCGGGGTTAGGGACCCGAGACCGGAATTGGGGAGGAGGGTTTTGAATGATGTGATTGAGAGAGGGATGGAGGTTGATGATTTGAGCTACATGGCATTGTTTGCGTGCTTTTGTCGCGTTGGGAATGCGATGGAGGCGGATTCGGTGTTGAGGGTTTGGAGGAGTAGGAGGGAGGTGGAGATGGATGGTTCGATTTACGGGCATTTCTTTTACGGGCTGTTTCGGTCGGGGATGTTTAGGGAGGCGAAGAAGTTGTTTGATAAAATGACTGTGAGAGGGAAATATAGTCGGAGTGATGTAAACTGCGGTTCTGAGATTAAGCTCGGGAGACGGGTTATTTTCCAGTTGACGAATGTGGGGATAGTGAGTGAATTAGTTGCGTTTGAGGCGTATTTTCGGGCATTGTGTAGTGTTGGTAGAGTCGACGAGGCTGAGAAGCTACTGAAGGTGATGATGAGGAAGAGAATGGTTCCCGAGGTTTGCGTCTATGGTTGTTTCATAAAGGCGCTATTTAAAGTAGGGAGAGTCAATGATGCGCTAAGATTCTTCGAAGTAGAGAGAACGAAAGGGCATGTTTCAGGAAGAGACTTGGCGAGCTCTGTAATATACGGTTTATGTGAGAATGGGCGAGTTGATGATGGCCGTAAACTAGTTCACGAGATGGTGAGCGAAGGGTTCGTTCCTACTGCTCGTGTTTGGAATCAGATTATAAGAAGCTACTGGGAGGCTGGGAACGAGGAGGATGCAGTTCATTTGTTCGATGAAATGAGGGTTGGGACGTGCGATCGCTGTGGAACTTGGCCGGATTCTGAGACATATGCGATAATGGTGGTAAAGTTTTTGGAGAAGGGAGAGATCGACAAGGGGATTTCGATACTAGATGAGATGGAGAAGATGAAGTTTCGAGCTAGTGTTGATTTGTATGGTGGGGTTGTTAGAGGTTTGTACAAGTGTGGGAGAGTTGAAGAATCGAGGCAGTGGATGAATCAAATGATCGAGAAAGGGGTGTTGGCTTCTTACGAGGAATGGGAAGGTCTATATGAGTCTACGGTAACGGAAGGCGACAGAGGTGATGGTATCGGTGAATTGTGGAAGTCCATCGAGACCAATTGCATCGAAGCTAGAGAAGAAGAGGAGAAGAGGGGGATGAAGGGTAGATCGAAGCAGAAGTGATTTTAACATGTTGCTCGAATTTCTGGCATGAGGGCAACAAATGTGCATTCGATAGTGTTTGTTTGATACCATGATGAATGTCTGCAACTACGCAACCCGTGTCAAACTGATATAGCTTTATAGTGCTGAACTCACTTCCAATTCAAATCCAAGCCAAACAAATCGATTTTGGATTTCTTTTCGATGGATTTAACTTCCGGTAATAGTTTTCAGGCCAAACAAACACCCCTCATGTGTCGAGGATTGTATGGTAAACATGAGTAATGTAGGTCTAACTGAGCGGACTTGCAGCAGCGATTTCAAATGTGGACAGCTTGCCTGCTAAATTGGAGTAAAGCTTTCATATTACAATATTGTATTCGAGGAGACGATGAAAGTTAGTGAGGGTGAATTGTAGCTTATGCGAAACTTCAGGATATTAGGGAGATAGTCACAATGATTATCATTTTGCACATCCCTCAAAGTAAAGTAAAATAAAAAAATTTCCCTTTGAAGTAAAATATATATATATATAGCAGAAGGTGCAGTTCACAGTTGCGGTCTCTATTATAATTAGATGGCAGTTGGGAATTGCAACTCATGTTAAACACATTTTTACTTAAATTTTTTGTCTAAGTCTTGCAGTACCTCTAGCCCATACATGACTGTGAACTGCGACCTCATATTTAACACTATTTTACTTATAAATTTTTGTCTAAGTCTTGCAATATCTCTAGCCCACGTATGAAATGAACTAAGGTTGCAGTATCGAAAAAACATATTTGTGAAGAGACTACAACCCCAAATGCAACCACACAATCGAACAATGTGGCCTATGGGGACTGACTAGTCTATCTTCGGAATTAGTTTCGAAAGTGATCTATTTTGAAAATTAGTTTCGATCTATCAACGTGTGTGACACACGGTCGTAACTAATACGAAGGATGTTTCAAGTTCGAGTTCTCGCTACGTCAGAGTTTTTATTTAAAATAATAATAAAATTTATGAATATGTGTATTGACCGTGCATAACCAATATAAAACAAGTTTCAGATTCGAGGCTAGACTACGTCAAAATTTTTTACTTTAAAAATTTATATATTTATTAAGATGTGCATCGCACATGTAAATTACTATTTACTTAGGGTAAAAGGGAGATGAGCAACTTGCACATTTATTAAATGAGCAATTGATTCTGTGCCATGTATGTGATACAT